>JAUDYJ010000003.1:184280090-185480090 GCA_030761175.1 Masticophis lateralis
CAGGGACGGTGACACTCTGGTGCACTTATGCATGCCCCTTACAGACCTCTTAGGAGTTTGGAGCGGTTTACCTTGAGTTTGTATCTATTATTTGCTCGTGTATTGTTGTGGTTGAAGCTGAAGTAGTCATTGACAGGTAGGAGATTGTAACAGATAATTTTATGTACTATACTTAGGTCAGACCAAAGTCAGCATAATTCTAAATTGTCTAAGCCCAAAATTTGAAGTCTGGTGGCATATTTTATTGTAGGTAGAGGAATGGAGGACTCTTCTTGTAAAATATCTCTGGATATTTCTCAATTGTATTTATGTCTGATATGCAGTGCGGGTTCCAGACAGTTGAGCTGTATTCCGGAATTGGTCTAGCAAATATTTTGTATGCTCTAGTCTAGTTAGTAGTAACTCTTACCCAGACAAATTCTGCATGGTCCAAAACATGGTTTTCTGTAGATTCTTCATCACATCCAAGGCAACTTCCTCTCCCTTTTTATAGACCCTATTTGTTTTATATAAGCTGTGGCTTTTCAACACTATTTACCACTCCTGTGTATCATGGTATCACATTACAATAATATCTGTGACATCGTATTTATTTTTATGATTTCCAGTTCATGTTCCCCAGCTTTTGTGCATTGGTATAAAGCCACTTTGGTCTAGAGTTGACATTCCTTATTGGCTTGTCTCTTATATTGCCTTGTCTATTTCGTTCCCTATGTCCTATCTTTTAGTATCTGGCTGTAGGACCACTTTCTCTCATCCTCACTTCTGAACTGTATCTGTGGTATTTATTACTTTTTCTTCTTTGAACTAGTTTAAAGTGGTCTTGATGAGTATGGCAAGCTCAACTTTCCACATCCTTCTAAAATGCAATTAATCTCTTGCCAGTATTCTGTCTTGATGGCAAATCAATCTTCTGGCACTTACAGAAGCTAACTGGTAGACTGTAACTCTGTGTATGTGCAGGGCACAAGCTGAAGCCCCATCCAGTTACTAAAACTGATAGATGACATCTTTAAAGCATCTCAAAGTAAAACACGTGGTTCCTTTTAGAAGTCGAAGAAGAGGCAGGACTTCACAAAGTAGCTTTGGTATTTGGCAAAATATCATTGAAGGAAAACATTCCTGTTGAAGCTTTAAATGACCTATATAATGCTCTGGAGTCATCTTTGAAAATTCAGCAGGACTTTGATAATCCACAGCTCAAATTGCATAGTGTTCTTTCTTTCTTTCTTTCTTTCTTTCTTTCTTTCTTTCTTTCTTTCTTTCTTTCTTTCTTTCTTTCTTTCTTTTCTTATTTTATTTGTCAAGCATATATAAGATTACAGATATAAGCATAAACATGATTATAATACATGAAATGGTTTACCAGGAATAATTTCAAATGTTGGCCTTAACAGTTACAAAATAAAAATGGAAACCTTTTCTTTTCTCTTTTAAAAGGTGAGGGTAACATCACCATTTACTTAATTTGCTTTCTTCCCTCAGCCACAATGATTCTTTGATTAGACTGAACCATTCATAATGATATGGCTAATAACTATAATATTTCATTCAGATGTCCAAGGCAATACAGATTTAAAACATGAAATGGAAATGTGTACTAATACTAATAACTATTCATATGGCATTCTGCTGGGCCATTAAGCTGTACTTTGAACAGAACAGTTTTTGCCCAAAGTATGTAGCAATCTTTTTTAAGAGTGAAGAAATGGATAAGATTTATGATATCCCCTCACTGAAAATTTATGCTCTCCCTCTCCAATTTTAAATTTTATAAAGGTCTTCTGATTGCAGGTGAAAAATTCAGGTTAGATTGAAAGAGTTTTAACGATATAAAAATTGAATCAGTAAAATGAACATTTGCTTTCTGGGCATAATCCATATATGCTTGGATTGCATTTTGAAATCAGGGAAACAATTTCTTTGTGATGAGCTTCACAATTTTGTCTTAAGTATCTGGAAATTTTACCTACCTACCTACCTACCTACCTACCTACCTACCTACCTACCTACCTACCTACCTACCTCTATCATCAGATTTATGCAGTCACCCAACTCATATTTATATTATGAAACGGTTGGTATATGGCTTAAATCCCTTTAGTTTTTTTAAAATAAAACTTCTCTGTCACTGTACAATTGCTATGAATATTTAAAGGAAAAGATTGCAAGAAATATTCTTAAAATACAAGGTTGTTTCTGCAGCTTAAATGGGATTTACAAGTTATGTTACTTTTAACTTTTCTGTCCAATGAAGTTGGTATTCAAACCACAAAGCTCCCTGAAAATATAAACCTATTGGCTTTTTGAATGGTAAAAGAGATTTTAAGGATCAAAAAGGACTTTAAGTAGACTCTGTGCAATAAAGAGAATGAGAGAAGGAAGACTATTATATTAAAATAATTCTGTGCAAAATGCATATTTGTGAATATATTTATGTGTCAGATGTGCTTCATTATAGTCTTTCTATATGCCCATGACTACCATAAACTGCAGTGATGAAATTCTCTGGGGTCTGCTACCAGTTCTCTGTGGACGCATGAACAGTGCGTGCCAAATGCACACTTTGGGCACATGCACTACTGTGCAGCATCAAAAAAGGAGCCTTTTGAAGGTAAGTAGAACAGCGAGGGGGTAAACAGCTGTGCTGTGCAATTTAGATTCACTAGATTCACTAGAAACTTACTTTTGAAGGTAAATAGAACAGCGAGGGGGAGGGTGATCAGCTGTGTCACGAATATAAATTGTGCGGCACAGCTGATCATCGGAAATGCCGGTTCGGATGAATTAGTAGCATTTTTTTACTACTGGTTCACCTGAACCAGTAGCTTTTATTACTACCGGTTCGCCCGAACCAGTGCGAACTGGTAGCATTTCACTTAGTATTCAATTCAAACTCAAAATAACGATTTGGTATACTAGTGTTCAAATTAGTCATTTTTTGACACCACGATAAAAGAAGAGACAAACAATTAATGATTTTTCTCATACCATTAACCTTGTAAATAGGATACCTAAACATACAATCTCTTGGAATAACAATTGTATTGTGGCATTTTGCTCCTTGTATAAAATTTCCTAAACAGGAAACAAAAATTGTTTGAGAGAGGAGTGAAGGAATCCATTTATGTTGAAGTGGAAAATCCTTCCCTGAATAGAGGTGGAGGCCTCAGACACAACTTGTTCTTTTATCAGTCTCCAGGAAGATTAAAATCACAGGTTCACCAGGTAGGCCATACTTAACAACACACCTAAAGATTCAAGAGTTGCAACATTTACATTCCAAAAATAATCTGCCTAGTCACCTGAGAAGCCTATTCAGATTAGGTGAGAATTGAACCCCCCCCCCCCGGAGGGCATATATAAGGTCCCCCCAACCACCTTGCCCAGACTGAAGAAGCTACTTGGATAAGCAGTGAAATGTTTCAAATAAACAAAAAAGAAGTCCAGTTGCATTGACTCAACTTCCAGTCTCTTGTCAGAGTTAACCTTTTGGTTTACATATAGAAACACACACACATAAACATGGAGAGAACTGTGTTTTCCTTAGATAAAGGCTGGAGATCACAGCAGGAGCTGGAAAATGAAGGAGGAATGAGCAAAGGTTATCTGTTGCATTTGTTCAACAGAAAAATATGGTTTCTACAGTATCTCCATAGTTGTCAGTTTATCTCTTGCAAACTCTTGCTGACTTCTTTTGTTTGAGATTATTTTTCCTTTGTTATGTTTAGTGGAATTATACTTTATATCAAAGTATCAGGTAGACAAGGAGGCAACACATATACTAAACTGATGGAACTGAGGAATAATTTACATGATAGATACCTTATTTTTGATGGAACTACAAAGAATGCTCAAAGACAGTTAGTAGAAGGTAGAAGGTAACAGTTTATATGTTTAGACCCCACTTAGAGGGGTCTGTAAAGCACTGTAAAGCACTGTAAAGTGCTATTGCTATTGCTATTCATACATAAGACCTCTTCTCTGTGAGCTGCAGAGGTTACTAGTATGCCTTTGGATGTAATTCAAGGTGCTGTTTCTGACATTTAAAGCCCTCTTTGGAATGGAGCTAAATTATTTAATCATAATCATAATCATAAGTTTATTTGTCAAGCATATATAAGATAACAGGAAAAAGTATAAACATAATTTGGATACATGAAAAGAGTAAGTAAAAAGGAATATTATGACAGGGACGATAGGCACACTGGTGCACTTATGCACGCCCCTTACAGACCTCTTAGGAATGGGGTGAGAGACTACCACTTTCCAATTAAATCTAACCATCCAATCAAAACAGGCAGGAGAGTTATATTGTGGATTCTGTCTGCTAACGAGTTCCATCTGATGAGCCTTTTTCTGTTGGTGCATCTGCCCTTTGAAGCATCATTCATCCTAAAATGAAGTTGGCCCCAACTCTTATGATCTTCTGGAAAGCTGACAGATCAGATAGGATGGACACACTCCTAGTTTCTTCACTTAAACATTACCATCTTACGGAATACTCTTTCCCCTAAAGTTCAGCAGGCTTCTACCCTGCTAATCTTCCAAAAAGCACTGAAGACCTGGATTCTCCCCCATGTCCCAGGATAGGGTGAGGTGGGTGAGAAGATTTTATGTAGGACTGTTTATCTTTGGTGTCAGATTTTTAATGTTTATGATTTTAATATATTTTTGCATTATGTTGCTTAATTATTTTGTAATTTCTGATTGCGGGTCGCCCAGATTCGATATGAGCAATTATGTAAATGCTTAAAATAATAAAATAAAATAAATACCATGTGATGGCAAACCTTTTACACACCGAGTGCCCAAACTGTGCGTGCACATATGCCCAAAGTGAAGAGTGGAACACATGTATATGCATGCACACATGCACAGACCTGCGTGCATGAGCAGCAGAGAGCCTAAGACCAGCTGGCTGGCAGGAGGCGGGGCATTCCAACACCAGCAGCGTGGCAAGAGGTAAGATCTTTTTCTTTCGTGAACTTCTGTTTCATCATTTGCAGGGAAACAGAAGCTCACGAAAGAAACGCCACAGAGGCACTTGGGGCGACAGTGCGCGTGTCAGCAGAGGGCTCTGCGTGCCACCTCTGGCATGCATGCCATCATGGTTCTATTGTAAATCCTGAAACTGACAAATGAATATCAAAACTCAACTAATTTTGATATTCACACATATATAACATTATTCAGTTTAATTCCTTCCCACTCATGAATTGAATGGGTTCCAAAGATGCAAAACTGAATGTGATTTTCTATTGCCAAAAAGAAAAGCAATAACATTTGTCTACAATTTGAAAAATAATTATTGTTTGGTTTATGTTGTACAAACATCAAAGTCTTATTCTCTGCCATCAATTCGTTGTATTCCATTTCTGTATCACTTTGCAACTTTAACAAAAATCAGCATAACAAAAAATGTCCATATGTTTGGTGTGCCTTTTTCTTCATACCTATTTTCCCCAAATGTATTTTAAGAGGTTTTTTTTTTACCTTAATATATGTTTGTTTCATTAATATACTCTATTGTTCAGAGAATTGCATGGTGATATTCTGAAAATGGCACTGTTGAAAGACAATTACTTGCTAAGGTTAAATGGGTCTTGGATGTTATTTATATATTTACATTTGATGCAAGGGATGGTACATGTCAGCTTCCTGGCTTACCTCACAATTGCTGTGAAGTTTTGGATTCTAGAGCCTAATTAAGGGAGTGGTTGCTTAGCCAAAATTCTCCTATTTTGGTCTACTACTTTTTTGAGTTGCTTGTGCAAAAAGCTCAGCAGCAGATGACTAGAAGCTACTATATAGCTATCAGCCTTGTGGTGCCAAATCATTTAAATCTGATACATCTGATAACTTTAATCTGAAACTGCAAACTCTCTTGAGATGTCTATATGTTTTCTACAGTGCCACCATGTCTGGTTTATATCAGTAGATCTTTCCTTTTGTCAACTCTTTGTTCAAACTTCTATTTCTCTCTCAGCAGTGTGATTCGGTAAATCTCTCTTCCCATGTAAGCAAACAAGATATTGCTTTCCTGATAAGAATAAAATGAACTGTCATTGGTCTTTCAGCCCATGCTGGCGGGTTTCACTCCATTGCTCATGGCTGAAACTTAAAGCAGAAAAGATACCTGTTTGCTCATTGCAGTTTTGCTCAAGTGACAGTTTTGTCACCAGTGAGAAATGAATATTTATATGTGTGGTGAAACCGATCCATTGGTAAGCTTTTGGGAAACAAAACATTCTGCACACATATCATTATGATTGAGGCCTCTTGATTTATTATGCCTTTTTACTATGCAGAACTATAGTAAAATGGAAAAAAGAAATAAAAAGGAAAAAGGGAACAGAAAAGAGATTTATAAGCTACAAATAGTCTTCAATTTACAACTATAATGAAGATTGGAATTTTGGTTGTTGAGCAAAATAGACAGCACTTGTGGCTGCAGTTATTAAGTGATCTCCAGAATCATTCAACAGACAGAATGTCAAAGGATTTCAGCTCCATGTGCAGGGAGGGAACTCCTTCAAAATCCTGCAAGAATGCAGTTTAGATAGGGAAGATCTGATCTGGAAGATCTAATTTCTGAAGTCCTTCTGATAAGTTCCCCTCCATACACATAGGGGAAAGGAACATCTTCAAAGGCTGCAGAAATGGAGCTCCGTTTCTTCAGCCCAGTGGAGAAGTTCATTCTCTCCATGAACAGAAGAGAATGCCTTCAATAGACTGCAGGAATGGAGCCCTGGATCTCAGAGTTCAGCTCCTCTTGGCAGGCAGTTCTTTCAGCCAGCCCCCAAAGATGAAAGAGTATCTTCTTGGCAGCTGGCAATAGCTTGAAACCTTCCTTGCTGGCTTCTTCATTGATTATTTGCAGATGACACTAAGCTAGCAGGAATAGCCAACACTCCAGAAGATTAGCTTAAGATACAGAAGGATCTTGACAGACTTGAACATTGGACTCTATCTAACAAAATGAAATTCAATGTTGAAACAAGTAAGATTCTACATTTAGGCAAGAAAAAACAAATGCACAGGTGTAAAACAGGTGATACTTGGATCAACAGTAGTAACTGCAAGAAGAATCTTGGAGTCCTAATGGGCAATCACATAAATATGTAGCAATGTGCTATAGCTGCCAGAAAAGCCAATGCAGTCCTAGGGTTCATTAAAAGAAGGATAAAATCAAGATCACATGAAGTGTTAATGCCACTTTATAATGCCTTGGTAAGACCACATTTGGAACACTGCTTCCAGTTTTGGTTGCCACAATGTGCCAAAATAGATGTTGACATTCTAGAAAGAGTACAGAAAAGAGCAACAAAGATGACTATGGAAAAGAGCGGTTACAGAAATTGAGTATGTCTAGTTTAAGGAAAATAAGGTCTAGGGGTGACATGCTAGCAGTGTTCCAATATCTAAAGGCACAAGGAAGAGTGAGGTCAACCTATTTTCCAAAGCACCTGAATGCAGAACAAGAAGTAATGGATGAAAACTAACCAAGGAGAGAAGCAACTTAGAACTAAGGAGAAATTTCCTGACAGAACAATTAATCAGTGGGGCAACTTGCATCCAGAAGTTGTGAGTGCTCTAATACTGGAAGGTTTTAAGAAGAGATTGGACAACTATTTGTCTGAAATGGTATAAGGTTTCTTGCCTGAGCAGTGGTTTGGACTAGAAGACCTCCAAGATCCCTTCCAAATCTGTTATTCTGAAAATTGCAAATGGCAATAAAATGATCATGGGACACTTGGCAACCAGTCATAAGTGCAAACAGGTTGCCAAGCACCCAAAATGTGGTCATGTGATTGCAGGGGGGGGGGGCAGTGGCACAACATTTTATGATGGCCAGATTTTCTTTACCTGTGTTTAAAACTGAATAAGCATTTTCAAGTAATGTTAAATTAGTACTACAAGTAAATACGGAATGGGAAGCATATCTCACTGGAACATTCAGTTTTTCTTGTTTTTCTTTTGTTCTTGTTCCATTATAATCTAGTCTTTCTATTACATTACAATTAATGTTTAGCATTCTGAGACTTTTTGAATGAACTGTAGGTAGCTGTTCAGCAAGCAAACAGTTCAGCAAGCAAACAGATAGCCACCTTTAGTAGACTTAGCAAAAAGCATCTAGTATCATTCATCTGGTATACCAGTACATTCATTATATACCAACAGGTGTACACTTTTTTCAGTATGTTTTTCAGTGTTTTTATGTTTGGGTTCATTCTCCATATCACAGTTTCATTAGCAAGTATATTGATTGCAGACAGGTTTTGTTGTCATTCTGTCTATTCACTATTCAAATATATAAATCCTTTTATCCAATGCAAATTATAAATGAAGGACAAGTAAAATTTAGGAGAGTAATAATGACAAATCAATGGTTTCATACATAAATAATTACATACAGTACATAAAGTATGCTGACGTCTGACTCTGAATCACATGAGGGTTGTCTCAGACCAAGCATATAGTTGCTAAGAAGTTATTTACTACAACTAAGCAGATAACAAGATCATAAATCAACATCTGTGCAAAGAATGCTTGCCAAATAAGTCTGTTTGAAGTTCAAGCAGCAATAAAATGGTCCAAATTCATTCCAGGAATGATACAGCCTATTTCTACAATCAGCCAGTCCCATAGTCAAGGGTTCAAGAGCAAAGAAATACAGGAAAAACAGTCATGAGCTGGAATTCCAAACACTTGATTTCAACAAATGCTGAAGGCAAAACAGCTACATAAATATACCTGATAGCTGGCTGCAGTTACTTAAGCCTCATCTTGTCTAGTGAGGAGTGTCATTGAATAGTGTTGCTCTGCTCATTGCCACATGAATATTGCCTCATTATCTAACTGCTGCAGCTGATCAGAAAATGCCTGTGGTTGATCATGCTGTTCAGATGAATCATGGCTTCAGGATTCCTGAGGCTGACAATCTACAGGCTCAGCTGGAGCAACATTGTCAGACTCAGCATCAGTTTCTAAATCTGAATTTTGGCAATGACAATATGTCAATACTAAGCAATAGCACTTACACATCACTTGTATACCATTCCATAGTGCTTTACAGCACTCCCCGAGAGGTTTACAAATGTCAGCATATTGCCCCCAACAATCTGGTTCTTCATTTTACTGATCTCAGAAGGATAGAAGGCTGAGTCAACCTTGGCCTGATCAGGATCAAACTCCTAGCGGTGGAAAAATTTAGTCTGCAATTCTGCATTCTAACCACTGCATCACCTATTGGCCAATATAGCACCTCTTATTGCTCAATATTGAGAAAGGGAGGAGGAGGAAAATCCAGTAAATACAGTCCAACCAGTTTAATCATTATAATTTTGCCACTGGAAATTTTGCTGGTTGTTTGTTTATTAGTAGATTTTTATCTTGCCTTTATTATTTTTATAAATAATTCAAGATGGCCAACATACTTAATACTCCTTCCTTCTCCTGTTTTCCACACAACAATGCTGTGTGATGGATTGGGCTAAGAGAGAGTGACTCACAAACTTTGTGTATGACATATAAAACTTCAGTATGCTCTCATAAACTCAATTCATATCCCTCCCTTATTATGAGATGTTGTTTCTATAGCCCATTACTTTCACTTTAGAATGTAAAGAACAAGTGTGTTAAATTTTCAGAACAGAATTCAGAAGTGATATACGTATATTTCTAAGAACTCTTGGATCTCAAACTAAAGTGAGCAATTGTGGATAACAGCATGGATTAATGCAACCAGCTGAAATTCTGATGAGATAGATGATTACCTACCGAGTTCTAATGTCAAAGCTGGAACTGCAGGACTCAAAATGTCATTCTGCATAAAAGTTTTCAAGAGCCTGCATACAAATTTCCCATTCTTAAGAAAATCAGTAACACTGAAACATGCATATTTCATGCTAGGAGATATGAAAGTTCCTGAAAATAAAACAGAAAGAAAGTAGCAATCAGAATAATCAGACTTTCCACAGGTGAAAAAGTGCATATTAGGATGAGATACAAGGTCACTCATTTACTGTCATCATATCTGACAGTTAGACATGAATAAATGTCATGAATGAAAAAGAAAGGAATGTGAATAGCTAGCTGTACATTGTTAAAATTATCCTCACTCTGCAATGGGTATGTATGAAATCAAATAGGCAGGAAAGGATTTTTAATTTTTTTTTCTACATTTAGACCAAGTTAGGTAACTTATCCAAGTTAGGTTTAATAAGCATGCGCACATACATGCACGAATGCACACACAGAGCGAGATGCACACTATATATTCCTAATGGTTTATTTTTATTTGACCACTCAAATTTTTATTTGCTCTTACTCATCATTCAGTATGGATATCTAATGGTTGTGAAGGACTCAGAAAATGAGGAACAGCATTGGACTGTCACATTTTTCTTGAGGTCGTTGAGTGGAAGTGAAGGTCTACAACTGTCCACTCACATATGTCAAGGCCCTGTTAGGATGTGGCAAATTAACATATTGACACATTGTCTGGCTGCTAAGTGGGGATGAGTGAAGCCCTTAAGCTTTCAACCAACATTGCTAAAATCATCAAACAATAACTGACGGTGTCAGTAAAGCATGTTAACAAATTTATCCTGGGGATACCAATTTCACTTTGAAGATCAAGTATGACACACAATTACCTTAGGCTGTTTGCAGGAATTCCCAAAGCCATAGAAAGTAAAATTACCCTCACCCATCCCCACTGTTTTGAATTCATATTTAGATTATAAATGTAATTATTCCAAAAGAATTGCTAACTGAAATTTCTAGAAAGTGTAACTTCTTGTAATTTAGTGACTATAGTGGGGGTTTCTTAGACATTTTGCACTCCCATCTTTTCAGCTGGCAATGCTGAGTTTCAGCTGTACTGTAGTGGGGTAAGCTTGTAATGGGTATTTAAGGGCCTTTTGGCCAACTCTGCAGGACTGAATGGTGCTGCCATGCACATGAGCAGATTAGGCAATGTAACTGAACTCAGCAAAATGACTTTAAAATATCAGCTATCAATATCATACAAAAGGTTGAAAAGGTGTCCCACTTAATGAACTCTTTCTGTGTGCTATATCTCAGTAATGACATGCCTCTATAGTCTTATTCTTTATGTACACTACAAAGAATGACAGGCTAGTTTTTCAATAGATGTGTGACTATGGTAGTAGAACCAAATATCCTGTCATGCATCTCTCTCCCTCCCTCCCTCTCTCTAACTAATGGAATGGAAACAGTAATTGATTGACCCCTTCTGAAATGAACATCATTCTTTGCGTTAAAGTCTTTTTTTAAGATTATGAAACTGAAAATAAAGAATAAAAGCATCACTTAGCCTTCTGCTAATATCTTCTGCTCTGTGGTTGGTTGCTCTTACTTTGACTTTAATTACCAGACCAACCTTAAAGCCATCTGGATTTTTCATCTCTGTCCATCATGGATTTTGGCTGAGGAGCAACTAGTTCATGGTTGGTTAGTGCCAATTGATTAGAAGACTACAGTAGTCTAAAGATTTTAGCCAGTCTGTATATCCAATTCTTTCCTACCCCTGGGATTAACACACACTTTGTCCTACCCTTTTTGCTGTCTTAATGGCTTCTGGTTGCTTTCTTCAAAGTCATTACCATCACTCCCAACAAACCTTTATCTCTTCTTTCATCCTCTTTGCAGAAAGAAAAAAAATACAGTAGCATTTTAGAAGTACTTTTTAAACTGGAGATTCTCAGTCATCCAGATTATGGTTATCCCAAAGGTGTTTTTTCAAAAGACAAGTGGACTTTTCCACTTGTTTTTCATAGAAGATGTTTTGCTTCTCCTTCAAGAAGCCTTCAGCTCTTCTTCAGAACTGAAGAAGTCTCTTGGATGAGAAGTGAAATAATTTCAAGAAAAAACAAAAAAGTCCTGTTACCTTTTGAAAAAGCACTTCTGGGACATCAAAATGAAAATTTCCAGAATGGAAAGTTAAGCATGAAACTTCCTTATCCGACTTTGTTTAATTTCATTTATTAGTCTGGCTGGCATAGAGCAATGTAAAGAGGGTTTACATTGAAAATCCAGTGGTCTGAAGAAAAAAAAACTGCTATGTTTCCTAGTCCATATTGGTTTATACAATAAAATACATACAGTTATATTACTAACTGTAGTCAATGTTTCATCTTTTTAAAGTATCTAATTTGAACAACATTTAGAATTCCAGTATTCCTCTTGTGGCTAACTGTTGGACATTTCTTTTCCCCCACTCGCACAGACTTTTAAAATTTTTCCTGAATAGCAAACAGACTGACCTTTTCATATTTTAGAAATTCTAGTGAATTATTCCAGCACTGATTATTCTCAATTATAGTTATTTATAGAATACTGGCACATATGGAAACAACAGTTTCTGAAGTATACTATTCCTATAAATATAACTACTCTGTAATTATCTTGTGGCTGATTCATTGTATAGAAAGAACAAGGACAGTCACAAATGCCTTCATTATTATTCTTGGAGATATAATCTCCATGTAATATTTAACCCTTGGTAAATTCATTCTCATGATTATATCATGAAAATATGAAAGTAAGATAGATTGCCTTCTTTGTAGAAATATATATAATGATATGCATTTTATTTTTTTCCTATTCTATAGACCAGACTGCCCCAGATTAGTAGTTCCATGAATATAGTGACTCAGTTCTCCATACTGAAGGTTGTAATTTGAACTTATCTGCTTTGAAGGAAGAGACTTGGGTCAATAAATATGGCAGGCCGGCCACAAGCTCTTACTAAACACAATATATACAATTTTGTATATATTTGCAGTGCAATCCTAAATGTTGAGGTGGTGGGCGGGTTTTTTTTTTACAATTGAATGGCTCTGGATTTAATGTGGCTTTCAGTAACTGAGGAAGGACCGGAGTGTATTTGATTTGGGATGAGGCTATAATTGGTCTGCTAACAGGTATAATCTCAATTGTTGCAAAAATGGAAGTTCACACAGCTAGAATACCAACAACCAATGTTTTGTGTAATGTATATATTTGATTTCAGTTTCATAGCATTAGAGGTTTTCAGCAAGTGCTTTAATAATTTAACCATTATATTTCCTCCACTCATTTTCCTACTTCTTTTTAGCTCTGTGAGACCCTACTGTTATTTTCTTTCCACCATGTCTGTCTAAGTCACGTTGCAATGGAAAAATAAAAGGAACTGAAAATAATATAAACTGCAAAAGACATTGGAAAGGAATGGAACATTGTCAAACAATCTTCTCTATCTGTTTCTTTGTACAAATGCCTCTAAAATTTGAAGATTTCAAGATAATAGACCATAATCATGGCTGTCATTTTGGCAGAGGTTGCCAGAGTCTCATTAACTCATTCTTTGTGTCTGCCAGAGAAGGTGTGCAACTCTTTGGGAAATTATTTACAATTATGCTGTTAAGAGCAGTTGACTAATTTCATCTATTAATTAACACAACTTTCATAAGCAGACAGCTATGAATATAATTTTAGATACATGTCACCCTAGTGACAGGTCTTTTTCTGAGCATTACAAAAATGCCTTCTTAAAAGCTGTTTAGAGGACTGAGTATTAAAACAATGTCATAGTCTAGAAATCTACTTTTGTTTACTGAATAGTTTTATCCTTTAAGGAACTTAAGATGGTGTACATATATATATCAAAGCCAAGCCCTTAAACATTCTGTCTGTGAAGTACTTAGCAAGGTTTGAATGTAAGTACCTTGCTTAGCACTTAGGTTCATATAAAGATGATTTTCTTAATCATAATCTAAAAAAATAAGGATCCCTAAACCTGTGAAAAAGTGTTACAGAAGGAAAATGCTCGATTTACAGGGATTAATTAGAAATAAATATCACAGATTTTCTACACCCCATAATTTCTAATCTAAAGCATGAAATTGCAATAAATAATGGATACTTATTATTTTATGTTTATTCTGAAATTTGAGAGAAACAATGACATTACTGAATGTAAATGAGCAGTACGCCCTCCCTGCCTTCATCTAAATCATACAAAGCAAATAGTATAATAACATGAAACCAGGAAGCAGGAGAAGAGCCACAAGTGAAGTAACAATCATGGCATCACCTCAGTAATCACAACACACAGCACAGTATCAATAGTAGAGGCCTTCAAATTTCTAGGTTCTACCATATCTCAAGACCTAAAATGGACACCTAACATCAAAAATATCATCAAAAAAGCACAACAAATAATGTTCTTTCTGCACCTACTCAGAAAGCTCAAACTGTCCAAGGAGTTGCTGATCCAGTTCTACAGAGGAACTATTGAGTCTGTCATCTGCACCTCGATAACTGTCTGGTTTGGTTCTGCAACCCGACAAGACAGACACAGACTTCAGAGAATAATTAGAACCACAGAAAAAATGATTACTACCAACTGGCCTTCCATTGAGGACCTTATACTGCATGAGTCAAAAAGAGGGCTGTGAAAATATTTTCAGACCCCTCGCATCCTAGACATAAACTGTTTCAACTCCTACCCTCAAAACAACACTGCACACCAGAACAATTAGACACAAGATCAGTTTTTTCCAGAATGCCATAACTCTGCTAAACAAATAATTCCCTCAACATTGTCAAACTAGTTACTACATCTGCATTACTATTAATCTTCTCATCCTTCCTATCACCCATTTCCTCCCACTTATGACAGTATGACTGTAACCTTATTGCTGGTATCCTTAAGATTTATAATGACTGTTTCCTAATATGATTTGATTGCTTATTTGTTCCCTATGACTATCATTAAGTGTTGTACCTTATGATTCTTGATGAATGTATCTTTCCTTTATGGAGTGTATGCACCAAGACAAATTCCTTGTGTGTCCAATCACACTTGGCCAATAAATTATTCTATTCTATTCTATTCTATTCTATTCTATTCTATTCTATTCTATTCTATTCTATTCTATTCTATTCTAATAGTTGTAATAAAATTGACTAAAGGTACACTGTAATATAGATGCAAAAATAGTGCACTGTGATTTATGTAAAAGATTTGGTTTTACCATTAACAAAACTAGCAGGGCCACACTCTTGGAGAAATCTTAGAAAATTGGGAGTGGGGAAATTCTTAGGAAATGTCATGTTGTATTGGCTTTTTTTGTTTTTCCTTTTTTTTAAAGTTGCTTTTACAGTTGTTTGTGAGGCATCCTGGGTTGTGTTACATAAGACAAGGGCTTCACCATATCTTTTAAATTTACTCGACACCACTGATGTTGAAGAAAAAACAGACAAAAACAAAACAAAAAAATAGAAAAATTGGAAAAACACCCTTGTTTGGAATCTTTTACATATTACAAAGTTAAACCCATACTACAAATATTCCTAGGCTCATAGACAATAATGATAACTATGGTATTGACAAATAATGCAAATGTATCTAATTGAAATGAAGAGCATATCAGATCTGAATAAATTATGTGTTACTTCTATTTACAATTTCTACTAGGAAATGATAAAAAAGTGTTCCACTCACAGCTCTAATTGTAATTCTAAGCATAAAAAATATGACATATAGTCCCACCTAAATTTGATAAATAAATAAATAAACAATAAATAAATAATAGATTAAAATGAAAATCTATATTTTGGCTTACATTCAAGAAGAGAATTATCTCTTGGACCAAGAATGCTTTGCTCTGATGGTTTGTGAATCCCTGTTCTATAAAGGAAGCTTTCTATCTATCAAGAAATAAAATAAAAAGATGCAATAATATTAATCATTCTGGAAATGTATGACTAGAAAAATATAATGATAAAGGGACACCTACAAAATGTGTTTCATATTAACTGTGAGTTACTGCTTGCATTTACTCTGTGCATTAACAAAAATTGTCAACATAAATCATGGTAGGCTGTGAATTTGTTTTTGTCTCCTGAGTGTTTGTCGAAGAAAGGTAGCTATTTTAGAGACTCTTTGTTGCTGGCATGATCATAACAATTGGAACATTGCCACCATGATTATGGGAATAGTAGTTGGTCTTGTCTTGTTACAGTT
Organism: Masticophis lateralis; assembly: GCA_030761175.1. Taxonomy (NCBI): domain Eukaryota; kingdom Metazoa; phylum Chordata; class Lepidosauria; order Squamata; family Colubridae; genus Masticophis; species Masticophis lateralis. The sequence goes on from JAUDYJ010000003.1 coordinate 184,296,130, forward strand.
TCTACATTTTATGCATACAAGGGCATCTTAAGGACTGCTCATGGTACAAAATTCTAGTATACATTTGGGCTGAATTTTTAAGCATTATTTCTCTCCTAGCTTTTCACTGAAATATTTATTAACATGTCACCTTTACAGTGTGACATGGGAAGGTCCCTCCTGAACTTCTGAACTTCTGAACTTCTTGCTCCACAGTCTATGCAGCTATGGACTATGTTCCCTCTTATCAACTATTCCCTAGACATCTCTTTCTCACTCTCCCAAGGTCGTCTGTCTGTCTGTCTGTCTGTCCGTCCATCCATCCATCCATTCATCATCCATCATCTATCTATCTATCTATCTATCTATCTATCTATCTATCTATCTATCTATCTATCTATCTATCTATCTATCCGTGGTGAGCAGTGAGTTAGAATGCAGTTCTGCAAGCTACTTCTGCTGACTGCTGGTTGCAGTTCAGCAGTTCAATTCTCACTGGTTCAAGGTTGACTCAGCTTTCCATCCTTCTGAGGTGGGTAAAACGAGAACCCAAATTGTTGGGGGCAATATGCTGACTCTGTAAAGCGCTTAGAGAGGGCTGTAAAGCACTATGAAGTGGTATATAAGTCTAAGTGCTATTGCTATCTATCTATCCATCCATTCATCCATCCGCGCTCTCTCTCATCTCTCTCGTCACACTCTTTTCAGAACTAGGCAATTTCTCAAAGAGATAACTTTACAATCACTCACTTGTACCTCTCTTGGTTTTGGAAATGGGAAAACAATTGTCCTATCCTTTTAATATCTCCAAGTACATTAAACTGGATAGGACTGCAATCTAAGTAAAAGTTAAACAGGTTTATAAGTGCAAACAGCTGGTTTAAATCCCATTTTCCCTCTGTACATACAATCTGGTTGCACAGTTTGACACTGAGGCTCTACCTGGGTACAATCTCAATTGTATCTTATTTCTGTATAATGCATATATATTACAATTACAGGGAAGAGAATAGTACATTTTAGAACTAGAGTATGTACAAATGGCCTCTTAAACATTGTCTACTTTAGACAATGCAAAGAGAGTGAAAGTAAACATATCACAGAAATTCTCCAGGGGAAAGAGATTATTCAGAGGAAAGATTCATTGTAAATAATTCTTTACATTAATAGATCCTTTACATTAAAAGATTATGTAAATGTCAAGCATTAAAACACTTAAATTAAATTGTACACACACACACACACACACACACACAGAGAGAGAGAGAGAGAGAGAGAGAGAGAGAGAGAGAGAGAGAGAGAGAGAGAGAGAGAGAGAGAGAGAGAGAGAGAGTTTAAAAAATAATTCCTATATAGATTATAATTCTAACTAAAAGGAATTCTTGGATATCAGTCTACCCATGCCTGGTTTTTGTTTATATTGTTTCTTTATTTGAGTCTTTCAAAACTATATAATAATAAAGTGGAAAATAGAAGTGAAAGAAAAAAAGAATTAAAACAGAATAGTTTCTTTTATATTATTGTCTTTCCCCCCCTTTTTTATTGATACCTCCCATCTCTTTCTGCTGCAGCATTTTACATGTGAAAAATGGTAGCTGGCCCAAAACAAAGCAAAACAAAACAAAACATTGGGGGGGAATATCTACAAAGTGTCTTTCTTTTCTCAAAGATGTTGATAGAGAAAGGTGTTTTTCCATAAATATGACTTTGAGAAAATTTTCTTCAGTCCTCTTCATGATTTGTAACCACAACATGAGAAGGCAGTATTCTACATGCATATGGCTTTTATTAACAATATGGTTTTCTTATTACTTCTGAGCACTCTCATGGAAAGAAAGGAATAACAACAGAAAAGTCTCTCATGCCCCTCAGCAGTCTTTCTTTGAACTGCTTCTGTCTCCTGTTGGTGCCTTTGAGCACCATTCCTCTCATCTGGAATCTTGAATTCTCACTTGAAAAGCTGAAGAAATGTGAATAATATTAAAAGGAAAAAATACCTTCCAATTAAAATAGCATCTTTCTTGTACTGAGGAGAAAAAAAGTTCCAAGAGACCCAAAAGAAACACATCTCAAGAAAGGCTGAACATGCTGCTCTGTTATGCTTGCCCTACTATATGCTCCTAAAAGAAATATACTTTTTTATGTTTGTATGTATTTATCATACACAGAATAACATTATGCATGGGTGTTTCAGGGAACAGCTGTCTCCCATAATATCTGCCCTGCTGATTCAACCTGGTAGGGTAGTCATATTCTCAGTTCCTTTGATTAAACAATGCCATCTATCAGGACTCTGGACCGTTAACTTCTCTGTAGCAATGCCTGTAGTGGAATGCAGTTCCCTCTGATATTAGAACACTCCACCTTGCTGGAGTTTGGAAGGGTCCTGAAAACCTGTGGCCTGGTTAACTTTTACATTCAATGAACAAAATATTATAATTTGGCAGAAAAGAAAGATGACCAGGACTCCTAATTTGAGAAAAGAAAAAACACTTAGTCCAGGTCAATCAGTTCAGCAGGACTTGTTTTTACATAACTTATAAGAAGGCTAAACTCAATGCTTTGTGCTTCTGTGAAATTTGATATAGGCAAGTGAAATAAAAAACCTAGGGAATGTTGTGACCTAGGCTTCCTGAGTCATTAAAACACACGAGTAGTTCCAAAAATCTCTTTTATTGCAACAGTTGTGAATTACATTCATTCACAGCTAAGTCCCAATTAGTTGCAAAAAGTCCTTCCAGAGAAGTCCTTCGGGATAATCACCAATCTTTATCTCCCTTGACACTCTGCAAAAGACCTACTTGGCAAAGTCACACAGATTTCAGAAACAAACAGAGATGCACCTTTGCTCCTCTTTTAAGCCTTATGGGAGGGGCCAATCATCTCCAGGCCTTACTCCCGAGTTGTCCCTTTTGTTTTAACTGTTTGTGCCTTCTGGCAGCTCTGTGCACGCAAGCACTAGGAACAGGTTCTCCTGTTCCTCTGCCTCTCTGCTATTTGACTCTGGAGGCTCCGGAGTCCGAGCATCACTCCCAGATGGCCCTGGCCCCATTTCTGCCTCTGATGCAGAGCCTTCATCCGTGCCTTCCCCAGACTCCAGTACTGGCCCATGTTCCTCCCCAGCCTCCTCACTGTCCAACTCCACTGCCAGTTCCGCAGGCTGCTGGTGGACCACAACAGGGAATGGGGTATAATCTACTGGAGTCATGAACATAGTTGCATCAATTTTAGAAAGAATACCTGAGAGTACAAGATAAGCAAAATTAAGCTGACTGAATAGGAAGCCTCTTCAGTATTCTGTGATGGAAATCTGGAGATCTTTACATTTTCAGCCAGTTGGCAAATAACAGTCATATTGAATCAGTTGCTCCTGAATCGAAAGCCTTGGATCAAAGTGTCCTTTGAGTCATATCTTCAGGACTGCCTTATGTTTTGTTTTGTTTCTGTTTTTCACTTATGAAATACAGCCCAGGTTCACTTACAAGCATGGCAACTGGGTGGAGAACACAGATCTGATTTAGGCTAAAATTTCATGGACAAACAAACATTCCAGAAAGAGGATATTTAAAAATCCTTATGAAACTTTATTGAGGCACCTCAATGATCTCTCTCTCTCTCTCCCTCCCTCCCTCCCTCCTTCCCTCCCTCCTTCCCTCCCTTCCTCTCACATACATTGATGTTTAGCGGTGGTTTTACAATGTCCTACTATAAGATGAGAATTCTGTGTAACACAAAAAAGAATGGATAAGAACTTTGTATAGCACTCATATACACAAGGTAAAAGTAAAGGTAAAGGTAAAGGTTCCCCTTGCACATATGTGCTAGTTTTTCCCGACTCTAGGGGGTGGTGCTCATCTCTTTTTCAAAGCTGAAGAACCAGCACTGTCTGAAGATGTCTCCATGGTCATGTGGCCGGCATGACTAAACACCAAAGGCGCACAGAATGCTGTTAATGTCCCACCAAAGGTGGTCTCTATTTTTCTACTTGCATGTTTTATGTGCTTTCAAACTGCTAGGTTGGCAGAAGCTGGGACAAGTAATGGGAGCTCAGTCTGTTATGCGGCACTAAGGATTTGAACTGCTTAACTGCCGACTTTTCAATTGACAAGCTCAGCGTCTTAGCCACTGAGCCATCGCGTCCCATCATACACACAAACAGACACACATCTCCTTTAGAAGAATACTCAGTATTCTTATGTGGAGAATGCCAAACAAAAGTAAATCAAGCATATCAAGAAGAAAATATCTATGTTAGCTCTTTAGCGAACTCATTGTCCTTCAGTTTTTGAAATTTCCTTCTTTTTCAAGAATTCAGTCTTGACAAAACTACAGGTGTTTGGAATAATTCACCAAATACAGGGAAGAAAGAAGCAGATCATAAAGGGAAGGCATTTCAAAATGGTTCTGTTACAAAATATCATCCTGAAACCTTGTTCTTGTTTTTTACCTCATTCATATCACATTTTAAACTCCTACACAAATTAATGTAGTGTGGCATAGGTGGTAAGGGGAAAACAAAGGTTAATACATCTTGTCACAAATGACTACATAACAATACAGCCTATTTAGCTATTTTGGGAATACAGCCAAATAAAATATAGCAATTATCTTTTTTTCTCCCTCAAAATTGTGCTATTGTTTAAATTCATTAACTCCTAAATTCATAATTAGTTTCTTTAAAAAAAAGTGGAGACAATCTGAAATTTGTTCTTACTTTGTGAATTAGAAAAAAGTAAAGAAGCACTTTTCTATTTTAAATAGAAAATATAGACTCTAGGGGAGTAGATTAGGGGAGACATGATAGCAGTGTTCCAATATCTCAGGGGCTGCCACAAAGAAGAGGGAGTCAAGCTATTCTCCAAAGCACCTGAGGGCAGGACAAGAAGCAATGGGTGGAAACTAATCAAGGAGAGAACCTAGAACTAAGGAGACATTTTCTGACAGTTAGAACAATTAATCAGTGGAAGAACTTGCCTCCAGAAGTTGTGAATGCTCCAACCCTGGAAGTTTTTAAGAAGTTTTGAATAACCATTTGTCTGAAGTAGTGTAGGTGTAGTCTCCTGCCTAAACAGGGGGTTGGATTAGAAGATCTCCAAGGTCCCTTCCAACTCTGTTATTCTATTTTACTTCTATTGTCTTTTGGTCTAATTCGGCACCAGGAAAGAGGAGAAAAGGCTTCAAGCAGTTAGCAAAAGGCACCTTTTAAATTTCAAGTTTGGAACCTATTTAGGCTTTCAAAATAAACAAAAGTGAAGTGATCATCAGGGCTCCTTCAGAAACTTTATTCCCACTTCCCATTCATTCATGGAATGTTTGTATATTCTTCCAATGCTATCTTGAAAGACATTAACAGACGCACAGATTGCAGATCATGAGTCTTTGATTTATGACTGATGCAAAAAAGGCATTTATAATCCAGATTCAAAGTTCTATCACCTCCCAACCAATGGTTATATGATTGCATTTTGGTTCCTTGGCAACCCATCCCACATTTATGGCTATTTGCAGATTCCCATGGTCACCTGACTGCAATTATGATGTTCTTTGCTGGAAACCAGTATTTACCTCTAGTTCCTAGAAAGAAAGAAAAACACTCATTGCAGGCAATCTGTATGTTTAATGACTGTGGATTTTTGCACCAAATATTGTAAAATTGTGTTGGTCACATGATGTCATACTTAACACCTGGCATAATTTATGATCAACTTTTTGGATGCAATTATGGTTGTAAATTGAGGAGTACTTGCAATCCGTTACACTTCAAATTAGCCCATTTCAGATCCTGCTTGGAATATTATACCCAGTTGTGGGTATCACAATTCCAAAAGGACATGGAAGCACACTTCAAATATCTAAACAGTAATAATATGGAAGAGGAAGTGACTTATTTTATGTTGGCAGAGGGCAGGGTCAGAACCAATTGGTTAAAAACTACAAAGAAGCAGATTTGGGCTAAACAAGTGGAGGAAGTCTCTTCCTTTATAAATGGACAGACAGCGGAAAAAGTTGCCATATGAATTTTCCTTCCATGAAAATCTTCAAAGAAGGGCTTGGCTTGTCACCAGTCAGGGATGCTGACTCAATCTGTTACTAATTAATTTTCAAATTACCTTCCAACTTCATTAAAGTGTCTTCACTAAAATTCTCTTCGAAATAAATTTCTAAAAAAAAAAAAAATTTCATCAGATTGGAAAAGGACTAGTAGAAGGGATACATATCTGGGTGTATTTTTGGGCTGTCATTAATTTTATCTATAGATTGAGGTACATAACCTGAAGCTACAGTTGGTCCTTGGTACCTCTGAACTGTGATTCCAAATGGAAGAAAAGATATCTTGGGGAGGGAAATTTAAAATGGTACCTGCAAAACGGGATGGAGCTTTGGTCATATGGCCAAAGTTTCCATTTTGAGCTTTTATTTGCCCATAGACTTCCCTGGAAAGTAATAGTTATTAAATAAACAATTACAATCCATCTATTTGCTTTACATGAAATGAAATCAAATTTACATGTTGTTTTGTTCTGCTTAATTTTTGGAAGGTGGATCTTGGCATGTACTCAAAAATCAGATGCAATGCATAGACCAAAACAAGATGTGGACACTAGCAATAGGTGACCCTCATATAAGTAATGTTGTTACCCTTTTGCCCAATTTATTTTAAAAAAAGTTAAAAGAACGGACATAAAGTTCAAGTATCTGTGTAGCTGAATCATCTATGATCTGCCACTTAAGTGCTCAATCAGTTACTAATTTTCCATCCACTGCCTCATTTGCATCAATTTGGATTAAAGTATGATTGGTACAAGCGTGATTATTACCAGCACTCCATTCGTTACAGAGACAAGCTACAATTCAGTATACAATAATTCAATTCACTTTAGGGTTGTTAGGCTCACATTCTGAATCATGTTTATATTTAAGATGAAGTGTTCATTAATCCCACTTCATCACAAACAACTTTGCATCAAGGAAGGGCAATGGGGGAAAGAAACTTCAGATAGAAAACAAACATTCAGACAGGAAAATAAAAAATACTGAGAACCTTTGCTTCAGATTGGCTTTTCACTACAAACAATGAGATAGTTTGTCTACATTTCATCAAAGTAAAAAAAAAAAACCCGTCACTTTTTAAATGGAGCAGGTGTTCATATCCATATTTCTTTCCTTCTTTTGATTTAGCAGGGGAGCATTTATAGCAACTATAGAGAGAACAAAGGTATATATATAATCCAGGGGTGGGTTCTACTTATCTTTACTACTAGTTCGCATCACGCGCAGATCACCTATGATAACATCCAGGTCAGTGAGCGAAGCTTCCCACCAGTTTTACTGCTGGCCCTTGCGAACCGGTCCGAACCGGGACCAATCCCCCACTGATATAATTGCAAAGGAAGACAAATGGTGGGAAGGGAGAAGGAGGACATTTGAATTTTTAACTTTCTTGGCATCCATGACAAAAATTACACTGAAAAACTATTTTTAAAAAGTACTTTAGCCAGCCTAGGAAATTAGTTTTTCTAGCATCAGAAAGACTGATTTTTCAATCACAATATTTTTCCAGTTATTTTCAAGAACATATGCTAGCGATAATATAGAATCAACAATGAGACTCTTTCAATTTCACTGTAGAAACATAGGATGAATCAATGATCTATAGATTACAATGATCATAAATTTGAAGGAGTTGGATTGAAGTGAATTGCTGGAATAAAAAAAAACCAATAATGTAAATCTAGGTTTCCATCAGGAGGATGCAGATGATAGTTTGATTTGAAAACAGTCCAAATATATAAATAAGAAACCAAGACACGCAAGAAGCTGGACAATATTTTATTTTAAGGCTATCCTGCCAGATGGAGGATCAAGGACAAAAATGTCCTTTTGCTGGACATCCAGCAATCCCTAGTTAGATGTGGAGGACAAAATGGAAATATATTTCTAGATGTTCCTTCCAGCATTTTGTTGGTCTTGTGAAATACATATTTAGTGTAGCTGTATAGGTTTAAATTGTTGTATAGTTGTACAGTATGACAGGTTTTTTTTTTTTACTGTGCATTACTGTTATTAGTACCGTATTTTCCGGTGTTTAAGACGACTTTCTAACACACAAAAATCTTCTCAAAAGTCGGGGGTCGTCTTATACACCGGGTGTCAGTCTCCTGTAACCAGGCAGACCAGTCCGAAAGGCTTTGACGAGCCTTAAATGGCTCTAAGGAGCCAAGCTGAATTGCCTGCTGAGTTGCCGCTAATCAGCTGAGTTACACGCAAGCCCCGTGTAAAAGGGAAAAACTTTCCTTTTACACAAGGCTGGCCATCCCAGCTGAGTTGCCTGATCGCCAGAGCTTGGATGGCCAAGCCCCGTTTAAAAGGGAAAAACTTTCCTTTTATACAACGCTGGCCACCCCAGCTGCTAATTTTTGCCTGCTAATTGATACGTAGCAAAAAAAAAATACGTAGCAAAAAAAGCAAAGCAAAGCTGGCTGAGGAATTCTGGGAGTTGAAGTCTACAAGTCTTAAAGTTGCCAAGGTTGGAGACCCTTATTCTATTGGGTAAGGTTTTTCCCCCTTTGGGAGCTTTAAAAAAAATAGTTAATTGGGGGGTTTTTTAGTTGTTCTTTTTTAGACCTAGCCATTTAAAGGCTAGGTCTAAGTTTTAGGCTAGGAAGTTTTAAATTTAACTTTCAAATAAAAATAAAAATAAAAATAAAAATAAAAATAAAAATAAAAATAAAAATAAAAATAAAAATAAAAATAAAAATAAAAATAAAAATAAAAATAAAAATAAAAATAAAAATAAAAATAAAAATAAAAATAAAAATAAAATAAAATAATAAAATTTGTGCAGCTTTCTGAGATTTAGTGTGTTTCTGTAGAGTTTCACCCTAACTACACAAACGCACAAAATCTCACAAAGCTATATGTGGAATTTTGTGTGTGTAAAGTGTGAAAGTTGTTTTTTTGGGCTTTTTGTGGCTGTGTGAGGTTCCTGCTTGTTGCAGGGGCCATTTTGGGTCTAGCACAGCTGCTTTTACATTGTGGGTGAGCCAGTTGATGTTTTTTAATTTTTATTTGGTGTGCGTTGGAAGAGGGGTCGTCTTATACAGCAAGTATAGCCCAAACCCTATATTTTTACAGGAAAAGTCAGGGGTCGTCTTATATGCCCAGTCGTCTTATACGCCGGAAAATACGGTAGTCCTTCAGGATAGTCAAGACAAGAAGCACAAGTATAATTATTACCTTTGTCTTTATTGTAAAGCTGCATTACTGGTTCTCTTTAAGTTACAAGCATTTGCTTAGCAATTGTTCAAAGTTACAACAGTGCTGAAAAACTGACTTATGACTGGTCATAAGCATATAGCAATCCAGAGAGCTGAATTTTTGATCAAAATGTTATTGGCAGTGATTTCTTAACTATGGCCACCTTAGACTGAATTATATAGATCATTACTGCTGATTTTCCAGCCAGATGTTCCTTCTCATTTAAGGAGATAATGCATTTATGGTCTCTTTTTAGCCAGTATTTCCCAAAATTTAATAAGAAACATACCTTTTAAAAAGTTTATGGAAACTTCTTTGTTTAAAGATAACTTTTTAAATTCATTTTTAAAAATATAGAGAAAACAATTCAGAAATTAGGGGTAAAGGAGCAGGGAATGTGTTAGATTAACTATATTCTTCCTTTAATAAACTCATAGAACCAACACATCTATGTGGCTGAAATTACAAAAGACATCATTCTTTGTAAGACAAATTATAATTGTCTTCAAATATCTCAACAACTACCATACAGTTTAGAGAGAAAGACTAGAACAAGCAAGTTGAAATTCCAGGGAAGCAGATTTCAATCAGCATTATAAGTTCTTTAAGCAACGGAAGATACCCTCAAGCAATATACTCTGAGAATGATATTCCAGCAGAAATTGCAATTGCATTTTGTGTAAAGCATACTTCAGTAAATAGGAGCTGACCTAAGTACCATCCGTGCCCTCTTTCACCTGAAAAATTTAGATTTTAAAGTTCATTGCATTCCGAGGATTTTTCCTGCAGTACTTGATGGCATATAAATCAATTAAATAATGATCAACAGTGGCAGATGCTATCACACATGAGCCAAGTTTGGAAAATGCAGTAAAAGTAAAACAACAAAACCTGGTTAGTGATTCTCTCTCCCAGTTAACTAATTTCACCATACTGTGCTGGCAGCATATGATCCTTGATGACTCAGTCAACTGGCAGCTATTAATTTTCATTCTCCCACAAAGGAAATGGTGAAGCTATCACTTCCTTCGCATTTTTTGCCTGTTGTATTTTAATCTCCTTCAGAAGTGGCTGTCCTTCAACAATAAGTGAGGTGGGAGGACAGTAATGATAATGTATTATAATCGCCTTTTGGCCATAGTTGGGGCAAAACCAAAACAATAAGGGAGTGCCTAGAGAAGCCTTATTTTTATATTCCACTCTAGGCTTTTTGTCTTGATCACAGACAGTAGAAAAAGAAATTTGGTGACTTTGCCCAGAAATCAAGAAATATTGGAGCAAAATAAAAACATGGATAGTAGAAATAATAGACCAAGAAATTGAATTAGAACCAGAAGTCTTTTGATTAGGCATGATTAAAGGAAATATTAGAAAAGATATAAAATATTTAACACTACACATAATCACGGCGGCTAGACTAGCACTAGCACAATTGTGGAAAACATTGTTTGCCAACAGATCAGGAGGTAATGCAAAAAATTTATACATGTGCAGAAATGGACAAATTAACCTTAGAATTAAAAGACAAAGAAGACTCAAAATATTTTAAAGTATGGAATAGATGGTACCAGTGGATAAATCAAAAGAAAAAAGAGTAAAGACAAAATTCAGGGGAAATTAATACAATAAAAACAGCACTGTATATATAATTATATATATTTAACTTGTATGTGATATTGTGTATTGTATATAAAATTTTATGATTGAGAAAAACTTGTATATTTTAAATATTTTTAAATTTTAATAAAGTTTGTTTAAAAAAAAGAAAAAGAAAAGAAAAAGAAGTTAACTTGCCTGTATGTAGGATATGACTGGGTAGACTCATCAATATAATCAGTCATGAATAGAAATATTCACTCATCTGTTTGGGCTAAACTATTTGAGAGAATTATATTAATGTATTCTTGTTTAGTGAGTTCAAAGCACACTAACATACCCCATCCCACTCCTTTAATTCAATTATAAATGTTCTAGGAACAGAGCCAATAGAGTAGAGAGAAGAGGCAATAGTTGAAATGCATCACCTTTACCAGGTGACAAAGAGATTGCCAAGAAAGGCTTGTTATTGTTTCACTATTAAATAGCATTTTAATAATCTCCATCTGGATTGCAGATGCTGACCAGCAGAGCTCAACTTGATTTTTCTTTTTCTTCCTTTTTGTTTAAGCCAATATATTTGGAGTCTTGATATACTTTTGTTTTCATTTTCTCAGCACATTTTATTCAATTTTATTAGGTCATTTAGCAAATAATTTTAATTTTCTGCTTAGATCTGACTTTCTGGAAGTAATGTACTGTTGTACAGTTAATGAGTCTGCTAATAAGCTCCAAGAAAATGTGATTTGCAAATCATTCCCTGACATAACTGTCAGTCAGACCCTATGCCAATTAGCATAATCATTAGCAACTATCCCCTAAGAGGTCCTTGAAATTTAAATGAGATTTCCCAAGATCCCTTTTTTTACAAGGATAGTAGCTTCTTCCTTATATAAGACCACTGTTGGGAAAAAAGAATCAGTAGTTCTTTAATAAAAATGTATCATTGAAGGTAAATGGTCTCCTGGGCTTTGCTATCATTGCACTGCATTAATATACACATATGTTTATTTATTCTGTTAATGATATTTAAAGTGATTGAGATGCAGAGAAGAGCACGGAGTAGTAAAAAAGGAAACACTAACCTCACATGAAATTATTTGCTACAACAATACAGCATGCTATCAACAGGCAGAAATTCTGAGGTGGTAGAGAGGCCTGAAATCTAACCCTATTAATCTGAAGAATTTCACCAAAAGTAGCAACCAGCACTGGTAGTCTGTAAAGTGCCCTTCATATGCAGTTTTTAAAAGATCTTTATTTAAAAAGCTCCGTTGCTCACTGAAATTTTGATTTGAAAACTGACATGCATTAGATTGAGTCAGTTGATATGCTTTACATTTAACTTTCTTTCATCCATACATCAAACTGCTTTCATCTGGATTCACTTTTGCTTTGGAATGTTACAGGTCACCACATAAATGGAATAGCAATATTTAGTTTTGATCTCTTTATTCCTCTAAAACAATGACAATGTGTGCCATCTGGATGTTTCTTGACTAAATTACAATAAATTTAAAAGGCCGATTTTACATACTTTAGAATGGAAAAAGGTTCAGCAGGCTCCCATGTTGAGCAGGAGGCTTGCAAGACTTTTTTTTTAAAAAAAATTGATTTATATGCCGCCCTTCTCTGGGGACTCAGGGCGGCTTACAATGCGTTAAGCGATAGCCTTCATACTTGTGTATATTTTATACGAAGTCAGCTTATTGCCACCACAAACTGGGTCCTCAATTTACCTACCTTAGAAAGGATGGAAGGCTGAGTCAACCTTGAGCCTGGGGAGATTCGAATTTACAGGAATTGCAGACAGCTGGAGTTAATTACAATGCATTAGTCTGCTGAGCTATCCAGGCTCCTTTCCATGTTTATTTAATACTCACATTTGTATAGCCTCCCATCTCAATAAAAGTGACTCTGGACAGGGCACGACAATCAGATAAAAATCACAAATACAATAGTAAATATAAAAATGTAGAAATTAATATTAATAAATCGATAGTATACATTGAAGGCCTTTGAGAATGTTAAAAGGGATGGAGATAATCTAACTTTGGGGTGGGGAGAGATATTCCCTAAGGCCAGTGCCACAGCAGAGAAGGCACATTTCCTGGGACCCACCAAATGTAGATAATTATTTGATGCAGCATACTTTATATATCAGATCGAATGGTCCAACTAAAAAAATCTGTGGAGAGGCATATAATATAACTGTTATGTCCTTATAAGGACATCCGCCTGGGATTGGCTGAAGATCCTTTCGGTGGGAATTTTGAATCCCTGTCAGTGGGCGGTGCGTCTGCCGGAGCAAATATAAGGAGAGCTCCGGCAGCGCAGCGCCAGTTCAGTTCTCGTTAATAAACGTTGTTACTTGAACTCTGCTGGTCACATCTTCTTTCCTGCGCCGATCTAACAATAATGATATGATATGATACAGGGGTAGGTTCTACTTACTTTTACTACTGGTTCACATCATGCCCATGCGCGCTTCTGTGCAACCGCAGATCGCCTATGATGACATCTGGGTCAGTGTGCAGAGCTTCCTGCTGGTTTTACTATCGGTTCGCAACCGGGGACAACCTACCACTGATGTGATATATGATATAATAATTCCTAAACACAATGGTTTCTTACAATCAAAGAGTTCAATCCTAGGTAGCAGCAAATGTTTCTTTCCTAGGGCATTAAAAATATCTGCTGCAAACTCCAAGTGGCATCAGGAAGGATATCTGGTCACTAAATGCTGATCTTCATCTCTTTTTTAAAACTCAATTTAATTTTTTTTTAAAAAAAAATCCTTTATTTTTGGATAAATCTCCATCACCCCGACTCTACCCAGAATTAAGGGATTACAGGGTCAAAAAAGGAGTTTTTAATTAAGAACCAAAGGAACATTGGAATAGGAAGCCTTGTGAAATGAAAGGAAGGATGGAGCAGTACACATTTCCACAGGGAGAATGTAGTAATAGCATGGATGGCCCTTCTGAAAATGTCTGCCATATTACCTATATCCCATATATCTCACAAGAAGGAGGAACTGTTGTTTTGGCAATTATTATACCTTGTTGCTATGATAAGCATTTTGAATTAGGTCTGGGGTAAGATTTAGTGTCCACAAAATTAGAGTTACCTTATAATATTGGGTTTGTCTAGTAAGCAGTTTAGCCATTACATATTGCACCAACTGTAACTTTCAAATCATCTCCAAAGGCAGCTCCTGATAAGGTAGCCTCCAGAACAAATGCATTTTTTTGGCACCTTAGGATAATGATATATAACTAGGCATCATCAGCATAATGGTCGTATCTGCTCCTGTACCAATGGATGACCTGTCCCAATTCAAGATGTTTAGCATTAAAGATGTTAAATAACATAAGGGAGAATGTTAAATCCTGTGGTACCCTGCTTTGGAACTACAATGGATTTAAATGATTTCCCCAATAATATTGCCTGGAGCATCCATTAGATTAAGAGTGCAGTCATCATTGCACAGTAATCTATACTCTCAATTTTGCAGACCTCCAGAAGGATAAAACTTTTGAGGAGTCTAATAGGACCAAGAGGGATGTGCTTCTGCCATCAAGAACTAGGCAATTGTTATCCATCAGAATAGCCAATGTAATTTTTCTGGCTTAAACCTCTAAATCTTGATGGAAGGACATCAGAAAATCTATTTCCTGTAGGATTCTTTCTGATCAGATTTCTACTATCGTTTCTGTTCAGATATTTAAATTTAGTAGCTGGAACAGTGGAGTTCAGAACAGAACACACAGTTATAGTTGATTGATTGGAGAATACTGGCTCCTGCGTGAAGCAATCTGCACTGTGATTTGTTGCTGTAGGTGTAGAGGAGGAGTTTCCCTTTCCCCCCGCCTTTCTTTCTTCTGGGTCCTCTGATGATTTATTTCATATTGTAATGATGTACCTGACTATCTCGTTTGCAGTATATATAGATGTAAAATATATTTATTTATATAAAATTACAAGTTCATTCAGCGTCTCTGACTCCATTTGGACACATTTGCGCAATTCCCTGGTATTTTCTACAAAAAGGAAATTTGAAGCCTGGGTAAACATTATCAAAAATAGGTCCAGATTTAAGAAATGATTTTTTCAAGTGAGAGATCCTTTAAGGCACATCTGCAAAGAAGCACTGATCACCTCTCAAACCTAGTTGCTCACATCCTGCTTTGTTGCCTGAGTCAGCAACAGCATAGATCTAGCAGCCTGTGGCAGAGTTCATTTTACAAAGGATCCTATTTCCTGAGGTTACACAAAAGAATCCCAGATCATTTTACAAGGTGCTGCCCACCACAGTAACAGTGACAACTTTAAAGCCATGTGCATTTAACAAGCAGGATAGTATATTAATAATACAATCAGCAAACATTGCAGACGATGCTGACATTTCAGGTTGTGATTCTGACAGAGGTCATAGAAGCACAACAAATAGGTGGAGTCTGGAGTACTGAAATGGTATGAAATGCCAATCATTAATTTAAAAGCTCTAAAAGAATTGTTCCAGTTCATAAAAGAAGAAATCTCTTGTTCTTTAGATAGAAGCTGCCATCTTCATGTCACAGCTGAAAAGATTTGTTTGCTTTCTTGCTAAAACCTAAATTAAGCTACCAAGTGCTAACCAAACAATTTTCTTTTTAAATGAACAGACACGATCTCTTTCACTACTTTATTATTGGGCAACTCCCATTCAGTAACAAATAATAATTTTTTGCATTTATTACTATTACAATCTTTTTTGCCAGAAAGAAGTATCTGTAGGATTTTTTTCCAACTTGTCAAAATAACTTTGTTAGACTTTAGGAAAAGGTAAAGGTAAAGGTTCCCCTTGCACATATGTGCTAGTTGTTCCTGACTTTAAGGAGCAGTGCTCACCTCTGTTTCAAAGAACCAGCGCTGTCCAAAGATGACTCCATGATCATGTGGCCAGCATGACTAAATGCCAAAGGCGCACAGAACGCTGTTACCTTCCCACCAAAGGTGGTTCCTATTTTTCTACTTGCATTTTTATGTGCTTTTGAACTGCTCCTCCTGTTACATGGCACTAGGGATTCGAACCGCTGAACTTCTGACCTGTCGATTGACAAGCTCAGCATTTTAGCCACTGAGCCACCACATCCCAAAACTTTAATACTCTGAGCCAAAACTTAGTGTATGTGGACAAGGTGCCAATTATTACTTTATAGAGCAAAATGGTTCATAAAGCTGGATCTTACCTCTGTCCTTTTATGACTTATAGTAGGAAACTACAA
Source organism: Masticophis lateralis (assembly GCA_030761175.1). Classification (NCBI taxonomy): domain Eukaryota; kingdom Metazoa; phylum Chordata; class Lepidosauria; order Squamata; family Colubridae; genus Masticophis; species Masticophis lateralis. The sequence goes on from JAUDYJ010000003.1 coordinate 184,312,233, forward strand.
AAATCAACAAGCATAAATAAAACATTTAAGATTCCTTGGGGGCAAAAATTGTTTTAAGTAAAATGAGGCTCAGCTTGGCCCTGCTGGAGGGCATGTCAAATTTCTCAACTTTAAACTTCCCTACATTAGGGGTGCTCAAAAATTGTGACACGCCTTGGGGTTGTAAAGATATTTTGGATACTTTAATATAATTTGGATGTGCTTGGTAAGTAACTACATAAATATCATAACTTTTTAACATTTTGTTTGTTTAGGGGAACCAATAATTATCTTAGACAAAGAAGATACAACCAGATCCAGATTTTAAGGGAATAGCTGTTTATGTAATTTAGGATATTCATGCAGCCTACATCTATGCATACATGGTCCTAGCTAGATCAGGGCATATTTGATTTAAAAAAGAAAGGATATTTGCTGATAGTTATATTAAGAGTTTGGGCCTTTCAAAGTTGGTTGTACTTTTAGCAGCAGCACAATAGGATAAACAAAGAAGAGCAATATCAGAAGCAGCTTTCATTACTAGCAACTCTTTAATAATCTCTTGATGTACTAGGAGCTTCAAACTCTTATAGGATTCTATTTAGAATTTTTATCTGCAAACTTCAATAGAAGAAGTTTACATTTTTGTTTGGTTTTTTTTACCAGCACAGATCACCACATCCATCACAGAAGTAATCTACATAAATATAACTTCAAATCACTGGGTGTGTATGCATATGCTTTAAATATGTTTTCCACAGAAAAAAAATTCAAAAGCTCATTTATTAAACTATCTGAGAAAAAAGAAGCAGCAGAGGACTATTCCCCCCACCCGTGCTAAATATGCATTTCTTTCTTTTTCTTTTAGAAAATCTGAAACTTTAACATTCTTTACTATTGTTAATCAAAAGCATAGTTTTGATAATTAGTACTAATGATGGGAGAGTTTCTGCATATATCTAAATTTCTGTAAAGCATTATTTAATTGGGAAAAAAAAAGCTCCAAAAGTTTATTGGATATTTTGTCAAGTTTTCTAAAAAAAAATTAGAAGAAATAGATTTTTACAAGTGAGTTTGAAGGACATTGAACATACTTTTTTTTTCTGGGTTAGAGAAACAGTTTATTGATTTTGCTAGGGTTTACTAGCAAACCCATTATTTTATCAATTAGCATTGCCTGATTTGATTGAGGTGATTTCTGGCATAGCATTGGGAAATGCTCAATATTCATATTATTTCCTATTATGATAATTAATTGGAGGTTCACAGTCACAATAACCATGAATTGTCTTAATATATCATCTGGTCTATGCAGAAGTAGAAGGCAGTTAATTAAATCCATATTTATCTGTTCCCTAATAGAAAACCATAGCACAGAAAATGCCAAATGAGGCAAATTAAATTTAAAATTATGGGTACAATGCAAAGATTTAGATGACCCACATAGAACACAAAGACACTCACTTGAATTGTGAGTTTTCTATTTCATTTGGAACTCATAGTACAGAAAAGTCAAGCTGAAGCTAGTAATTAACACAGTGTGTCAGATGACCTTGGGCTGTGTATGTATTGGGAGGTTCTTTCTTTTCCAGAAACAGAACAGAATTGAATTTTAGAAAAGAAAAGTCAAGGCTTCTATGTCTCAGTCATGCCTGGACCGCTAGGATATCAGGTAGAAAATAAAAGTAAAGTATGGGCTGATATTGCTCCTCACACAGCCCTAAGTGTTGCATCTGCCAGTGCTATCAATCCAGCTTCCCAGGTCTTAGCAACATAAAATTGCACAAAGATGGGAAGTACCAACAGAACAACGATTAAGCTCTAGATTTCTGTTTGATTGAATTTATATTTTGAGGTGAAAATGAGGTGAAATGATTTTTCAATCAGAAAAATGGGCAGATCCATATTTTCTATTTGACCTTCAGAGTATGCTCCCCTCTCAGTCTGTGTTTGCAATGTGCATATGACAGAGTCAGATCCTATGCCTGTGATGGCGAACCTATGCAGCTTTGCTGCACCTGCACATGCGCCTGCCTCCAGCTGGTTTTTAGGTCTTTGCCCCAGATGCACGGGGGAGGGGGCACATGCATGGGTCCACGTGCATTGCATTTTGGGGGTTTGGGTGTGTGCGGTCCAGAAAAGGTTCACCATCATGGTCCTACACCTTGCCTTGCCTTGCCTTTGCCCTTGCTCTTTCCTTTCCTATTTCCACATAGCACACACAACACTTGCCTACATGCCTGTCTCTTTTCTGCTCTCTCACATATAACTGCTGTGGAAAAACAGCAGCCCATCCAGCTCCAATAGAAAATTCAGTTTCAAAGCTTATTGACCACACATGCAGTATCCACACAGAGTTAAAACATCTATAAAACTGCCATGCTGGGGACCTCAGCAAACCACAAATCTTACTCCTCTAAAGCACTCAGGCATGACTTCATGCTCTACATCCTAAAAAGTCTTATGTTCAGTATGGCAGTGTTTTGCAATCAAATAGGATTGTTATTTATTGAGGAGCTGGTTTATTAGCACTTTTGTAAGTGAGAGAAACCATACCAAAATCTATGCAAAACATTTTTAAAGTATGTTTATTTATCTACTTATTTATTTAATCAGCATGGTAGGTAACTAACTACTAAGCCTCTCAACAATTTACAGTGAAAACCCGTTTAAAATCAAGACCTTAAAACAGTTAAAAGAGCAGTTAACATAAATTAAAAGGTAAAATTAGCAATTCTTATACATTTACAAGCTTTTTCTAAAAGATACACTTGAAAGGCATTTTTGGAAGTTAAAACTATGCCAGGGCTCAGTCGTTCAGCATTACATTTGCATATAGCAAACTGTAGCAAATCAACCCCAAATTGTTTACAGATGACCATGTACCAATTGTAGGAAAACTTCCTCAGACAATCTCAGAAAGAAATATAAAGAGTCTTCTCAAATTGCGGTGTTGTTATAGAAGATTGTTGTAATGGTGAGAAGTGTATTCCTTTTTTCTGAATACTTCTTTCTTTTTTATTCCTGTGAATAGAATGGCCACACAAGAACTTAGATCTTTAGAAGCTTCTTTTGTACCCCCATGCTCTTTTGTTTCTCCTAATTAGCACTTTTCTTAAGCAGCTTAGCTCAAATATATTCGTGCTTTTTTATCAAACACTTGATGATTATATGCCATCAGGTGCTTTTTGACTCCCAGCAACCAAATAGATTTTGTCCCTAATCTGTGGAGATTATCAGATCTTCCAATGGTTCATTCATTGCAACTGTGACTGAGTCCATCTATCACTTCTGTTTCCTTCCACCTTTCCCAGCATTTAGAGCCTTCTACAGAGAACTAGATCTTCATATAATGTGTCCAAAGTAGAATAATTTGAGCCTGATCATTTGTGCCTTGATTTAGAATTCTGGGTTGATTTGTCCAATGATCATTGCTGTCCATCGCCATTTTGTCGCAATCCAGCTGTCCATAGAATTCTCAGGGATCTTTTCTAATACCAAAGTTCAAAAGTGTCAATACTCTTCCTATCTTATTTATTCTTCTACAGTGTTGGTTGTACAACCAACCAGATGTTTAGACTTGATTTGACATTTTTATTAGCATTGTGTTCTTCCCAAGGATCTAGGAGAGGCAATTGTGGTTGCATTATGTTAAAGGTATTGCCGCGAGATTAAGTAGTTGTTGTTATTATAATTTATTATATCATTCTACATCATAAAGAACCCAAAATATGTTTCTCTTTTTTAATGATAAGTTGACCCTAGAACTTCTATATCAAACTGATCTTATGGGCCTCAAGTTGGAGAAGGCTGAAATAGAAGCTTGAGAAAATCATCCCAGTACATTAACGGCTGGGGAATTTTTATAAGAAAAAAAAAAAGAAAGCTTTTTTATGTTAAAAATAATCAGCATGTCATATTCACTACAGCACGAAGATCAATGAGTTTAGCATTATAGTGGCATTAAAAATGTTCTTTGTGTAATTTTATTACGAAGAATAATGCATACAATTACATACACTTTTCTGAACAGTCAAACCATAGGCTGCTAATTTTAAGAAAGCAATTATGCCTGCTATTTTGTTTCTAACAGTGCTGAACAATTACAAGGTCGATAGTTTGGGCCTATTTTTAAGGGCATTCATCAACATTCATCTCATTATTTCTCCTTCAGGGCTTGGACACATTCATTTAAGATGCTCATTTTGGGAAGGTGGGTACAAGGAGCCTATATATTATCAAGGCTGATTTTCAGCCTTCCTTCAAATAGACACAGGACATTAGAACATAATATCAAAGCCATTATGTCATATGCAACTTGGTATTAAATGCTATTTTTCAGCAGTCATGGGTGTCAGTAGCTGATGTTACACGATTGATACACTTCTCTTCATTTTACCGAATGAGCCTATAGGAATAGGTATTAAGAACTCCACCACATAATATTCTGGGATTGAGTTTGAGTAGTTTGGCTTCAGGAGAACAGTGATGGGGTGAGAATTAGTGTTTAGTTTTCCTGATAAAGAAAATTTGATATTGGGCTATGAGAGGTGGACATTTTTTAAAAAAGAAAAGAATAAAGTGCCTTACATTTTCTTGCATTGATATAGCATTGCTATAAACTTGCTCAAATCACTCACAGTAATGTGGGCCTTCTTGGAAATGCCATTGGCTTTCATCTTTTGAAATTACATCTGGGGCTTTCATTTGAATCAGGGTTCCCATATCTATCTTTGTGACATATAGCACTGGCAATGCCATTTCTGGAAGAAAGGTGGCATAGCAGAGAAAATATGTAGGGTAGGTGAAATTGTGCTTGTGTATTTGAAAAGCGAATGGTAAATCTATGAAACGGAACTGAATAAAACAAAATACTCTTTTGGACAATGGCCTAGCTAATGGAGACAGAGAATGATATTAAAAGTTCTGACAAATTAAAAATATTTTTCATTTCAATGTAATGTGTTCTGTTGAAGGGGGGAAAATATTACTCATCCTACTAGAAGCTGCCATTTGAAAATAAGCAATTATCTCTACGCTTGTATAGAATTCTAAAGAAACAAATGGTTCTTTATAGTACATTGCCCACAGAAAATGGTTTTATTTGGAGATCTAGCCAAACAAGTTAATTTAAGAAAAGCACTTTGAGAAGGCTATTGTAATTGCAACACAATTGTGGTGCAAGCCAAGATCTTGGGTAAAAAAAGTGACGTATAAGCTGTGAATTCCAACAATGGGCATGGAGCCTTGAAACCATGTATAAATTGTGAAGAAAGAAGAAATTAATTGATTTAGCAAACTCTAAGTGGGAAGATCCTATTGAATTGTGGATCATTTCAGTGATACCTATACAAGAAAAGCTGTGAAAATAATGGTTAGAGAAGTTATATTGGTATAATATATTGTTATTAAGTTAGGAAAGTTAGGTCTTAATTTGGAAAAGTGCTTCTGGAGGCAAACAGAACTTTCCCTTTGGTACATCAATTTCAATATATGGGTTATATTGCTGAACATGTAGATGTAAGTATCCTTCAGTCATGGAATAGGTTAGACATAATGTCTCTTTTTTACTCTAAACTTTTGAAAAAACGACTTAGATAAACTTATTTCTATGTGGAAAAAGAACATTTACAATGATTGAGTCTCCTGTGGCTTCTCTGCCTCATTCCTAATGTAGATGTAGATGTAAATCTAGATCTACATCTATCTAAGATATTAGTGTAGTATTACCAATCTCCTTCTTTAACCTGCTTCTTCCTGTATTCATTCATTCTTTCTCTTTCTTTCTTCTTTCTTTCTTTCTCTTTCTTTCTTTCTTTCTTTCTTTCTTTCTTTCTTTCTTTCTTTCTTTCTTTCTTTCTTTCTTTTCCTTCCTTCCTTCCTTCCTTCCTTCCTTCCTTCCTTCCTTCCTTCCTTTCCTCCTCCTCCTCCTTCTTCTTCCCATAAATTAATTCAGTGATTAGTTATAGTCTCCTTTATGATTTCACCTCTTGGTATGAAAAATGAATTCAAAATAGAGCTCCTTTGTGAGTTATTAAGGGGAATTACGATTTGGAAATGAATAGTGACTGTGCTCAGAATGTTTTTTTATAAAAAAGATGTTAATCCTGATTTGATATTGTCTGATCCTGAGTTAACAAATGCTTCAGATTATGGATTGAGATCTGCATGTAAATTATTACATAAGGAAACTGTAAAGAAAACAAGTTCATTTGAATCAAGAACATTTAGTAATTCTGAAAATAAAGTGTTATTGACCAAGAAGTGCTTGCCTCTGTTTGGGCTTTTATTAAATGAATAACTTCTTAGTAGAGTCATATATTTAAATTATGTACAGACCATAAACTTTTGACAGCCTTACTGACTACAAAGGAATGGAACGGGCAAGCAGTTTTATTGCTATATGGTCAGCAGAGTTGTTTTCCTTTATATATGAAATGGATTATAAATCAGAAGCACAACATGTCTCGGATAATAGAATTCAGTTTATTTAATTGGAATTTGAAAACTTTTTAGCAGAGGGTAATATTGCATATAGGAAGACATCAATGTATGGATTGAGAATTTTAGTAGCATTCTGAAAGATAGCGTATAAACTGCTAAGATCTTATACCTGAATTCTTGCAGATTTACACAAGAATTACCCATCTCAAAAAAGAGATCATAAAATGAGATGCTGAAATAAAGGGAACTACATATTAAATTCAACATGGTTAGTTAATATAATCAAGAAAAGAGGTTACAATAGAAGATTATATAAGGAAAGGGGTAGAAAATAATAAAAGAAATTCAGAAAATACAGTATATAGAACATTTGTATGGCATTAAGGGAGAGAAATATAAATTTCTACATACAAATTTAGAAACTAGGAATTTGGGGTAAAGCGAAGATTAAATTCCATCACAAATGAAGGGATATTATATTTATAAATTGTCAGCTGGATGAGTATGGAATGCTTCCCACATTGTTCCACTAATTTATGAAGGAGGAAATACAGCACAGCCAGTGTCTGATAATTCTAAATTAGACACCGGATTACAAGACAAATTAGAAGACATTCTACAAGTGAATCCTACAAGTTAACAAAGTAATTAAACTGTTGGTTTTGCTAGATTAAATTATGATTTAAATTGTATACCATGCTTTTTAGACATTGGTAGGTTAAAACCCCAGGGAAGGACTAAATAGGCAAAAAGGAGAAAGCTTGAGTTGGAGTATAGGTACTAAAGAACAAGAAAGATGCATTCCATAAATGAATTACAAATCTGTTTTTCATTGACTGATTGTTTAATTTTTGCATGGAAATGCAATGACTACTATAAGAATTTCATTTCCCAAGTTACAGGCATCTGTGGAAGAGAATCAAGAAAGTGAACATGATTGTTTTGATTCCATGACTGAAGCCCTCCCCCTTTTGTACATGTGTCAATATTGCATACAAATACAAAGGACTGTGGCTTTCATAATATTATTTTGGTTGGTTGTACAGTCAGTAAGATGTTTAGATTGGATTTGGCATTTTTGTCCACCTCCAAGGACTTTTGACCTTTCCAAGGACTAGGGATAGGAAGATATTATTTAATAATATTAAATGTATCACTGTAGAATTTAAGTTGTTTGAGGTAAAGTTGCCTTTTTCAATTGACTGGTAGTGAGTTTGTCAGTGTCAAAGATATTCAAGTGGTACCCCAGATGTTTTTTTTTTGTTAAGCCAAGAGTGTTATATGGCAAGTGCTAAGAGCACTTTAGCTTCTTCGTTTTCTATTATTTTGTCTATTTTGTGGTTCCACAAGTTCTTGCTTGCGGGTAAATGGTATTTCTTGCTGATATTCCAATACATCTTTATTGATACTTTATTGTGCTGTTGTTGAGGATTTTGTTTGTGAAAATTCTAGCTGACATTTTAAAGTTATAGTACTTTTTTGTAATGCTCACCTATCCTGCAAACTTGAATTCCTCTTCCCCCTTCTAAAAGTAATTTTAAAACTATGTGGTTATGCAGTTCTTTGGTATCTATATTTCCATATGTCTATTATTTATGGTCAAAGGTTTGAAAAATAAAGCAGTTTGAAAACACATAAAAAATGCAAGTGGAAAAATAGGGACCACCTTTGGTGGGATGGTAATAGCATTCTGTGTGCCTTTGGCATTTAGTCATGCTGGCCACATGACCACGGAAACATCTTTGGACAGCACTGGCTCATTGGCTTTGAAACGGAGATGAGCACTGCCTCCTAGAGTTGGGAACAACTAGCACATATGTGCAAGAGGAACCTTTACCTTTACCTATTATTTATGGTACTACTGCATATATTTTAATTCTATTAAATACTCCAAGAGCTTTTCCTGTTTAGACGTGAAATTAAATAATAACATTTGACTTTTTACTTCTCATTGGATTATCCATTTTATATAGTGTTATTGTTAGTTATGAGTTAATTAAACCTAGCCAGAGCATATAAAAGGGGAAAGCTTGCAATCTCATATCCTCTATTTTTAATTTAATTTAATTAATTTAAATCAAATTTATATGACCACCTATTTCACAAAAAAATGACTCTAGGTAGTATACAATTAAAAAAGAATACAAATGACAATATTAAAAAACATTTTACAATTAAACATTAATATTATTATTTAAAAAACTAGGAGACAGCATTAGATGTTGCAAACAATACAGCCACATCAGCAAGTCACTATTCCCTTGAGATCCCAAAGCCTGTTGACATATTTTGGAAGGACACCAAGAATGAGGCCAGTCTTACTTCAGGGGGATGATATTTCACAAGGCAGGTGCCACAATAAAAAAATGCTGTCTCTTGGACCCTCAATCTATCTTTATTATGGTTACAGACCTAGCAAATCTCTTGGGTCCTGCCAAATGTAGCCCCTCAGCAGACAGCACCTAGAGCATACTCTTCTGCCATAATTAATAGAACAGGCAAAACTAATTATGAAGAGGTGGTCCCTCAAATGACCCAGTCCCATGGGTCTGAAGCAGCGATGAAATCCACTTACCTTCACTACTGGTTCAGGAACAGGAGCATGCAGGACCTTCTGTGCATGTGCAGAACCTTCTGTGCATGCTTAGATGGTTAAAAAAAAAAACCTGGGATGTAATGACATCCCAGTGGGTGGGCAGAGCCTCCCATCACTGGTGCTACCAGTTCGGTGAGCCGGATAGAACCAGGGGGATTTCACTGCTGGTCTGAAGGGCTTTAAAAGACAAAATTAGCATCTTAAATTAGACCCAGAAAAAAACTGCCAGCCAATGTATGGAGCCGAGGTACAATGAGTACTGTTCTAGATATATTTGCCCTCATGGCAATATTCTATACAATCTGAAGTTTCATGGGCAAGCCCATGTAGAGTGCATTACAGTAATCTATCCAAGAGGAGAATGGGCAGGAGTGACTATGCAGAGCCATCTGATCCAAGAATGTGCACAACTGGCACACACTATGAAACTACAAATGCCCTCCTTCCATGACTGACACCTATACTTTGAGCAGGTGTCATGAATATAGGAGGATCCCAGCCTCCCAGTTGTACATCTAATCTGTTTGGGACAGGCGATATGTACAACTCCATCCAGTACCAAAGATGGCATACTTCCAGAAACAAGGAGGTCCCAAAAGCCACTCAGTTTTGTCAGGGTTCAGTTGAAGCCTGATGTTCTCTTAGCCCTTAGCCTCCAGGCACCGAGATAGGATATTGACAGCATCATTTTATTTGTCACAAATTTATAACTTGGTTTCATCAGCATAAGAATGCTGATGCTCAAGCCATGGTGATGGAGTAACTCCCTCAGTGGCTTCATATAGATGCTTCACATAGTAGGCACTGAGAGTGGGATATCTCTCCCCCAATCAACAATATCTTGTATTGACTCCACATAAAGTAAGAACGTCAGTAGAATAAATGCCAGTATAATGCAATTTTAACCTTCATCCCCACACTGAGGATTCTGAATTGGATTTACTGAAAAACATCCCATGATTATCTACTCTTACAGCACTTCCAATTAGCTCGTCAGATTTTATATTCCATTTTAGTAACATAATGGCACATAAGAGCTGCGGTAGCTCAGTGGTTAGAATGTAGTACTGCAGGCTACTTCTGCTGGCTGCCAGCTGCCTGCAATTTGGCAAATTTCACCGGGCTCAAGGTTGACTGAGCCTTCTATCCTCCCGAGGTTGGATAAAATGAGGACCCAGATTGTTGGGGACAATAGGCTGACTCTGTAAACCGCTTAGAGAAGGCTGTAAAGCACTGGGAAGCAGTATATAAATCTAAGTGCTATTGCTATAATAGCATAGTTGATTTGTAAAAATTAGAGGAGACCAGATTTTTGTTTTAAAATTTAGCATTTGTGGAATTACAGAAAATATCTTGAAGTAGTTGTACTTCTCTAGTAGATGAATCATTTAGCTATAAAGCTTGTGAAGTGTAAGCTTTTAAAAGAAATGTTAATATGATTATTATTCATAATTCGTACAAATCCAGAATATCAATTCCCAACAAGAAATGTGTCTGGAAGGGCTTTCCTCCCTCATATTCTGAGCTAAATTAGTGACTGATTATAAATCCTTACTAGCACTTTCATCTTATTTGGACACACTGAAAGATATGAAAAGATGAATCTTCTGTGTTTTTTTAAGTATGTAACATTCATTTCTCATCAGCCTGATACATCTGTCCTTTTATCTGCCATTTTATTTGAAGTGATGTTTCTGGGAATACCTTCCAGCTCCCACCCAAAAGCATTTTGGGAATATTAATCAAAGCTTTTGCTATGAGTGATAGAGGAGACAAACAGGTTGTTTTGTAAGAGTTCTAATTTGTCCTCAATTGGTGCATGGAAAGTAGTGCAAATGCTACTTGGGAATTACTTTGTGGGAATGAAGGAGATTGCTAAGCTTCTATTTGTTGTGCATCAAAAGTCTTGATGTCTTCGTTCTGATTGGCAATTATAGCCTGATTCCAAGTAGCAACATAGCAAATTATATCTGTTTTTCTTTTTCTACTTACATACAAATGCTGTACTGTTACCCCATTTCTACCCTGGGAGAATTCCCCTAGTGGCTGTAAGAGATTGATTAAATAAATTACATCCATGCTAATGATATCTCAAGATGTTCATTAGTGTTTCCATAGTTTAATTTTTTTCCCTATCCACACTGACCTCTCTATTGCATATGACCTCACTATGATTATATACCAAATAGCCTGAATCATGAAAGCTGTATTTTGGAGTATCTTATGTTCAGCTTTTTGATTAAGATAAAGTGCAGTTTTCCCTTTTTTTTCCCTTATCAGCTGGCTCCCTACCTTATGCTTAAGACCTGAATATCTATCTCTCCCACACACAAACAAATTGAGAAAGAGAAACACCAAAGGAAGATATGTGAATTAACTAAAGGAGATCTGGAAAGAAATAATGGTTTTAGACCTTGACAACTGCTCCAAAGCTTCTCATCTGTTGCTCTTTTCTGCTTGCCAATGTAACATACCGGTCCTTATCTCTAATTCTGTTTTCATTATGCCCTTCAGTTCCACTTATGGACACAGTGGTGCCATTTATTATCCTCCATTGCAAACATCATTCTGTAGAAACATTTTTTTTTTACATAGCTATAATTGCATTTTTTTAAGGAGTTAAGAAATGTTTAACAGCTTCTATATCTTTCATTTACCAATTTTATAATTTTTGAAAGATATGTGCTCCTTCATTAGGATACTCATAACTGATCTGAAATAGCTAGACCCCTATTGCTGCTATCCAGGGATTGGCCAGTTGTTGTTTTCAGAACAAATATGGTAGCCCTGTTCTTAATATGTCTCTCAAAGATGGGGATTTGAAAAATTAAAGAGCGTATATAGAAATGAGAATTTAAAACATTATATTATTTGCTTATTTACTAGATTAGATTAGATGGAGCTGAAAGGAACCTTGGAGGTCTTCTAGTCCAGCCCCTTGCTCAAGCAGAAGAACCTATACCATTTCAGATAAGTGACTTGTCTAGTCTCTTCTTAGATACATAAGGTCAAGATCAAACAATGTGATATTATGTCTGTTAGTAAGACTAACATTTATCAGAGGAGAAATCTGGGTGAAATCCAGCAGATTCTAACAGGTTCTAGAGAACCAATAGCAAAAATTTTGAGTAGTTTGGAGAACCGGCAAATACTGTCTCTGGCTGGCCGCAGAGTGGGGAGGGAATAGGGATTTTGCAGTATCCTTCCCCTGCCACACCCACCAAGACATGGTCACAGAACCGGTAGGGAAAAATTTTGAAATTCCCCCCTGGGAGAAATCCTGACACCATCGCTTGTGAGGGTGCATCAGAAAGCATCAACATCGTACCACCTACTGACTGTGTTGTATCCAAGAGATCTGATACAACAAATTTGGGTCAAAGCAGTTACCTAGTTGGCTATTCTTTAGGGTTATCATAGGCACAGCATTGAGAGAAATGGAATAATAAGGGGAGAACATTTTATCTTCATTAGATCCCAGAGATGAATAACAGGAGCTTTGAAAGAGGCTCAAAGTGAATGTACATTGTTTTATCTCCATTTTATATAAAGAAGCATAACACGAATAATGAACCTATTAGGGGAAAAATTAGACCTTCATTTCTTAAAATAAATTTTAGTATTGTATAGATTCGTATTCTAAGTGAAATGAATCCGTACATCAAACACATACCATATTGCAAGGATCATCTTGAGAAACACACTATTTTCAATTTTAATGAAGCAATACAGTAGTAATAAAGAAATAAATAAAATAAGAGAATAAATATACGTTATATATTTTATTTATTTATTTATTTCGTCAAGCACGTATTTTATGACAGATACAAGTGTAAATATAATTATAAATACATGAAAAATATATGAATAAAAGGAAATATTAGGACAGGGACAGTAGGCATGCTGGTGCGCTTATGCACAACTCTTACAGACCTCTTAGGAATGGGGTGAGGTCTACAGTAGACAGTCTAAGGTTAAAGTTTTGTACTTGTGTTTTTCCTTTTTTTCCTTAATTTTTAAAAAAATTTTTTGATGATGTAATGGAATGTGTGGATGGACTTGGGGTGACAAGAGAAAGCGAGGCTGCCTAGGAAACAGGCAAGAAAAACCAGTGAGTTTAACTGTCAAACAAAGAAACCTAGAAATGACCCTCAGATGATTAAAAGTAGGGGTGGCAAATTTGTACTTTCAGACTTGCAAGATTGTGTTAATGTAGCCTTACAATAAAATAGAATTAGCTCATCTAGTCTTGTTTCCTGTCTCATTTACCTGGGGGGACTGACAAATAAGCCATTTAAGCATTAATATGCTCTCCTGATGTTTTGTTCGCTGATCTATGCTAATCAGGACTAAAGAGCAGCTGGAGAGTTCTGTGAAAGCCTGGTCAGAATTCTTTTTCAGTAAGAAACTTTTTCCCTTCACCTCAGCTGTCATACTGGGTCTCATTGAAAACATCAGAGTAAGCATGGGCATTGTGCTTCACATCAGCTACTGATTTCTCTCTTCTGTTCCCCTTACTTTGTCTCCTAAAAAGAGGAGGGTTGCCAAAGCTACCTCTGCCTGCAAGGTATCATACTAGAGCTCCCTTGGAAAAGAAACTGAAAGCAGAAAAAAGCACACCACTTTTTGAAGATCTTCACAGAGCTCAACAAATTTTCCTTGCCCCCTATCAATCAGTAATTGTGCTTACTTAAATAGGTTCAGTTTGCAATCCCATTTCTTCTGCTAGGGCCAATATTTTAAAATGTCAGAGTAAAGAAACCTATTCTTATCTTTCATTCTCTTTACCACCACTCAGGATGAAACAAATTTACTTAAGCTGCTGATAAAACCAGTCCTGCTTTTCATTACCAGATGGTTGTCTTTTAATCGTCTGTGTCCTGTCATTTATTGTGGGAAAGTACTAGAAAGAAAGAGAGAAACAGTGACTCCCTGATTCTGCCAGAGAGCTGAGAAAGCAGTATGATAGTCAATGTGCCTCCACTACCCTCATAATCTGATTGTTTAAGATCACACTGCATGGAGCATAATCATCTACATCTACCACAACATTGGTGACAGAAGCAATATAATCTCTAGGAAGCACCATATGTTAAGTGGAAAGTTGCACCAAATATACAGTGCAACAGACACCAGAAACTACTTGTAGGAAAAGATTATTTTCCTCCTGACGCTAACCCTCAAATACGATAGCTCTGCGTTTAGGCAGAGGAACTAAAACCGTGTTAAAATAATGGCCAATTTATTTATTTATTAAATTTGTTTGCTACCTATCTCACTTTGAGGCAACTCTGCATGCTACATTTTTTCATAGACATTTAGGGGAAATGTCACTGTATATTTGTAAATGAGTGGTTGGCCCTGATTTGGAGCTTTGCTTGATGCAGTTGGTGAATGAGCGTGCCTATCGGCTCCCCAGTTGAGAGACAGCAACACTGTCAAAGTGTGATGTGCAGAGTCCTGGAAAACAATTGCAAAGATCTCTGCAACCTGTTTATTGGGGAAGGAATGTCACAACCTGAGGTATTGATTCTATTGACATCTTCTGGACCTTGTCCAGAGCTCTGGGATGTGACTGATTCCAGACACTGGAGATTCTGGTGACCTCTCGTCTTGTTCTATGATAGACTGAGCTCACTAATAGGAGAAACTATTTTTGTGAGTTTTCCAGATGGATTTTGCTGGCAAATTTTTCTATTTCATCTAGACTGCTCTGGATGAGGAAGCATGTTTCCCAGCAGTTTAGTTGTTTTACAATCTTCTTAGAAATGTTATGCTTAAATATATTTGGCTTGTCTGGGGTATTTTTGTATGTTGTTAACTGCCTAGAGCTTGTGGGAATCAGTGGCATAAAAACAAATAGATAAATAAATCAAATAAATAAATAAGCTAGCACACATATACAAGAATCTGGACAGGAGTGACTTGACCTCTTCAATCAATTGCTTTCATAGAGTTAATGCAGTAGGAAGAACCTGACTCGCGTGTTAACTATCTCATTAATACAAAGAGCACTAAGCTGGCAGAATCATTCATTTCTTTGAACAACCTAAGTGAAAATACACCCAGAGTCTCAAATGTAAATGCAACATTTGATGAAATAGTAAGTAAGCACAACAATGCTGTACCTCCCAGCCATATAGTACTTGTGTGCCTCATTCACCATGCTATATTACACAATTAAGTTTGGAAATATGGATTGGGTTTTAATTAAAAGTCTGTTGCCATTTTGTCCTGCAACAGTGTATACATGTCAAGTTAAACCAATTAGTACTCAAGACTCATTTTGGCCATATATAAAAACTTAAAAATTTCCCCAAGGCAAGCTCAGCTCCTAGTGACTTCATGGACATGTCTGTATTGTTTTTGGGGGAAACATTAGGGGAGTGATTTGCCATTCTCATCTTGTGAAATTTTTGTTTTGTTTTGCTTAATTTGTGGAATTTTAGTCTCTTACAAATCTTCCATTCTATAGTAGTCTCCAAACTGTACATTAACCAGTCCCAATGAGTTTTTGGAGTTTCCACAAGGATAATGTAATTAATTTACATTGGCCTGTCAAGTTAACCTTTGGCTAAGGAAGAATTTATCCTACTTTCTGTCTCATGCACTCCATTGTCTCTTGCATATAACATAATAGGATAGAACATCATGGGGAATTGTACATTATATTGCAAGCCCATTTCTTTTATCAATTATTCCAACAGGTGCTTCCAATTTTACTTACATTTCCATACATCACTACCTTCCCTAATCTTTTCTTATGTTGTATTGAACTTCAGGGCCTAGGGCCCATATTACCTAGCTAACTAAGGAAGAAATCTTTATACACACTGCTCCCAATAAAACTCAGCCCAAACCACAATATTTATGCACATATATAATTTCCCCAATTATTACTAATGAGAAACAACTCTTGTAGATCAGTCCACTGAAATCACATAGCATACATTATTCCATCTGAGAAATAATTACGTCTTAACAAGATCACCTGATTCACATATATTCATTAAGTAATGATAGGACAAAAGATAAACATTAGGCATAAATGTATATTCATTAAAATATTTCTTTAAGGGAAAGAGAAGATATGTGACATTCCAAAATCAAATTATTTTAGATAAACTGAGAACACTTTATAATTTATGTGTTACCTAATTTGTTCAGGGTTCTTTGTTTAAATGTAACATTTGCTATACATATAAAATATAACTTTTATTTCTGGAGTCCCCCATCTGTGGGCTGCAATCCACTAGTGGGCCATGAGGGGCTTGCAACTGGACCACAGAAATGCCTGGGGAGCATGCCCGCACATGTGTGCACATGTGTGCATATGCGTGCACCCCCTTTAAGTGAGCAGCTGGCCGCTTGCACTAAACCATCTCCTCTCCCCTCATGTCAGAAACGTTGGGAACTCTGTTTTATTTCATTAGTAACTGTGTATATTTGTTTACCTTTGTTTTTATGGTTACATGATGTCACACAGTAATTAAAAAAACATATTTCAAAGCAAATAAGAAAGCTTCCCCCAAGAAAAATTGGAAAGATGGTTAGGGAAAATATTTAAGTCCAAGGTTCAGTTAGAAGGATAAAAACAAAAAGTTGATTCAAGTAATAGAAAAAACAACAACCCTTATGTGTTTGTTTTCAAGTTAAAGATGCCTACCCCAGCCTCCTTGAGTCTGGTATGATAACACTTTGACCACAGAGAAGAAGTTCTCATAAGCGACAGAAAAAGAAATTGGTTATGACAGCAGACCCATTTATTATCCAGGTGCGAGTTTTCAGATTGTAATGCAGCCAGCCAGGTCATCCCTTGGAATACATGCACAAATTTATAACATTCTTCAGGCTTTGTTTGCCTGACAGCGAAAGAAAATGAAAGCTTGGAGACCCAGACAGATTTTCTAGTCCTTTAGAAGAAAATAATCAACGTATAAATTATTCATCAGCTCTACTTGAGTAAGGTTCAGAAAATTAGTATTGAAAAGAAACTTTGACAAGAAATAAAATGCCTGATCTTAGAATTTACACATGAAATTTACAGACATCAATCTGTGTGTTTTTCTGATCCATTGGCACAGGAGGTGGGCATATTAGATTGATATTACATCATGTAACAATTTCTACCACTGCTATGTAAACATTAAGTAAATTGTAGTTTTTTAATGGCTATTTCTTTATTTTTCTGATGCTATCCCATTGTCAATATAATGTCTGTAGACAGTAACAAATTTCCCTTAATGCTCGATAGACCCCTGATTTTATTGTCTTTTTATAAAGTGATTTTACTTTTCAATAAATACTTCTGAGTTTAAAAAAAAGGGAAGTTAGCATATTTTGAATATGCATATCATCTCTTATTTCCAATGAAACACTTCTGAGTTCTATAAAAGCTACAGTATTTGTTTTTAAAATAATAAAATAAAATAAAAATGCCAGAAATTTTTTTTAATAAAAAAATATTTTTATAAATATTTTTATAAATTTTTATAAAAATTTATTTTAAAAAATGATTGTCTGCTTATGCCATAAAATTGATAAAGAAAAGCTGTAACAAAGATTACCTGAGGTGCCAGAGAAAATAAATGAGAATAATATCTCTAATTTGCCCTTCGATAATTAATATCACACTCACCATGGAAATTGTTTCATGGAAGTGTCCATATGTTCTCCAAACTATATTTTCCCCAGGAAAAATCATAGCATATCAATATCATTTTAAAAATTGGGTCCTATACTTTTTGTCCACTTTCTCAACACATGCCATGCACCAATGGTGAAATCCTTTTTTTTTTTTTTACTACCTGTTCTGTGGGCATGGCAGGGGAAGGATACTGCAAAATCTCCCACTGCACTCCAAGGGAAGGATAATGAAAAATCCCCATTCCCTCCCCACTCTAGGGCCAGCCAGAGGTGGCATTTGCCGGTTCTCCGAACCAGTAGCGAAAATTTCCGCTACTGGTTCTCCAGAACCTGTCAGAACCTGCTGGATTTTACCCCTGCCATGCAGTTACCACTCTAGGTAGATTCAGCTGCATACGGACACAGTGTCATTCACGTACATACAGCATTGTAGTACTTTTACTTTTAAAGGTACTACGAATGTTCTTGTTCGAAGCTTCTTGTGATATTATTACTATTAATAAAGAAAAATATTTGTAGTTCAGGGTTGACATGAGGTGTTGTTGGTGCTCTCTGAGCTTGCTTGCTTGTTTTCTTGCAGATGTTTAATTACCCAAACATCATGTTACCTAGTTTGGGTAATGAAACACCTGCAAGAAAACAAGCAAGCTCAAAGAGCATCAAGGACCTCTCTTTATTACTATTGTATAGTATAACTATCACTTTGTTAACTCGTTTTTTTAAAAAATGTATATACTAATAGCAATAGCACTTAGACTTGTATACTCCTTCACAGTTCTTTACAGCTCCCTTTAAGTGGTTTATAGAGTCAGCATATTGCCTTCAACAATCTGGGTCCTCATTTTACCCACTTCAGAAGGATGGAAGGCTGAGTCAACTTTGAGCCTGGGGAGATTCAAACTGCCAAATTGCAGGCAGCTGGCAGTAAGCAGATGTAGCCTGCAGTACTGCATTCTAACCAATGTGCCATCATGGCTCCTAAAATAGAAATAACTGCAAGAAAATTTATAACTTTAGTATAAAAAATTAGCAGAGAGATACAATAAATCATAGTTTATTATGCCATGGGCTGGATTGTATACTTAGTAACAAAATTGATAATGGTGCATAAATACAACTGTACTGTTATCAATTTTGTTACCTAGGTGTATAGTCCAGATTTACAGGGCAAATCATCTCACAAGCAACAAGTTGGGTCAGCATCGATCAAATACAGAGATTTACAGATTAGTCTTCAAATATCGAAAAGGAAGACATGTAGGAGGACACTTTTCAAGAGAAAACAGAACTTACAAAAGAAGGACTGTCCTCCCTAAAGGAGGACGATTGGTCACCTTATATATAGTACCCTTAATTCAGAGGTGAAATCCAACAGGTTCTGACAGGTTCTGGAGAACCGGTAGCGGAAATTTTGAGTAGTACAGAGAACCGGCAAATACCACTCTGGCTGTTTCCAAAGTTGGGTGGGAATGGAGATTTTGCAATATCCTTCCCCTGCCATGCCCACCAAGCTACACCATGCCCACCAAGCCACACCATGCCCACCAAGCTACGCCCACAGAACAGGTAGTAAAAAAAATTGGATTTCACCACTGCTTTAATTTTATCTCTGCAAAGTCTAAAATATTTTCTATCTGGCCCTTTACAGAAATAGTTTGACTTTGAACTAATATATTTTAATCAGCTAAACATATGACATCTAGTCAATGTCAATTCTTTGTGAAAATATAAGACAGATTTTCTCCAAGAAGATGTATTCCAACCTGGTCCTTCTTGTCTTCCAACAGCCCACAGTGGCTCTTGTAACTAAATCCACCTACTTTACTTCTGATCACTCTGTTTTTTCCTTTAAGCTTTCCAAGCAAGATAGACTTCTCCGAGAAACCAGTTCTTCACACAACATGTCTGAAATATGATAATTTAGGTCTCTAAATTGATTTCTTAAAATAAGCCATTTGTCTTTTTTCTGGCTTATTTATTTATTTATTATTTATTAATTGCACTTTTATACCGCCCTTCTCCTGAAAGACTCAGGACAGTGTACAGCCCATAGTAAAAACAATAGAAACACAAAAGTTAAAAACAATTAAAATAATTCAATAGTTAGGCCATATTATTAAAACCCCAAAGTTAAAATACCCGATTAAAACTCATCCTTCCATCAGACCAGCTTGATGAAATAGCAGGGTCTTAAGGGCATGACAGAAGGCACGGAGGTCGGGGATCCTTCGTATCTCTGGGGGCAGTTTGTTCTATAGGGGAGGGGTCCCCTCAGAGAAGGCTCTCCCCCTGGGGGCCGCCAGTCGACACAGCTTGACCAACGGCATCCTGAGGAGGCTCTCTCTGTGGGAGCCTACCAGCCGGTGGGAGGCAATCGGTGGAAGAAGGCAGCCTTGTAGATATCCAGGTCCTAAGCCATGGAGCGCTTTAAAGGTGATGACCAACACCTTGAAACACATTCGGAAGACCACCGGAAGCCAGTGCAGCTCGCGCAAGAGAGATATTACATGGGTGCGATGTGTCACCCCCATAATCACTCATGAGGCTGCATTCTGGCCCAGTTGGACACTCCAAGTGCTCTTCAAGGGGAGCCCCATGTAGAGAGCATTACAGTAGTCCAGACGGGAAGTGACAAGGGCTTCTCACAGTATTTTCAAGAATCTTCTCTAATGCCAAAGTTCAAACTACTTCTGTCCTGCTACTTTGACGTCCAATTTTTGCTTATATCAATACTTACAATGTTTTGATTTTTGTAGATCATGGTGCCTGATTATCTGCTTCAAAGCATTCTTGGCTATTTTGACAAATGCTAATCTGTGGTGCATTACTTGACTGCTTGTTACTTTATTATGGAAAGTGGATCCTAAAAGGCAGAATCTTTCCACCACTTTGATACCCCATTGCCAATTCTAAGGCTGGTTGGTATACTTCTTCTCATTAGTTTGGTCTTCGTTTAATTTTAGACCCATTTTTTTCTCTCTCTATGCTCTTGACTTTTATTACGCAAGCTTGCAGAGCCTTTGACTCTTCAGCTGTCAGAATAGTGTCACTGGCATAGCCCAGGTTATTGATGTTTTTTCCCTCCAATTTTAAAAGCAGCTCATTTTCTTCCAATCAAGTTTGCCTCAATATATGTTTTGCATATAGATTGAATAAATAAGAGGAGAAAATGAAACTCTGACTTGCACTTTTCCTGATTTGGAACTATCCTCTTTCACCATGTTCTGGCCATACTGATCTTCCTGATCTCTATACTGTATAGGTTTCCTAAAAGGACAATGGAATGTTCTAGGATTCTTTTTCAATGTAATACATACTGATTAATGCTTTCAAGACAGAGAAAGGGGTAAACTTTCAAGACAAAATTAGCCAAGTCTAATTAAAACTGTCATATCTTTAGTGATGCTTTAATTGTATGCTTGTGAACAAAATGACTAGTACAAAACCTCTATGGAATTTATTCTTTATCTTTCAGATAAAAATATCAATGATTAGTATTAGTGCAATTAATCCATAGGATATTATAGTGTAGGTGTAGGAAATTTTATCTTGATAAGGTGCTTGTGCTATGAAGTTAACACAGTTCAATTTTCTTAAGCAAAGAGGCAGAACAACTTGCGTCAACAAGATACTTCCCTTTTTTTATTCATCTTTTCCTCTTTGGGTATTTGCAAGGACCAGAAAAGGTTTCTGTAGTAGTGCCACAGAGAGCAGTTGACCAGAAGTGTCAGAAGAGATTGCCAAGGAAGGTTGAGAGAAACAATAAGGCTGTGCTAGTTCATGAATCAGCTTTGAGTACTTTGCTCAAACCTTGTCAACTTGAAATGTCTTCTCAAAGCTCTGCATTTACTTACATTAGAGATTCTTTCAGATGGACATTCAAAAGTTCCCAGTTGAAAGGCATTTTGTAATTAATCTGCTCTTCTTTATTCAACAGATGCCCTTGTTGGGGCAGGAGGATGGGGGAGTGTGAATAGAGGAAAACATACCGATAAGTTAAAAATGGAAGATTGAATTTCTTAAACCAAACTTCAAATTAAATAGGAAA
Organism: Masticophis lateralis; assembly: GCA_030761175.1. NCBI lineage: Eukaryota > Metazoa > Chordata > Lepidosauria > Squamata > Colubridae > Masticophis > Masticophis lateralis. The sequence continues at coordinate 184,333,946 of JAUDYJ010000003.1, forward strand.
AAGAACTATTTAAAAGCAAAAGCAAAATAAATGAAGACTTAAAAATTACTCACAGTATTTCCAGTAATGTTCATGACTTTTCAAGCAGATTTTCAGTGAACCAATACTGCCTTTCTTTCCCTCAAGATCCCCCCCCCCTTTTTTTGGAATAAAACAACAATTCAAGAAAACAAGATTAATATTTGATTCACAAGTCTGAAATGTGTTATTCGTTTTTGCTCTAATTTGCAGCATTACTAGTACCTGTTAAATATCTTGAAATTAATACACTTTACTGAAACACTGCAGTTATGTATTTGCATGTTCCATTTTCTAAGAGAGAAGTTAATGCATTTCAAAATTCTGTTGCATATGCAATGAGGAGATAATTTTACTTGCCTAAAAGACAATAATTAACCAAGTAAGATTATCAGTTGCATGGTACTACCAAGCAAATGGGATAAATGTGATTGTTGAATTATTTAAAGAATTAGATTTATTTGTAATAATTTGCTTGTTTTCAGAACTATATGCCTGAAGCACTCAAACAGCTTCACATACATAGTTTGAGTTCATGTTGAATTTTGATGTATTTTTTTTATAGCTTGGTCATATTCCTGCAATAATAAGGGTAGCTGATATTAACTTTTAAAAAAATTTCTATCCCAGTTCCATGGTGATTTCATTTTTAAAATTTTATTAGTGATAGCATAACTTTATGATGTACAGATAATTTCCATGACAGAAACAAAAAATGCATAACTAAAATATAGATTTTTTTTTTCCACAGAATTTTCTCTGAAAAGGTCAGACAGATTACGAAGAGAGCACATGTAGTAGTTACTAAGATTTTTTCAAGGGAGGGAAGAGAGAAAGGGATGAATTCTGTTTTCCAAGAAAATATAGAATTCCAATACTTTTAATCAAGCATTTTTTTCAAGAAAGGTAAAAGCAATGTCTGAGAAATGCAACTGAATTTTGGGACACTGTTATAAACCACATATCAAAACAAGTATTTAGCTAACCTTGACCAATAATAATATTTTTTTAAAAAGCTAAACAGAGTTTACCTGTTTATGGAGATTCTCAATCATCCAGGTCATGGTTGTCCCAAAGGTGCTTTTTCAAAAGGCAACCAGACTTTGTTTTTCCTTGAACACATTTCGCTTCTCAACCAAAAAAACCTGAAGAAGCTTCTTGGATGAGAAGCGAAATGTCTCCAATGTCTTTGTTTTCAGACAAAGGTGTTTGAAAAAACCCCTTTGGGACACTATTAGGACAGGAGGCTGTGGGGTCCAGGGAAGGTTCTTGGAAATAGCAATAGCAATAGGACTTTGACTTATGTACTGTTTCACAGCACTCTCTGGATGCTGATACAGAATCAGCATATTGTCCTCATTTTACCAACCTCGGAAGGAAGGAATGCGGAGTCAACCTTGAACCTGTCAGGATCAAACTCCAGACTGTGGACAGAGTCAGCCTGCAATACTGCATTCTAACCACTGTGTCACCAGGGCTTCTTATAGAAAACAAGGACAAATTACCATATTGTTGCCATGAAAACTGCATGGATATGAAAAGGTCATCACCAGACGTTGGACTCAAGGGAGTCTTTACATATACTAAAATTCATCATTATTCAGGCCAGTGGTGGGATTTAGCCAGTTTGCACCACATTGGGAGAACCGGTTGTTAATTTTCTGAGCAGTTTGGCAAACTGGTTGTTGGAAGAAATCATTAGGGCAGAGAACCGGTTGTTAAATTACTTGAATCCCACTGATTCAGGCCCATGTGTTGGGGGAGGGGTGCACTGAGGGAGCTCAACCAATCTCATTGTACATATGTTGTGTACTGACAATAAAGATTTGAATTGAATTGGTAATGAAAATGGGGTATCACAGTGTTGCTGATAGAATGTGACAATAGTTATCTTCCTTTTGCTCCATTGTAATCAGAGGGAGGGTTTTAACTATGCAACTGTAGAGTTTCCATGGCTGAGGACTTCTTTGCAGAATAGGTCAGTTAATTTAAAATTATTTGATTGGTTGATTCTGAATTACCATCAATATGTCCCTTGGTGTTTTCAGTAGCATCATAACTGGAAGCCTTTTGTGATGTACCCTGTTGTTCCACCAGTGGTCTTCCACCTATGTTGATAAAGTGTAATTCAACCCCATCAGTAACAAATTATAATGTTTCATTTCAAAACTAGAATATATCTCCTAACCAAAATTAGGGAGATTCAACCTCATGTTGTACAGCTGGGACATTTTTATGAAAGTCTTGGACCTTACACTTTCCCTCCCAAGAAATGTAAACCTGGGATTCATATCTACTGTACACTTCATTGTGCAGACGCTTAATGGACTATAACACTGAACTATAAACAAGCCAGAGAAATCAAGCAAATTCATTGGTAATGAGAATTACTGACAATGAAAATAATACAAAATGATGTCCTACTCTAAATCTACCATTTTCTTAATTAACATATACAACTACTTTCAACATATCACATACACAAATACACATTACATTATGATTCATGCTGCAATCAGACACTCCAGTTCTTAAATTATGTCTTCTTAAATAAATACTTGTGCTGAAAAAAAAATTCAGTCCTAAATCCTTTACTTTATAATTCACAAGAAATGAAGGAACCTCTATAATTCATATCCCATATTTTCTTCTTTTTCAAATAACAAAATGGATTGGAATTTATGGCCTAATATTGTTTTATGGTAAGTATCTATTGCCTGAAGTATAACATTCAGTTTGTGTCATCTGTGGTGAGACATAAAATCACTGGATACTAGGCAGGATAAACAGTTTCCTTTATTTGGGAAAAAAAGAAGTTCATATGTCAACTGTTATAAAAGGGTTTAACTGGAGATATGACTATTACTAAGCCCACGAATATACAGACATTCTTATTCCTGATAAATATCATAAGCATTGGACCAAAGGACTAATTAGGCAAAACAGAGTAACCGTTTGCCTTTTGCTAATGCAAGGAATGCAGTCCCCCAGCCTATCACTTTCATCTCCAGTGTGTGTTGTTTGATTATGACTTTTACTGTGTGAAGCAAATAACTGCTCTGCAAACTGTGATTATGGCTTACAGTAGTTTTTTTTTTTTTAATATGAAGGTTTCATCCTGACTTCATGAATGAATACATTATTTTATTTTGCCCCAAAGATGAAGATCCTGATTTATTAAATGTGTGAAATTTTCTGATTTGTCTTAACAAAATTGCTGATTTTGGCTCAAAGCACTAGATAAGTTATGTGATGGTTTCAAATTAAAGATAATATATCACTATTACTGATAATAGCCTTAGGATCATTCCAAACCTGTTTTAGAAACATAAGATAAATTCATAAATGTTTTTTAAAAAGAAAAGATATATATATTTCCATGCCACTGTTTATATAAGGAAAAAGTGGCACTTTTGCCAATGGAAATTACATAAGAACTTTGAAGTAAGAACTTTAAAAATATAACAATAGAACACAAATACCCACCTTCAGGTAGACTTCTCACTGCCTCCACAATAGATTGTTGTAATTAAACTTCTGCTCACATAAACAAACTAAGAAAGGATGTAAAAGTAATGAGCTGACAACCTGGTGTGTATTGTATTTGGCTTCTAAGAGAATTTAATTTGAAGAAGAATTATGCACAAGCTGAAAGCTTAAAGCAACCTAACTGTCTGGAAAGAGATAAAAAAATATGTGTTCTACCTCCTGTGAAATAAATAGCAAGTTTCATGTTACTTTCATCTTGTGGCTTTAGCACCTTTGCAAACAGAAAACATCTGGATAGGTAACAATGCCAATTCTTCAGATGTGAAGAGAAAAGCTTGCCAAAGTCTACTATGCTGAGTGTATGAAAAGAATTGCTTCTCAAGGGGGCTTTATGCCTTGGCAGATGTGGCCATCTCAATACCACACAGGTCCATAGTAAAATAATGATCATAAAAGAGCTGAGAATGGAAAGAGAACAACAAAAGTTACTGTTTCTTTTGAAAGTGAAAATATCTTTACTAATTCAAAGAAGCACCTTGAGACTTCAGAATTTCATGCAGTATATATGTCTTGGGTGTGGACCCCCGTACACCTTCAAACGTTGGCAGCAAAATTGTAATTCTAAATGTGACTGAAGGAGAAAACAAATACATGGACTACCATCATGATAACTGAATATAAATGTTTTAAGGTTTAAACAATTTGGAATTAAATCAAATGTTTTCCACTTTTATCTCCTAGACCTAATTGTTTCTCAAAGTATCATGTCACTAAAAAAAAAAAAAAAAAAAAGATCAAGTACAGCCTTCAGGCTCTTCTAATTCTTCCCTCCTGTTTTAATGATTGGTGTGAAGAATTGCAGAGGTGCGGACTCTTAGAAAGCTGAAACCAACTGTTTGGTCACAAGAATCTCTTATGAAGATTTTTTTTTTCTTGTCTGAGTAGACAAGAAAAACAGGCTTTTTCCAGACCCTGGCAGAATTTGTCCCCAGTGGCATACCAAATGTGAGGCAGTAGGAACAATCCATCTCAGATGCAGGCAATAAGGTGATGCATTATCTATAGAGAATTTAAAATCAAACTGATTAAAAGTTTTCCCCAAAGTTTTCTACTATGAATTTTGATACCATAAGTAAGGTGGATTGTGAGGAGAAACCATTCTCATTTAATGTCAGATTCTGAAAACTCTGGTTATAACAGAACAAGTGCATGAAAAATGTCTTGTACGAAAATATTGCGAAAAAAATCCATGAAAGCTGACCTTATTCAAACAAATAAATAGGATATAATTATCAACTTGAAGTACGAAGTTAGCCACCCAACTGACATTGACCCAGTCACTGTCTCTCAGCTCTATGAAGTACTACTTCTACTTCTTCTCAAAATGTTGCAGGGATTAATCCAGGCAGCTACCAGAAGTCAATACTAATTTGAAGGCAACAAAACAAACGCACACATTTCTAAGGTAGTTTAAAGCATACCTGAAACAGATTCAGGCTGTTTGACTATTTTCAGATCTATTCAACTTTCCAAACAATACAAGCACAGGTTTGGAGCTCATAGAAAATTGCCAGCTAATTGCTGGTCACTGACTGGCCAATATGACTTTAGAGCAGATGAAAAATTACAAGAGGTGGCCGACAGCCTGTGGCTGCTTTCTTAGTCTTTTGTATTGCTCAAAAGCTGCAATTCATAAAAGAAGTATGATTATTTTCTTTTAGTTACATTGTATGAAATTGCTGGAGTTCTGGAATACTTGGCAACCATAAGTAATCAATAATAAGAATGTTTCAGATTTTTTACCTACTGTTGGCCCCGTTTTCTTCTTGAATGAAAATCTGAAGCCATCAAATTCTGACACTGTATAGTTTTTGAGAGTATAATTTGTGTACATAACAGACATTCTATAAGTCAGTTGATACATCTCAATTGCCTTTTATCATGCTTCCTATCTAAAAAACATTACCTCCTCTTCTTGTAAGAAAAACAAAACCAAAATCAAAATTAAAGCAAAACCTAATGAATTCTAGCAGAATCCATTTGTTTTACACACTGGCAATAATCATTTTCTATTCTTCTATAGCAGAAACCATTAGAATAAATATGAATATATGAAAGAAATTCAAAGTACTTATCCTTTACTATCATATTTCAGAAACATGGGCATACAAGAGGATATTTACCTGACCCTTTCTGTTCCTCTTGTTATATTCTCAAACATGGCAAGAAAAAGGAGACTGTAAAATATTTACTGCTTCAAAAACTATTGTCACACAGGATATTATCAACATAACAACAATCTTCGCTACAGAGCTATATACCTTTAAGTTTATCCCATTGTGATAAATGACTGAAGGGGCTGTTCTGCTCTCTGCTTGAATTTCATTAGCCAGTCTTCAAATGTCAGTAAACTCATTGCTAGATTGTTGAAATGTACTCCTTTCAGCATTGTCCTTGAAGATAATACCCCCCCCCCCAAAAGTATAATCTTGCTGAATTCAGTCTCCAGGTTATTCTGCGAGACATTTAACTGTCATACCAATCTTTAAATTACCAGTTTGGATACATGTAAACCATTATATCAAATTCTCTATGGTGACCTTGGGCTAAGGGTATTCCAGAAGGAAAGTGCTGATTTCCATGAGAAAATACAATATAAATAATCTAATTTGCATGGAGGGGAAACCTAAGGGAGGTGGGTGATTCCTAGTCTCTATAGGAGTCTAATTGGTTTACTGAAGGACCATCTTTCCCATCTGGTCACAAGACATTATGCCTCCATGACCAGCTGTGTTTTGTCTCCTAGAAAGACCAGAGCTTCATCTGATAGTCACTTGTGCTGACATTATTTGGTAAGGAGAGTATGTCTTGAAAGGCACAGAGAGGGTAACCACAAGAACATGAATAAATAAAAATCCTTAGTGGAGGTTGCTTTTCAATGTGCATATTTCGAGCATTGTGAAAAGATAGTGATTTGGTTAGCTTGTGTACTTTTACTTTTTAGTAAGGCGTTAGACATGGAAGGAGGACAGATATGGAAACAATAACAATAGCTTGTACACCCCCCCTCCCCAATAGTGTACATTGTACATAGCACTTTATAGCACTCTCTGGGATGTTTACAATGTAAGCATTATTTGCATATTGCCCCCAACAATTTGGGTCCTCATTTTACTGACCTTGGGAAGGATGGAAGCTGAGTCAATCCTGAGCCCATCAAGGTCAAACTCCAGTCTGTGGGCAGAGTTTGCCTGCTGCATTTTAACCATTGCATCACCAGGGTGACAAGTTGAAGCGTCAGAACATCCTGTCCCACAGAATCCCTCTATGAGGGTTATGGGTGGTTTTAAAATTTGATAAATAAAAATAAATAATAAGGGTTGAGTTTAAACAGATAAGGAAAGGCAACATGGGCAGCATTCATTAGGATCAAAAGTTGCTACTTTCTGTATGGATAGCATAGGAACTGCATGTCTTTGGGCTTTCTGCTTCTTGCTCCTTCATTAGCTCCATTATTGTTGGATGGATCCTTTCTTAGAAATCACTCAAACCCCAAAATGCATTTATTTCAGATGTCCGCAATCAAATTCAATGTAAGTTAAGAAAGTACCCTACCTTCTCAAAAGGACTTGGATGGAAAAGAGGCCATCCTGGTTACACTGAAAAATCTAAGCTCCAATTTTTCACTTAATGATCCATGTCAGTATCCAGACTGCATTTTATTTCCAGTCAGAATCCCCAAGCTTTCTCAGGATAGCTTTCTACACTCAATAGCACTGAAGCTATTGGACATTCTGTTAGATCTTTAGCTTTCAGGTCATTTTCTTGTTTGTTATTAGCAAGGGATTAGAGGTTTAAGGTCTCCGTGTTTAATGGCCTCAGTGGGTGGAGGGCACAGCTCTAGCTGTGAAAATGACAAAAATCAATAGCTAATCCAGTGCATTCAGTCAACCTTTTCAAAGCCTCATCTGTATTGATTTCCAAGTGCTGCTCTTCTTGTCTCTTGACGTAATCAGCCTGTTTGCTTGGTAGATATACACTCTCTGGTGCCTTAATCATTTTCCTTTTCTTTCTCATGTTTAAACTTAAACTGCTTTACTCATTTGCTGCTGGCACCTGAGAATAAAGACACAAGAGGCTTTAAACTAAATCCAGAGCCTTATTAAATAATTGCTTCAGTAAGCGTAATAATTAATTGCTCTATTTCCCATCCCCCATGCATGGATACATTAGTATTACAGAATGAAAACCAGAGGATTATGAAGAGGAAAGGGAAAAGTTTTTTGGCTGGCTAATGCCAGTTTTGGAGCGTAAGGTTATTAGGTTATGGTGACATCACTATGGCAGAAGGCATATCTTGCCACTGCCTTCTAGCTCTATGCCTCCAATATATATAAATCACACATATATATCACACATATGCATATAGTAAATAATGTATAGTGGGCTCCCAGCAATATCATTCTGGATCAATACAGTTTGTTGTAAATGTTTTCTTACAACTACTTCAAGCAGTTTGTATGTATAAGGAGAATCTCAAAAGTTTGGTAGGAATGCACCTTGCCTATGTATGGGAAGGTATCTTTTACCACCACAGATCTCTCTCTCTCTCTCTCTCCTCCCTCCCACTCCCCCCTCTTTCTGAGATTTAACACTCTTTCCTATACATTAAACAAAAAGCAAGCTCTTATCAGAATAAGTGTACTAATCACTTTCTCCTTTCTTGAATGTCCATAAATTGTATAGGGAGTGAACATGAGAACTTAGTTATCCATGCATATAGCATGAATGTTGAGGTAGAGGAGCTACATACTTGTGTTACAAAATCTGTTTACTACTACAAACATACTGCAACCCAGCTGACAGTACAAGGTTGATATCAATGAAATATGTATCTGGCAAATCAGAAGAAAAATTAATGTTTTTCTTCTGCTACATTTTGCTCATTTCAATTCATATTTAATATTTCAATTTTAAGTGGATGTTCTATTTTTTTATTGTAGCAAAGTATTAGAGGCTTAGGTAGTCAGTAGAATATTAAACTTAATAAACAATGAGTTTCTCTTAAACCTCCTAAATGCTTGAGGAAACTAAAAGAAATGGATATTTGCATACTAGTATTTGTAGTTGCACCTGCCTGCTAGTGTTGGTCATTGCTCAAAGATTAGTATGTACGCAGTGGCGTATTCACTTTGATATTTGATCCATTTCTGTATTAACTACTAAAATGAATATGTCCTGGACCAATTCCATATTCAGTGCAATTTTGATATTGCTTAGGCATGAATCATAGTGCATGCTGTTATTATAGGATGAAAAAAAGTATGAAGGTCTTATTGGAAGTTACATGCTAACTTTTGGTTAAACTAAGGCGTACAGTCCTAGAAACAGTGGTTTGGGCACAAACCAATTTAGATTTGCTTCTGAGTAAACTTAGCAGTATACACTTAAACAAAAGAAATCTTTTACCTCTTACATATTTGTGAGAATATTCATGAACTGGAATAGAGTCATGACCTTAGTAACAAGGTCAGCCAATGTATAGGCATAGCAACTAAGTCAGCTAATGGGAGCTGATTAGTGACTGAAACAGTTTTGGAGCCTGGGCGGGGCTTAGCTTTGTGCTCAGTTCTGAAACTAAAACTAATCTGCTCTGTTGAATCAATTACCTGTGTATGCTTTCTGGATTTGATTTCTGCAACAAACTCTGACAATATTTACCTGTTATTTCATGCTTTAATTTGTTAGTAAGCCGTTTGTGGCCCACTTTCTTAGCAGTGCTGGTTTCTTATATCTTATATCAGAATACCTATTATTCTGCCCACCTTCTTCAGAGGCAGCCACTGAAGTTGTTCATTGGTGCAAGAGATATGATATTTTGTTAGGCTCCTTTCAACCATATAATTTTGATTAATTTCTAATTCAGATTTCTTCTACACATATTCAGGAAAGTCTTCACACTAGACATTCACAGCAGAAATTAATAGTAATGTTCAATTTCACAAATCAAACTTCACCAGTATTTCCCATGACACATATGCGTATTTTAATTCATATCACATATGTTGCTAAGAATTATTGAATTTAAAAATGTGTACATTTTGATATAGTTCTAATCACTGACAGAAATTTACTCTCTCACACATTTTTAATAATTAAATCACATGATTCTATGTCCTATCTAAATGTAATACATACTGTATTTGTGGTTATTAGATGTATCCTTTAGCATTGTACAGGAAAAACCACAGTACATACCAAAGTATACTAAGAAGTCAAGCAGTTGTAGTATGGATGGAAGACATTAAAACTGGAAGATTAAGTTGTTCCTTCACAGATAGGCAGGTAATCTGGTTAGATTCTATTTCTATTTAATTATAATAATTATTTGTACATTTTACAGTCATTTAGCTGTTAGCAACCATTCACATGTAAACAATAATGAAAAATAATAAAAATGATTTTTCACTTAATGCATGCACTTATTACTAAGTCACATGTGCCTAATAATAAAACCCTTCAGCGTGAAACTGATTAAGGGTTGGTCAGTTTCAGGCAGCAATGCCTGCTGGCTGGCCAGTTCTAATCACTTAATTAAATCACAAGAGTTTAGCTTGCTAACTTGAAGTTAGCTCATTTTAGGGTTTTAAGTTAAAGATTGTTGTTAATTTAGGTAAACTCTCCTTTTTGGGAGGGGGCAAAAAAAAAAAGGAAAACAAAATGACTCAAGGAACATAGACACGGTACAAGTGAGGACTTTATCTAACTGACAAAGCAGCGACCAATGATTTTTCAGAGTCTTTGTATTTTGTGTGTATTTGTTTGTGTGTGTCATGTGGTGCACTTAGCAACCATTTTGCTACACAATAGCTGGAATGGATTGATTCACTAAAGAAGAAGAAGATATATTTGTAAACTATACATAATATCAGGTCATAAATCCTGGGCATACAGAGATATTGGCCCATTTCTGGGAAAAATGTAAATATATTAAATGGAATAGCAAAAGTTATAGCTGAATCCCAAAACCACGTCCACCAAAAAATATCTTTCCTTAAACCAGGTTCCTTGGCTAGAAAGGACAACACTGACTGAAGGTATCTGGTAAGGTAATCTCTTTTTTTAAAAAAACAATTAGTCTCCATTCTCACAGAGGAATTAAATTCCTATCTTTTCTACTTTAGTGTTCTAAACAAACTATATTTGGTATGTGTAGAATGATGTCTAATTACTTTCCCCACATGTTCATTAAACATTTAATAGGCATTTTGCTGTACAAATGGCATATAACAAGGTAGCTTTTTGCAGGATCATTTTGTACATAGTTCCAAATACACTAATTGATGTTTAATAGTTTTGTAATTGATCTTTGTCATATCATACTGAGGGGAAACTGTTAGAACGTATTTTATCAAAATGAAAATCAGAACAAAATTACCACAGTGACATAAACTAAGCTTACTTAAACAGCAAGAAAGTCAGCATTCTGATAATGATTTCAGTTTTTTTAAATTAAAGTGCTAATTAAATCTAAATTGAGAAGTATAACCATGAGCTGATTTTTTTTTTTAAGATCCATTGACAATTCCTTTCCTGGTCTATGTGTTCTTCATTCATTATTATAATTCTGCCAAATAGTACATTTAGTTCAGCCTGATCTCTGTCTTGAATAAGAAGGGTGGGAGATTAATACTGTACTCCTATTCCAATAAACTGTGGCAATACTACCAAACCTAATGAATTCACCATTCTATGAGAGCTTTGAACTTTATTATTTCAACTGAAAAATACACCTCTCCATCTGGATTCATGGATATCTCTTAGAATTCTTTCCCACTGAATTGTCCTTGTTGCTAGAAGAGCAAGGAACAAAAGGCTGATAAGGGAAAATCATCCTTCACTTGAGATTACTTAGATGAATAGAAAAGTATATGAGATGACAATCACATAAAATAGACCAGACCAGGAAATCAACTCTACAGAAAGACTGAAATATCTATTGAAATTGTCTATAATTGTCTAGAATCTTGCAAGTCTGATTGGACTATATCGCCTTCTTTTTATAGTTCAGGAAATTAGGGAGGCATTTGTTTGAAAGTCTTCTGAATGTAATGTCTTTCTTGACTTAAACAAAAGTGCTTCAGCCCTTTTTGCCTTGATAATAGTTTCTGCCTATCTCTATTGAGATCATCCTACTTACTGATTACAAAAAGGCAGTTATGGATCATGAAGTGGCTGGGATCCACTGAAGACATAAAAACTCCAACTCCAATTGCAACTTTCAATCTGAGATATTTTATTTCTGCAAAGTCTTTGCAAAGAAGAAGAAACTAAAGCTAAACATAAGTCTTCTATAGCCCTTTAGAGCAGTGTTGACGAACCTATGGAATGCATGCCGGAAGCGGCACATGAAACCATCCCGCGAGGAATGCATGGTCTCATTGGCTCCTCTTCTGCATTCCTGTGCACACACGCATGCTGGTCAGCTGGCTGTTGCTCATGCGGGAGCGGCAAAACACGGAAGAGCGGTGGTCTGTCGCGCATGCACATGCCAGCACCTGAACTTCCAGGTTTATGTCGTGTGCATGCACAATGGCCAGCTGTTCATCAGACACGCATCCATGCCAGAAACTGGAAGTTCGGGTGCCGGCTCACACATGTGTGACAGATCGTTGCTCTTCTGGGTATCGGTGTTCCCATGTGCGCGAAGGCCAGCGAAGCCACGCATTTCTTGCGGGATGGTTTCTCTTGCCATTTCCGGCATGCAGTGACGTAAAAGGTTAGCCATCACTGGTTTAGAGTATATCCCACATTAAGAAACCATTTAAGATGTGTTGATGGCTATTGATTGACTGTGCTTTCTATTATATTATAATGAAGCACATCTGACACATATATCCACAAATATACATTTTGCACAGAATTATTTTAATATATCCAAGGAAACAACAGCCAATCAACAGTCATCAACATACCAATCAGCCAATAGGAAGGCACCATGTAAAAAACGACTCACAGAACAGCCCAAAGCACACATTCCAGTAGGAAATTCCCTGAAGATGGACTCCAAAATGAGTCTGAAAGCTTGGAAGAGTAAATCTCTGGTTCCAGTGACCGACCCAAATTCAATTTTGCATCATTATGGTAGGACATGTATATTTGCCTTCATTTGTGAGATTAAAGCATGCTTCATGTATCCTACTAGTGAAACGGACAACATATTGATAGATATAAAACCTCCTGTTTAAAATAATCTAATAAATCATGAACTTCCATTTCTTTAGGCAAAACATACTTCCTTGATTTTGAAGGGAGGAAAAAATCAACATTTTTATACACCACAATTCCAGTTTTAGAACCAGTTATATATGTATACATAACAGTATAAAAGTTTTCTAAGAGTTTGCTGAGTCTATAATAAAAATAAAATAATTCATCCACATTTTATTTTATAAATATTTAAATACATTTATTTAACTTGAACTTGGTTGTACAGGAAGTGCCAAGGGGAGCCAAATCCCACCTATGAAAAATATGTTTTCTTATATTACTTTATGTAAACAGTTTAGGAAGAGGAGCACTGTGACTTTACAATTGGCATTAGAACAGAATTGATCTCTATTAGCATCTAATACCATTTCTATCACTTGCTGTTATCAATATTCCATTCAGAGCTTTGTCATCAGCGTTACCAATATGATTTGTTTATCCTCATCAAGTCATCTTATGAGCTATTTAATGACTCCAAATATCAAACATTCTCTCATTATGTCATCTTTCTCTCTCTATAAATTATTGCTTGGCAATGACTATTTTTTTATTTGCTGACATTTGGCTTCAGAACTAAACTCTCATACCAAATCGATTTTTAACTATATGCTGGAATTTTCCCATTCCCCCCCCCCCCCTTTTTTTAAAGTCTGTAACTTAAAAAGCAATAAGTATGTGAAAGCACTGCATTTTTTTCCTATTGATTATTTTAAAAGATGAAAGTCACATGGAAAAACACATAACCTTTTGTCATTTTTTAAAGCTATTTTGAATGGTTTTACCTTTAACAATGTTTATTGGAATGAAAAGGAAAATTGTATGTTACTTGGTTATAAGATGGCTAATGCAATTGTATTCTTTCCATACTAGAAAGGTTTAATGTTACTAAGACTGAAGACTGAAGAGTTTAATACGAATTTGTTAATGTAAAACTGAAATAGAAATATTTCAATAAGTGCCCATTCCCATGACCAATTCTTTATCCAGCATCATTATCTTTCTGTAGCAATTATTCTGTGTCCAAAATAATCTTAGCATTGCTGAGGAATTATACTTATCTGATGTGTTATTGATATTCCTGATTGCCTATAGGAGGAAAGGTAATCCCACTTTATTGTTATTATTTTCCATTTCCTGGCTTTGCTTTATAAAGCTGGATAATGATTTAATATTGTGAAGATTAATGGGCAACTGGGTTCTTATTTAGCTCTTGCTCTTAATGTATTTATGCCATCATGAAAAATGGCTGCACTGAACATTCCATTCTGTGGCAGCCAAGAGCCAACAAGTTTGTTGGACAACAGCAGCACCACACAGGAAGCACCATCTGCACAATTTACTTCTGATGAAAATATTAGTGAATCATATATAGAAAAATCTGAGAGAAAAAGCATTTGAGGAACAGCCAATTGAACAAATAGGAGTCTAGGAAAAAAGTTGATAGTTGATTTGATTGAAAGCATCCTGAATACCTTATTCCAAAATATCAATTTAAAAAAACTAATAACCTGCAATGACCACAAAATTAGGAATACCCAGGTAGACATTTGGAAAATGATTAAAATATCTCTGAAGAAGAGACTGTATAGATATCCCTCCTGTTGAGATTTATATTTTCTTATCTAATCTTATCTTATGAAAATATACATTGATAAAATGTGTTTGACACGAATATACCGAGGAATCCTTGGAGGGCATGCTGCAGGATTGTGTAGTTGTAATGCCAGTTCTTCCCCTTTCATGTCACATAAACTAATCAAAGAGTCAGAGCTTGCATTGCAATGGTGTGGTGCTGCTTTTGGCATTTTGACAGGCAACTCTCTCAGAGGATGAGTAAAGATAGGAAGTGATCCAGGCACATGGAACTGAGAGTTTAATCAAAGTGACATTAATTATTATTTACCAGGGATTGCAATAAAGAATTGTGGCAATTTATGTCTGTACAAATAAGTCCAAAATGAAGTTCTAGGGATAAATTTAACATAACAATAATATATGTATTTAAAAGTCCCTAAAGTTTCCTAACTTCCAAATGCATGACATTTTTGCTTCCTTCCTTCTGCCACAGATATTTAACTTAATTCCTTTAATTTGGAACACCATTTTCCTCCTTACTTAGGCTTCTGCTTATGTTGGAGAAAAGTACTTCCCAAACTTTCTGTTTAGCCCCTTGGTTTTGTTTTGAAACAGTATTCAATCCAGATTTACCTTTTCAGAATGGCTTTGGTTCCAGCTGCTGTTCTCTAGAATCCTCTTTAGTCTTGGGGGGAAATAAAGAAAAGAAGGAACATTGTTTTTTTACCAATGGAGAAAAGATGGGGAACTCAGGGATTAAAAAAGGAATAGAGGAGGATCTTTTGCTAGAGTCTTCTCAAATAGCACAAAATAACAGAGATGTTTAACTTGAGGTTGCAGAATCATTCAAGTCATGCTGGCCAAAATTACCAAGCTTCAGAACTAGACTTCACATTTCAAAGGAAGACCATAGAAACTTCACATGGAACAAACTTTTGGATTGCTCTAATTTTATAATCTATGGACTGTCTTATTCATCTGCTCTAAAACTGGGGAAAACTGGCTACTTAAACCATAAATATGATAAATTGTACTAATAATCTGATTCAGAATAGAATAGAATGGCCCAGTGGTATTGAGATGGAGCGCTCACCTCACAATCAAGAGGCTGTGAGTTTGATCCTAAGTAGCCACAGATATTTATCTGAATGTTACCTAGTTAGGGTAATGAAATGTCTGCAAGAAAACAAATTCAGAGAGCACCAAGGACCCCTCAGATATTTCTCACTCTGGGTGCAATGAGTAATTGTCTGCTGTGAACTCCGTATAGCCATCAGGAAAGGTAGCTGTCCAATAAATGCTCAGGCTCTGTTCAGTCATCCTGACTCCACCCCAATGAAAGGAATTACAAGATTGTTAAAAGAAAAAAACATTCTGATTCAGAATGTTACTGACACTACTGATTTCCATCTCTTGAATACATTGTGAATATATATTTCCAAGATCTTCACATGAAACTACTTCTGTTCATATGAATGATGCTGATGGTTCCTTTGGAACACATAAAAAAATGGTGGCATCACCATCAGTTCCCTCCCCAATATCTATATTTATGACCCTGTTCCTATAACTTTGCTCATAATACCACTGATACCATAAATATCTGAAGAAATATGGGATTTATAAACTGCTGTAATTATGTACAACTTTGTATTCTAGAAAGCTCACCTTAAAATATATAGATTTGAGACTTGGATTATACAGTTCTCAGTTCAAGTATTTAAATCTGGGGAAGCTGAAACAATCAGCAATATATTGATTCCTTTTATTTGCAAAATCCCTCCCCGCTTTGACATTTTTAATTGTGAATTCAGCTCACTGAAATTTAGATTATATGCAGCACAATAGTAATTTGAGTTGCTAGTATGCAGAAAATTATTTTTAATATATCCTGTTTCCCCTGATAATAAGCCCAATTGGGCTTTTGAGCGCATGTGCTAAAATAAGCCTCCCCCTTAAAATAAGCCCTCCCCAAAAATATTTAAACACAGAACTGGAAATCAGGTAAGATGGCAAGAGGAGCCCCATCTTGCTCCACGTGCCCCAAAATAATAAGACCTCCCCAAAAATAAGGCCAAGTGCTTATTTCAGGGTAAGATAGGGTCTTATTTTCAGGGAAACATGGTATAATTTTATTAAATTTATCAAAATATAAAATGCAAATAAAAATGAAAATAGTGGGAAAATGAGGAAGGGGAAAAGGGAGAGAGCATTAACTTCCAACTCTTTTCAGTGCAGTAAACTAAAAGCAACATTACAGCTTTAAGTTTTTATTTATGCATGCTTAATATGCAATAATTATTTCTATAAAAGTAAACTTCTCTAATAATCAACCCCCAACCCCCAGTAGAAGTTTCATTTTTTCCCCTATTTTAAGCACAAAATCAGAAGTGATTTCCAAGTAGAAACAAAGTTAGGTGTACTTATTTTAATTTTTTTTTAAAGTAGCATTGTAAAATTCCAACACCTCTCCATTTTTGTGAGTTACTTGGGGGCAATATCCTGGTTATCCCTAACAGTATGTACTATTTGAATTCCTGCAAATTTTTCAAGAAAATATCATTTTGTCAAACAGGCCCCAGGGAGAAACAAAGCTAAAGAGCAATCATTAATCCTATTAGTGCTCCATTCCTGTTTCATAGGGAACAGTAATTGCCGCTCTTGCTCTATTATTAATGGGCTGTTGTCTCATTTAGGCTGAATTGTTGAAATAGTGGCAAATATAACAGCAAGATCAGTTTTTGAAGAAGACTATTTACAGGTTCAGAGTGGAATTACTATAAATATTCCATTTGTACACATTGGAAGCACTTCAAGGTACAGAAAAAGAACAAAAGGTATGTGTTCTTTGTCACCTGTGAGAAATGTGCATTAATACATTTGATTTTAGATACATGAGATTTCAGGTAGGAAGTGCAGGATGAGATAGCTCTATTATAGTTTAATTGCACTAGATAAGAAACATGGGGGAGGAATCATTTACTGGTTCCATGATCTTTTTCCAAAACATTCCTTTAAAATCATGCTGTCATAAGTTTTTAATTCTAGCATTTCTTGCTTGAGAGCATGAATTTGGAAAATGAATAAGTCAGAACACCTTATGAAAACCTTTTTCAGAATTTCCATCAATATCTTGAGTAACACGTTTTTTTATTAATAAGTTGAGGATATTTATTTCTTGGAACAACATACTTAAGCCAAAACTGAAATTCAGAAAGAAGCTGAGAAATTGGATGCTTTAGAAATAAATTGAGGAAAATTCATTTCAGTAGTCGTTACAGAGCTGCAGTTTGGCTCATAATACATTAGCCTTTTTTTTGTTCTTTTTTATTTCTTTACACAATTTTACCCAGGTTTGAAAGAAGAGGGAGGAAAAATACTAAGAGCATTTGTAAAATTAAAAGATTCTTTTCTCATTTTAAGACTTTTAAGTGCAAGACTTTTCAGTAAGACTGTAGAAAGCCTGCATTGATATTACTTCTTAGACATATAGGCTTTTCCTACATTAAATAAAAAGCCCACAATTCATTAATTAAAAAGAAAGTAAAACTTGAAGTTTTCCGGTTAATAGTGTTATATCTCTAGTGCACTTCAAGTTTTGCTCATCAGCAAATCAAGATACCAAATACTAGGCCCGTGATGACAAATCTATGGTATGTGTGCTGGAAGTGGCACACAGAGCCATCTCTCCGGGCATGCAAGCCATTGCCCATTGCTGTTCCGGGTTTCGGCATGCCAACCAGCTGGTCTTCACACATGCAGGAGTGCCAGAAATCGGAAGAGCAGCTACCCCGGGAAGAGCAGCATGAGCACGCCGGGAAGATAATCTTCCAGTTTCAGGTGTGCACATACACATTGCCTAGCTGGTCTTCGTGCACACATGCAGACCAGAAATGGAAGAACAGATGGCTGGTGTGCACCGGGAGGCTGCTCTTCTGGTTTCTGGCACATGCATACACATGTGCACGCACACACACACACATACACACACACATACACACGTTTCAGCACTCGGTGCCGAAAAGGTTTGCCAACACTGTACTAGACTGATAGAAAAATGCTTCCCAATCCCACAACTATTCTAATATTTCCATCATTCTACTGCTGATTGTTAGAAAAAAAACAACCAAGGTGATGAGAAGAGGCACTGAGTAGAAGAGAAGTAGAAATAGAAATAGAAACTTTGTATTCATTTTGGATTTTAATTTGAGTACTGAAAGATGGTCTGGAGATATAATGTTTTTCCTACTAGATATGAGTGTTGTGAGCCAGGAACATGAAGTAAGATTATTCAGATAGTCCCTACTGTGGTATGATCCAAGATTGTTGCAACCTTTGATACAATTTAGTTGATCATTGTTAGTAATAGTTATTAAAACTTAAATAGGGTTTTTCCCCCTTTCTTATTTCCATTATCCATATATATGTTTTGCTGGTTTTTCCCCAAGAACACATTTAATGGTTAGCCTACCTTAATCATCTCTGTAACAGTATTTATACAAAACATAATTTCTCACAAAATAGGTTAGACCGTCATATTGGCTCTTACTCCTGGGCTGTTGTCAACTCTGTGGAGTAAGGGCAGTAATGGCTACTCAAAATACTCACTTAATCCTAGCCAAAATCCAGAACCTAGAGATGCTTATTAGTTTTCAGTCTAACTTGGCTTATTAGATCAAATAGTTCAGTACCCTACTCTTATGCAACAAGACTCCTGTATTCCCTCCTACCTTATTTCCACCCACATACACACCTTAACCACCCATGTATATAGCTGAATTTTCTTGGCAAGGGAGAATATTTCTCATTCTTTGATAATGTTCCTATTATAGCAGTGTGTGTCAACTCTGAAGTGAACCTGTTTGAAGCCATCTTTTGCTGCCTCATAGTTGCCACAAACCAGTGGTGAAATGCTCCTGGTTCGGACTCGATCGCCCAATCTGGTAGCGATGGCGGCGGGTGGTTCGGAGAACCGGTAGCAAAAATCCCTGTGCCCCCATCCCCATGCCCAGCTGAGCCGCACGATCATCAGAGGCTTTTTTTTTTTATTTTTAAAAGCATTTTTTCTACAACTTCTTCCAACGAAAAAATGCTTTTAAAAGTTAAAAAAAAAAGCCTCTGATGATTGCGTGATTCAGCTGGGATCATCAGAGGCTTTTCAAAGCATTTTTTTTCCTGCAACCTCTTGGCCGAAGTGGTAAAAAAAATACTTTGAAAAGTTTCTGACGATCCCAGCTGAGTTGCCTGATCGTCAGAGAGGCTTTTCAAAGCATTTTTTAAAAAGCCTCTCTGACGATCCCAGCTGAGTTGCCTGATTGGCAGAGGCTTTTCAAAGCATTAGAAAAAATACTTTGAAAAGTTATTTTTTTAAAAAAGTTGGCCACGCCCATCCAGTCACATTACCTCCCCCCATCAAGCCACGCCCAGAGAACCGATAGTAACAAATTTTACATTTCACCCTGCCACAAACCCTGAGGGGAGGAAGGGAGGGGGCAAGTAGATAGACAGGCTGACAGTCAAAACAATTTTTTTTCATGTAGGAACCAAGGTCATCTCAACATGTGGGAGTGAAGGAGGAGTAACCAAGCAGCCTGCCAACTACTTTCATTGGATAATGTGATTTGGGAGGGGAGAACATTTGCTCTTTTAATTATGTGAAAACTGCAGGAACTTTTAGAGTTGGTTTTCACTGCCTGTGCTGACATGATGTATCCAACAAACATGTTCTTTGAAGAATCTACCTGCCTTGGAGTTCTGCTTTTGGTGGATGTGCTACTTGGAACGTTGACAATGTGCCAATAAAAGGAAATGATTTCACAAAATCTTGTACAAGCAAAATATATCAGTGCAATTGTATGTTACAAAACAAAACAACAAAGCCATCCATAGCTGAAATACATGAGCATGATGGTATGAGGCAACCCTCCCTAGAAACAAAGGGGAAAAGGTAGAAGAGAGTAAGCAGGAATCACCAAAAATACTCATAATCAGATTCCCAAGATTATTAACAAAATGCCCAGACAATTATCAGCCACCAAGAAACAAAACATTATAATTGAAGACTGAGAAGGAGAAAAACTAGAGTGCACTGAGGAGATGAATATATAACCAGATGTTTAGAAGGAATACTCTGGCTCAAGGCCTAGAATTTTTATTTTCAGAAGGTTCAGATTTTTGTTGAGATTTCCTTCACCCAAAATTGGCTTTTTTCCAGCAGTGATTAAACTCGCACGTGGATGGTTCCTGTAGAGGTAGCCCTTCTCAACGAATAGCCTGAATCCCAATAACTGAGATTGGTATCACAGCAAGAGTCCATCATTCATGTTATCCATTTCCAAATACATTCTCCTTATTGCTTCAGACATTATTTTTCTTGCACTGGTTTATACTTAGTCATCTTTTATGTACCAGTTAAGTAAAAGCATAAGTAAAGTAAATAGTCGATACTAAGCTTATTGTAATTTTAATTCTCTGTCCATGTCTAATATGACATAAACTTAAGAGGTTTTAATGTACTTACTATAGTAAAATCAAATGAGTGTTTTGTACAAAAGGGCCTAGTTAGTTAGTTATATTGATGCTACTTCACTCAGGATAACTTACTTGAACCTAGCTTGAAGTAGAACTGATAATATAACAGTGAATTGATTATACTATGTGATGTTTATAATTTTATGAGATATATGTTGTCTATAATCAGAAATGAAGCAATACACAAGTAATCTATAAATGCAATAAACAAGTGGTGGCTGTTTTATTATATGGGGTATAGATTTAATAGATTTATTACACCACTTTCTAGAATCTTTTCAAATATTTATTTTTCATTAGGCAAATAATGTTCATGCTTTGTTATTTCTGACTGCCTCATTTGCTTTTCCTGGCTAGGTTTATACCATGTTGGGGACCATCTTTCTTGCTTATTTCAGAAATTAGTTCAATCCTGAACATGTCCAGGAGTAGGGTATTATCTTCAATAGGCTTTGTCCCTTTTTTATTATTGCTGTTGTGCAATAGGCAGCATAGCTTCTTTTCTACTCAAAGTCTTTAAATATTTCAAAATCATTTTATTAACTCTGCAATGCAAGGGCAATGTTCCTTTCTTTCTCAAAAATTTACTTTCTCAAAATTCTATTATAGGCAATTATTAATTCATAGGTAAAAGAATTCTGTAGTATTAAGCATCTGGAGTCTTCATCACATTGCTTTACCTTAACTGAAAAAAATCTAGGTGACCACTAGATTGCAACAAAGAGATACAGAAAACACCAATTCTTTGATGCTTTTGGAGTCATCCAAATTGTTTCAGCCCAGAGATGTGGTAGCCCTAATCATCTGAGGATTCAGATGAAGTAAATAACTACAAGCTATAGTACATATAGATTATGATACAGCAGGAAACACAGCACAACCGAAATGTTCCCCATAGGCATAACTAGCTTATATATGCCTTGTTTATATCCCGGCCTGCGAATAGGAAATCTATGGCCAGCTATGGCAGATGGGTTTTTAAAAATGGATCTCTTTACTCTTTCATTAGTTACAGTAAAATAACCCTGTTTTATTGCATGGCTAGATTGTGGTTTATGTGTTCATTGTTGCAGCTGGCTAGGTTGCATGCACAAGCTGTCTTCTTCTGCACTTGGATCCAAATTCATTATTTCCATCAGAAAAAACACTAGCCTATCAGGATGAGTTTGTTTTGAGTAACCCCTTTTCTGTTGAATCATTCATTGGTTAATAAAAGTTTCTACTTCAGTGAGAAGCAAATGCAGTACTGCCAGTTTGCAGTGCTGAATGTAGCTTTGATCACTTGCTATGGTGATGACTGACAGCATATTCACCATTCTGTCACAGAACTTCAAACCCAAATGAGATTACAGGGGTTTTGTACTTCCTATTAAAATAGGGAGAGAATAGTTCTGTATTTTTGTTGTCAGAGACCCAGAGTTTTTCATTTCCAGCCCTCTGTAGAAATATTTAGATATTGATATACCCTATTAGCTTATCTTTTCAATTTCACTGGCTTGCCTGATTGACTATTATTGCTACAAAGGCCGTATGCTGTTTGAAAAGAACCAAAAAAAAAAAAAAAAAAAGCCTAGCATATTAAAGCCATTGTAGCCAAAGCTTCCTCTGCATGTTTTTACATTTATTTCTCTTGTTTTATAGCCAAGTTTCTGCCAGCTTTTGGACTAGTTCAATACATTCTACTAAATGCTCATTGTATCAGCGACCTTCTTATCCTATTTCAGTAGAAGGACATCAATAGCAATTGATTAAAAAATGTCCAGCCTGATCAAGTATTAACAGAGAAGATGGCACTATATATGGATTTAAAACAATAACAACAAAGCATACAATGTGGAAAATGACAACCTGGGACTAAAAGGATGGTTGGACTCCAACTTGTTTAACAAATCTATCCTTGTCATTGCCTCCGGCTTTTGGATGTTGCCAATTCCCTCTTGATGATTCTTTGCTAAAGCTGGATTCCTGCTTCTGGTGAAGGAGAAAATGTTGCATTTGGAAATACAAATGATGCCAGCAAATGCTATTTCAGCAATTATCCATGTTTAGCAATTATGCTAATGTTGATTCTCCAAAGGCTGTTATTTGCTCAGCATGTTCTTCATACATTATCTCTGTACCTGTCTAACCCTGTATTTTCACTTGAGCTATTACAGGTTTTTTTGTCAATTTAAGTGATGTTTTCAGTAGTGAGTCTTGTCAAGGCAGTGTTGCTTTAGCGAGATTCTGTGTGTGTGTGCGTGTGTGCATGTGTTTAAAAAAAAATCTTCAGTACCTTACATAATTTATGCCATTGTGAGAGTCTTAAGGAAAAAGGAAGCAATTTTGCCAGGCTCATACTGTGTACTTTGGAAAACTGAATGGTGCTTTAGGCCATGAATAAACAGGTAGACAACTTACCATTTGATTTTCTGTTGCAATGTTTGGTAGGGAGTTGCTTATCAGAACTATTGACTAATAAATATCAAAAGCTAACAATTCAATAATTCTTTCACAAGTTAGAAAGATTGTGGTACATCATACCTCTTTCATAATGCATATTGTAAGAAGCCAGAGATATCCCAACTAGGTTTGTAGATTTACAATAGCTTTAGTTAGATATGAAGCAGCATTCATTTGCCATGGAAAATCTTCATCCAGTAGGAACATGGAAACTGGGTCATATCCAGTTTGAATTGATGCTTTGATTTAGATAAGTCAAGTGATCCAGTTCAAAGTATTAGTTTGGTTTGGATTTCCATGTCAGTATGATTCAGATTTCCAAATCAATTATTGAATCACGTTGGTCAAATCATGTTGGGGAAGTCAAAATTATTAGGGAAAAAGACTTTGTATATGTGAAAAGGTCAGTGAAGAATCAAATCAATCTGAAATAATAGACTTCTTTGATTATTTGATTTAAAATATTAAGTTTGGAAAGTCAAGGATAGATGCAATCACTTTCCAACTGAATATTCTACCTGAATTGTTGAACAATTGTATTATCCTTGCATTATTACAATCAGGTTCAAGAAACATGGCACTGCTCTTAAAGTCCAATATAAATTTGCCCACATGTTAAGCTCAGCTTCTGAAGTTCTTATCTATGCTTTGGCTTCATAGGTTAATGAAGGTAACCTCTTTTGAATGTTTTCCTTCACATTATTTTAAGGGCCAGGGAATTTCATTGCATTTTATTCCTTTGTATTTCTGTGGTTCTATGTGGTTTTAATTGGGCTGACTTGATTTTGTGCTCTATTTTTATTTGTAAAAATAAAATGCTCTAAAAGTTTAATTGAAAAACAGGATATTCAATAAGGACAGGCAATTATTTAGCTGAATACTAAATTGAACTGGGCAAATGTAGGCAAACTGTATGATGCCAACATAAACAGTGGGATTTCTATGAAATAACCACAACCAAGCTAATATATCCATGAAACAAATTATTGCCTCTGGAAGTTTGTTTCTCCAGAAGTAGGAGAATGGGAAGGAGGGTATTAAAATTGAATGACTACAAATATATCTTCTAATCACAAAGAATGTTTTATCAGGTGGTCGGTAATCATAGTACTTTAGAGTGCAATGTTGGGTCCTTTGCTTGCAAATGTCATTAAATCCCATACAATTGTTTTAAAAAATTACAAACACACCATCTTTAAAGAAAAATCAGAATTCAAAGAAGCTTAATAATTTCTGTAATATGGCAATTTCTTATCTACATTGCCTATATTTTCACTGATATTGTCCATTAAAAAAAAACTATGAAAGATTAACATATTGTATCTTTAACCCATAACCACAAACCTGCAGTCATAGTGACCGCAACAGTTTTCCAAAATGTTCAGAACACACCTATTTTTTGAATTGGACCATTCCGGTTGCAAATAGCTTTTATTTTTCCACCAATAAGAGCAGGGGTGGGTTCTAAATTTTTTTACTACCGGTTCTGTGGGCGTGGCTTATTTTGTGGATGTGGCTTGATGGTCATGTGACAATTATTTATGATTTAGCAGAGGAACTGATCTATCAGGCTTTTAACTGCTTGCAGAGCTCTACCAATCTACCCATTTATTTTTGCAGGCACTGATCTACTCATGTATTTTTTCAGGCACTAGTCTACTCATTTGTTTTCTTTTAACACTGATCAGCTGTAGGGCGGACTTTTGAAGCCCTATGGCAAGAGTTTAAACAGTTTTTTTCCCTCTAGCCATCAGCTGGGATTCAGGAGGCAGCAATAGAGTGGGGGTGGAGCCAAATAAAAGGTAAGAATAACACGATGGGGGGGGCAGAACCGGTTCGGTGACATCATATCGTCACCGCTACCGGCTCAGCGCAATCAGGTGGAGCTGGGAGGAACCCACCACTGAATAAGAGTGTATGCAGCATCACCCTTGTGTCAGTTATTTGGTGTTTTCTGTAGCAGCATTTGAATTTGAGTTTCGGTCACTTTGACCACAGATCTTCGTTAATGTTTTTTTTTATATATTGTCAGGGCCAAGTTTTCCACCAAAAAGAGTGCGATTTGGTGATCCAAACTTCAAAGAAACTGCTCTAAAATGGTATGAGGAAGCAGAGCGTGATCTGAATGAAGTGGAATCGGAATGTGATGAAAATTTTGTAGTGGACGATGAGGAGCCCACTATCACCGCTGATTCTGACATCAGTGATTATGAAGTTCCCAATGAAATTGATGACCAGATACAATCTATGTCATGCAATAATTTATATGTCAAGAACAAATTCAAATGGTCTTTTGCAAGTTTTGGAAGCAATAGATCCAGAACCGCTAGTCACAATATTGTTGTGCAGCCAGCAGCTAGAAATCTTGGAAATTCACCTACATTCCTAGAGATTTGGAAATTATTGTTTTCTAAGGAAATCAATAGCACCATCATTCAGTGGACCCAATGTAAAAATTAGAAAAGAAAGATTGAAGTTCAAGGATGGAGAAACAAAAAGTGACCTGAGCGATGTGGATTTGATAGAGATCAATACAATTTTTTGGTTTACTGCTCTATACATCAATTTTTAGATCCAACCATGAAAACATTGAATGTCTTTTTGCTACTGAGGTGATTATGACCTCATGTCTGCAATAACATAGCTGAAATAGTACGTCTGTGGTTAAAGGTTAACCTTACTTTTCCCAAATCCATGAAGATTCTTGTTGCACCACCTCTCTCCCCTCCCATCAACCTAGAAGTGGATAAGTTTGTTACAGAATCATAAAATTGAAAAGGGTCACCTCCGTTATTCAATTCAATACTCTGCTTAATGGAGGAATCCAAATTAAAGCATTCCTGAAAGCCTTGACTGAATACATCTGAATACTGAATACATCTAGTACTTATCACCATTTTATTTTGCTCCTGTCAGTTTACAGTATTTATTTACCCTATCAATGTAATTCCAAAATGTATTCATATGATTGTCTGTATTAATTATTTTATCCATCTTATTGTGTCACCTACAAAATCGATGAACATTCCTTCCACATCTTCAATCAAATCACTAATAAAACCTACTGAAGAGTAGAGGATCCAGAACTATGGCTCTTCACTTGATACCTCTTGCTATTAAGGAAACATTGGTAAGCATTCTTCAAGTACAGATTACTAGCCAACAATATATCCCCTTAATTGTTGTGCTATCAAACTCGCTCTTACCTAGCTTGCTGATATGTATTTTGTAGGGTATTTTGTTAAATTCTTTGCTGAAGTCAAAATATATTATGTTGATAATATTCCTGCAATTGGAAATATTAACAATCAAAATGAGACGAGGCTTGCCTAGCAACATTTTTTTTCCTTTATAAAGCCCTGTGATGTCTGATAATCACTGCCTTGTCTTCAATGGGTTTACAGATCATATCTTTTTGAACAGCTCTAAAGTATTTTCAGATATTGATATTAAGCTGGCTATTTGGTATTTTTCTGGATTTTTATCCTCCTCCGTTTGTCAATATTTGCTTTTCTCATCTAGATCTTCTTTCTACTCCAGGATCTTTCAAAATCTGAAAAAGTAGACCTGCCTTGTCTTTGTTGTATGTTAGCATGTACCATCTTCTAGGTGCTAAGTGTACCTAGTGATCTACCATCGCTTAGCAGCTGGTATCCCTTTCTTTGTCATTCATTTGGAAACACTCTTTGTTACTCTTAGCCTCATTCTTTCATTTCAACTCATTCCAAGTGTGTGCTTGTTTAACACGGGTTCTGCTGCTCCAAGCTACTTGTATGAAGTCTTCTTTGTGACCTTCCTGTTTTGCATCTCCTCTATCCTATGTATATCCTGTAATCATTATTGATTTCAGATCTTCACAAAGCATTTTGTGCATACATACTGACACCTTTCATTATTCTCATTTTATACATCATTGGAATCATTTGTGAGTTTTTTTCCCCCTTGGAAACCTCTATCCATGTTGAGTTCCTTTTTCCATTAGATTTTCCTGCTTTGGGATCCTACCTATTATTATTTTGAATTTATTAAAATTAGATTTTTAGTTTTTCTTAAATAGTTAAGAAAACTAACATTACATAGTAATATATCCCCCAGTGTTTCTCCCGTTATGTCTTCATCATTCAAGCCTCCCTCCAATAAGTAGTATTAAGTCAAGAATAGCTGATTCTCTTATGACTTCCTCTATTTTCCGAGTGAGAAAATTGTCAGATGTCAGGCTTTAATTCTAGGCTGTGCAATAAATCTTAACTCTCTAGCCAATTTGTTTATAGCCCAAGTTTCACAGACTTACATGTCTAGATAAATAGCTTTATTGGAGATAACATAGAGGATATATATAGGACAGAATAAACGTGTATGTGCATGTGTCTCTGTGTGTGTTTCTAAATATTGGCTCATACATTTGATGCATGATTTTGATTGGCCTATAGGGTTTGTATGGCCCAATAATGAAATCTCTCCCTCTGGCAATATTTGTGTAGTCAGTCACTGATTTGTACTATTTTTCTTTCCTTTTCCATCCTCTTTCATGAACTGAAAAGATGGACAAAAATGCTGGGTGAGCTGCCAGGATTTTGAGCTTTTTTAAAATCCATGGTGGTTCATTTGTATTCTGCAGCATTGTTTGTCATACGTACTAACAGCAGGGGATAATTGTCAGTTGATCAATGCATAGACAATAAACCAGACAGCAATATTTTGCAATCTAACATGTGATTTCATGGTTTCTATCAGCCAGTAACAAAACAATATAATAGGAAGCAGATCTGCTTGGATAATAAACAAGAATGAGTGTAACAAGTGATAAACATGCACTCCTATAATATTGGTAGTAGATTAAGACATGGCTGACTGATTCCACCTCTCTGAAGCCAGATCAACAATGCCATTTGAAGAAAGGAATGTTCACATAACAGCACTGTAAAACTGCTGAGAGTATTGTATCAAAATGCACCAGTGCAAATAAGTGGTCAAAAGTGGTCTACTGGTTCTGTGGGTGTGGCTTTTTTGGGGGGGTAATATGACTGAGTGGGTGTGGCCAACTTTTTTTTTTAGTTTTAAAACCATTTTTTCTACAACCTCTTCAGCTGAAGAGGTTGTAAAAATGCTTTTAAAGCCTCTGACGATCCCAGCTCACTTGCCTGATCAGCAGAGGCTTTTTTTCCTTTTAAAAAACATTTTTCCTATAATCTCTTCAGCCGAAGAGGTTGTAGAAAAAATGCTTTTAAAAGCCTCTGATGATCCCAGCTGAGCCGCGCAATGGTCAGAGACTTTTTTTTTTACTTTTAAAAGCATTTTTTCAGCCAAATAGGTTGTAGAAAAAATGCTTTTAAAAATAAAAAAAAAAGCCTCTGATAGTTGCGCAGCTCAGTTGGACAATGGAGGGGGGGGGCAGGGACAGGAATTTTTGCTACTGGTTCTCTGAACTACCCGCCTGCATCGCTACTGGATTGGGCGATCCGGTCCAAACCGGGAGCATTTCACCTCTGGTGCAAATGCCCTCTTCAGTTTGGCCTGAGCAAGCTCATATAGTTTGTCAACTTACAAAGACTCTTTCCAATTATTAAACACACAATACAGTGTGGATAGCAATGTCTTACAGGTTTTAACAATTTTCCTTCTTTGGGAAGTTCAATGATGATAGTTGATGAATGTATGCCTATGCTTAACAATATTCTACTCCACTCTATACATTCAGTTTAAAGGGTTATCACATAGAATCAAAGAAATAAAGCCAGATTGTAATGTGTAATTTTCACTAACCACTCCTAATTCCACTGTTAAGTGGAAGCTCCAAAAATATCAAGCAAGAACTGAGTTTCAATTTGTTCCAAAAGGTGATAATCTCTGGAGTTGTGTCCTATAATAATTGGAGGGGTACTTTCCCATTGAACCATTTAAAAACTGCTGAAATATACCACTATAGTAATGAAATAAGATAAATAAGAAGCACTGTCATACTTTTGTAGGCTTCCTATGTTATATGGTTTAGATAGGATCACCAGAAGCCATTATACTGAAAGACAACACCCAAATACTTTATTTAAAGCTTTGTCTGCTTTATTTGTTACCTGTTAATTTGCCAAATATATTCATTATATTAACTTCAGAAGACCACAATTTTATTTTTTAATTAAGTCAAGGTCTTCTTCACAGAATAAGGAAAACATAGGAACTCTGTGTAAGGCAATTTCAGTACATGAAAAGAAATCACAGTGACATTCACTATAGCAGAGCTGTTATTGGTTTACAAGCTATCTTTGGAGAATGGATGTCATTCAACTTGCATGTAAGGTTGAAATTAGAGAACTGACATCAAATTTAAACAAAAATGGGCCAAATGGCCGGTGCGTTCCCACAGAGAGGGTCTCCTCAGGGTGCCGTCAGCCAGACAATGCCGGCTGGCGACCCCCAGGGGGAGGGCCTTCTCTGTGGCAGCCCCTACCCTCTGGAACGATCTTCCTCCGGAACTGAGAACAATTGCTGACCTCCGGACTTTTCGTCGGGCCCTGAAAACTCATCTCTTTCAGCTTGCTGGTCTAGCCTGACCCCGCTGAATTTTTAAGATCTGTATTATAGGGTTCGGTATTTTAAATATTTAATGGTTAATGGTTTTAATTTTTAGCCAAAGTTATATGCTTTTTTTTAAAGAAATTGTTTAACTTTTGTGTACTATTTTTATTTGGCTGTTCACCGCCCTGAGTCCGCAAGGAGAAGGGCGGTATACAAATCTAAACAAATAAAATAATAAATAAAATAAATAAATAAACTCTGTTTATAATCAGTAGAAGAACATAGAGGTAGTCCTCGCTTAAGTTACTGCAATTTGGACTGGCAACTATGTCACTAAGCAATGTGGTCATTAAGTGTCACTTACTGATGACCTGGAACTTTTTGATGGTTTCTCCATTGATTTTTCTTATCAGAAGCTGGTTGTGAAATTTGTAAATGGTGACCATCTGACCATGTGACTCTATGACTATAATAAACACATGCTAGTTGTGAAGTGTGATTCAAGGTGCTGGTTACCACCTTTAAAGCGCTCCATGGCTTAGGACCTGAGTATTTACGAGACCGCCTTCTACCACCGATAGCCTCCCACTGGCCAGTTTGCTCTCACAGAGAGGGACTCCTCAGGGTGCTGTCAGTCAAATTATGTTGACTGGCAACCCCCAGGGGGAGAGACTTCTCTGTGAGGGCCCCCACTCTTTGGAATGAACTGCCCCCCGGAGATACATGGGATACCCGACCTCCGTACCTTTCGCCATGCCCTCAAGACACTGCTATTCTATCAGGCAGGGCTGACCATTTAAATGAATTTTAATTAGGTATTTTAATTCTGGGGTTTTTAACTAAATTGAGCCAAATTGTTTAATATTTTTAAATTTTAAATTTATGGTGTTTTGTGTTTTTACTTTGGCTGTGTACTGCCCTGAGTCCTGCGGGAAAAGGGCAGTATAAAAATAAATGTATTTATTTATTTATTTATTTATTTATTTATTTATTTATTTATTTATTTATTTATTTATTTATTTATTTATTAGACTTATATACCGCCCTTCTCCTTACGGACTCAGGGCGGTGAACAGCCGAATAAAAACCAATACATAAAAGTTAAAATATTATAAAACAAATATAAATTTGGCTGAAATTTAAAAACTAATAAATATTAAAATGAATCAACTCTAAAAAACTCTAAAAATTTTAAAAATTTGGCAGGGATCAGGCTAAACCGGCAAGCTGAAAAAGATAAGTTTTCAAGGCCCGACGAAAAGTTCAGAGATTGGAGATCGTTCTCAGTTCTGGAGGAAGATCGTTCCACAGGGTGGGGGCTGCCACAGAGAAGGCTCTCCCCCTGGGGGTCGCCAGCCGGCATTGTCTGGCTGACGGCACCCTGAAGAGGCCCTCTCTGTGGGAGCGAACTGGCCGGTGGGAGGCAATTGGCAGCAGAATAAATAAATAAATAAATAAATAAATAAATAAATAAATGAATGAATGAATGAATGAATGAATGAATGAATGAATGAATGAATGAATGAATAAATAAATAAATAAATAAATAAAGTGCCCAAATGGCAAATATAAGACTATGGGACACTGCAATCATTGTAAGTTCTTGGACTGGTCACAAAGTTATTTCTTTAGTTTTGTTGTTAATTTGAATAGTCACTAAACAGGCACTAATTAATTGTGCCTGTTAGAGTGCAGAATCACCTACCATTAATAAGTAATGAATAGCCTTATTCATCCCCATCTCCATTTAGCATATGATTGCAGATACCTGAAATACAATATTTGGAAGGATTTGTTTGTCCATTCCATAGTTTTATTTGCATACATGTATTCATGTTATTGTACCTTTGGTTAGTAATATTTCTATAGATAAACTTGCTCTTTACCCACTTGGAGGCAAGAGACTAAATATTCAATATAATTTGTTAGTTTGAAAATTAAATAAAATTACTGTTGATTCCCTTCCAGTTGTTGGTATTCTTTTGGTGAATTTTTCATCATATGATCACTATAGTTTAATCTATACTTTAGATTAAAGCTCAATCTAAGCTCAATATTGAGCTCAATCTTTAGATTGAGATTGAGCTCAATATTGAGCTCAATATTTAGATTGAGCTCAATCTAAGCTCAATCTTTAAGCTCAATATTTGTGTATCTGCAAAGATTTCTGCACAGAGAATAATCCCCAAATATTGAACATTACCTTCCAGATACTTTTTGTGATAACTTTTGGTGAGCAGTAAAGATATACTTTTCTGGGAATATTATTATTTTTAAAAATGCTGTTAATTTTTTTCATAACTGGAAAGTTAATAAACATTTGTTTTATTCTTAATGTACAATACTCCATTTACTATCGCAACAGTTTCTATAATCAGTGTAATTCTCATTTCAAAGGTAAACAAAAGAAAACTCCCCACAACCATGTATTATCCATGGAAAATGTGATTTACTTAAATCAAAACGTGTTGGATATAGATCACATTACAAGACAAAATATTGAGTTTCATCTAGGGAAATTTAATATTCCTCCATTGAAAACTGTGATCATAATAAGATCATTTTCACAAAGATGGATTCATCATCAAACGTTCAAGCTAAGACTGGAACTAACTTGACAAATCTCAGCTTTGAAACAAGAGAGAGAAATGAACAACTGAACTCTAATTGTGTTCTGCTCAAGTGGCTAAATTGGAGCTGTATTGAAAGATGGCTCTTTTAACCTTTTAATGGATAAAGAGTCCTTTATAGAATATGAGGGATTTTCCTCCCTTGTTGGAAAGTCTGCATCAAAGAACTTTTTCTAATATGCTCCTCTATTTTTGAGTGGCTTAGTGTTCACTGCTTACCTCTTATTGCCTGCTGGAAGTTCCTTTTCAATGAAAGTTTTGAAGATCAAGATTGAGCCATGATCTTTAAATATGCAATGGTGACTGTGTCAATAAAAGGGCTGTGGTAGAAATTATTTTATAGTGGAATGGTTTAAACATTGTGTTCATTCATTGTTATATTATGGCTGCCCTGAATGTCTCAGATTTTAAAACTATGGTTCAAAACAATGCTTTCAAAAATCTGTGTATTTGTTTATGTGCAGTTGTCTGTGGGAAGTGTGGGAAGAATTCAATTCCATAGAAGATATATCTGAATATGTTTTTCTGTCTTTTCCATTTGTTGCCTTTTTTTACATTTCTATTGGTGCTTTAACAAATTTTCTCTCACTTATTTTTGTTAATTCTGATTCTGTTTCTGAATAGTCATCTTGGGAGAATCTAAATAATTAGCAGACAGATAACTATGTTATCTGGGGTATTAAAACACAATTGTATTGTTACAATTAAGCAATTTTTATGACTTAATCACAGACTACAAAAGGGGTAAAGAAGAGAGACAGAAATAGAGATCTCTTGCTAAAAATTGGTGAGGGGTAAGTTTAAAAATATATTGCCAAACTTTGGTGCTTTGAAATCTTAGTTGTTGTTAGTTGTGAAGTTGTGTCCGATCCATCGCAACCCCATGGACAACGTTCCTCCAAGCCTTCCTGCCCTCTACCATCCTCCATTTAAGCTCACTGCAACTGCTTCAGTGACTCCATCCAGCCACCTCATTCTCGGTCGTCCCCTTCTTCTTTTGCCCTCAATCTTTCCCAGCATTAGGCTCTTCATCAGTGAGTCCTCCCTTCTCATTAGGAGGCCAAAGGATTTGACTTTCATCTTCATTTGAAATCTTAGCTAACTGGAAATGTTCAAGATGATAGTAGTGGTGATGAAGATGATTGATAGATCTTGTTAATCTTTTCGGCCTCAGCCATTTGTACAACAGCATCCTAGACCAGTGATGGCTAACCTTTTTGCCATCACCTGCCAGGAGAGGGAGGGGTGGAGGAGGGTCACACACACATGTGCCCACACGCATGCACGCTCAAACACTACCACCCCCGCTCTTGGCACATGATGGCCTGGTAGGCCCGTTTTTCTTTTTTACCTGGTTCCAGATCCTCTCTATTTATCTGGGAAGGGCAAAAACAGCCTTTCCCACTCCCTCGGAGGCCCTCCAAAGGCCTGAAACAGCCCATTTCCCAACTCCCGGTGGGACAGGAAGTGATTTTTTTGCTGTCCCCAGCCTCCAGAGCCTCTCTAGAAGTTTGTAGGAGCGTCTCGGGAACAGCAAAAAATGTCACTTCCTGTTCCACCGGGAGTTGGGAAATAGGGTCTTTCAGGCCTCCGAGGGAATGGGAAAGACTGTTTTCGCCCTTCCCAGATAAATAGAGAGAATCTAAAGCCAGGTAAGAAAGAAAAACGGGCCACCCCCCCGCCCTCCCCAGGCCCTCCAGAGACAGGAAACAGCCTGTTTTCCTACTTCTGGTGGGCCCAGAAGGCCCAAAAATCAGCTGTCCGGTGCGCACATGCGCCCCAGAGCTGAGCTGGTGTGCCCACTAATATGGCTCCGCGTGCCACCTGTGGCACATGGTGCCATAGGTTCGCCATCACGGTCCTAGATCATGATAGGCTAAAGTTTCCTATTGTTAGATTTGAAAAAGATTTCCCAGCTTACATTTTAGTGCTAGATGCTTTTCTGTGTCTGAATTAACTCCCCCCCCCCCCAACTATTCGGCTGTATTTAGAAAGAAAGATGATTCTAATGCTGCACATGAAGATTAGAGGTTGCTCTTAATAGCTTTGAGCTTAAAGCAGTTTGAGAATGGAGGGAGATATCTGATTCAGAGAAGAAATATAATAATTTGTGTCTGGAGGGAAATGTAGGGAGGGACTTGCTCAAATTGGAATTACCTTTTGGTGTTCTTTTGCTGCAAGTCTTGCAACTCCAATTACAGAAGAAAGATAAACTGTTCGATGGTGTCTTACAACATCCTAGCTTGTACCTGACTTAATCCATCCAATAAGTCTTAATGAAATCATTATTCTTATGATGTATAATTATAGTTGCTCAGGCATCTAAGTACTGTGAAATACAAAGAGGAATATTGAACTCAGTTCTAAATGGGGAATAAATGAACAAACTGAACCTCAGCTACCGTAGTGCTTCTGTGGCTTCGTATTAATAATGGTATTCATCAGCAAAAAAATTGATGCATAGTACACCTCAAGGACTGGTGTTAGGTGCTCATTTGAGCTATGCAACATTTGATATTTCCATTTGGCTTGAGCTGTTTTCTAATGCCTTCTGTTCTTGTAGATGACTATGTGCAGTTTTTCCTCCCAGGTGCTTCCTGATAAATTATCAATCATCCAAGATCGAGATGATTAGCAACATCCAGATGGGAGAAGAATATAAGAGTTTAATCTTCTACTGCATTGGAATGATAGTTTTCAGGTTTAGCTTTGCAAGAGATATGCACCATATATCTAACTCACTCTCCAGGGAAATGGGAATTATTTGGGGTTTTTTTCCTGAACCTTTTCTTGTATCAACTAATAGGAAGCATAAGAGGCTGAGATAGCATTGAAAGAAATAAGAAAATGACAGAAAAGAAAAATGCATGTGTTTGGGTGTGTATGTGAATGTGAATGTGAATGTAGTCAGCAATGCAATGCTACATTGCACTAGAGTGGCTACTTTGATGTTATCAGAGGGAGGGAGGGAGGGAGGGAGGGAGGGAGAGAGAAAGAGAGAGAGAGAAATGTCCCAAAGTTAATGTTATAAAAATATACTGAGCCAACCCAAAAATTGTGGTTAATTAAAAGTATCCAAAGTATGGAACAGATCTATAAAACAGACAAATATGTTTTTAGGGATTAACATAACAAATGGAAATGAACATTTAAGAAAATAAATTAAGTTTTAACAATGGTGAGAGTACCCCTTCACCTATTTATTGCTGATTTGCTGTTGCCTTTTTCTACAATGGGGGTTATTGTTGGTTGGTTTGTGGTTTTTTCTTTTTTGAGTTCTTAGACTAATACCCACAGTTGCAATTTGTGAGTGAACTCTTATCCAAGCAATAATCAGTCTGCTTTGCTCTATGAACATCAGTTCATAGAGATTTCATGTTTTAGATCAGGAGTGTCAAACTCGATTTCCCTGAGGGCTGTATCAGGGTTGTGTTTGACCTTGGAGGGGTGTGGTGGGTATGGCCAGCTCGATATCACTCCTGTTGGGGCCCAAGTGCCTGTTTTCCTGCAGGGTTGCAGGAGGCCATGGCAACTGAAAACGGAGCTTGGAAGCCCATTTTCTCTGGCAGAAGCATTGCAGGCCAGTCCTTCGCTCTTTCCAAGGTGGCCCCATGAGCCAGATCTAAATACCCCACTGGCTGAATCCGGCCCCAGGGTTTGAGTTTAACACCCATTTTAAATCTATGAAATTCAGAGTGTTCTGTATGGCTAATGTAGACAGTTACTGTTAGCATGATCTATATTTTTAACAGAATGGAAACTATTCTGGACACTGCAGCCAGTTTGGTTAAAGAGCTGGTCAAAAAACCAGGAGACTGTGAGCTCTAGTCCTTCCTTAGACATGAAAGTTAATTTCATGTCTAAGGTCCAACCAAAGTGACTTTGGTTGGACCAGTCATTCTCTCTCCCTGACCCACTTCACCTTCCCACCTAGGGAGAAAGAAAGAGTGTTATGTATGCTGCCTTGAGTTAATCATAAAAATAATAAAGGTGACATAAAAATCTAATAAATAAATGAATACTTTCTTTATGATAGTTAATGTATCTGCAGTACATTCTGAATATTATCACAACAATATATACTAATTTACAGTTCATTCTACAAGGTGGAGGAAAAAGTTCATGTGACCAGCAATTTTTAGGAGGACGTGTATAACCTCATTAAAATCATGAAAAGTAAACTCTGTTTTGAAATCATAATGATCTGAAAGTTTTACCAGTCTGTTATCAGACTCTGCTTTCAACAACTGCTTTCATACAGACATAGTATTCTCCAGTCCCACTCACACAAAGTTCTATGCCATGAGCTTTTTGTTTCTGACTTATCTGTCTTCACTCAGGAGCTGACATTTAGATAGATGGTTCCTCGAGGCAGACTAAATGAAAGAATTAATGCCTATAGCTAGTCTGAATGATAGAAGGTTCAGAGTTCCTAAACTGGCAGAAGTTGTAGGGGAAAACTTTTTTTTATATATCAAGGACCCATTTTTTTCTGCTGCTCCTGCTGCTAGCCATGACCTTATCAGAAAAATTGCTAATGGTTTGATGATTATTTTCAAAGGTATCCATTTATCAGCTGCTGCCTTCTTGCCTGCCGGCACCTAGTATCTGTTTTAGGAGGCTTTCTTGCTTGCTGTTGAATAACTACTATAACCATCATTTCTAGACTTTGGACAGCATGAGTAACCATAACTGGTTTCCAAAACCAGCCTTCAAAGATCCTTCAGTTATAATATCAAACATCATATCAACTTTTTATCCTTATCACAATTTTGTGAAAGAGTGATTTCAGAATAATAGAGTTGGAAGGGACCTTGGAGATCTTCTAGTCCAACCCCCTATTCAAACAGGAGACCCTAAACCACTCTGGACAAATGGCTGTCCAAACTCTTCTTAAAAATCTGCAGAGATGGTGTGCCCACAATTCCTCTAGGAAATTTTCCTATATATACATTCTTTTTCTTTACCTTAAGTTAAAATCAGTTTATTTTATTTTAGATTATATTATGTTTTTATGATGTTGGAATAAGGAACAAACTAAGAAGAAAAGGAAGGTTAGGAAAGTGTTCAATAAAGTTGATGAAATCCTGAAAAAGGTAAGATTTTTTTCTTAAAACAAAGGCAATACATGAAATGGTATGTGAATATGATGAAAGCAAGGATGGTTTGTGAGGATAGAAAGTTATGGAAAGGTATTGTGAGCTGGTATAAAGTAGTTTTAGCTATTTTTCTTTTCTTTTTCTTATATCTTGCATTTAATTAAAAAAATACTATTTTTATTTCTTTTCTGTAGTCTGCAGAATGTCATGTATCTGCAAGGGAATAAAATGATGGATTCTTATTTAATATATTAAACATACCATCTTGTATGAATGTTCTAACTTGGATTTTGATTTGTTTCAACATTCAATTAGTGTCTGCATTAGTAGCATCATTTTTTTTAAAAAAAATGTATTATTGGTGCACCTGTCTTCTAAATAACAGTCTTGGTCTTTACTTGCTTACTCCCCAAAGTTTCCTATCCAAGAAAATATCAGCTTATTCAAGACACCACGTTGCATTTATTCTGCATATCTCGTGTTACCCATTATTAGGGAAGCAGAAGCTGTCTCCCAGCCCATGGTTAAAGGTATTCAATTTACATTTTTAGTTCTGTTGCCTGAAGTACTTCACACTTGGACTGCTTTCTGAAATACTATACTTAATTCATATTTATATTCTAGCTCTCCCTCCTTCTTTCTTGCTAACTGATTTAGCTTTAATAATATTCCAACAGTTTTCTTTGTTCTTCGGGATTGTAAGAAAAAGCTTGATATTTTACACATTTAACAACAATTTAAATTTGTCTGAATAAAATATATGTTATGTAGGCATCCTTGGTAAAAAACTTACTCCAAAAAAGGAAATGACCTGTAGCTTGAGAATCACAGGGTGTGCTGAGACTGGCAGTTCCAAGAATTTGCTAAAACAACATAAGTGAGGCCCATATGGAATAAGTATATTTAATAGAAGTTTTATAAAAGGAAGAAAAAAAGATCAAGATTGTGGTGAGATCTTCTGAAACTCAGAATTTCTAACTCTGTGATTGTAAATGGAAATCAGTAGATTTCTTTTTATTTATGTATTTTGTTTGTTAAATTTATTTGCTGCCTATCTCTCTGTGGGGCTTACAACAATAAAACAGAAGAAATTAAACCAGTGTAAACAAACAAGTAAAATGATAGAACAATGAAATAATATATACATTGAGAGACACCAAAGACAAATTCCTTGTGCGTCTAATCACACTTGGCCAATAAAGAATTCTATTCGATTCTATAAACAATGAAAAATGAAACAACAAGAATACATCCATATGGTAACAGAAAGATGGGCAGGTGAAGAGCAGAAAACAAGATCTGCTAGCCCTCCATCATTAAGTCTTATTATATTGTTCATATATCAGAGGTCCTTTGTAGAGTTCATATTCTGGAATAGCAGAATATGTTTATTACATCAGGGTGGGTGATCATTGACTTGAGGCTGCATGTACATCTAAACCCCATTTCTGAAAAGCCCTCTGTCAGCTTTTCTTGAAAATTAGGATTTTTTCCTAATTATTTTTTTATTATTTTTTTATTATTTTTTATTATTTTTATTTATTTTTATTTTTATTATTTATTTATTTATTTATTTATTTATTGCTATTTTGAGGAATGAAAAATAGTCTGCTATGCTATGAAGTAGATGTATTGTCCTAGCTGATTTGTGTAAGAACTGGGTTTCTAAAGTTTTATATCTGATAATATTGATGCTCAGTTCACAAATACAGGATGCATTCTCTCCATATAGATGATGACATTGTTATGGGCAAAATGTGCATACTGTTAGACACTGTCTAATGCAAAGAGTATGGAAAAAATATTTTCTGTACTATACATAAATATACATGCTTATTTGATATAAACCTATTTAGCCTCCAAATGGCACCTCATTCCTTGATTCCTTGATTCCTTCATTCTATTTATGTTCCCTGTTTTCCCCAAAATAAGACATCCCCTGATAATAAACCCAATCGGGCTTTTGAGTGCATGGCAATAAGGAAAAGCACTTATTTCAGGGTTCAAAAAAAATATAAGACAGAGTCTTATTTTCATGCATGCTTATTGTATGCATGCTATCTTACTGCTATCTTTTTGCTTATATAAAGGGCATCAAAATATATAAATAAGGCAAGATCTACACAATGAGTAATAAATAAGCTTGTTAGTGATATATTCTGAAACAAAGTTCTTGTTGGAATTCTTTTCTTTGCACTGTCCACTATTACTAAAATTTGGTTTATAGTATAACTTTTATATAAGAATGCATATCAGAAGAAGAATGATAGAAAAAGCAAAGAAAGAAAAAGTGATCCAATTAAAAGATAGGGCATTTGCTATATCTGGCTTCTTATGCAATCATCTATTATCACACATCAGTTATGCACAACTTAAAGCACTGAATCCTTTGATTCTATTTTTAAAATGCTGAACAGATTTTTTTTAAAAGCTATATATAATAGTTTATTTTTATAAAAGGAAGGAAAAATTGTGCAGACATTTTAAACTATGTTAAAAGTTCTGTGTCCCAGATTCCATTTTCTTCCTTTCTTATGCAGATGTAGCAATGAGTGCCCTTACCTTAAAGAAGGCAAAATACAATATTTGGTTTAGCTTAACTGGATGTGCTGACGGGTGAGTAATCTGATTAATTTGGAGATGCGGGTGAGATCACATACCATAGAGCTAGGTATGAAATCCAATAAGGTATTTGACATATAAATGGCTACTCTGCTCTACTAGTTCATTAAGGGATGAACCTAAGCAAACATCTCTTCAGAAATTCCCTTTGTATTTTTTGAATGTGAGCTAATGTCTAGGATTGATCCTTTAAGAGGTAGTTTTGGGGCAGAATAATTTACGTGACTTGCCAGAGTATTAAAAACTTCAGCTACATTTTACTCAAGTTATTTTCTTGATGTGTAGTCAAGCACGGCTTCTAAAATTCTGGAATCTTAAGAATTTAAGGAATAAGATTTCCTATTAGGTTAGCTCTTTGTTTATCAGCAGGAGTCCAGTATCGCATCAGCCACTGAAAATGTTTTATTATAGAAATAATTGATTGCTGTGACCAATAAACTGAATATACAATGTGAAGTGAACATCAGAAAGCCATATTCTTATTCTTATCAGATATTGATAGATATGACTTAGTGGAGCCAGGAAGCATTTCGGCAGTTGCAATTCTTTATTAGATGGACAACTTTTGTTATCTACTATTATTGTGTTTCGAAAAGAGGGGAGTCTATTCTTCCCCTGCTCCCACTCAACCCACAGTAAATGATGGGAAATTATTTGACTAACAATCAACATTGTTCTTCACCTTCACTGAAGAGCTAATCAGATTTTATTTTATTTATAGACTTGTTTTATTAGTTGCTATGCATTTGATAGAAGTGGAGATAGCATGGGAATCTTCAGTCTCTTAGATCTAAATATTTTTCATTCACCTGCCAGGATCCAAGATCAGGACCAGTTCAGTGCTTCGGGGTTCATTTCACCCCCTGAGACAATTAATTAATGGGACAATTAAAAAGAAGAATGAAGAAACAAGGTGACGAAAGCTGGCAGAAAATAGATTGGGAATTCTTTCCAACCTCTTCATAACAACACTGATTTAGGTCAGTGATGATGAACCTTTTAGGCACTGAGTGCCCAAACTGCATGCATGCACATGCCCAAACTGAAAGGTGCATGCGCAAATGCATGCATGTGCAGACATGCAAGCGAATATGCACACATGCGCAGCAGAGACCCGAAGACCAGCTGGCCGGCGGGAGGCAGGGCATCCAACACCGGCAGTGCAGCAAGAGGTAAGATCTTTTTTCTTTTGTGAGCTTCTGTTTCATCGTTTGCAGGGAAACAGAAGCCCATGAAAGAAATGCCACAGAGATCTGACCTGGGGCAATGGCGCGCGTGCCAGCAGAGAGGGCTCTGCATGCCACCTCTGGCATACGTGTCATAGATTCACCACCATGGCCTTAGGTTATGTAACCTGGAAAGAGGGAGACTAGAAAGGAGCATCCCAACCCACCATCCAACCGTGTCTCCCATAAGAATGAATGGGGAGAGGGGATCTTTATCCTGTATTCTTTTTATCTCTGTAGCCCCTATTCCTCTCCAGTTCAATTTTTTAAACACAACCTTTCTTTTTTCAGTATCTCTTAACACACCACATTCATTCATGTTCTGTTTAAATTTCATAGAGTTATCCTGTCTATGGACAGATAAGGTCTTGACCCACTTTACATTAACTTATTTCCAATATTCTGTAAGGTTGAAAAGAATAAAATGATTTTCCACCTTTGCCTTTGCTGGTCTGATCCAATGGGATTTTGAAAATAGATGATATATCATTTTACTGAAAGAAAGAGAGAGAGAGAGAGAATATTGTGTTGTGCAGTGGCATTTCATGACTTCTCAAATAATAATGATGAAGAACTGGATTAGTGAACAAAGTATGTTTGGTATTTGATTTTGTTTTTGCAAAAATATTTCAAGGACTTAATCCAACAGGGCTGAACAATATTCCTTACAATATTGTGAACCATTTCCTTTGTTTGAATGAATGATGACTCACTCACTATATTAGATGGGAAATGTTGGCTTCTAAAATTAGTTACTCCAATAATGACATCCTGTTTAACACACCTATTAACATCAGCAAAACTGGTGGTTATTTATTTATTTACATTTATTTAAATGTATGAAAATATGGACAATTATATTTTATGGTGATGCAGAATAGGTGAGCCTCAGTGTCTGTGATGGTGAGGTTATGATGGTAAAATGTTTCTACTTGGTCTTTTTAATTGATTTGATTTTTAAAATTATATTTTATGTTTTGTTCACCATCCATAATTTCATTGTTAGATGCGGGGTATATATATTTGTTAAATAAATATATAAAAGTTGAGGATCATATTTTGAATAGTAAGCTAAACTGATCAATTTATTACCAAATTAGGTGAAGTAGTAGTTTTGCTGAATTAAATGTACTTTTAAGTCTATAGAAATGTGACAAATAGATGGTATAATGCCATTCTCTTGACATTCATGGAACTGGACATTTCATTTTCTTATGTCTAGTATTCATGAAATCCTAGCCATCTAGCCTAGTGCATTCTGACAATAATTTAGAAATAGCTATTACACCCTATTTTATTTCATAAAAAACTTATT
The DNA here is from genome assembly GCA_030761175.1 of Masticophis lateralis. Taxonomy (NCBI): domain Eukaryota; kingdom Metazoa; phylum Chordata; class Lepidosauria; order Squamata; family Colubridae; genus Masticophis; species Masticophis lateralis. The sequence goes on from JAUDYJ010000003.1 coordinate 184,376,676, forward strand.
AAAACTTATAATAGAAATTCTGAAGGGCTTAAGGTGATTGGTCTACATCTAAGTATCAACTCCACTCCTCACAGATTTAACTGAAATTTTATTACTCCAAACTTTTTGGTAAATTATAGTTGTATTGCACTTCTTCAAATAATATTATCATTAAATCACCACCACCACCACCACCACTATCATCATCATCATCATCATCATCTATCATCACCATCATTATCATCTAAATCATGCATTCCACATGGCATTGTGCTTCCAAAAAAAGACTGTCTTATTGTATTCAACTTTGAATTTTCTCAAAATATTAATTCAGCAGTATCATCAAGATTAATTTGGAACTTGTTTGCTATTACATACACTACATCCCTAGGAGCCTTAAATGAATCCCTCTACAATTGGTAGGGCTGATCAAGGATGTGAATTCCAAGATGAGGACAAATTTAACAGAAGAGGAGAAATAAAGCACATTATAGCAAATAAAATAAAACCTGGAAATAAAACCTTTTCAGTCTGACAAATTTTCTACTGGAAAGGAAAATGTCCAGAAATAATCCCCCAAAACAGGGCATTCAAATTCTAAAAATGCATTTTTTTAGGGATATACAAATGAATGTCAAATCTGGGTTTCTTGCTTGCTAATTTGTTTAAGAAATGTATGGAATATACTTTATATGCTGCCACAATCTAACACAATTCTAAGAGTATTTGTTTACAGAATAAAGCAATAAAAGAAACAAGTGGACAAGTGATACCATCTAGTTCTTTTTATGGCAAACATTCATTCTTTTTAAAAAAATACAATTTAATTAAATTTCAAAGAATAACAGAATAACAAAGTTGGAAGGGACCTTGGAGGTCTTCTAGTCCAATCACCTGCTTGAGCAGGAGATCTTATACCATTTCAGACAAATGGCTGTCCAATCTCTTTTTAACAACCTCCAGTGTTGGAGCAATTTCTGAAGGCAAGCTGCTCCATTGGTTAATTGGAAGCTGCTCAGGAAGATAAATCTATCTCAGCATCTACTTCTGTCCTACTATTGCAGCACCATTGAGAGTATCCTGACATACGGCATTATTGCATGGTATGAGAGCAGCTCTGTAGAGGACAAAAAAGCTCTATAGAGAATCATTAAAACTGCCCAAAATATCATCGGACTCCAACTACCAGCCCTGGATGACATCTTCGAATCTCGCTGTTTGAGAAAGTTGCATAACATTTTCAGAGACTCTTCCCATCCTGCTTACAATCTTTTTGGACTGTTGCCTTCTGGCAGAAGATACAGAACAATTAAAGCACTGGCTGGGGGGAATCTGGGAGTTGAAGTCCACCCATCTTCAAGCTACCATGGTTGAGAAACACTGCTCTAGAACAACCTCTAACAAAACTTTGCATACTAATTCAAGAAACTTTTCAGAATATTTTCTAAATGGTTTCCCTACAATTCTTCCCTATCAAACATACATACTGTACAATTGACCCTGAAGCATGTCTATATTGCTAATATAGTTCTACAACATGAAAAAGCTGGGTGAATAATGATAGGTTCATGATATCATTATCATGGGCTAATTAGAAATACCATTTAAGCAAGGAGATTTCCCTGTTCTTTGAATCAAATCAATCATTTTTTTTTAAAACAAATCTTCATTTCAACAAATCTTTTCTCCCTTGACTGTGGTTAGTAATTTCTCTCTCTCCTTCTCCCATTACTTTTTCTCTTAATGGCTTTATAACTCAGTGCTTTGATTTCACTCAGTGTATTGTGTTTTTCTGTAATTTTTTTTATCATGCTTGCTTGTTTGCATGCTCCTATTTAATTCTATAGAGACAGTATACCTAATTAACTTCTATTATTCAGACATGCTGTTCTATTGTAATGCCATAATAGTTAATATGCAGAAAACAAATAGCAAGAAATGAGAATTAAAATGGTGGTGTGGAAAGGAAGCAATAAATAATGATGCCTAATAGGAAATCATAGATAAATTTGTGAACCATTTTGCAGAGCTGGGCAATTTCAAGCTTTGCTGTTTAGGAGTCCACATTGAAATAACAGTGGCATGGCCATTGATCCAATGCAAAGAATACCTATGTTGCACCTGCCAAATATTTCTTGTTTAGGAAATGTTATCTTGGAAAGAAATTAGCGTAATGCTCATTAAAATTCACAAAAGTTTATTTCATTTTTAGCTGTATCTTGCCATTATCTAGTTTCTTCTGCTTTGACACTTATTGCAGCCCATCAATTATATTTCCTAAACTGAAATCTCATGGCAAATCATGGGTTTGCCTGGTATATATGTACATATGAAATTAGATATATAGGTACTGCCAGGCACACAATAAAGAAGATTTCTCCTGTGCTATGATTCACATACAACAAATATATGTCCTTATAGTATGCTAACTTGAAGAAAAGTTGCTTCTAACTTCTAATGGAAGATTATTTCATTGTTGTTGTCATTGCAGAATATCACTCCAGCTCACAAACAGAGCACTATGTTCTAAAGCAAGGAATGATTACCTAAGAAACATTACTGTGACATTCAAAAGAATAACAAATATAATGCACATATTAATGTTCTCTGCCACATGAATGGATCAATTCCAGAAAAGAATTACGTAATGTACTAATGTTAATGTATATTACACTTCGAGGAGATCATTGAAACTTATAGAATGGATTTAAAGTTGACTACATTTTAGGACTAATCAAAATATATTTCTAGGTTTAATCCATTGCTTTTAAATGTACAAAGAATATTTCTCTAAAGCAATTTGTCCCTAGTCAAAAATAAGCTCCATTAAGTCTAGGTTGCTTGCATTTGGTTTGTTGCAATCAGCAAAGCATTGGATCCAATATCTTAAATGTCCTCTTTCAATTCTATAATTCTATAATATTTTCTCAATAACAGTATTCAATGTGTAAACTCTTACACATTTATCTTACACTCTTTATCTGTGAATCATTCTGTGGTACAGGTAGTCCTCAATTTACAACAGTTCATTTAGTGACTGTTTGAAATTACAGTGGCACTGAAAACAGTAACTTATGACCATTTTTCACACTTATGACAGTTGCAGAATCCCCATGGTCATGTGATCAAAATTTAGATGCTTAGCAAGTGACTCATAGTTAGGACAGTTGCAGCATCCAAGGGTCATTTTGTGATAAGAAAAATCATTGGGAAACCCATATTCACTTAACTATGTTACTAACTTAATATCTACAGGGATTCACTTAACAACTGTGGCATGAAAACTCATAAAATGGGGTCATAAATTGAGGACTACCTGTATTTTTTTTTCTTCAACCTGAAAAAATATTCTGTATCATCTCTTTCTCAATCTGGAGAGGTTTTTGGGTTTTTTTTTTTTTTTTTTGCTTCCAGATATTACTTTTCAAATGGGTAGATTTAATTATCCCTCCCTCCCTCCCTTATAAGTCTCATAGTCTCTTGTCTGATCAATGCTGACATGTTCCTTTTCTCCCATTCAAATATAAGGCTAGCTGCCTGGGAACCACTTGACTGCTTAGCTAGGAGATAGTGAACTTTTATCTCTTTTCACTGCAATAGGAAGAATAAATCAGAGCAAGTTGACAGCTTTGTCTCTTCACTGTGTTATCCATGGGCAAGAGAATGGATCCCCTGAGATCCCATTAGGTGTACTTTCTACACCACTAAACTTTCAATAAGCACATTCTCTAAGACCTGCATGTCAAATAGAGTCTGCCAGTTAATGATTGCTCTGAATTCACTTTCTCTTTCTCTTTCTCCTCCAGCTTTTCTTTTCTGTTCCCCTGCCCTTACTTTGATTTCAAGTTATGAAAAATCCCTCCATTTACTATTTGTGAAGCTACATCTCTCAGAGCCACCAAAACCCTTTCAGTTAAATGTATGCATTAATTTGATATCCTTACTTCCAGTACAGTATAGGGTTCTTACTCAGTTTGGTTGCAACATCATTAAGTTGACAGTTCTTGACTGCTTTTGCTCTACTGATATGGAGAAGGAAAGATGGAATACAATAGCCAGTTGTACTATGAAGTCAGGATTCTGAGGAACAAGTGTGCATAATGTGCAGTGAAATACAGTAAGACCAATCCTGAAACATCAAAGAGATAATTGACAACCAAGAGGTGCTAAAGAAACACAGTAAGACAGCTAAGTACTGCCTTGAAAGAATAAGACAGAGATATTAAAGGAGTAGAGATACCAAATATAGTAAATGTGGGTTGTAAAATAAACCAAAAGTTCACAGAGAAGAAGTAGAAATGTGCTCATATTAAGAGGTAGGATTCCTCTTACCAAATGAATATCATTGTCTATTTATTTATTTTTTATTGGTAGTTGGATATTTAGAAAACATTATACAGCTTTAAAAAAGAATGTTGGAAGTTCTACACAGACTGGTGAAACATACTATTTCCGCCTTAATGTCACGGAAAGATTAAATGTAATAGCAGGGTCTTTTCCTGGGAAAGAAAGTGTGAAATCTTGAATTTCTCCAGATGTTGTGCCCTTTAGGCTGCACGGCAGTACTGAACTGCCCTCTGAGTGCTCATTAAAGTGAAGGCCAGTCAATAACTGAGGAGACTGAAGTTGCAAATCCATTCTTCAATCTCTGGAGAAAAATACAACAATAAAGGATCAATTTTTTCCTACCTCTCCTGTTCCAGACAAGGCAATGTCATTTTCTTTGCAGGTGCTTGCTTATTCCACAGAAATAAATGGAGCATCCTCACAGGGAAGCATAATCTCAACCACAGAAGCGACTTAGGGAAGAAAGTTACTTATAAATAAAAAAAGAAACTCTCTGCTTTCTTTCTCTCTCTTTCCATATTTATTATTTTACAAGTGAATTCAGCTTTCTGAAAGAATGAAAGTAATTTCTAGGTTGCACCCTTGTAAAAAGAAATGTCACCCCACCATGCTTTGACAGAGTTCCTAAACTGTGTCATATCTAGAGGCTATCAACCTGGGCCAAAGAATATCTGAGTTTGCAGTGGTTATAAGGTGGTAATGGTGTCAATACTTGATTAAGTTAATTTTTATTATCATTTTTTTATTGTGAGCATACTGGCAAACATTAAAAATGAAATTCTTTTGTCTGCTCTAAAAAGAAAGAATATACATATACACACATACATAACACACATATACACATGCTATATACATACATATATACCTACACCCATGCATCCACACACACACACACAGAGAGAGAGAGAGAGAGAGAGAGAGAGAGAGAGAGAGAGAGAGAGAGAGAGAGAGAGAGAGAGAACCTTGAGACTTCACAAGGTTGATACTATATGGGACAAAACTGTAATTGAATCTAGATGTTCTGCTTCGGATCCCATGAAGCCTCCTCCCGTAAGGTAACAAGGAAAATAGGTCATGAAGAGGATGTGTAGCGTCCCTGACAATACTGCGGACCCTGCTTAAGCATCACTTATATGCTATGTCCTGGATAGAAGGAAGTGAACTACCAATAATCTTTTCTGCCATCCTCACCACTCTCTACCTTGCCTTCCTGTCTGAAGCAGTAATACTTCCAAACCAGACAGTAATGCAATATGACAGGATGCTCTCGATTGTCCCTCTATAGAAAGTGAACAGGGGAAGGAAGATGTATTTTTCTTACGTGATGCAGAAAATGCAGGCACTGCTGTGCCCGCTTCACCAGTGTCTCTCTGTTGAGCAACCACGTTTGCCTACTCATTAGCTGCACACCCAGAAACTTGATGCTGCTAACCACCTCCACAGGTGAATCATAGAGATGTGTGGTGATGCCTGCCTTTTCTGAAATTGACAATGATCTCTTTAGTTTTTTCCAATGTTTAAAACGAGGCTATTTTTTATTACACCAGTTCATCAAACCCTCTATTTCCTTGTGATAAACACTACTGTTGTATCATATGCATAGGTTTGGTGGCAAACCTTGCACAACAGTCATGAGTCAACAGGGTGAACAACAGCGGACTAATACATTTCTTCACAACTATTTACAGTAATGGTAAAAGCTGCTGAATGCAGGTTGAAAAGTAAGATGCTATTTTTTAATTTTGCACATCCAGTTTAATATGCACCGAAAATAAATTGAGACTGCTTTCATAATCATCAACTTTATTCTGACATCAGGATGTAAGAAACAGATCTGCAAATCTATTGCTGCTTGCACAGAAATTCCAGTCAGTCAATGTTTAGCTTTTCTGGCCAATAACTAAGGACAGAGAACTGTGAACTCGTCAGTGTTTGTTTGCTAGTCAGTAACTAACTGCCTTATCAAAATCCCATCCCCAGGTCATTTTTCCCCCTCTTCATAGACATCAAATGATAAATTGCTAATATTTCATCTGTATCTGTGCTTGTTCTAGTGACAAATTTCCATTGTCTTCAAAATGTTGCTGCACTAAAAGTTTTTTTCATTTGAGGATTTTTTTAAATCAAATCATTTCAGTTTAATGCTATGTCAGAAACTTAAGAGGCACATGGAAATTTAATGAGGTATCACCAAGGTGAAAAAAATGATGATACATACAGCCTTATTTTCATAAAACTGACTGGGAAGTATAAAAGTAATTATAATAAAATACATACACAGAAATTGAGGTTTTGCCAAGCTAGCGATTAAAGCACTTTGCCAGCAAATCCACAATTTATTCTAGAAACAGAACAACAGCAAAAAAAAAAAAAAAAAAAAAAAAAAATTCACTTGTAAACAAAATCTTGGGTGTAATATATTTGTATTTTATTTATTTATATTTCCTATTTCTTAACCAGCTTTTTCTGCAGGTGAAAGTCCATTTATTAAAAAAGAAACAAAGCAAAACAGACCTGAATTCCTTTTGACTTGATTCTAATAACATACATCCAACACAGGAAGCAATAATATGCTTTGTAGAATATTGGCTTAGTGTTTGGGGTCAATTCAGACATTGTCATTTGCAATGAATGGTTTGCTTAACATATTGTCTGATGCAGTGATGAAATCCATTTTTTTTTTACTACTGGTTCTGTGGGTATGACTTGGTGGGCGTGGTGTGGCTTGGTGAGCGTGGCTTGGTGGCCATGGCAGGGGAAGAATACTGCAAAATCTCCATTCCCACCCCACTCCAGGGGAAGGATACTGCAAAATCTCCATTCCCTCACAACTCCTGGGGGAAGGATATTGCAAAATCTCCATTTCCACCCCGCTCTGGGACCAGCCAGAGGTGGTATTTGCCAGTTCTCCAAACTACTCAAAATTTCCGCTACCAGTTCTCCAGAACCTGTCAGAACCTGCTGGCTTTCACCCCTGGTCTGATGGTAATGTTTTGTTCCATGACCTGGATGATTGAGAATCTATAGACTTTTTATTCCAACCTAACTCCAAGCAACTATATTTAACGGATAGCTGTTTATTAGAAAACCCATGAGTTAATGCAATTGATGAATCCAGAATGAAAGCCATGCTTTCTCTCTACATTCTAATCCTTGCAGATGAAAAAAGAAAATGACGTCCACCAGTTGCTAGGTGTTACAAAAAATCTGTGTTTTCTCTATGTGTATGTTACAAATAATTTCCACTGAGAAACTAATCAGATTACAGGAGGAAAAACAGGCAAATTCTGAGACTTTGGGGAAAAATAGCTCTGCTTGAGCAGTGCTACCAATAATTACAGAGAACGCTGAGTCTCAGTGTGCATAAAATAATTTCTTATTTGGGGATGGATAGAAATTAGAGACAGATGGCTTGATCTGAGAGTTGCTCTGTATGATCTCCTGACTGACATCACTGATTCAAACAAAGAAAAGAGCAAATGCATATATAAATTAAAAGGTAAGAAAGGCTAAAGACAAAGCAACAGTGAATCACCCTCCATGCTCTAGAGGGTTAGAGAAAATGAATTCCTTTACTCAAACACAGACTTTTGTTTCAACTTAATGTACTGTAAAAGGTTTAGATTGAGTCAAATTAAATTAAATACATATTATGATCACGTTTAAGCCAACAAACACTGGAATTTTGCTGGCTTGTGGCTGTTTCATAATTTTTGGGATTAGTATTTGGCCTTTTGATTAAGATCAGTTGTACTATATTTTATTATAAAACAGTACAAGTCGTCCTTAACTTAGAATTGAGACTGGAACCTTGGTTTCTAAGTGATGCGGTCATTAGATGATTTCTACCTGATTTTATTATTATTTTTTCTTGCAGTTGTTAAGCAAATTACCTCATTGTTAAGAAAATCATAGTTATTAAATGAATACAGCTTCCCCCATTGACTTTGCTTATTAGAAGCCCTTTGAAAAGGTTGCAAACAGCAATCACATCACCCTGGGATGCTGCAACTCTTATAAATTCAACAAGGTTGCCAAGTGCCTGAATTTTGATCATGCAACTATAGGGATGCTGCAACTATCATAAGTCTAAGGACTGTATAGAAGCGTGAATCAGCCTCGTTCCCCCCCGGGCAAACTGTAATTAATTAGACGTGAGTAGATCTTGTTTTCCATGGTGTATACTCTCAAAGAAAGAAAACCTGAAGTATATATTCTAAGAAACATTTTATTAGTTTTTATAAAAGTAAAAAAACTACCTAACTACATCTTACCGGCAGTTTATCTCAGAAACGGGCAAAGGAAGAAGTAAATCAGGAAGTTAGAAAAAAAAGAATGTAGATGTGCGCAGTAGCTCAGAAATCACAAGACGGTCTTACCTCTGTGATAAAGTTCTCTGTCAAGCTACCGTAATGTTCAGAATGGAAGCTCAGCTGGCAAATACAAATAACGCAGTGACAGACTGGTTATAAGTCATTTTTTCCCAACACCTTTGTAAATCTGAACAGTTGTTAAACAAATGGTCATAAGCCAAGGACTACCTCCTGTTGCAGCATTTCTGCAGTCACATGATGACGATTTGGGCATTCGACAATGGACTCATAATTGCAATATCACAGCATCCCTGGAGCTGTGGTGGCTCCAGGGAGCTGTGGTGGTGCAGTGGTTACAATTCAATATTGCAGGCTAATTGTGCTGACTGCCAGCAGTTTGATTCTCACTGGCTCAAAGTTGACTCAGCCTTCCATTCTTCCAAGGTTTGGTAAAATGAGGACCCAGATTGTTGGGGGCAATATGTGGACTCTGTAAACCACTTAGAGAGAGCTGTAAAGTACTGTGAAGTGGTATATAAGTCTAAGTGTTATTGCTATTGCTATCCCATGATCATATAATTACCAGAGCCTTTATTCCCAGCTTTTACAAGCAAAATCAATGGGGAAACCAGCAGGAGGTTGCAAATGATGATGAAATGACATCACACTTAACAGTGGCATGGGATTTCCTTAAGAACAGCAACCAGAAGTGCCGAAATGCTGTTGCTAAGTGGCATTGTCATATGACATTGTGCTTTACAACCATGTTGCTTAGTGACAGAAATTCTGCTCTCAATTCCCACTATTAACAGAAGACTACCTGAATATCCACCTGGCACTAATATACTTCTTTTTCCCAGTATTGTTCATATGCAAATAAACAAGGTAATTAATGGAAATGTTATGCCATTTTCTTTTAATTGCTAGTCAATAATGACAACATTATTGAAAACCTCAGATCAACAGTGATGGGTTTGTTGTTTTTTAATAATTGGATACAAAATTTTAAGCAATGAAATTTATATAATAAAATGTTGTATGTCAAGATGTCTACACTTTGTAGATGCATAATCAAACTGCCAATCATTTCTGGATTAGGAATTTCAACTTTCTTGACTTTCCCATCATGAAATTATATATGAAAGCAGGTAGCTGTCATATCCAGAAGAATAGACATGTCTGCACTGATGGCAACCTGCTGGTAGTCCATAATAATTCACTTGTAAACTGAATCTATAAATGTGTTAATAATAGGTCAGCATTAGCTAACAAGCAGCAGGAAAGGAAAGGACGCTTCTGAATGTTTTAGAACTGAGTGTGAGACAGAGAAAACCTTCTCTGTCAGTTATTCATCAGGAATGGAGAACATCTCCTTTGACTGGAACATCAAGCTGCAATGTGACAGCTCCAGGTGGAAAATTATTCTACAGTTTAATCACTTTCTGACAGCATCAGTTACTCCTTTTCTGCATCTATTAACCTTTACTTCATATGTTTTGAAGTGGTATCTATGAAATTGTTACATAACTATAATGTCAAAATCTGAGGTGATTGATGATAGATAGATGATAGATAGATAGATAGATAGATAGATAGATAGATAGATAGACAGACAGACAGTTAATAGATGATAGGTAGATGATATATATGGATAGATAGATGAAATAGATGAGATAGATAGATAATAGATAGATGATAGACAGATATAAAAGACAGACATAACAATAAACAGACAGACAGAGGGAGAGAAGGAGGGAGAAAGATAGATGAAGATAAATAGTTTGGCTTCAGGACACCATCAGCCATTGATTTACCTATTTAACTGGAAGTCTAATGAATTGAATTTTGAATAATTTGGCATGCAAAATAAATATTGTACTATGTGTTATGGTTCCCCTTAAAGATAAAATAGCACCAGTAGCACTTACAGAATTTAAGGTAAGGAGAAAAAAAAATGCATCAGGAAAAATAAACATGAAAACGGATATAAATTCTCATGAAGCTTTTAAAATTATTTCAAACCTCTAGTGGAATAAGATGAAGTGAAATAAAAATGGACAAAATGATAAATGAAGAGTAATGAAATTGATAGATTTATTTATCTTAACTTCTGTCTTACTGTCCAGAACTCTTATTTTAAAAGTAAATTATTTTGAAATTAATTTCTTTGTGCAATTTTTTTTCAGTTTCTTATGTTTTGTTTCAGTTTCAGTTTCTTATGTTTCTTATGTTATGTTATGGATTATGGAGGATACTATGTATATGATACCCTACTATGGAAACATGTGTGTGTCTGTGACTGTGTGTGCATGCTTGTATGAATGGACTTGTGTGTATTTTCAAGTATTCATAAAATGATGCAAATATAATTCGTTGAGTATAATGCATTTAGCACCAACAATCAGTTTCATCACAAGCAACATAGATGGAGGCAAGGGGAACAGATACAAGTACTGTTTTATGTCTAAGTATATTCACTCATGTTGTATGCTTATAGTACTACCCTTTTGATCTTCTCTATAGGCCTGCATTCATATCATTATTTTGATTATTATTATTATTCTGTTGCTTTGCATGTACACTAAGAGCTTCAGCACCAGAGACAAATTCCTTGTATGTCCAATCATACTTGGCCAAATAAACCTATTCTATTCTATTCTATTCTATTCTATTCTATTCTATTCTATTCTATTCTATTCTATTCTATTCTATTCTATTCTATTCTATTCTATTCTATTCTATTCTATTCTATTCCATTCCATTCCATTCCATTCCATTCCCAGTGATACTACCTGTGATTCAAAATTGTCTCTTGGAACATATTAAGGCAGTTATAAAGGATATGATGGCATTTATAAATCTTTAAAGACTTATATCAATGTAATACATTATTTTAGGCCATCAAATCTGAATTCTATTTTAAATGTCACAATGACAACTCAACCTCCCAACTGTTTGCCAAATGATTAGTTAGCCCTGAATTTCTTTGAATAAAAAAAATTTAATATGTAAGAGAGAGAGGGGGGGGGGAGGGAGGGAGGGAGGGGGGAGATGATGTTGTGGTGGTAAAAGATACTAAAATCTAACTTGCAACTTTGATGTTTCCCAAAACAGGAAAGCATCTAAAAGAGAATGTCAAAATATCATCCTAATGAAAATGAGGAAAATATTTGATTTCCCCCTCCTCAGTTTTATTGCCAACTATAATTGAACAAAATGTCCTTTCATACTAAAGAGCTGTCATTTCTACACAATTTACTCTTTATTTATTATTACTATCATAATGAACTGGAGCTAGGGAAGAAAAATCCCATTAAATATTGTATAATGTAAAGATTCTACATCTGTGATAATTCTTTTAAGAAATAGAGACCTGACACAAAACAAGATATACTGTATCATCTAATAATGCAGTATTCCAGCAAAGAATTATTAGTGCTGCCTGAAATTTTAATTGAAAACAAAAATATTTATTGCATTACTAATTTCAACATGGTATGTATCTAAACTAGGGGTCCCCAAACTTGGCGACTTTAAGACTTGTGGACTTCACCATGGCTGGCTGGGGAATTCTGGGAGTTGAAGTCCACAAAGTCTTAAAGTCGTCAAGTTTGGGGACCCCTGATCTAAACCATAGATTTTGCTGTATAGGTAGTCCTTGAGCTACAACAAGAACTCATTCAGTGACTACTCGAAGTTACAATGGCACTGAACAAAGTAACTTATGACCATTTTTCACTTGTATGAACATTGCAGCATCCCCATGGTCATGTGATCAAAATTCAGATGCTTAGCAATTGATTCATATTTATGACAGCTGCAGTGTCCCGAGTTAATGTGAGAACTTTTGAGAACTTTTGACAAACTGTGTCAATGGAGAAGCCACATTCACTTAACAATCATGTGATTCACTTAACAACGGTGGCCAGAAATGTCTCATTTAGCAACAGAAATTTTGGGCTCAATTGCAGTTGTAAGTTGAGGACTACCTTTAATCATTTGCTTGTTGTGCCTATTCATCTCTTATTCCTACTCAGCTTGCAAAAAAACCTTATCTGCATGCAAAGTTTACATAAGTAAAGTTAGAGCCTTAAGGTACAGTATATCATACGTCTAAAAATATTTCACCTAGTGTTAGCCCCATTAAAGAATGTTGCATTTATATTTAGCTAGTAACCGTTTCTTGATGTGCTTATTTTTAAAAGTGTTGTGCACCTAAATGAGTAACTCAACAGTAATCACAATAAAATGACTATATAAATTCCGATTCAGGTGGTTTCAACCTACGACCACAACTGGGATCAGAATTTTCATTGCTAAGCAAGGCAGTTGTTAAGTGAGGCGTGTCTGGTTTATGACTTTTGCCATGGGTGTTAAGTGAATTATTGCAGTTACTAAGTGTTAAATGAATCTGGTTTCCCCACTGACCTTGCATGTCAAAATCTGGCTGTGGAGGTCACAAATGCATATTATATGATCCTGTGGGCTTGAGCCACATAAATACATGCCAATTGCCAAGGGCCCAAATTTTGATCACATTACCATGGGGATGTCTGTAGAGATTCTCAGTCATCCATGGTTGTCCCAGGAGGCAACTGATCTTTCTTGTTTTTTTCTTTTGAAGACATTTCACTTCTCATTCAAGAAGCTTCTTCAGCTCTGACAGGATAGTGGGGAATGGAAGGATTTATATTTGTTGCAGACAACTGCAGGAACCAGGAGCACTTGACGTGACCTTGAGGACATCGATAAATCTCCAAGGGCTTCAATAACCCTCTAAAACAGTCATCCTCAAACTATGGCCTGCGGGCCGGATATAGCCTGCCAGTGCAAAGTATCTGGCCTGTGGAGTGGTGGGATTCAGCCCTGCCCCTCACCCCACCCCTCACCATCGGCCTTATCTTCCAGTGATCATCCACTCCAGCTGCAGTTACCGGTTGAGCTGCACTGCTGATCACATGCTGCTGTTGAAGGTAAAGCTGAAGGGTGGTGGGGGAGGGCCAGCTGACTGAGGGGTGATCTCACCAGTGCAGCCACGTGATCCAGGGCCAGGGAGGGTGGGGAGTAGGGGAGAGGTTGTTGCTGGTTTGAAAAGTAGCTTCTGGCTTGTAAAGTAGTGCTTTAAAAGTGCTTTAAAAACAGCCTTTCAGGGTGTTTTTCACAGCCACGTGATCCAGGGCCAGTGAGTGAGTAGAGCAGCCCCGTGATCCAAGGCCAGTGGGTGAGTAGGGGAGAGGCTGCTTTTAAAGTAGTGCTTTAAAAGTGGGTGGGTTGAGGACATGTCTCCACGTTTCCTAGCTTTTTCAAAATCAGCTGAAGTTGGCTAACACTAATTCAAATGCAGCTTCAGTATAATGCCTGAAGAATTCACCCACTGCTTTGATTCTTGCCATATATAAAGTACATCCACCAAATTGGTTGTTGAACAATTTTGGTAGATATTCATGTGTGTATATATGTGTACAAGTGTGGCAAAAAGCAAATCAGTTTGTGAATTCTCCTCCAGGCTTTAGAGACCTTTAGCCCTATAATCCCAAATAATTCACAAAAGGAGGCTGGTCTCCTATCCCTTCCCTGGCTGCCTCCCCTGCTGGCAGGTACTCACAGGTCATCTGAAACATAGGATCAAGAGTTATTTTGAAGGAAATCCTCTTTGTTTTATTCTTTTTTTAATGGCCTATTTTAAGGAGCCTGAAGCTGCTGTTGTAATGAAGTTAGGCAAGTGGCAAGAAAGTTTGCACTCTTTTTCCCTTTGTGGGGGTCTTAAGTAAATAGATTCCTTAGGTTGAACAAGCACAGCAAAGACAAAGGTAAAATGGACTGCTAAATTGGCCACGCCCACCCAGTCACATGACCACCTAGCCATACCCACCCAGCCAGTCCGCCCCGCAACAATCTGAGGGACTGAGGAATTGGCCCCCTGTTCAAAAGGTTTGAGGACCCTGCTGTAAAAGAATGCAAATTACCAGCTGTCTGCAAGGAATATCCTTCCATTCCTCACTATTCTATCAGAGCTGAAGAAGCTTCTTGGATAAGAAGCGAAACGTCTTCAAAAGAAAAAAAACAAGGAAGTCCAGTTACCTCCTAAAAAGTACCATAGGGATGCTGTGATGGTCATTATGACTGGTCATAAGTCACTTTTTCCCCATGTCATTATAATTTCAAACACTCACCAAACAAATGGTTGTAAGTTGAGGACTACCTATTTTAATTATAACTACTAAATACATGCACAAATTTGTTAGAATGAAAAGTCCTTTGTGATTTATGATTACATCATTTTACTTTAAAAGGGTTACCGTCTACTTTTATCCATCTCACCCGTTAGAGTAGTCCTTTCTAAACTATTTCATCCATCCTTACATAGTGATATAAAACTCAGCGCTCCACTAAACTAAATCTAACGGCTGTGCCATATCTCCTTTGCCATCCTGGTGCTCTTTCTCACTCTGTGCATACTTTCAAACTGTGTGACACAACACACTGTAAAAGGAAAATGGTAATTAGAGAGAACATTTGTGGAAGTGAACTTGTCTGGAAAAATGCTTTAGTTAACTAAAACAATAGAGGTTGCCTTAATGTGTTAAACACAGAGAATGAATTAGACATATTCTGTTCTCTCACAATCTGCATGTGTTTAAGAACAATAGATATCTAGGGCAAAGGAATAAGTAAGAGTACATTAATTTTCTCATTGCTGAGTCAGGGCATCTGAATAAAAAAAAAATTCCATACTAAGCAGTACTAATTTGATGACAATAAGCAGAATGGGAGCTAGGGTATCCAAAGATCTAAAATTATATATTTGAGGGTGTAATAAAACTTTTATGTTTTTTTAAAGTCCAGCATAGATACTGGTAGCAATGAATTTGGAAATTTCCCTAACCTAATTCTACATTTCTTTATTTCCAAAGCTTTATCAAATGATGAAAATAATTTTCTTTTTCCCCTTTTTATTACTTTTAAAAAGTTTGCATTCATAATAGGCACTTCTTTCTTGCAATTTCTGGAACTGCCATGGAACCACAGGGGACAGATAGTCACAAGGTTGGTTGAGGAAATGCTAAAAGCCTTTCTTCTTTAAAAAGCCTGAAATGATATATCTGCAATGGACTTTTTAATGGAAGAGGAGCAGAAGAAGGAACCTTTCCCAGCTTTAGGTTTATAAAACACAACCTCTGTCCACCCTTATCAGGTCTGAAATATAAAGAACTGAAACTACTGTGGAGGATACAGGCCATATTGTCTCTTCCCCTACATACTTTTAAGGTCCCAGACATTTCCCCAAGCCACTGAGATGCCAAAGAGAGTGAGACTCGAGACGAGGCTTGCAAAAAATAACATCTTTTTATTTATGGCCAAAGTAAAAAGGCTGGATGAATACTATACCCAAAACATACAATCAAAATGCATGGAAGGAATAGCCACACCCCTGGGAGAGTGGCTCAGAATATTATATGCATTTTACCCCATTAGAAACAAAGTTTACCCTATCAGAGACAAAAGTTCATTACCAATGTGGTCTTTAAAGCATTTTTTGTTCAGGCCTCTGTCTCCTTATCCATGGAGCATTCCTATAGCCTTGTTTAGGGGCGGTTTCCCTCCCTGGCTGAGTTGTTTATTCAGCAGAATGCTTTCAGGATTCAGAAACTATGAGGCAGGAAACTCCCTACTCTGATTCCTTTATCAATGGGGCCTGATATTCCTGGGTAACAGTTTCTTCTATCACTGTCACTGCGTTTTTATATTTACCAGCAGAGCTAATATTTCTGGACTATCAGACTGACCGTAGTCATACTCCTTATCAGCACCTACAGCACCTACTACACATGTCATTGCATTCTTTTGTACTTCTTCTAGAAACTTTCCTTTGTTCTCCAGCCAGCTAAGGTCAGGCTGGAGATTCTTTGTCAACATGTAATCTGTTTTAGATAATGAGATGTTTTTATTTTCTTATAATAAATATGAGTTTAATTAGAAGATGTTTCTTCGGTCTTATTGATCAAAGTATGCAACAGGATAAAAGTCACGATCCAACTCAAAATGAGGGCAATTACCCCACGCAAGGTAACGGGGCTGATTGCCGCTCTGACAATTTTCAAGGATATGTCTAGCTTTGAAGCCAAGAACAGAAGCAAGACAACAAACTGTACTAATGCTAACCAGTATCAAGGCTACAATTTACTAAGCTAGAATTAATTCCTAACAATTAATTTCTGACAGTATACAATAATATAAGAAGCAGCCAAATATAAACAAAACTTAATTCCTAATAAATGATTTCTAGCAGTATATCATATTAGACGCAAAGCAAATATTGGTTTGATCACTATGCTCCTTCATCGTTCTTTAATCTGGAAGGAAACCAGATCAAGTTGCTTTGCAGCCATACTCCTACAGGAAAACAATAAAAGATGCCTGATTCTTCCTATCTTGTCCTTCATTTGCCATCCGTAACAAGAGAAGCAAGGCCGGAAAGGGGGACTGAGTCTTTTCGTGATCCCACTTCTTTTGCTACATGGTTAGGGGAAGCTGGATGGAAAGAAGTGGACAGAGAGAAGCAGAGAATTCCCCTTTAAGTGCCAGTTCTCCAAACGCACTGATGAGATCAGAGAATTGAC
Source organism: Masticophis lateralis (assembly GCA_030761175.1). Taxonomy (NCBI): domain Eukaryota; kingdom Metazoa; phylum Chordata; class Lepidosauria; order Squamata; family Colubridae; genus Masticophis; species Masticophis lateralis. The sequence continues at coordinate 184,393,936 of JAUDYJ010000003.1, forward strand.
TTCAGAAAAAACTGTGATATTTAGTGCCGGTAACTAGCACTAAATGAAGTTTTTCCCATTCCATCTCCTTCCCTTGGTTCTGAATGCAGCCAGAACACCATTTGTGCTGTTGCTGAGACAAAGTTTATTGCTGATGTGGGAAGCCTGCCAGCAGTGTGTTTCAATTTAATTTGCTACTGGTTTGCTCACATCCGTGTGTGCGTGCTTGCACATGACGTTTCTGTGCATGCACAGAAGCTTTAGTGCTTGCGCAGAAGTGTCCGGGTGGATGGGCGGGGCCTCCTGGGAGCAACCCACCACTGAAGCCTGCCCCCCCAGAGAATGAAATATTTTGAGGAATATTAAAAGAGGCAGAATATTATATTTCCCGAAAAGAGAAATGATGAAAAATCTTAACAAGGCAGAAAGCAGCCCCTGCTACAGCCTTCCTGCCATAGCCTCAGAAGCAGAAGCCTCAATTCTTTTGAGATGGATATTTTGTACCTATTAAGAAAAACAGGGCCTATCTATTCATAAACAAAATTTCAGCTACAGCTCCCCAGAAGGCTTGACCTGATGGGATTAAGAATTTACATTCCCCCACCCAAATTCTAGGGACAGGACTTGACTTTAGGACATAATAGGGTTTACCCATCACCATTAGAATAGCAGAAAACACAAGGCTCACTCCATTGCACTATCCCAGGGGTCTTCCACTTTAAATACTTAAAGAGCCATTTGGACCTGTTTCTCACAGAAAAGAAAACACCGGGATCGACAAAACCTGGGTGGATTCAATGTCACTCACTTCCACCAGTCACATGACCCCTCCCTAGCTATGCCTACCCAGCTGGTCATTAGGGCAGAAAACACCAGGAACCACAAAATCCTTTTGACATATCTCTCTCTCCTTTCCGTCCCTCTCCCTCCCCCTCTCCCCCATCTCTCCCTCTCTCTCTGTATCTCTCTATGTCTCTCTCTCTCCCCCCCCTCTGTATTTCTCTGTCTCTGCCCTGGTCGCTTCTCCATCCCCTGCCATTGCTCTTATCTACTTAGGCCAGGCGAAGAGTGACTGGGAGGGGAGGGCAAGGGGCAGGCCCAGCCAGTGTTGGGATCACCTGACAGGGAGCCACAGCAGAGGGTCCAAAGAGCCACATGCGGCTCCAGAGCTATAGGTTGCTGACCCCTGCACTATCCCCTGGAACATCTCCATCTCCATCACCAAACCCCAGAACCCTATAAAAATCCATTCACTCACTCAGCCATTTTGTCATCCACCTTAGTAACTTGCTGCTGTCACTGAAGTTTCTGGAAATCAAATAAACAGAGACCTTCTTTCCTTGTAGCCAGCCTGCATTTTATTTCCAACATTTTTCTGCCAGCTTGGAACTGGACTGGATTTTTCTTCCTATACTGGCATACTTTGGGACTAACATCTAAACTGGAAAACAACTTCTTAGTGTTGAAATGCAAAATTCTAAATCAGTAGAAGCTAATGTTTGAAACTATAATATTATAGACCACACTTTTAATATTCATCTTTTTAAAATTGGACAGTTTTTCCAATGGCTATTACTTTATTGTGCAAACTTCAAGAAAAGGCTTAGTTGTGAGCAGTAATGGGCAACAACACAAAGCAGTTCTGAATTTTGCTGATCCTTTTCTCTCCCTTTCACACATAATTTCTGCTTTCTTCCCATGCATCGGTTCTTACACTCAGACAGTTAAGCAAGTTTTTTTTTTTCTAAAGACAGCTCTGCATAAAATAAACAAACAAAAATACCCCAGTGAAGAATTTTGAAAAGCTACTTTTTCTCTTCCATAGAGAGTACAGCTTGTTTTGAATCAAGAGCAAAGCTTATACTCTTAAAAAACACTCCCCCCCTCAAAAAAAAAATGGTAGGATCAGGACAAAAAGTACTGAATCAGGACTCATTTTGTTTCCAATTTACATTAATTATGTTTAACATAATTATTTTCCAATCATGCATTACTTTTCTCTTTCCAAAATTGCCTCCATAAAATTGCCAATATAGTAGCTATTCACAGAAGTCCTTAAAGGTTTGGCAGCCCTGGGATTCTCTATTCAATCTTAGGTCTATTTCCTATTGGTATGCATGGAAGTGCAGTTGTTTCTAAATATTAAAATTTTTCCTTGGCAGCCCGTTTATGAAGTGGAGCCTGCCTCAGTGCCAATTCTGCTGGGATATTGACACTATAGGTTGAGGCCTATGAATTCCAGAAGTTCCAAAATAGAATAAATTAATAACTAAATCCATACAGTCTATTAACTAACACACAAGACTAAAGAGTGATAAATAAAGAATTAATTCATCTCATTAAAGGAGTGAAAAGGTAAAGGGCTGCAAGATCAGTATGTTCAATTCAGGAAGAAAAAGATGAAGCAGTCTGTCAGAAAGTGACTGGAGAAATAGGAGAAAAGTTCAAGAATCGATTCACCTTGCACAGTATTCTGCTACCAAAGAGAAAAAGAAACACAAAGACTCTTGCTAGAACAAAGGAAAGCAAAGAAGGATTCTTGCAATAGTAAGGATGGTGAAATATTTACAGTATATGCTAAAGAGTATGGCAGTGGTGAGGACCTGGATTGTGGGGTCAATAAGCTGACTTTATATAAAAAAAGAACACCGCTTGGGGGCCAAAAGCCCTACTAAGCAGGTATATACAAAAGTATGAAGGCTATTGCTTAACGCATTGTAAGCCACCCTGAGTCTGTGGAGAAGGGCGGCATATAAATCGAACAAATAAATAAATAAATAAATACATTCAAATAATTTAACAACCGATTCTCTTCCCTAATGACCAGCTGGGTGGGCTTGGCCATGGTGGGGTGGCCAGGGGGCATGACAGGCAGCACTTGGCCTCCTGTACCCCCCTGGGAGCAAAAATGGGACACAGGGATGCATGCTGCCACCCCGTGCCCTGTTTTGGGCCTAGTAGGCCTATCTGCAGCCTACTGGGAGCAAAAACAGGCTTCAGTGGGATAGCACCGCACCACCCTATGCCCCATTTTGGGCCTAGTAGCATTCTTGCACTTACCTGGGAGCCAAAACAGGGCTCATGGGGACTCCTGAAAGGGGCGGGGGGTGATAGAGCGGGTCCAGCCAGCAATTTAACAACCGGATTGCCTGAACTGGCCCAAACTGGCTGAATCCCACCACTGGAGCATGGGACTGGGCACTTCTTACTCAGATACTATTTCACTTTGGAATGGAAAATAGAATAGAAAATAGTTTCCAGATTGAGAGGGAGAGAAGAAGGAGTGTGATTGTTTGTTGCAATTTGTGGACATAATTCTGGTTCTCAGAAATCATATCCTTTAAATCTGAAGTGTTAGCAAAATGGGGGGTGGGGTCCTCATTAGTAACTAATGCTCTTTGGATCAGTCTGCTCAGAGGATTTCTTGGCTTCATGAGTCAATGCTCTGGAACTGAAGACTCAGACCAGTTCAAAAGTCACAAATAATATCCTGCTTCTTTGCATGATTGCATGGATCCAGCTAGTTCAATTAAACTGGCTTCCTTTTCCAACTTGTGAAAGCCAACTAACAAAGATGCTTTATGTACCTGGGAAGACTCTGCTATCAAGGGTGATATACTAGAGAGGTTCAGTTCAGCTTCAGTAAATCCCAAAGCCTGCTTGAATATCATACTTGCTTGGCTCAGGTCCAATCCATGAAGCCTATCTGGCTCTGGTGATTCAAAGAGCCTTTTCTCTGGGAAAAGCAAAAGGCTAACATTTAAGGACAAACACTCAGAACAAGGTGTCACTTTTTGCAATTCTCTTTAAAGTGACTTCAGCTATGAATGGAATGGAAAGGAAAGGAAAAAATAGAGATGTGGGGTTTTCCACTTCCTTTAGTAGTTGATTTCTGACGTGAGGCCAATGTTTTTCCAGTCCATTTAGATCAACCTGGAAAAAATAGGGAACACAAGAGAGTTGGAAAGAAGGGTATCCTTTAGATGATACTTATTTTTAGCATTATCATTTAGTTTAATTGACAAACATATAGAGCACTTTCCCGATAAGGATTGAAAACTCATATGTAATGTACAACATGTTTGTATTTACAAGTTGGTAGAAACATTAGGGCTGTACAAATTATTCAGAGGGTGCCTTGTGAAATGAATCAATTGTAGGCCCTTCCTAACCATGGACTGGAGGCTAAAACATATTAAGAATAGTTGCAGGGACTGGATATGTCTAGTTTAATGAAAAGAAGGACTAGGGGAGACATGATAGCAGTGTTCCAATATCTCAGGGGCTGCCACAAAGAAGAGGGATTCATGCTATTTTCCAAAGCACCTGAGGGTAGGACAAGAAACAATGGGTGGAAACTAATCAAGGAGAGAAGCAAGCTGGAACTAAGAATAGAATAGAATAGAATAGAATAGAATAGAATAGAATAGAATAGAATAGAATAGAATAGAATAGAATAGAATAGAATAGAATAGAATAGAATAGAAATTTCTAAGGAGAAATTTCCTGACAATTAGAACAACTGTCAGTGGAACAACTTGTCTCCAGAAGTTGTGAATGCTCCAACACTGGAAGTTTTTAAGAAGATGTTGGATAACTATTTGTCTGAAGTGGTGTAAGATTTCCTGCATAAGCAAGGAGTTGGACTAGAAGACCTCCAACTCTGGAAGATCCCTTCCAACTCTGTTATTCTATTCTAATCTGATGTTCAAAATATCAAGGTGCCCAAATCACTTCAAGCTTCTGAGCACCCATGTTTATGTTCTTTCTTGATGATCTGATCACACATGTGAAATGCATGCATATAAAATTTATGTTTGTATTATTAGTAAAATTTATAAAGTAATACAAATTTATGTTTGTATTATTAGTTTGTATTATTAGTGCCTTCTTTTATGAATAAATATTAGTGGAAATATTTTGTTGCTAGCACTTGCACATCTATGTATTGTTGAATCGTCAGTGGATTTGATCAACTCAACACAGCAAGCAATGCACCTTTGGATAGTTAGCATAGCTCCATAATCTACATGGTTGGATGTTGGATGTTTTTAACTGTATGATCATCTCTCTGGGTTCCTGTGTCTTAAGTCTTTAGGAAGTTATTCTGACTCTTCAGTACAGGAAGAAAAGAAAACAGAAACAGAAAATCAAGGTAGAGCAATGGGGAACTGTGTAACAGAGAAACAATAATATAGCAGCATCTAGCTTTGCAAATTTCTAGTAGTGGTGTGGTAAAATAAGAATACATTCTGAAGTATTCTAAGCGTTAACTTGAGAAGTAAAAGCTTCACAGGGAAAAATGTAAAATAGATTTTTGCATAGTATTGTTTTAAATGCCTAAGTCCCATGCATATAAATATACTATTATTTTAGTATTAAGAATAGCCTGTGTTCATTAATATACATGAACAAGAAAATAAGAGACAGAGACTGAGATGGGCTGGAAGAGAGAGAGAGAGAAAGCTTTTATGTCAACTCTTCTTAAAACAAAACTTTGTAATATTTGCATAATGAGATATAACCTAGCAAGACAATGGAAGCACAACCCAGCATTATATCTTGTAGTTATGCAATGACAGGTGGATGTTTTTTATGATAGTACTGCAGAATTGTTAGCACGATGCTCTTACACACTTCTGCAATCTTTCCAAGAAGACTTCAGAATTCAGCAAACCATTACTATGGGGGGCGGGGGGGCGGGGGTGTGGAGAGAGAAAAAGCTTCTTCTTTTCCGTTCTAACTTTTTAAATTTTGGATCCTTGATGGCAGACAACAGCTCCTTGTGTTCAGAAGCCAAACACTTTTCCACTGGTGTGGTGAAGAGTGTGCTGATATAGCAGTCTCTGTCTCAGCAGAGCTGCTCATTATATGTCAAGAAATCACTTTGATTCTTTGGCTCAGTCAGGTTGAAAGCAAAGTTGCTGGACTAAATCTAATGGGATTCTAAGAAAGTGAAGTGCTGTGCTCATAGCTGGCTGAAGAGTTCGAAGTATTGTGACCATTTTCACTGTGCAAGAAATAAACCCGAACACTGTCATTTAAAAATGCAGTTCTACTTGAATGTGCCCACAGTGAGAAAATTTGACTATCTCATTGAATAACCTGCCATTTGACTTTCAGTTGTAGGCTAAAGCTGAAGAAGTAGAATGGAAAAAGAATTATCCAGTCATCTAATAATGAGGAAGGTGAGAGAGAGACAGAAAAAAATCACCCGCTCAAAATCACCCGGTTGTGTCAAACTTTTCTAAAGGCCTTATTGTAATTTTGTCCTTGAGATGGAAGATGAGCCACTTATGGCTTCTTTTCAGTTCTCATTTTTTCCTCTTTCAAATTCAGTTATTGCCTGTATTTTGATTATGTGTCATCAAGTCAATGTCCACTCTTAGTAACTACATAGATTGACGTTGTGAAGAACAATCTATCTTCAAACTGATCCTTCAGATCTTCCAATGTTGCACTTATTCAATAATTTAGTATATCCACTTGCTCTTGATTGTTTTCTTCTCTTTTCTTTCCTTGTGTTATGGCTTCTCAAGGATGAAGGGTCTTCACATCATATGTCCAAAATATGCTACTTTGAGCCTGATTATTTGTGCCTTGAAGAAGAATTCTTGATAGATTGTCCTGTGATTCATTTTTTCTTGGCTACCTATCGTATCCTTAGGATTCTTCACTAATACAGTACCAAATTTTAATTTTTTTTAAAAAAAGTTTTTCTATCTTGCTCCTACAAAGTACAACTTTTACTTCCATAAAGTATCACAAGAAAAAAACCATTGCCTACATCAGGGGTAACAAACTGGTGGCCCATGGGCCAGATGTGTCATAGCAGGCCGCACCCACCCTAGGTCCACGAAGGGAAAAAACATCACAATACATCTCATGACGGCAATGTGATGTGGTGAGTTTGACACCTGTGGCCTACATGATTTTTAGGAACCTTTGGAAGTACAGACACAGCATGGAATCTTAATTACAAGGGCTTTATTAATAGTCTGAAGTGCATTTCTTTTTAGGCTGATTGTTGTATTTATTATTATTAGTTTGGTCTTTATACCGTATTTTAACCCTAGTCAATTTCAACGAAATGTGTTCCTTGACTTTTTTTACTAGTGCTTCCAGATGATTTACACTTTCAGATATCAAAGTTGTGTCAATACGTCATACAGGTTATTGATGTTTCTGTCTTTAGTTTTAAAAACATGTTCATTTTCTCTCAAACCAACCTTCCCTACTATATACCGAGCATTAATATCTAAAGACCAGATAGAACCTGCCATCTGAAATCCTATGATCTGTGGTCCAAAAAACAAATAACCCAGTCTATCCAAAGAAGAGAGGAAAAGGGCAGCTGTCCATTTGGGACAGAGATGGGGGTGGTGGAAATAGTTATAATGTGAGAGGAAGTACAGCTGAGATTGCTGTCTGTACTTGGGACAAGCAGCTACAGCCAGGTAGAAATGCTATCCATCCTACTTGCCCAAGTCTTAACACTGTTTATGTCCGTCACCCCCCCACACAAAAAGGGCTTTAAAAGTTTACAGTCCCAGAAATTTGAGAGATTGGATCATTAATTAATTAATTCAATTCACAGTTTACTTACAAGCATCCACACCAGCTTTCCAGCTGCTAGGCTAATTGAACAACATCCTGTGGCTTTAGGAATGTGCTGACACCTAGAGACAACCTTTCCTCACCCTTACAAATGCCAGCACTATGATAGATTGTGGATGGGTGTATAGGTGAAAAGGAAATAGGAAAAGTGAGTGGTCAGGGAAGTTGAAACTGACATCTGGAAATTTATAGCTATTACAGGCAGGCAACTGCTAGGACCACAAGCTATGCTAAGCAGCATATCTTGGTGACATTGTAAAGTCTTCCATCCTTCTGACATTGGTAAAATGAGAACCCAGATTGTGGGTAGCAATTTGCTGACTTTGTAAACTGTTTAGAGCCGTGATGGTGGCGTGCAGAGCCATGTCACCTGCTTAGCTCCGCCAGCTGATTTTTGGGCTTTCTGGGCTCACCAGAAGTTGGGAAAACCTCCGGAGGGCCTGGGAGGGTGGGTAAGGCCCATTTTTCTTTCTGACCTGGCTCCAGATCCTCTCTATGCATCTGAGGAAGGTGAAAACTGCTTTCCCCACCCCCTCAGAGACCCTCTGGAGGCCTGAAACAGCCGGTTTCCCAACTTCCGGTTGGACAGGAAGTTACATTTTTTGCTGTCCCCGTCCTCCAGAGCCTCTAGGAGGCGTGTGATGGCAAAAAGTTTAGCCATCACTGGCTTAGAGAATGCTGTAAAGCACTATGAAGTGGTATATAAGTCTAAGTGTTATTGCTATTATGCTACCACTATAATAGTCTGTAGACCTGTAATAAGCCTTTGCCTCCATATAACAAATAAAATTAGTAAATGCAAGCCAGATGCCAAGCACCCAAGATGCAATCACATGACCATGAGGTGTGTGTGAACTCTGGAAGTGGGTTGCAAGTACTTGGGAAGTCTTTCACAACTTCATTAAGAAAGGATTACCTGCACTACAAGGAAAATGAAGATTGGTTAACATCAGATAAAATCTATTTGATCCAAGAAAAGGGGTAGCACCCAACAACTACAGACCAATTGCCTGCTTACCAACAACTATTGTAGTGCTAAGTGGTGTGGTAGCTGATGCAATCCAATAGCAACTATTGAAAACAAACTATTTCCACCTGAGCAAAGAGGAAACTGCCCAAACAGCAGAGTGACAAAAGCTCAGCTTTCAACTGACAAGATGATCTTGGAAAACTGCAAGAGAAGTAAGATCTTCTTGAATATAGTTTGGATTGATTACAAGAAAATATTCCACATTTTGTCACATGATTGGATAATCAAAAACCTAGAAGTAAGAGTAGAAACATCAGAAGTTAGGTATAAAGATCAATGGTACAATGGAAGACACAGTTGCTGGTCGAGGCTAATATACTAGGAGAGATGAATATTAAGAGAGAAATATTTCAAGAAGACTAATTATCATCACTCTGGCTTGTCATTGCACTGATTCCTCTGTCAACAGTACTGAACAGGTCAGACCGTGCCTATGAAAATCAAAAGTATTTGCCATGCTATCTGTTGTGGCCTGCCAGTGGCCAGCAGAGTTGGCAGCAGATTCGGACAGTGAAGAGGTTGGGGAGGAATGTGGGCTTGTCCTGGAGTCTGGGGAAGCTTAGACGATGGCTCTGATTTGGAGGCAAAGAGGGGGCCAAAGCCATCTGGTAGTTCTTTGCTGCCTCCGGAGTCTCGGGAGTCTGACATCAGCGAGGCAGAAGAACAGCATGAGCCTGTTCCCAGTGTGTGCATGTGCAGAGCTGCCAGGAGACAGGAACAATTAAGGAAAGAGGGTCGACATGGGAGTAAGGCTTGGAGATTATTGGCCCCTCCCATAAAACATAAAAGAGAAGTGAACGGGACATGAGCTTTTGCAGGAAGCAATTAGTTCATTTGGCCAAGTCAAGATTTGAAACTTTTGTTTCTGGCTCTGTGCTCTGTGCTTTGGCCTTGCCCTGCATCTAGAAATTAGCTCTTTAGCAGCATTCCACATGAGATAGGTAGGTGTTGATAACCTTCCTCTGAAAGACTGTTTATCAAGCCTTGCGGACTGTAAATGAAAGTAGTTTGCAGCCATATGAATTAAAGAGATTTGCCACTACTATGTTTGTGCTGTTTAATTTCTAAGGAAGCCTAGGTCAGAACATTATCAACCTCCTTTGGATGATTTGAAACCAGACTTATGTACTGGACTCAAGCAGAAATAAAAGGTCTGCCTAGGAAGATCAGATAAGCAATAACAACAAATCATGACCGCCCCACCCCAGACCACCCCAACGATGCCCTCGAAGTGATGTCCCGGTGCCTGGAGGCTGTACGGATCTGGATGGGGAGGAACAGACTCAAGCTCAACCCTTCCAAGACCGAGTGGCTGTGGTTTCCGACATCCTGATATAGTCAGCTGGTGCCATCTCTGACTATTGGGGGTGAGTCATTAGCCCCCACGGATGGGGCTCGCAACTTGGGCGTCCTCTTCGATTCACGGCTGTCTTTAGAAGGGCATATGATGGCTGTGGCCGGGAGGAGTTTTTATCAGGTTCGCCTGATCTGCCAGTTGCATCCCTTTCTAGATCGGGATTCGTTATGCACGGTCACTCATGCCCTCATCACCTCACGCCTGGACTACTGTAATGCTCTCTACATGGGGCTCCCCTTGAAGAGCATCCGGAGGCTCCAACTGGTCCAGAATGCAGCCGCGCATTCTGGTGATGGGAGCTACGTGGCGCTCCCATGTGACCCCCCTCCTGTGCGAGCTGCACTGGCTCCCAGTGGTCTTCCGGGTGCGCTTCAAGGTTTTGGTTACCATCTTCAAAGCGCTCCATGGCTTAGGACCAGGGTATCTTCAGGACCGCCTTCTGCCACAAACAGCCTCTCACCGACCAGTCCGCTCCCATAGAGAGGGGCTCCTCAGGGTGCTGTCGATCAAACAGTGTTGACTGGTTGCCCCCAGGGGGAGAGCCTTCTCTGTGCCCCCACAGAGAAGGCTCTCTGCCATCTGGAACGAGCTCCCCCCTGAGATAAGGAGGTTACATCTGGAACGAGCTCCCCCCTGAGATAAGGAGGTTACCATCTGGAACGAGCTCCCCCCTGAGATAAGGAGGTTACAGGACCTGCGTACTTTTCACCGCGCCTTAAAAATATTTTTATTTAACAAGCTGGTCTGGCTTAACCTCCTTTTATATTGGGTCTTAAATTTTATACAATTGGATTTTAAATTGTTGAGCCAAATTATTTAATTTGTTTTAAATGGTTTTTAACTTTTATATTATTGTATCTTATTTTGGCTGTTCACCGCCCTGAGTCCCGTCTGGGAGTAGGGCGGTATATAAATTTGAATGAATGAATGAATGAATGAATGAATAAATAAATAAATAAATAAATAACCTTCTTCCTTCCAGTGACATTTAACACCATCAACAGCAACATCTGCCTATCCCTGGTCCTCGGGGAGGGCTTAATAGGTGTGGAAAAATACTAAACATTTTGCAGGCTGTACAACCAAGCATAATAATCTATTAAACTTGTATGCCTGACTCTCAGTAATTCTGGATGGCTTTCAACAATCAAAGATATTGCAATGAAATCAATGAAACATGAAAGATGGCATTAGTGATGAATAAAGGGGTCTCAGTTTCCATCGCCAAAGGCCTGGGGGAAGAAGCAGGTCTTCATTGCTGTTCTAAACTAAACAACAGCAAAGTGGGAGCCATCCCAATTTTGTGGAGAACATTTTTCTAAAGAGCAGGCAAAAGAACATACTTCCAGGATGGCAAAAGATAGTCTAATTGAGAGAACCTAGAGTGCATCAATTCTGCAGGATGAAATCAAACAGGTAGATGTTATGGGAGAATAGTGCCCCTTCAAATAAATAAAATATTATTAATAATTTATTATTTCACATAATATTACCTTTATTTATTAATTGCAGAGATGAATGTTGCCCACTCACATACATGGTCTCTTCTCCTCATGTGGAAGGAAAGTTGCCAATCCCTGATATGGTTTGTGTAAATTAGGAGGGAGTAGCAGCACTCCATGCACCTTTGGCATTTAGTCATGCTGGCCACATGACCATGGAATTGTCGTCAGACATCTGGCTCTTCAGCTTAGAAACAGAGATGAGCACGCTCAGAGATGAGCGTGAATGATTAGCACGTATGTGCGAAGGGAACCATTACCTTTACCTTATGTAGCCTTGTCTCACTTGCTTGCCACCCTGAAGCCAATCTGCTTTGCTGTGTTTCATCTGAACTGTGCCTTCCTACCCTATATAGAGATTTTGTATGTGGACAGTAAGATTGAAGGGACTCCAATGTTCCTAAAGATTGCCTGCTTTGAAGATTAGAAACTAAATCCACAAAAAGTTGTATACAATGAGTTTTTCTTTTTCTGTACTGCCTGATATGCACTTTGTTCCATAGTGTATCAATTAATTGCAAACATTTACCATGCTCTGAATCAATTCTGGAATTATTTTTTTTTCATATGCACAGTTTAATGTGCATATTTTATTCACCTTTGTGAAAACATACTGGAGAAATGCAGGGGTTTTTTTTCATGACATTCAGAATGTTTATATTTCATTTACTTTTATGTGTCACTTATTTAATTCAGCTGTAATTTTTTACTTATACGTCTGATTTACAAAATCATTATGGTCTCCAATGTGCCCCAAAAAGTTAAGGAAGAAGTGGAAACTTTAGTAAAATCATTGACTTTTATTGTATAGTAAGAATCACTCAGACAAATGTCTGTCTATATATACTTAGTCTGAATCTTAATGACAATATTCTTTTGAGTTCAATTCAATTTTAAACAGTCTAGTCAAATCAATCAATCTAGTTTAAGTTTAAGTCAGACTTCAATTAAAATCTAAGCTGAGCAAATGACAGATCTTGAGAATACTGAAGTATTTAATAGGTACATATCTGAATGAAAAACTCTAGTAAAGGAAGTGAATATACTGAAACTTCAATGTGGAGACACCCAATTAATTGTATTCCGATATAAGGGATTAAGTTTTCATTTGCTCCTAAAATAATGGACAATTCCACTGTTTTCAAAATTTGTCTATAGACCAGTTCTGCTCATAAATTTGCACTCTGTGTATGTGTTGATGGACCCAGTACTCTTGCTCACTCTCCTGGTAGAGGCAATATTTGATTTTGGAAGAATTTGAGCTCTATTTATATGAAATTTCTCTTCATGTTTTAGAATGAACAGATTTTCTAAGTTTACTGAATTTACTAAGTTTACTGAATTTACTAAGACCACCAATTTATTATGTTTTTACATTTTTATAACCTGCAACAAAATAATTTGCCTACCTTACTTCCATATGACACTATTTTTAAGTATTGATGATGTACTGCTGCCTAATTATACTTCTTCACAAATGCCAGAAATCCATATATGTCCTCCAGATTAGGTAACTTTTCTTTCTTTGAAGATATCATCTTGTCTGTTATGACACCATAGGTGATGTATTTAATGTATTTCTAGTGGTATTCCATAAAGTTACTTAAAAATAAGAAGAGGAAAGGTTGTTGTTGCTGTTGTTGTTGTTGTACTTCTACTTCTGCTCTTCCTATTGGCATTTGATTGGGTTGTACCAATAGAATATCAAAATACAACAATAGCGTCTTCCGGGTGGCGCCTCCATCGTTGTCGGCGGTCGTTTCATGACCGCCGGCGTCCCGACGCGTAAAGAGCTGCCTCACAGCTGGCAGGCAGCTCGAAAACCCCGCTCTTCAATCGGAAGAGCGGAAAGAGCTTCTGGGGGTGCAGTTGAGCCCCCTGAGTTGCTCCCAGGACTTTTTTTTTTTGTCCTGGAGAAGGCTCAGGGTGATGGCTCCCTATTCACCCCCAGAGAGGCTCCGCGCCAAGAGGGATCTCTGCTGCTTTTAGCAGCGGAGCCCGACGTCGTGAGCAACACCACAATTGATGGAAAATTTATACAAGCTGAAAAAGGAGTACTTAAAAAGGAAAAATGCAAGTATTGTTTTTTATTAATTTTCTAGAAGAAAAAAAAGAAGAAAGAGAGACTAGAGAAAGTGCTTGAAAATGGCGACTGGCTTTGCTCGGAGAAGAAGGAGAGTGGAAAGTGAAAGTAGATCTTAGCAAGTGCTGAGATATTTTAAAAGAAACATTTTAGTAGGGAAGAGAAATAAAGAAATAAGGACTGATTTATACAGAATTTTTCTGTTTTTTTGAAAAAAGAAGAATTTCTCTGCTGTTTTGGAAAAATAAAAGCTAAAACCCTTTTTTTTAGAAGTATGACTCCTAAACCAAAAGCAAGGGGGGGCTCCCTTACAACTCAGACATAGGAGAAAGCAGAAATGACTCAAATGAACTGCAGATGAGGATTTAAAAGATTTCATAACTAGGTCTCTAGGGAGTGTTGTTGAGAAGATAAAAAGCTCACAGAAGAATCTTGAGGAGCTGGTACAGGGAAAATATGACCAATTGAATCAAACTATCACCAAAGTAGTTTCTGATCTTTCAAGTGCAGTGGTGGAAATGGGGAGGAAAGTGACTGAAATTAGTTGCAAGTTTGACTCCCAGATGAAAGAAATACAAGAAAAACTTGTGGAAGCTGATGCTAAGAATCAGAATATAGAGAATGATGTGATGATGCTTCAAATTAAAGCCATGGAATCAGCAATTAGATTAAGAGGCATTAGAGAAAATAAGAGAGAAAATTTAAGAACAGTTTGTGCAAAGGCCCTTGCGGAATTATTAAAGTTGGAAGATGCGTTAATTCTTGGTTATATGGAGAAAGTTTATAGAGTCAAGTCACGTGTAGCTAAACAAAGGAACTTGCCTAGAGATGTTGTTGTCTACTTTACTGACAGAAGATTGAGAGATGATATTTTACAAAAATCCTACTCTGCTGTTGTGCAGGTAGAAGGTACACAAATTAGTGTTTTTAAAGAGTTACCACCGAAGATCTTAAAGGACAGAAAATATTTTGGTTTTTTGGTCAAGGAATTGAAGAAAAGTAACATCCCATTCAGATGGGATTTACCAGTTGGTGTAGCTTTCAGATACCATGGCGTGAGATATTGTTTGAATACTATTGAAAAAGTGGATCATTTTTACAATAATATTTTTAAGGGAGCCCCGGAAGGTGTTAAGAATAAAAAACCTAAAAGAGAGTCTGTGAAATGTAAGCAGATGGAAGAAATCCAAAATGTGTCAGAAGAAAAAGGAGCACCAGGTGGTTGTTCAGAGGATTCTATTATGGATTTTCCAGATGAGAAAATTAAGCATCCCAGAGATTCAAGAGGTGGAGTACTGGACCTTGAACTGTTCGAGCAAGGATTAAAAAATAAAATTACAACTCGAGAGGAGAAACAGCAGAGGTCCAGTACTTTACAAGAGAAGGGCGATGATGCCAATCAACAGGAAGTAGAAGCTGAGGAAACTCGATTGAAAACCACTGATGTGCAACACAAGGAGATTTATGACATGTTCAAAGCTTTTGCAGAAAGGTTTGGAAAAAACCTGATTAATTGAATAGTATAAAAGATACTTTTGATCATATTTGATTTATATAAGAAAATGGATTAAAATTTTTTTACAAAGTTCATCCTGAGTTGGACTTATATTTGACTTATATATCAAAATGGATTATAAAAATTTTCTACAAAATTTATCCTAACATCCTGAGAAAGGTAAACAGATTGCTGCAATATATGCAAGCGATCTGTAGTTACCCTATTATAGTTCTTTCTTGGAATTTATTATCCAGAAGAAGAGAATAAAGACGAAAACATCTTGAGAACCCGAAGGAAGGATGTGGAAAGGGTGACAGGATTTGAAAGAGTTTTAAAGGAACATCTGGGAATGCGGTTTGTGGTTTTTTTATATATATAAGGCTTGAAATTTAGGAGGAGCTGCATTTGTTTTTTTCTTTTTTTTTAGGTGGCACAGTATTAGCTAATCTGAATGTTCTACCTAGAGGAATAAAATACCTTCGTGGTTGGATATTATCAATATAAAGTCACTCGGGGGGATTTTTTATGTGGAGAGATTTTTTTGCTGATGGGTGCAGCTGGAAGATGAAGCTTATTGGAATTGGAATTACGTTGGAAGAAAGTATATTTAACTTCAATCAAGATGAAGAGAAGATTGAAACATGGATTATTGAGATAGAAAATTTTTTTTTGGATATAATTGTATAATTATAATTATATATGTATAATATATATTACATTTTATTAGAATAGAGATATGTTTTATGTTTTTGTTTTTTAGTTGAGGGGTGTAGTTGGGATAAAATTATTTGATATGGATATGGATGCGATATATTATATTTTATTATAAGGGGGATTGATTTTGGTATATAATTAGTAATGTTAATATCAATGGATTACAGAAAGGTATGATATTTTTTAATTGGGTTTAAATATTATAAGTATCTTATTGATTGATAAATGAATATTGATGATTGATTAATGAGGTAAATTTTATTATTATTAGTTCTTTTTATTATAATATTGCTAATTTTAGAAAAAAATTATTATTTATAGTTTATTTGTTATATTATTTTGTTATATGTAGTGGGTTTTTTTTCTTCTTTAACTTTTTCCTTTTTTAATTTTTTTTTTTAAATATGTAGTGGAAGTCAAGGGGGGATGGGGAGGGGAACGGGGTTGGGGTGGAGGGAGGGAGGGAGGGGGGAAGGGGGGGTTGGGGTGGGGAAATGAAAAAATTTGTATTGTAAATTTGTATTTTTTTATTTTTCAATAAAAAAAATACAACAATAGCACTTAGATTTATATACTACTTCATAGTATTTTATAGCCCTCTCTAAATGGTTTACAGAGTCAGCACATTGCCTCCAATCCTCTGGCTCCTCATTTTACTGACCTCAGAAAGATGGAAGGTAGTGGTGGGTTGCCTCCAGTTTGGACCGGTTCGCAAGAACCGCTAGTAAAACCGGCAGGAGGCTCCGCCCACTGACCTGGATGTCATCATAAGTGATCTACGCATGCGCAGAAGTTCTGCATGGGCACAATGCAAACCAGTAGTAAAGGTAAGTAGAACCCACCCCTGATGGAAGGATGGATCAGTTTTGAGCTGGTCAGAATGGCAGTGCTCACACATGGCAGTGAGCAATGAGTTAGCTTGCAATACTGGATTTTAACCATTGCGCCAATACAGTGGTGGTATAGGGGCATTGGTATAAGTTATTGGGTAGCTAATCCTGGAATATTGGGTAAAATAAAGTATGTTTGACCCTTGAAAGAGGGAATTCTGCCAGGTGAAATGGAACAAATGTTATGAACTTTTTCAAGGGCGGGGTGGGGGGGGAGATTAGCTTGATTTTAATTATGAGAAAAAGCTCATCTGAGATGCATCATAAACTTCAAGGAAATGGAGCAGGCATTTTCAACCAGATCTGTGCAAAGCAGCTCTTAGATTTGCCTTGATGAAAAGCTCTGTGCTGCAAAAGGACATTATTCTTTTCACAGAGGGAAGGAGGGATTTGTCTTGATGAGAATTCTTGCATGAACTCACCCTTCACCATGCATTTCTAAAAGCTCGAAGAGGCTTATCTGCAAGCACTAGGAATGCTTAAAATTCTTTTCAACTAGTATTGGTTGAGGCAGGTGAAGTGAAGTGATGTCCCTGCTTAAATTGCCTTATAGAAAATAAGGCCCTGCATTATTCCACAAAGTTACAGCGTGTTCACTCAAGCCTTTATTGAAATAGCCCTATTCCAACATGCTTTTTGTTTGCTCCAAAGAACTATACAAGGAATTTGCAAAAATCAACCTACATACCAGGGGTGAGTTTCACTTACCTTTACTACTGGTTCACATGCACAGATCCTCAGTGATGACATTGAGGTGGGTGGGTAGAGCCTTCAGCTACCATTACTATTGGTTTGCAAGAACAGAACAGAACCGGGAGCAACCCACCACTGCTACATACGACATGCATGAAGAGCCACTAGGAAGAAAGAAATGGCAAATCTTTCCAAAATTTTTGCCTAGATTATTACATCAGCTTGTTCATTTAGCTCCCAAGAGTCACCCATCCACATACCCATACATATAATTCCACTGCTGTTCCAACTGGGTAAATTCTCCATTCCAGGAAAAGTTTCCATAGTTTCTCCTGTCCCACCTAAAAGCACTTTCTTTCTTTTTCTTCTTTTCTTGAATTGCTGTCAAATAGCTGAGCCAAAAATTGTGGCTCATTTTAAATCACTTTTTGTATATCAGGCTTTTTTCACCTTACACAGCAATGAAGAGAAGCAGAGTGAGAACTCGAAAGAGTTGAATTTTCAGTAGAAAATTTCTCTGAATGATTCCATAGTGGCTAAGTAACAAGGATCAGTTCTTCCACTTAACCCTTTAGAAATTTTGATAACTAACTTTACAACTTTTTTTTCTCATGGTTGTTAAGTGAATCATGCAATTATGAAGCAAGACCAGTTTACTCCATTGACTTTCCTTGTCAGGGAATGCCATCACTTGATCCTGGGATGCTGTGATTGTCATAAACACATGCCAAGCATCTGAATTTTAATCATATGACTGTGGGAATGCCACAAGAGTTGTAAGTGTGACAACAGATTGTAAATCACTTTTTCCAGTGTCATTGCAACTTTGAATGGACACTAAATAAATGATTGCATGATGACTACCTATAATTTATTTTGGAAACATGCAAGAGGATAACGCTTAACTTGCTTGTGTTATGTCTCAACTCTGGTGTAAATTAAAAAAAAGAATCATTAATATAATAGTTTGGTTGCGATCTGCATATGTGGATCTGATTGGGTAGATTGTAAGGGTGACACCGAAATATAACTTTATGTCATTTTATTCTATTTTATATATTTATGTATTAAATTATATTGTATCTTATCTGATAATTATTGTATTTTACCCTACTTTTATTTTAAATTGTTATAAAATTTTATTGGTGATATGTGTTTGCACCTTGTATGTATATTATATGTATGTATATTATATGACCTATAGGCTAATCAATAAAGCTAACTGAACTGATATTAATAAGATACAAACTGAAAAAGGCTGCAGCCCTTGTGACAAAACGACAACAAACAAACAAACAAACAAAAACCCCAGAAGATAATACTTCTGGCTCATGATATAAAAATAATGAAAAGAGAAGACCTGTATACAGCTGAAAATCTTCCCATACACAGAGCTTCATTGTAGTGGCCATGGTGACTGCTATGGTCATATTTCATGTTCAAAGTAAATCAGCCAGCCAGGACAAATAATATCAAATTTAAGAGTTAGACCATATCAAATTGCAAGAAAGACTCTATTTATTAAATAAAATAACTTTAGTACTCTGTCATCATAAAAATAAAATATATTTTTTCCTGCAACACTGATATAATTTATCCTATTATATCATTAATATGAAGCTGAATGAAAATAATATGTATGTGGCTGTTGCATGATAAATCAAACCTAAAAACAGGACTGCCATCAATACTGAGACAGCAGGATTAATGCATGTTTTATCACCATGCTAGCTTAATTCTTCCTCCTGCATAGGATAGTTAAGGGCCTCCCTTTTTAATCAAGGACCATTGACAAACACTAGCAAGTTTTCAATTCTTTGATTGCCTTCCTAGGAAGATGACAATTCTATCCTGTAATCAATGAAGTACTTACTAAGGGTGCACCATCGGTCTTGATCAGAGAGATTAGAGAGTTATTAGAATGGGAAAATAAATTTAACTTGACCGGGGGGGGGGGGGGGAGGATTTTCACGTCAAACTAGCCTGGTGGAGCAGTGGACTAAAGTGCTGTTAAATAGCACTTAGCTGCCAGCTGCCTGCAATTACTGCAAGTTCGAATCTCACCAGGCTCAAGGTTGACTCAGCCTTTCATCCTTCTGAGGTAGGTAAAATGAGGACCTGGATTGTGGGGGCAATAAACTGACTTTGTATAAAAAAGATTCTTTGTATAAAAAAGAACACCGCTTTGGTGTGTGTGTGTGCAAAAGCCCTACTAAGCAGGTATATACAAAAGTATGAAGGCTATTGCTTAATGCATTGTAAGCCGCCTTGAGTCTCTGGAAAAGGGCAGCATATAAATCGAAAAAATAAATAAATAAACTAAGTCATGTTGTTCTCATCAAATTACCTGTAATATAACAAACCCATCCAGAGAATCAGAAGGTAAATCCTGCTGATTCTCTGGATGCGGTATGAAAATCTCCTACGTCTGCACCTACTTCGATCTGTTGAGTTTTGCTGTAGACTTTAATTTGAAGCAATTATTGCATCATTAGAACACAGGAAGTGCCCTGTACACAGTCAGACTATTTTTTTTTATTGAAAAAGTTTTACAATACAAATTTTATCATTTCTCCCCCCCATTTCCCCCCAATTACCCCCCAACCCCAATCCCGCCTCCCCTCCCTTACCCCCCTTGGCTTCCCTTACAAAAAATATTATTCTTATATGTCTACCAACATTGAACAGAAATAAAGGTGAAATCCAGATAACCTATCAAATACTTTCAACGTATTATAAATATAATAAAACTAATTATCTGTGTTATCTAATCCCTCTTATTACATATTAAAATCCAAAAATTGAACAGAAATAAAGGTGAAATCCAGATAACATATCAAATATTTTTAACATATTCTAAATATAACAAAACTAATTAACTGTGTTATTTAATCCATCTTATTACATATTAAAATCCAAAAATAAAAAACCCCTAATTTTCCTCCACTTACTTATCCCCAAACATTAACTAATCCCTATACAATATAATATAATATGCTATCTTAATAATTTAACAATTCTAATTCTCAAATATATGCTATAATTTATCTTAACATTAAAATTTTTCTAAATATTCTTATACGTCTACCAACATTAAACAAAAATAAAGATAAAATCCAAATAACATGTCAAATATTTTTAACATATCAATATAGTAAATATAGTAAAACTAATTATCTATATTAACTAACTATATTAATTAAACCCCCTTGATACGTCCCCCAATTACCTATCCCCAAACATCAACTAATCCCTATATCTTCAATCAAATACTAATTGATACTTCTTAGTTTGATATTTATTCTGCACATAATCCACCCATTTCTTCCATTCCTGAACAAAAACTTCATAGGTCCTATCTTTTAAATATGCAGAAATCTTTGCCATTTCCGCAAAATTAGCCATCTTCAAGGTCCATTCTTCTATAGTAGGTACACTATCTTTTTTCCAATATTGTCCAATCAGTAACCTAGCTGCAGTAATCATGTATAAAATCAATCTTGTTTCACTCGGTGAGCAATCCTTAACTATACCCAACGAAAACAATTGCGGAGAAAATTGAAGCTTCTTTTTCAAACATTCTGCATAACCCACCAGAGTTTAATCCAGAAAGCTTTCACTTTTCTGCAAGTCCACCAAATATGAAAGTATGTAGCATCCAAACAATCACACCTCCAACATTTAGGTTGAACATTTGGATACATACATGACAACTTCTTGGGATCTAAGTGCCACCTATAAAACATTTTATAAAAGTTTTCCCGCAAATTCTGTGCCTGAGTAAATTTAACATTCTGGACCCAAATCTTTTCCCATGTTTCCAACATAACTGGTTTTGTAAAATTTTGTGCCCACTTTATCATGCAATCTTTAACCAATTCGCTTTCAGAGTCTCTTTCTAACAATAGATTATAAACCCTTTTAATATGCATCGGTCCTTTCTGTTTTATCTGTGTCACCAAATCTTCTTCATGTGACATTAAACCAATTTTTTGATCTTCTCTCCATCTTGATTGAAGTTGAGTATACTGTAGCCAAGTTAAATTAATCCCTTCTTCCAACAGTGTTTTTAATGACTTCAAGTTCCAGCTGCCCCCATCATTGAAAAGCATCTCTTTATATAAAATCCCCCCGAGTGACTTTATATTCCGTATAATATGCCCAAGATCCAACCACAAAGGTATTTTGTAATCCAATTTAGACTGGTGCTTCTTCCAGACTCTCTCATCAAAGAATTTCTCAGTATATGACTTCTAAATACATTGTCCACTTTATTTTCATAAAATAAGTATGCATGCCAACCAAATTCCAAATCATGGCCTTCTATGTTCAAAATTTCAGTCCTTATTGTTCCAAACCAATCACTCACTTGTGTTAACGCTGCTGCTTCATAATACAACCGTAGGTTTGGAACCTTAAGGCCACCTCTTTCCCGAACATCTTGAATAATTTTCAGTTTTACTCTTGGCTTTTTCTCATTCCAGATAAATTTATTCAGTCCTGATTGCCATTCAGCCAAATTTTTATCACTTTTAAGCACCGGAATCATTTGAAACAGAAACAGAAATCTAGGTAGAACGTTCATCTTAACTGCTGCTATTCTGCCAAGTAAAGATAGTTGCAGTTTTTTCCAAGTTTCCAAATCTTTTTGAACCTTACGCCACAAAACTTTGTAATTATTTTGAAAAAGTTTTATATTAGAAGCTGCAACCTGGACTCCTAGATATTTCACCTTTGAAACTATTTCAAAACCTGCCAACCTTTCCAGTTCACTCTTTTGTGGTTCCAACATATTTTTAACTATCATCTTAGTCTTTTTCTGGTTTAATCTAAATCCTGAAACCAGACCATATTCTTCTATAATGTATTTCATCTGGATGATTGATTTCAAAGGTCATGTTAGGGTAACCACCAGATCATCTGCAAATGCCCTTGTTCTGTAATCCTTTTGCCTTATAACTATTCCGTTCAAAATATTCGAATCCCATATTGAATTCAACAAGACTTCTAAAGTTAGAATAAACAACAGTGGGGATAACGGACAACCTTGTCTTGTCCCTTTTTGTATATTAAAATTAGTTGTTAAACTCCCGTTAATAATAATTTGTGCTGTCTGTTCTTGATAAATTGCAGATATCGCCTGGACAAACTGATCCCCAAAATTCATTTTAGACAAAGTCTTTATTAGAAAATCCCAATTAACTCGATCAAAAGCCTTTTCCACATCCAAAAACACCAGCACTGCAGGGATCTGTTTACTTTTCTCAAGATATTCCAATAAGTCTATAAGTTGCCTTACATTATCCTTCATGTATCTGCCCTCTATAAATCCCGCTTGGTCATGATGAATCACCTCTTGAATATCTGGCATCAATCTGTTGGCTAATACTTTTGCAAAAATTTTGTAATCCGTATTCAAGAGAGATATTGGTCTAAAATTTTCTGGTTTTGTAGAACCTTCCTCTTTTGGTATCAATGAAATAAAGGCCATCTTCCATGAAGGGGGTATTTTTCCCCTTTGTTGTATACTACAGAATAAGTCTTTAAGGTGTTCATCATTTCTGTTTGTAAAGTTTTATAATACACTGCTGTCAAACCATCCGTCCCTGGAGCTTTTGCTGTTTTCAATTGTTTTATTGCAAGTACAATCTCTTCAGACGTTATTCCATAATTCATTCTCTCCTTTTGTTCTCTAGAAATTTTTATAATTCTAGTCCCCTCCAAATATTCATTTATAAGCTAGTTCTTTATGTTATCTTTATGATATAATTTAGAATAATAATCTAAAAAAGCTTGTTTTATTAAGTTTTGTTGAAAAACTTCTTTGCCTCCATATTCAATAGTATCAATTATACGAGAACATCGCTGTTTTCTCAATGTATAAGCCAACCATCTGCCCGGTTTATTAGCGTTACAAAAGGTATTATATTTTGCAAATTGTAAGTTAGTTGCAGTTTGTTCAGCTATAAGCATTTGAAATTGATCTTTCAAAAGTTTTATAGTTTCCTGTAATTTATTATCAGTCGGATTCTTAATGTGTAATTGTTCCTTTTTCTTTATTTCTAATTCCAATTCTGTTCTTTTCTTTTGTTGAGTAGACTTATGTTTAGAATTCATGTAAATCAGTACACCTCTCATGTATGCCTTGCTTGCATCCCAAACAATTTCAGTAGGTGTACCCTTATTCAAATTCATTTGAAAAAATTCCTTCAGATGTTTTTTAAGTTCAGTTATATTCTTTTCATATCTAAACAAATTCTCATTCAGTCTCCAGGATCTTCTCTCCTTCTTCCCAAATTCAATTTCCATCCATATTGGGCTATGATCAATTAAGGTCCTGGGAAATATCTTAGTCTTTGTCGTTTTAGTAAGTAAGTCAGATGAGACCAACATAAAATCAATCCTAGAAAAAGATCTAAGTCGATCTGAAAAAAATGTAAAATCCAATTCTTTCGGATGTTGAACTCTCCAAACATCTTTCAATTCCAAATCCTCTTTCATCGCGAAGAAAGTCTGTGGCAATTTAATCCCTGTTTTAGCCAATGTTTTTTTATCTAATGTTGTATCAATCACGCCATTCCAGTCTCCCATAATCAAAATTGATTTGTAATTCCATTGCAGTATTTTAGCATATAATAATTTATAAAAATTTTCCTGCTGCTGATTGGGCGCATAAATTCCTATCAAAAGCAATGAATCATTCTGTAGGTTTATCTTAATTGCAATATATCTTCCATCATCGTCTGATTCTATAACTTTGGCTGGTAATCTTTTGGAGATATACAACACTAGACCATTCTTTTTCCCAGAACTAGAAGATATAAATTAGAAAGATAAATTTAGAATTTATCAAATATTTTTGATCCTGAGTTCTAATATGGGTTTCTTGCAAACAAACAACATCATTATGAAATTGTCTCAAATAATGAAATACTTTCCTTCTTTTCTGTGGAAAATTCAGACCATTAACATTCCAAGATAAAAATTTAACTGCCATTTGAAGTATCACGAAGCGAATCGAGCAATTGCCAAAGATTCTGTTGCAGAGCAGTAGTCTTTGGTCTAGCTCCTCCCACAGCTTCTGATTTCTGTGATTTCCCATTAGCCCTCTTCTCCTCTTGTGGTACAGTGGACCTCTGTTGTCTTTGCTTCTCTAACATTTGCTTCTCTGCTGCACGAGTTATACGTTTGTCTTTCGGTTCTTGCCTCAACAGTTCAAGGTCCACTTCCACTTCTCTTGTGCTTCTGGGGTGCTTTATTTTGGGCTCTGGGAAATCTATAAGAGGATCATCTAGAAAACCACCTACTGCTCCTTGAGATTCTTCTATTGCTCTCTGAGTTTGTATTGCCTCTAGTTCCAATTACCTGGACCGTTCCTCAATCTCTCTTTCAAGTTCTTTATCTTTAACAGTTTCTTCTATAGTTAACAACGTGGATGAGCGTGGAGATGTGGCAGCCCTTTTAAGGATGTTGTAAGAAAAATGTTCTGCTTTTTCAATGGTATTTAAACGGTATCTGACATCTTCATATCTCAAAATGATGCCCACTGGAGCATCCCATCTAAATGGGATCTGGTTTCTTTTCAACTCATTCACCAAAAAGCCAAAATCCTTTCTGTCTTTCAACATCTTGGGTGGTAACTCTTTATAAACACCAATCTGATTTCCTTCTACTTGAATGTTAGCAAGAAAGGATTTCTGCAAAATATCATTCCTCAGTCTTCTGACAGTAAAATAAACCACAACATCTCTAGGTAAATTCCTTTGTCTTGCTACACGAGAGTTCACTCTGTAGATCTTATCAATCCTACCAAAAATTTGCTCAGGGTAAATCTTTAACAGCGCAGCTAAAACCTCTACACAAACTGCTCTTAAGTCTTCTCTGTTATTTTCCCTTATTCCCCTCAATCTTATGGCAAACTCCATAGCCCTGAATTGGATCATTGTAACTTCATTTTCAATTCTTTGGGTTCTGACATCAGCATTAAAAAAATTCTCTTCTGTTACTCTCATTGTAGATTCAACTTCTGTGTTTAATTCATCCACTTTTCTCTCCACCTCCACCACTGCATCTGAAAGACCAGCAACTACTTTGGTTATATTTTGATTCAGCTTGTCATATTTTTCTTGCACCAACTTCTTCATTTCAGTTTGAAATTTTTCCATTGTTTCAACAACACTTCCTAATGTCTTAGCTATAAAAGCTTTGAGATCCTCATTTCCAGTTTCTTGAACTTGACTCTGAGTCTGCATTTGTGGCTTAGCTGACTTTTCCTTTGTCTGATGAGTGGGGGAATTCCCCCCTGACTTAGTTTGTTTTGAAGCCATGCCTCTACACAATCTTAGCCTCTCCAAAAAGGAGAATCTCCCCCTTTTACACTTATTCTACCTTTTCTCCCTGGTTTTATAGGAAAAGAAGTTAAGTCAAATTTTGTATCCTGTTGAAATCCTGTTAAAATGTTTCATTTAAGTGCTTCGAGGCAGGCTCCGCTCTCACTTTCACTTTTCACTCTCCCTTCTTCCATTTGAGGCAGTCGCCATTTTAATCTTTCAAACACTTTCACCCGTTTAAGTTTCTTTTAGAAAAAGTTATTAATAACACAAATACTTGCTTTTTCCTTTTAAAAAATCCGGATTTCACCAATTTTTAATTTGCTGTAGACTTCTGATGTTTTGGTGGCGTTGCTCTCGTCGCCTAGGTCTGTTGCAAACAGAGGTCCCTCACTGCATGGAGCCTCGGCAAGCTGGAATGGGACCCTTCACCCTGAGCCCTCCCCAGGACAAAAAAAGAATCCTGGGGGCATCTCAGGGGGCTCTACCCTGTCTTGCCGACTCTACCCGCTCTTTAATCCTAAAGAGTGGGTTTTCCGAGCCGCCTAACAGCTGTGAGGCTGTTAGGCGGCACCAACGCACAGCGAAGCCGGCGGTCTTAAACGGACCATCCGACAATGACGGAGACACCGACCAGAAGCCCACACAGTCAGACTATTGATGTATGTTTTTCCTTTGGATTATCACTGACTGGCAGTCTCTCTCTTTGGTTTTATGCAGGAGGTTTTTTTTTTAGCCATATCTAAAGATAAGAAGATTGGGGTCTTTTCTATGCAAAGCGTGTGTCTTACCAGCAAGACTACAGAATATATATCATGAAAGCCATGTTAATCTTTTTTTAACAGAAAGAACAAAGGAATCTGAAAACCTAATAAATGAATTCTTGCCTGCCTGGTCTCAGTACATTTCAGTATTAAAGATGAAAAAAGATAATAAATGAGAGCAAGACTCTTGAAACTATCTATTCAAAGTTAGCACTTTGGAGAGCAGACTGAGCAAAAGGCACCAGACCATTGGGTCACAGTTTTTCCCACTGAATCATGATGCCCTGGATTTCTTTCACTTAAATAATAATAAACATTGCTAACAACCAATTGCAATATACATGATAAAATACCAATTTTATTAAACTGTTGACCTCATTGGGTTGATGCAGAAGTAGGACCTTTCCAACTGATGTATTGTCATCAACTGCCTTCATTTCTCTGCTCAAAATTTCCCTTTCTTAGTTATTTTTCTCCTTCTAACAACAATAAAATGTAATTCTTTCATTTCCTTTGCAAACTGAAAATGATGGAAAGAGATGTACGGGGCGGGGGGGGACGGACCCTCTCTGCACTGTCACAAATAGTAGGTACACGGATAAATACTGCAAAAAGACATGCTAAAGCATTCTTAGAATGAGTGATGGAAACTGAAGCTTTCCTTGTAGAAGAAGAAAGCTTTCAAGAAATTAGAAAATGATAAAAAGACTATTGTACATATGTGGTCTTGCATATATTAACCGCAACTAGAATTGTATTTGCACAATGAAAAATGATGAGATTCTGTCTGAGGGGAATGTAATTAAGAAAATATTAGAATGCACAGAAATGGATAGACTAACGCTTACTATTAAGGATAAAGAAGAAACTGAATATTTTTTGATATGGGACATATTTTATCAATGGCTAGACAATAGAAACAGAAGTTAGAAAGGAGGAGATATAAAAGGAGGAAATGCTAAAGTGGAGAGTTGTTAAAGAAGATGATGTTAAGTATTATTGTTATCATATTATATTATTATATTATTAATGTTAAAGTGATGAATACCACAACAAATATGTGTATCATGATTATTTAAAAATAACTGTACTCAGACCACACACTGTTTGATGAAAATTGAATGTTATATGAATAAAATAAATAAAACATTAAAAAAAAAGAAATTAGAAAATGGGTTTTTACTGTTTCAGCAAAATAAAAAATCCACACTCAGAATAAGATGAGGGACCAGCAGTTAATGGAGTGACACTTGTTTTGTGATAGATTCTCCCACTGTGTTTTGAAATAAGATAACACAATTTGGATAAAGTTGAGGGGCATCAGATTTATTTATTTATTCATTTGCCTGTCCTGCTCTTTGATAATTTGAGCTTGATGCTAAAGTCATCTGTGCTAACTTTGTGTCAAAAGTAAAGTACAAGATAATGCTTATCAGAAGTATTGCTATTGGCAAGACTGTTACATTATCTCAATTCTTGGTGCCATTAGATTAGCTCAGCTCAGTTAAATGAGAATTAGTTCATCCCGACATGATTTCTGCTATTCTCTGAGATACAATTTACAATCACGTTGCTTCTCTGACATTGGATATACAACTATAAGTGTGGCAAGATTAATGTGGAGCATCCATCATTCCCATTAATGGCTGGCAACGCTGGGCAGATATATTGTGTGGTCTGGTTTTAATTACTTTTTAAGGAGGCTACTGTATGTTTCATTGTTGCAGTGAATGAAATACAGAATTGTGTTGGAAAGCTGCACCAATTGATTAAAATTGCCCACAGCAACCTTTGTTTGCCAGTAGAAGAACTGGCATATATCCAAAGTAATAATTTGGAAACAGTATTTTGTATTTCTGCTTATTAGGCCTTTTATTTTTTAATGTTTTGAAAGTTTGCAAGGCTTTAAGATACCAAATGGTCCTATTGAATATATAATATATAAAATATGTTCCCGTTTTGTTACGTTTTCTACATTCTGCAATATTTCTGCAAACAATATCTTAATAAGTTTATGTCTCAAAAAGCAATTATTTCTCCAAATGAATAGAAAACTAAATGAGTGAAAACTAAAAATGAATCAAAAGCTTTAGCAGGATGCTGTAATGTCTATTTAGATTTTAGTCTCTTTGGGCTGAATCTAGATTTTAATATATTTAGAGCAAATCCATTGAGATCGATATGAGATTTAGGATTAACCATGACTAATTTGTTCATTGATTTCAGTGAGTCTACTCTTAGCAAGGCTAAATTGGATTTGATTCATTAAGTTCAAAGAGACTTATCCTTAAATAATTGCATTAAAAAATTGAAATGAGTGCTAATGGAGCTTTGTAAACTTGCTAGACTCCATAAATTTTCAAATAATTCCAGAGTTGATACTATGGCTATAGAAAGAATACCTAATCTAGTTTGGGACTTGATCTACAAAAATAGCCTGAATCAGAATGGCTCATTGTTTGTTTGTTTTTTTTTTGTTTTTTGAAAAACAATTTTTAATTTCAAACAAAAACAACATAAAAGCATCATCCTTTCAAACATTTACAGACAGTGTATCGATTGGTTAGCATCCTTTTGAGCTCACAAAATCTTCAATATATCCATACATAACAAAAGCTTCTTTTCTCTGAAGACAAATCCTTACACATTTTATCTTAACTTCCACTTCATATATCATATTTCATCTCCATATTTTATTATCTATCCAATTATAAAATAATTGGATAGATAATATATATAATTGATTGTCTTCCAGTTCTCTTATTTCAAATGTCAGTTTACTCATTTCAGCACAGTCCAACATTTTCTTAATAATTTCTTTGTCAGTAGGTATTTTCTCTCCTTTCCAATTTTTAGCAAATACGATTCTAGCTGCTGTTAAAATATTCACAATTAAATATTGCAATTCTCGGGCTTCCGGTGGCGTCTCCGTTGTTGACGGACAGTCTTTTAATGACCGCCGGCCTCGCCGAGCGTTGGAGCCGCCCTACAGCTGGCAGGTGGCTCAGAAAACCCGCTCTGTAAATGGCAGAGTGGGGAGAGCTAGTGCGGGTTGGTAGAGCCCCCTGAGTTGCCCCCAGGACCTCTTTTTTGTCCTGGGAAGGGCTCAGGGTGATGGCTCCCTATTCACCCCATGGAATGCTCCGCGCTGAGAGGGACCTCTGCTCGCAGCAGCAGAGCCAGACGGCAAGAGCAACGTCACTAGAATAAAAGAAATCTACAGCAAGTGAGCAATCTGGTGAAACCAGGATTCACTAAAAAGGAAAAAAGCAAGTACCGTATTTTCCGGCGTATAAGACGACTTTCTAACACACAAAAATTTTCTCAGAAGTTGGGGGTCGTCTTATACGCCGGGTGTCGGTCTCCTGTAACCAGGCAGACCAGCCCGAAAGGCTTTGACGAGCCTTAAATGGCTCTAAGGAGCCAAGCTGAATTGCCTGCTGAGTTGCCGCTAATCAGCTGAGTTACACGCAAGCCCTGTGTAAAAGGGAAAAACTTCCCTTTTACACAATGCTGGTGCAGCTGGGATCGCCAGAGCTTGGATGGCCAAGCCCCGTGTAAAAGGGAAAAACTTTCCTTTTACACAACGCTGGCCATCCCAGCTGCTAATTTTTGCCTGCTAATTGCTCCGTAGCAAAAATCCCCCCCACCTCCAGCTTGCTTACCTTAAGCCACAATGCTTGCCTTGCCTTGCCTTGCCTGCAATCCATTGCATCAGCAAGCAACTAAATCTCCCTGCCTGCTTGCAGGGAGATTTAGTTGCTTGCTGATGCAAGCAACTTGTGGACTTCAACTCCCAGAATTACTCAGCCAGCAAAGGAAAGCTGGCTGAGGAATTCTGGGAGTTGAAGTCTACAAGTCTTAAAGTTGCCAAGGTTGGAGACCCCTGTTCTATTGGGTGTTTTTTTTCCCCTTTGGGAGCTTAAAAAAAAATAGTTAATTGGGGGGTTTTTTAGTTGTTCTTTTTTAGACCTAGCCATTTAAAGGCTAGGTCTAAGTTTTAGGCTAGGAAGTTTTAAATTTGGCTTTCATATAAAAATAAAAATAAAAATAATAAAAATAATAATAATAAAAATAAAAATAAAAATAAAAATAAAAATAAATAAAAATAAAAATAAAATGTGTGCAACTTTCTGAGATTTAATGTGTTTCTGTAGTGTTTCACTCTAACTACACAAACACACAAAATCTCACAAAGCTGTATGTGGAATTTTGTGTGTGTAAACCCACAATGTAAAAGTTGTTTTTTTGGGCTTTTTGTGGCTGTGTGAGGTTCCTGCTTATTGCAGGGGCCATTTTGGGTCTAGCACAGCTGCTTTTACATTGTGGGTGAGCCAGTTGATGTTTTTTAATTTTTATTTGGTGTGCGTTGGAAGAGGGGTCGTCTTATACAGCAAGCATAGCCCAAACCCTATATTTTTACAGGAAAAGTTGGGGGCCGTCTTATACGCCCAGTCGTCTTATACGCCGGAAAATACGGTATTTGTCTTTTTAATAAGTTTTAAGGAAAAAAGAGTTTAAAGAAAATGCCTCAGAAAATGGCGACTGGCTTTGCTAGAGAAAATGCCTGAGAAAATGGAGAGTGGAAAGTGAAAGTGAGAGCTAAGCCTGCTTTGAAGTACTGAAAAGCGATATTCTAACAGGATTTTTGAAAAAAAGAAATAAAATTGATTTAAATAGAATCCCTTTGTTTTTTGGGGAAAGTTAAGATTTTCTGGAAGTATGACTCCAAAACAAAAATCAAGGGGGGGGGGCTCCCTTACTTATCAGACAAAGGAAAAAGTAGAGAAGACTCAAATGCGGTTGCAGGGAACTGGAAATGAGGATATAAAAGATTTTATAACTAGGTCTTTGGGAGGTGTTGTTGAGAAGATACAAAGCTCACAGAAGCAACTTGAGGAACTGGTACAGGAAAAATATGATAGACTGAACGAAATTATTATTAAAGTAGTTTCTGATCTTTCAAATGCAGTGTTGGAAATGGGGAAGAAAGTGCCTGAAATCAGTATAGAGCTTGATTCCAAGATGAAAGTCACAGAAGAAAATTTTTTTAAAGCTGATGCCAGAAATCAAAAAATTGAAAATGATGTGATAATGCTTCAATTTAAATCTATGGAGTCTGCGTTAAGATTAAGAGGCATAAGAGAGAATAATAGAGAAAATTTAAGAACAGTCTGTGCTAAGGCATTAGCGGCATTACTAAAGTTGGAAGATGATCAAATTCTTGGCTGTATTGAAAAAGTCTATAGGGTGAACTCATGTGTGGCCAGACAAAGGAATCTGCCCAGAGATGTTGTTGTCTATTTTACTGATAGAAGATTGAGAAATGATATTTTGCAAAAATCCTATTCTGCTACTGTGCGGATAGAAGGTACACAAATTAGTGTTTATAAAGAGCTACCACCTAAGATTTTAAGAGACAGAAAAGATTTTGGTTTTTTGGTGAAGAAACTGAAGAGAAGTAAGATTCCATTTAGATGGGATGTACCAGTTGGTGTGATTTTGAGATATCAAGATGTGAGATATTGTCTAAACACCATTGAAAAAGCAGAACATTTTTATAATAATATACTTAAGGGAGCCTCCATATCTTCATCTTCACCAATGTCGTTAACCATGGAAGAAGATATTAAAGATAAAGAGTTTGAAAGAGAGACTGAGAAACAATGCAGACAGATGAAATTAGAAAATCAAAGTGTGTTAGAAGAAAAAGGAGCACCAGGTGGTTTTCTAGATGATTCTATTATGGACTATCTAGACCTGAAAATAAAGCATCCCAGAGATTCAAGAGATGTGGTACCGGGCCTTGAACTGTTGAAGCAAGAATCAAATGATAAACATATAACTCAAGATGAGAAGCAAATTTCACTAAAGCAGACGCAGCAGAGGCCCAGTACTCCACAAGAGCAAGAGGGGGATGATGGCAAGCAACAGAAAGCACAAGTCAAGAGAGGTACTAAACCAAAAACCACTGTTGTGCAACAGAAACTTCTTGAATTGCTTGATTCGCTTCGTGAAACTTAAAGGACATTTATGAACAGACTAAATTTTCTACAGAAGGGATGGCAAATATTTTATTAATTGAAATAGTTTAAAAAGATAATCTTGATTATACATGATTTATATACGAAAATGGATTATAAAATTTTTGCAAAACTCATCCTGAGTTGGATTTATTATTTTGAGAAAGGTAAACAGATCGCTGCAATATATTATAGTTTTTTGGAACTAATCATCTAGATGAAGAAAATAAAGATGAAAACATCTTGGATACCCGAAGGAAGGAAGTGGAAAGGTTGGCAGAATTTGAAAGAGCTTTAAAGGAACATCTGGGAATGCAGCTTGTAGTTTTTACACAAGCTTTGGAAAATTGGGATGAGCTGCATTTGTTTTTCTTTTGAGGTGGTTCAGCAGTAGCCAGGTTGAATGTTCTACCTAGAGGATTACAAAATACCTTTGTAGTTGGATTTTACAAATATAAAGTCACTCGGGGGGATTTCTATATGGAGAGATGCTTTTTTGCTGATGGGGGCAGCTGGAATATGAAGTTTATAAAAACTATGTTGGAAGATAGTATATTCAACTTCAATCAAGATGAAGAGAAGACTAAAATTTGGATTATTGAGACAGAAAACTATTTGATATAATTGTTATATATTATATATTATATTTTATTATTATATAATAAGGGGGATTGATTTAGGTAAAATAATTTTTAATATTAGATTAGAGAAATGTCCCCCCCCTTTTTTTTAGCTGATGGGTGTAGTTGGAATATGATGATTATAACAACTATCTTGGAAGGAGAAATTGATTTAATTGGGTTATAATATACTTAACTTTAATTAAGGTGAAGAGAAGGTTAAAAAATTGGTTTACTGATAAAGAAAATTATTGACGAAGAAAATTATTTGATATAGATGCTATATATTATTTTTTATTAATATTTTTTATTATTAAATAATAAGGGGGATTGATTTAGGTAAATAACTATTAATATGGGATTAGAGAAAGGTATGATATTTTTTATTTGGGCTTAAATATTATAAGAGTGGTATAAATGAGTACTGATGGTTGATAAATGAGGTAAATATTACTACTATTAGTTTCTTATTATAATATTATTAGTTTTAGGAAAAATTCATTGCTTATAGGTTTATTTGTTATATTATTTTTGCTGTATGTATTTTTTTCTTTTTTAAATTTGTAGCGGAAGCCAAGGGGTAGATGGGGGGGATATGGGATTGGGGGATGGGGGGTAGTTGGGGGGTAGTTGGGGGGTAAGGGGGGGTTGGGGGGAAGTGGGGGGGAAAATGATAACATTTGTATTGTAAAACTTTTTCAATAAAAAAAAATATTGCAATTCTCTATTACATGTCTCTGGTAAGATCCCTAATAAAAAATAATGGCTCATTGTTTGATTCACTACAATAAATAGATTGAGAGAGACTGAATTGCAGATGCTCTGTTATAAATCGTTAACACATAGCCCTACTCAGACCAAGCATTATATAAAATATACATAGACAATCATTTATTTATTTATACAATTTATGTGGCTGTCAGTCCATGTCATTGCAGTGATACTGTGGAGTATCATTAATATAGAACAATAAGACTACAAACAAAAATCAGCAGAATGCATCACTAATGATGATCAATATAACACAGCTATTTTTCAAGTGTTTGGTGACTGTACACCAGCTACTTAGAGGGAAAATTCCTGATTGAGATGAACTGATTAAAAGATGCAGTAAGCCATCTATCTGTCTGTCTGTCTGTCTGTCTGTCCGTCCGTCCATCCATCCATCCATCCATCCATCCATCCATCCATCCATCTATCTATCTATCTATCTATCATCTATCTATCTATCTATCTATAATAGTCAGCAGTACAACAATTTATTTCAAAAAAGCCTTGAAACTCACAATGTGAAGATAAATTTAAATTAAGTTAATTGTAGGAAATATTTATAGATTTCCAAAATTATACCTCCCTCTCTGCACATCCCAGCAAGGAATACTGAGGTGTCAGTATGTTGTTGTTGTTGTTTTCAGTATGTATGTATTATGTATGTATGTATGTATGTATGTATGTATGTATGTATGTATGTATATATATATGTATTTTGTCAAACATGTACAAAATAACAGGTATAGGTATAAACATAAACAAAGGAAGTATGTACAGATAAATGGGGACAGTAAGTCAGGGATGGTAGGCACGCTGGTGTGCTTATGCATGCCCCCTTTACAGACCTCTCAAGAATGGGGTGAGATCCACAGTAAACAGTTTAAGGTTGAAGTTGTGGGGGTTTGAGGCTGTAACAACGGAGTCATGTAGGGCATTCCAGGCATTGACCACTCTGTTGCTGAAGTCATATTTTCTGCAATCAAGTTTGTATCGATTGTTTGCCTGTATATTATTATGGTTGAAGCTGAAAAAGTCATTGATAGATAGGCTGTTGTAGCAGACAATTTTGTGTACTATGTTTCAGACTATGGCTGTTGTGGCCCGCCAGTGGCTTGCGTGGCTTGTGGCTGATCCCAATGACGAGGAGTCTGGTGTGATGTCGTGCCAGCAGCCTGTGCAGCCGGCGCTCACATCGGACAGTGAGGAGGCCAAACAGGATGTGATGCCAGAAGGAGAGACTCAGCCAGGGCCTTCAGAACCTCCAAAGGCTCCTTCCAGTGGAGAGAGCTAAGTGGAGGAGCCTCTCCTCAATGCTCGGGCATGCAGGGCTGCCAAAAGGCAGGAGTGGCTATTCAGGAGGAGGAGGTTTACTCTAGAGTAGGGCTTGAGGATAATTGGCCATTTTCTTAGCCTATTTAAGTTGCACGCAGCTAATGCTTTCTTGCTAGAAACAATGTCTCATTACTACAGAGCATCTTGGAGAGTGAGCGACTTCTTATATCTGGTTTTCTGGGCTGGTTGCCAACCTTTGTCGGACTTTGTTCTTAATAACTTTGATAAGGACTCTTTGCATGGGAAGCCTGCATTCTTGAAAGGGGTTTGTTTGGAATTAAACAGTGTTTGAAAAACTTGGTGTGTGTCACATTCTCTGGGAATCCGAAGCTGCGGCAGAATAGTGGCTCCCAAAATAATGTTGTTTGGAGAAAGGAGAGCAGTCGTGTTGCACCATTGATATGATTCATCCTGGACTGGAAAAGTTCCTGATAGAAACTCTTTCTTCACAACAGGCAACAGGGAATTTAAAAGTTTTTTATGAACATTTTCAACTTCAGCAAATAATAATCTATTTTATATGGTAAAATAATACCCTTAAACAGAAAAATGTTCATACGCTGTACTATATTTGAGATTGCAACATTAGACTATCTCAATATCTCAACTATAATTTCCAGCTATATTTATATCTAAGTGCAAAGAAGTGATTAAGCATAATCACTGTAAACTGGTCCTTAATATTCCTTCTGAAATCTTGTTATTAAGAGAATCCTCAGAGAAGAAGCCTTCATGCCTGGAAAAAATGGCATAGCACTGCAACTCTGTCTTCTGTAATTGCTGCCATCCGTCATTCTCCCCAACCCACCTTTCCATTGTTGACAAAATGCAACAAAATGTTAAAATATATTATTTATCTTCAGAAGTTGAAGGAATTAAATGCAGCAAAAATTGTCAGTATAATTAGCAAAAAACAGAACCCTAGCAGGATTTTCTAAATAAGTAACTATTGCTTGAGATCGGCATATATGGCACCGATTGGGATTGATTGTAGGGGAGACACTGAAATATAATTTTCTCAGATTTTATTTATCCATATATTAAATTATTGTATTTTATTCCAATTTTATTTTAAATTGTATTTTATTCCAGAATGGACGGACTGAAAGGAATATAAATCCTTCCATTTTCCACCATTCAGTCAGAACTGAAGTAGCTTCTTGGATGAGAAGTGAAACGTCTTCAAGAAAAAACAAAGAAAGTCCAGTTGCCTCTTGAAAAAACATCTTTGAATATACTAAAGATCTTTTCTGAAAAAGTGGAATTGATTTGTACATGCACACCCAGTATTCTTTTATGTCTAAGTGTCACCTAAACTTAATTCATTTCCTTTTGATCATTGCACATGATCTCTTCAGAAATCCACCTGAAAGATAGCATTTACTATATAACATAAATCCTTCCCAAATGCAAATAGGGGGAAAATTATTCTCTAGTGCTATGTATCTACAATTGTTTATGTGTTTGGGGTATCTTAAGTATTTCCTAGCTAATGCTGACCCAAGCTGGTTCTGCTTTACATTGGTATATACAACATATTTATTTGTTTGTTTGTTTGTTTGTTTGTTGAATTTATATGCCGCCCTTCTCTGGAGACTCAGGGCTGCTTACAATGTGTTAAGCAATAGCCTTCATACTTTTGTATATACCTGCTTAGTAGGGCTTTCGCCCCTCCCCCCCAAGCGGTGTTCTTTTTTATACAAAGTCAGCTTATTGCCCCCACAATCCGGGTCCTCATTTTACCTACCTCAGAAGGATGGAAGGCTGAGTCAACCTTGAGCCTGGTGAGGTTTGAACTTGTAGTAATTGCAGGCAGCTGGTTTTACTTAACAGTACTTAGTCTGCTGCACCACCAAGGCTCATATGATTTTGCTGTAGAATTAAAAGATATTAAAATACATTGAATGAGTTTCCAAGAGTTCACAATAGTTTTGTCTGTGAGAAGCAACCTTTTCCTATATTAATATTCTTATTCTACATGAATATGAATTGTAAAAACTAGGGCAATCCATATTTTACCATTTTTGAACCATTCTAACTTTAAAATACATTTCTCACTAAGCTATGACATGAAATTTGACTCCTCATTTTTAGATGTTAACGGCAGATTTTTTTCCCTAGTACTAGTATCACTAATTTTTGAAAAGCACCAAAGACTTTTTCCTTGAAATCTGTTGAGGAGGCAAGGATCACAGGAACTATAATATTTCTTGTGCTTGGGGCATTATACTCCAGTGAAGTTAGAGCTAGTAGACAGAGCTCACTAACTTCAAAGACAGTGAGTGAACTTTACTCTTTATTTCTCATACCGTAAAATATCTCAGTTATATTACAACAAGTGAACATGTTATAAATAATAGAAAGAAGAGATGCATATCAGTTTTGTCTGTATCCTACTCATGAATCTAATAAAGACATTTCAGTGGAATTCCAGGTCAGTGTAGAAGTCATTGACAGGTAGGATGTTGTGACAGATAATTTTATGTACTACGCTTAGGTCAGATGGAAGGAAGGAAGGAAGGAAGGAAGGAAGGAAGGAAGGAAGGAAGGAAGGAAGGAAGGAAGGAAGGAAGGAAGGAAGGAAGGAAGGAAGGAAGGAAGGAAATTGGTTTCTTACACCTTCTCCGGGAATGAGATATCCTTTATTATCTCTTAATTGTTTCTGAATAGGATTATCAAAGTTATTCCTGTATTTTTCTTACACTTTACACTGTATCTCTCTTACTCTTTATATTATGATCCTTGGGACGTAGAATGCAATTTTAATGACATCATTGGGAATTAAGCTGCTGAAGTAATTTCCAGCACTTCATTTATGTATTGTACATGCAAATTCAATGCACATTTGTATTGTTGGATTAAGTTATATTTTAATCTTATATATGACTAGAAATTTTGTTTCAGAACAAAAATACAAATACAAATATACAATAGTGAAAAACTTCAGATATAGAACTTGTGAGTTTGCTATTTCTGAAAGTTTTAAAGAAGTAGCCAAATGGCTACTTATCACGAATACCATTGGAATTTTGGAATGCATTTTAATGTAAGTGCTAGACAAGATTTTTTTTTTTTGCTTTTTAATGCTAAGTTCTAACAAATATTATTTTTTAACAATTAATTTCTGAGACTGCAACTATTTTTAAAGAGAATTTTGGAAATGAAATTCACTATTATACTTACTTTTTTTGAGTTTTACTGTAAAAACAAATCAAGAACCCATCTTTGTTCAGTTTGCAGAACTTTTGAAAACATCTAAAGAAATGTAATAAATTTGAATGGATTGTCTTGTGCTGCAATAAATTGTATTTCTAGCATAACCTTAAAATCAGAATGAATTTCTGATAGGACCTTACATTTCTTAAACCACACATTAAAAGTTATGGAAAATCACTTATTAAAAAGGATATAGTAAACAGGTTTTCAACATAGAAATTGTAGGAGTTGAATCTGACTGTAAAATAGATGCTGTGTCCATTCATAGCATAATCATACATAAATATGAGCGACCAGTATGCTCCCATAGAGAGGGGCTTCTTGGGGTGCCATCGGTCAAACAATGTTGACTGGTGGCCCCCAGGGTGAGAGTCTTCTCTGTGGGGGCACCTACCATCCGGAACGAGCTCCCACCGGAATTACGGAGGATCCTGGATCTGTGCACTTTCCGCCGTGCCTTTAAAACATTCTTATTTAAACATTCTTATTTAAACATTCTTATTTAAGAAAACATTCTTATTTAAAGGGAAGATTAGGCCTGGCCTGCCCTAATCTTCCCTTTTTAACTGTTTCAAATCTATCCTAAATTGGGTGTTTTAAATTATTGGGCCAAAATATTTATTATATTCTAAATGTTTTTTTAACATTGCACTTCATCTGACTGTTCACCCCCCCCCCCCGAGTCCTTCAGGAGTAGGGCGGTATATAAATTTAATAAAATAAAT
Organism: Masticophis lateralis; assembly: GCA_030761175.1. Lineage (NCBI taxonomy): Eukaryota > Metazoa > Chordata > Lepidosauria > Squamata > Colubridae > Masticophis > Masticophis lateralis. Next base: position 184,433,080 of record JAUDYJ010000003.1, read on the forward strand.
AAATAAATAAATAAATAATAAATAAATATCAATAAACTTATAAAGCACCGGGTGACATAGTGCAGTTTCTAACAAATATTTTGAGTTTTGAACAACATAGGATGGGACATATTTTTCCACTATATCATTTGTCTCTTTTAAAAGGATTGATTATTGCAAAGTAAACAAATACAGCATGCGGCAGATAATTAGAGTTCTCTATAATGGACAACATATTTTATTTTTGGTTTTAAAACAGGAATATTACAACCATGCATTTATTCCTATCTGTGAAAAGTTGAAGGATATAGAAATCTAGGCTAATAATTAACGGACTCTCTGCTCTTTCATCTGTGGCTTATATAAAACCAATTTCTATTCAATTATATTTGAATGAATTAAGAAAAAGTCACTGCAGTATAACAGCTCTTTGTTCGCTGTATTTAATTGTCTGACCATCTAATCTAATCACTGACATCTCATCTTGCCACAGAATCCATGTCCTATTTGTTGTAGGGGAAAAGTTCAATTTCTCTTGTTTTAAATATTAATTGGGAAGCAAGTTTGGGGCTGAATTTCTGGCTTGCAATTTCAGCAGATCAGCAGACTGTGTTAATTCATCTGTAGAGGCTCCACTATTCATTTGTATAGGCTCTGCAGAGGGCTGCCTGGCTTCAGGATTGTGGGCCTTCAAGCAATGATAACATGAAACCAGACTCTTTCCAACTTGGCTTATAAATTTACTCATAACCTGCATTGTACCAATGACATTATTAACTCTTTACTGGAAGAATTTTCTGCTGCTTTGAAAGAAGCAATGGTGTGATCCATAATTCTAGACTAGGATTCAGTATTGTCAGTTAAGCAACTGCATCTCCATGACTTGTTAAAGAAAAGGGTTTATTGAGATTACATGCAATGTGCATTTATAACTGGATTTGGTTGCAGAATTACTATTATTATTATTATGGAAAATCTTCAACTCAGATATCCATCTATAAGGGAAGGGGAAGCTGGGACTGTAATTCTTTCTCAACTTTTATTATTATACTACCTACTCAGAGTAGGTGAAATATCATGCTATTCATCAAATATATAAGGGACCAGCTATATTTTATTGGGGACACTATTGTATATGATAGCACAATAAATAATTTGAGATCTCATAAGATAGTATCTCAGACATGCATATAATATGTAATTTATTGTTGCATACAAGGACATCATAAAAGCTCTGGATATGGTCAGATTGAATCAAGGTTAACTAACGTCTTTAGGTTCATTTGAATTAGCCAGGATATTTTGAACCTAAGAGTTTCTGACTAAGAGACTTACTTTATTTATTCACTTGATTTATATTTTGCTGTTCTGTTTAAATTGCATACCCAAGGTAACTATAATTTTAAAAACATATTATATATATAAAATATATATTTAAATATATACTGTATATACAGAGGACAAAAGGGAAAAAATGGAAATAAATTTTAACATAAAGAATGCAAATAAATAATAGGATAGGATAGGATAGGATAGGATAGGATAGGATAGGATAGGATAGGATAGGATAGGATAGGATAGGACAGGACAGGACAGGACAGGACAGGACAGGACAGGACAGGACAGGACAGGACAGAACAGAACAGAACAGAACAGAACAGAACAGAATAGAATAGAATTCTTTATTGGCCAAGTGTGATTGGACACAAGGAATTTGTCTTTGGTGCATATGCTCTCAGGCAAGATATAATCATAAGATACAACACTTATGATAGTCATAGAGAACAAATAAGAAATCAAATCATACTAGGAAACAATCAATATTAATCTAAATCATAAGGATACAAGCAACAAAGTTATAGTCATGCACTCATAAGTGGGAGGAGATGAGTGATAGGAATGATGAGAAGACTAATAGTAATGCAGCCATAGTGAATAGTTTGACAGTATTGAGGGAATTATTTGTTTAGCAGAGTGATAGCGTTTGGGAAAAACTGTTCTTGTGTCTAGTTGTTCTGGTGTGCGGTGCTCTACAGCAGTGATGGTGAACCATTTCAGCACCGAGTGCCGAAAAGGGAATGTGTGCACATGCTTCACACATGTCAAGACCTCAACCTGAAAGAGGAGCTGCCCAGGGCACATGCACATGCCCGAAAATGAACTTGCGGTTTCAGCTACCAGTTTCAGCTACTGAACTTCCGATTTCAGCAAACTACTTTTCTGGGTTTCTGGCATGCATGCACACACGATAATCAACTGGCTGATATGCATGCTCACTCAGAAAGACCAGCTCTTCTAGTTTCCAGCACTGCTGCATGCAAAAAGGCCAGCTGCTCATCGTACATGAATGTGCGCCAAAAACCCGGAAGAGGAACAGGCAAAGCCACACATACCAGGCAACATGGCTCCACATGCCACTTCGGGCAAGCGTGCCGTAGGTTCACCATCATGGCGCTATAATGTCATTTTGAGGGTAGGAGTTGAAACAGTTTATGTCTAGGATGCAAGGGGTCTGTAAATATTTTCACAGCCCTCTTTTTGACTTGTGCAGTATTCAGGTCCTCAATGGAAGGCAGGTTGGTAGTAATTGTTTTGTCTACAGTTCTAATTATCTTCTGAAGTCTTGATCTGTCTGGTTTGGTTGCAGAAATATGAATAATATAATCATACTTGGCATAGGATTGAGTATGCTAGTAATGCATGAAGATGTGCCTCTAAGAACAGGGACACCAAATTCAGAAGAGACTGTCTTGCAGATTTTAAAATCTGAGCAGTTCATAACAAAAAATGTTATAGGAGAGTTATGTTTGGTGGCAAAAAATTAGGAATCTAATAGCACCCTTTCTGATTGACAATTTTTATTAAAAAGTAGAGGTTTTTGTGAGTACTGCTCATTTTTTACAAGATAAGTGCAAAAAATCCTAACTCTGATAGTTAGGATTTAAAAATTTAGATCTTTAACGATTAAAACCAGCACTAACCCCTACTTTGAACTGAGCCACTAGTTCAAAATTTTTATTAATTTAACAAAGCATAAAATACAAAAATATAAAGAAAAATGAAGGTAAAATAGGGAAGGAAAAGGGGAAGGGAGAAAAGTGCAGAGTGGGGGAGAGAAAAGCAATGACTTCTGACTCCTTTTGGTAGTAGAATAAGATAATAACATGAGCCCTCAATTTTTTTACTTTTATATAATAGTATACACTAGACCCATGATGGTGAACCTATGGCACACGTGCCAGAGGTGGCATGCAGCGTCCTCTCTGATGGCATGCAAGCCATCGCCCCAGTTCAGCTCTGCTGTTCATGCGCATGCACCTCCCACCAGCCAGCTGGCCTTTGGGCTGTGCCTGCGTGGGGGGCGGGGGGCATACGGGGGACATGCACATGCACTCAGGAGGTGCATGCATGGGGGCTGTGGGTGCATGTGTGTGGAGGGGCCCGCCCGTGCATTGCATTTTGGGGGTTCGGTATGCACGCTTTGGGCACTCGGTCCGGAAAAGGTTAGTCAGTACTGTACTAGACATTTCTAAAGGACCAAACCCATCTAATCAGCAAAACCCAAAATCAAAGTTTCATTTTTTTCATCTCAAGCACAAATTCCAGAAGCAGTTTCCATGTGGAAACAAAATTGTATTCTTTTCTTTAATCAAAGCAGTTAATTTAATTATCTCTGCTAACTCCATCAACTTTTTGCAGATTTCTGTCCATTGTGGGAATCACACTGTCCTTCCCTTTTTTGTGCATAAAATAATCTTGCTGCCATAGATAGCCTATACTAGAGTAAAAATGGTTCTGCTTGCTTCTCATTTCTTTTCCTTGAAGCAGCTTTTTTGTCCTTTTCTCATCACTCATTTTTTTTAGTGCTCTCTGGCAAACACATCAAATCCTGCAACAAACAGCCTTTTCTGTGAAATATGTCTCCCCAAAAGTGCAGATATAGAAGAACAGAGGCTGGCTCCTTGTCATTACCCACACCACAAATTCACACCCACTAGATACCTGAGAAGGGAAACAGAAGTTATATATCCTCTGAAAATTTATTGGGTGATTGATTTTATTTGTGCTGCTACCTGGTTTCTTTATTCTTTCCTGGCAGAATAACACATGAAATTAAATACACTGTAAACTTTTATTGGAGATAAAAAAAATTATATTAGCTTTAAAATACCTAGTTTTACTGTACATCAAATAACCTAAATATGCACATTTAATTAAATATATTTCACCAATAGAATCATGTTATAGAACTGAGCAGGACTGTTGAGGTTATCATGTCCAATTCTCTGTTCAGTACAGAAATCAAATTAAAGATTTACCAGCAAACAGCTTTTCAGCCACTGTCTGAGCACATCCAATGAACTGAAATCCATCACCACCCTCTTATAACTGGTTCTGTTAAAATACTTTGACTGTTAGGAAGTATTTTTTCTAACATTCAGTTGGAATCTGTCTTCCTGTAATTTAAATTTATTCATGCATGTCCTGTACCTTGGCCTTATGTGTGACATTCTCTTTCATGTATTTGAAAAAGGGATATCATATCCTTTCTTAGTCTTCCTTTTTTTCATCCATTCAATCATGTTTGATTGTCAGAAATTGCCTGGACAAACCTTGTAGGTTTTTTTGGCAAGGTTGTGAATGGTAGTTTGCTATTGTATTTTTTCCCAGGGCTGAGAAAAAGTAGAATAGAATAGAATAGAACAACAGAGTTGGAAGGAACTTTAGAGGTCTTCTAGTCCAACCCCCTGCTTAGGCAGGGAACCCTACAAATGGTTGGGTTATCAAATGGTTATCCAACACCTACTTAAAAACTTCCAGTGTTGGAGCATTCACTACTTCTGGAGGCAAGTTGTTCCACTGATTAATTGTTCTAACTGTCAGGAAATTTCTCCCTAGTTCTAAATTGCTTCTCTCCTTGATTAGTTTCCACCCATTGCTTCTTGTCCTGCCCTCAGGTCCTTTGGAGAATAGCTTGACTCTCTCTTCTTTGTGGTAGCCCCTGAGATATTGGAACTCTGCTATCATGTCTCCCCTAGTCCTTCTTTTCATTAAACTAGACATACCCAGTTCCTGCAACCGTTCTTCATATAGTTTTAACTTCCAGTTCTCTAATCATCTTTGTTGTTCTTCTCTGCACTCTTTCTAGAGTCTCCACATCTTTTTTACATCGTGGCGACCAAAACAGTGACTAAAAAAATGGCTAATCCAAGGTCAATGAGTTGCCTTTAGATGTAAGGCAGGTATAGAACCAACTGTTTCCTAGTTTCTAGCATGATGCCTTAACCATTACGGAAATCTGGCTTTATTTTTAATTTTCTTTAGTCTTTCTATGTTTTGTTTTTCTGATCATCCAGAACCTGCCTGTTCCAGTTTTACAAATCCTTCACGTGTAGCGTCCAGAACAAAACATAACACTCTTAAGTGGTCTGATCAAAGCAAGATAAAGTGCATTTACTGTTCTTTCCAAGCAATGAAATTGTAGATTTTCTTTTTTTTTTTTTACAGCCAGCATACATAACTAGTTGATATTCTGTTTGCAATAATTTATTATTCCAATATAGTTTTCACAAGTACTATTCAGCTAGACCAAATCCTATACTTTTGGGTGTTTATTTCTTACATGAAGAACTTTGCATTTGTTTTTATAAAATTTCTTTGTTTTACTTTCAAATGATATTTCTAATAAAAGGGTTTTGTTTATTTCTGCTTTTGCAATATTTGCTACCATACCCAATTATGGAACCTGTAAATTTAATAAATGCTTTATCTACCTATTCATTCAAGTCATTAATAACAATATAGATGAATAGCAAACCTGAATTTTTGGTTATTCAATTTATTAACTCTCTCCAATACAATTATGAATCACTGATAAGTACTTTCTGAATCTCTATTCACATTTGGTTATATCAAAATCTCTTAAGGAAGTTACTCAATCAAAAAAGGACCTTAGGTTAGTTTGATGTGAATTATTTTTGACAAATCCATGCTTGATTCTGGAAGAATAGAGTGGAGTGGAGTGGAGTGGAATGGAATGGAATGGAATGGAATGGAATGGAATGGAATGGAATGGAATGGAATAGAATAGAATAGAATAGAATAGAATAGAATAGAATAGAATAGAATAGAATTCTTTATTGGCCAAGTGTGATTGGACACACAAGAAATTTGTCTTGGTGCATATGCTTCACAGCATTTATAGGAAGCTCAATGGTAAAATCTTCTCAGTATCAATATTAGATTATATAGTCTGTAGAAGTCTGAAAACTGCTTTTTAAAAATCTCACCTTTATTATTTTTATAAATAACTTAAGGTGTTAAAAATGCCTCAGATTCCCTCCCCCTCTATTTTCCCCTAAATAACAACCCTCTAAGGTGAGTTGGATTGAGAGACAATGACTGACCGGAAACCATTCAGCCTGAGGCTCTTAACCACTAGACAAAACTGGCTTTGTATCACCATCTTTGAAAATAGAGGCAACATTTATTCTCCTTCAGCCATCATATATATTGGCTGTTCTCCAGGATTTCCCAAAACATAGAAAGATTCAACCAGATTATAGATAAATTTATGGCAGGGCTTCTCAAAAATTTGTTCTCAGGATCCATTTTATTCTTTAAAATGATTGAGAACCCCAAAAAGCTTTAGTTTTTGTGGGTTATATTTACCAATATTGAGCATATTAGAAATTGAAATTGAGAAATCTTAAAATATTTATTTGACCTTGACACCCAGGGTTCCCTAGACCATAGTTTGAGAACCACAGTCTACACTATAGGAATGTTTCAACTCATTTACAGGAAGTTAAGTATATCAACATGCTTCCATAAAGTTTCAGTGATGTCTACTGATACTGGTTTTTTTAAATGTAAGACATGTTTATTTTTTGAAAAAGACTGAACCAAAATTGCTAAGTAGCATTGTCTTTTCTTTCTTGCCCATTAATGTTCAGTCCCCTTCATATAGTGATTTTTTTCTCATTCTTTTATTCTGAACATATCTTTTTTAAAAAATCTTTTTTGACTTCATAAACCTCACAAATTTACTTTTTAAAATTTACTTTCATTAGTTTTCACTGCATAAAAAACATAAAGTAAGAAAACAGCACAGAAAGTGATTCCTGCATAGAAAGTGATTCCTAAACACTTTCATGTACACACAATAATTGTACTGAATACACTAGAAGGTGTAATTTAAGTTAGTCTCTTTAAAGAACTAAATAAAAACAATAATCCAGTTAGAAACATTTTGTTTTATCCAAAAGCAACAAGAAAATGCCACATTTATGTATTTCGACAATTTACATAATGGCATGATGCATACCAGCATATTGACTGGGGTGAATATTTTTGCAGTACAATTACTTTTCCTTCCCTAACCTATTGAGTAACATGATTTACTTTAAGTCTTTAAAATAGTGGTAATAGTGTGTGGGCATGGTGGTAAGATGCAGAGAAGTCTGGCATTACTTCCATTTGAATTGTTGCACAAAAAGATGTGGGTAGGACACCTGTTAGAATCACCTCCAGGGATGAATATTCAATTCAATTTCTCTTTTTCATTTCTAGCCACCAGTATGCTTTTGAATCCACACAAGCAAGCCAGAAAGTTTTTCTTTGGTTAATTGACAAGTATTTTGCAAAAATGGGTTAGCAATCCTTATAGTGATATCTAGAATTATCATGTCTGAGTGGCCAAAAAAACCCCCACAAACAAACAAACAAACAAAAAAAAACAAACACCCAACCCCTGAAAAGTACTAGGATATGAACAAAAAGACATAGAAAGCTCAAATTCAGTGCTGCCAGCTATGGGTTGTCAGGGATTTGACAAGATATGGTCCCTTGCATCTGGTGATGAAAACTAATGGTAACCACTCAAGAATTAAATCACATACTGTAGATTGAAATAAGCAATCTTTAGTCAATAGACTATCAAGTCTAATCTAAGATACTGGATTGTGGACAGATACTGGCAGAAATGGACAGATCTACATTGAAGATTAAACAGAAAGAAGATACAGAATATTATCGAACATGGGAATTACTCTACCAATGGTTGGAAAAATGGCTGGGAACGGCTGCAGAGGGGCCAATGGCGACGGTGGCGGCGACGGCTATGGTGGCTGCGTCGGTGGTCGGCGGGGATGATGACTGGCACCAGAGTGGGTCCTTTGGGGCCTGGAGACCAACTGAGGCCTGCAGAGATGGTATGGGGCTTAAAACTGGATTCCGGATGTTGGAGGGCGTTTCGGCTCTTGGGGATAGCCCCCCCCCCCATGCAGAACCAGAGACTCGCACCAAGGGGAAGCTGAGAGATTAGAGAGGGCTGGAAAATGTCTATGGGCACTTGCGGCCTATATCTCCCCCTCCCCACCTTCCCTCTTTCCAACTGTGTTGAGACCCTGGGGGTGTGACTCTGAGCATGGTTACTTTGCCTAGTTAGGCTTGCCGAACGGTTTCTACTCTCCTCTATTTCCAACAAGCCATCTCAAAAGTTCCTGCCTTTGTAAGATCTTGTGAACTGAACTTTGAGCTATATCCTCCCATGAAGTGAAAGAACTGAAAGATTGGACTCTCTGACTTTTTCCTAACCCATACGGGGAACTGGACCTATGGACTCAAGGCCGGTGGGAGTTGGTGTCTGGCTGCCTTCACTCCCGGGTTCTTCCATCTAAGTTTTATTGGCTGGCCTTTGTGAGAGGATGGTTGGCCAAGAAACTTCGGGGGCTGGATGGCTTTTATTCTCCCCCTCCACAGCTGTGAGAGAGCAATGGTGGCCTGTTGCCTAGGCCCTGGACTGGAATTTACCTCTGTATTATAACAACATGATGGTCCCCCCGACCATGAACTTCTTTCACCCCTAATGATTTGATGTATTCAGTGTCGGAACTCCTTGCCCTGCGAGATTCCCCCCTTTCGCAGGTTTGGCCCTCTACTTTATCGAGGGCCTATCTCAATGACGGATTTTGAAATCCTGAGAGATGGCATCGCGCGAGGAAGGGGTTATGGGGCTTTTTGGATAAATTTTTAAATAAGGGTTTAAAGGGTTCTGGGAGGGGGGTGGGTTTTATAGGTTCGGGGGAGAACCTATTAGAGAGGAGGCCAAGGCCAGCTGAAGAGCGCGGCACTAGAGATAGAAGTACTAGGGTCGAGGAGGAGGTTAGAGCTTGTGTGATTGATGGTTATAATATCAGTACTGTAGGTGGGAGGGGCAGATATGGCGGGAGCAGGGGGCCACATCAGGTTATGGGAGTGCGTCCCCGCTGTTTGCAAGCGGTGGCGCGCTCCGGCCCCCAATGCTCTTCCAGTTCCCTTGGTTGCAAAGACTCTCAGGCCCAGGGCCTTTGGCTGATGCTGTGCAATGCCAGGTCCGTGATAAATAAAGCCCCCCTCATTTGTGATCTTATTCAGGAGGGGGGCGCGGACCTGGCGGGTATTACGGAGACCTGGTTGGGCCAAGGGGGGGGTCCCCCTTGTTGATATGTGCCCACCAGGGTTTCGTGCATTTCATCAGCCAAGGCCACAGGGGAGGGGCGGGGGAGTGGCGGTTGTTATAAACGAGGGCCTTGCCCCAAGGGAGACCATTGTTCCTCAGACGGCCGGCTGTGAGTCCCTCCTTGTGAAGTGGGGTCATAAGGTGCAGTTGGGTCTGCTAGTCATGTACCTGGCTCCCTGCCACGTGGCAGCGGCCCTGCCTGAGCTGCTCGACGTTATTGCCGCGGTGGCGGTTGAGACCCCCAGGCTTATGGTCATGGGGGATTTTAACCTGCCATCAGTCGGTGAGACGTCGGAGACGGCTCGGGAGTTCATGGCCTCCATGACGGCTATGGACCTGACCCAGTTAATTCATGGCCCTACTCACGTGGGGGGAAACACGCTGGACCTGGTTTTTGTCTCTGGACAATGGTTGAGTGATCTTGAGATAGGGGATATAGCGATTGAACCCTTGTCATGGTCAGATCACTCTCTCCTTCGGCTAGACCTTCGAACTGCCGCACCTCGCTGCAGGGAGGTGGAACCGATGAGGTGGTTCCGCCCCAGGCGCCTGATGGATCCTGATAGGTTCCAGACGGAGCTTGGACCATTTCCCGAGTCTCTGGCACACGGCTCGGCTGAAGACTTGGTGGCCGCCTGGGATGAGGCGGCTGCCGGGGCTTTGAACCGGGTCGTGCCTTTGCGGCCTCTGACCCGGCGCCGATCTCACCTGGCTCCTTGGTATACTGAGGAGCTGAGGGAGATGAAGCGCCGGAAAAGACGCCTAGAGAGCAGTTGGAGGGTCAGTCGTTCTGAATCTGACCGGACACTGGTAAGAGCTCATATTAAGACTTACCTAGTGGCGATAAAAGCAGAGAAGAGGAGTTACTTCTCCACTCTTATTGCATCATCAGATAATCGCCCAGCAGCCCTGTTTAGGGTGTCCCGCTCCTTACTACAACAAGGGGCGCGGGAGGACCCCTTGGAGGGTAGAGCTGAGGATTTTGTTCAATATCTGTATGACAAAACCACCCAGATTCGGGAACAGCTGGACTCTAACCCTGAATGGGTAGATCCAGGGGAGGTGACTGGGACAGGTCTTGAGACTATTATATGGGAAGAGTTTGATTCTGTGATTCCAGAAAACGTGGACAGGATACTGAGCAGTCTGAGCGCAGCCACATGTTTATTGGACCCGTGTCCCTCCTGGTTGGTGCTGGCCTCCCAGGAGGTGGCACGAGGCTGGCTCCAGGGGATTATAAATGCTTCTTTGAGTGAGGGTGTCTTCCCCGCCGCTTTGAAGGAAGCGGTGGTGAGACCCCTCCTCAAGAAGCCTTCCCTGGACCCGGCAATGTTGGTAAATTATCGTCCCGTCTCCAACCTTCGCTTTGTTGCGAAGGTTGTTGAGAGTGTGGTGGCGCGATAACTGCCTCAGTACCTGGATGAATCGACCTATCTAGATCCGTTCCAGTCGGGCTTCAGGTCCGGGTACAGCACGGAGATGGCATTGGTCGCGTTGGTAGATGATCTCTGGAGGGTTCGGGACAGGGGTTGCTCCTCTGTCCTGGTCCTATTAGACCTCTCAGCGGCTTTTGATACCATCGACCATGGTATCATGCTGCACCGGTTGGAGGGGCTGGGAGTGGGGGGCACTGTGTTGCGGTGGTTCTCCTCCTTTCTCTCCAACCGGTCGCAGTCTGTGTTGTCAGGGGGGCAGAGGTCGACCCCGAGGCCCCTTGTATGTGGGGTGCCGCAAGGATCGGTCCTCTCGCCCCTTCTGTTCAACATTTATATGAAGCCGCTGGGTGAGATCATCCGTGGTTTTGGGGTGAAGTACCATTAGTACGCTGATGACACTCAGTTGTACATCTCCACCCCAAACCACCCCAATGATGCCCTCGAAGTGATGTCCCGGTGCCTGGAGGCCGTACGGATCTGGATGGGGAGGAACAGACTCAGGCTCAACCCTTCCAAGACCGAGTGGCTGTGGTTTCCGACATCCCGATATAGTCAGTTGGTGCCATCTCTGACTATTGGGGGCGAGTCATTAGCCCCCACGGATGGGGTTCGCAACTTGGGCGTCCTCCTGGATTCACAGCTGTCTTTAGAAGGGCATATGGCGGCCGTGGCTGGGAGGAGTTTTTATCAGGTTCGCCTGATTCACCAGTTGCGTCCCTTTCTAGATCGGGATGCGTTACGCACGGTCACTCATGCCCTCGTCACCTCCCGCCTGGACTACTGTAATGCTCTCTACATGGGGCTCCCCTTGAGGAGCACCCGGAGGCTCCAACTGGTCCAGAATGCGGCCGCGCGGGTGGTGATGGGAGCGATGTGGCGCTCCCATGTGACTCCCCTCCTGCGCGAGCTGCACTGGCTTCCAGTGGTCTTCCGGGTGCGGTTCAAGGTTTTGGTGACCATCTTCAAAGCGCTCCATGGCTTAGGACCAGGGTATCTTCAGGACCATCTTCTGCCACAAACAGCCTCTCACCGACCAGTCCGCTCCCATAGAGAGGGTCTCCTCAGGGTGCCGTCGGTCAAACAATGTCGACTGGCGACCCCCAGGGGGAGAGCCTTCTCTGTGGGGGCTCCTACCATCTGGAACGAGCTCCCCCCCGAGATAAGAAATCTACATGACCCGGGTACTTTTCGCCGCGCCTTGAAAACATTCTTATTTGAACTAGCTGGGCTAGCTTAACCTCCTTTTTTGGGTTTTTAAATTTTATAATCATAATTGGACTTTTAAACTGTTGAGCCAAATTATTTAATTCATTTTTAATGATTTTTTAACTTTTGTATTTGTTATATCTTATTCTGGCTGTTCACCGCCCTGAGTCCCGTCCGGGAGTAGGGCGGTATATAAATTTAATAAATAAATAAATAAAATAAATAAATAAATAAAAATGGTGTGGAAATTAAGAATGTAATCTGTACTGCTAAAAACCCAGACAACACGATGTTTATTAAGCACTAACAAAAAGTAAACAATAGAAAATTAATAAAACTTTTTTTTAAAAAATTTGCTGAATATATTCTCCTTCCTTTCTATTTGTCTGTCTGTTCCCTTCATCTGCAAGCATTAAAAGATACTTATAGCTGTTCCCATCTCTTTGCTAACCATGTGTTCTGCAGTTAATGTTGGACTCAATGGGATTGAGGAACCAATCAATTTTCTAAACATGTCAGCCACAAAACATTTACCATCTGTCTGGGGAAATTGGTCTGATTTCATTTAGTTCCCAAGGTGAAGTTTCATTTAGATTTCCATAGTTCCACTTGAAAAATCATAGTTAAGCATTAGGTTAAGCACAACCCTTAGCTTGTGTTCACTTTGTATGAACCAGGAACATTTCTGATTTGTAATCCCTGTTGAGATCATTGAAGTTAGGGATTAAGAGGAGGAAGTGAGGCTCAAATGAGAAAGTGTTTTAAAAAGTAAATGTGATCCCAGATAAAAATATATGGAGTTCTGAAAAATAAGTATTTATTTCATCCAGATATGCTGCTACTTAGAGATTGTGGAAGTAAATTAAAAGACAATGTTCCTTTAATGGACAAACTATCCCTAGTTCACAAATTGTGCAGATTGGAACAGTCATAAAAAGACAAGTATATTTCCTTTTTATAAATTACATTCTGTTCATTTAACAGTTGGACAACAAGTAAAATTTGACAGACAAGACTTTCCTAGAATAGTAAAATAAATGTTTTGGATTCAGTTTACGGTATCTCCTGTCAAGCTAGAGCTTTGCATAATATTTTTCAATATCAAGCTCTATGGAACAGTCACATCTCATGCTTTTCTTTTTTACATATAGAGTTTGAATGTCGCTATGATGGATCATCTGGCTGGAAAATATTCATTCATTCCTGAAATTATTAGTTGCTCTGAAGCAGCAGTGAAATACAATTTGCTTAATTAAGTCAGTGGAGGCAATCCATGGGCCAATTATCTTCAATTCCTTACCCAGGTACAATGCAAGAGGTTTTTCATGGAGACCACCATAGCTGATGTGGTTCCAAATTTTTGAAAAGGGAAAAAATGGATCCAAGAAACTACAGACAAATCAGCCTGACATCAATACCTGGGAAAATCCTAGAAAAGACAATCTAGATGTGGATTTGTCAGCCCCTAGAAGGGAGTAAAGCAATTCCTAAAAACCAACATGGGTTTGCTAAAAACAGATCATGCCAGACAAACCTTATTGCCTTCTTTGAGAAAGTGACTAAATTAGTGGATCGGGGAAATGCTATGGTCATAGTTTACTTAGATTTCAGTAAAGTATTTGACATGGACCACAGTTTATTTTTTGATAAGATAGAAAAATGTGGGATAGACAGCATCACCATCAAATGGATTTGCAACTGGATGACCAACCTGTTCCGACCCAGCCTTAGCAGAAGCAAGAAACAGACTCCTTGTCACAAAAAAAATCCCTCTTTATTTACCTCTTGTGAATTAATTGCATTCATTGAAAAATCCAGGCAATAGTCCTTCAAGGAGTTAATTGCAGTACAGACCTTATCAGCTCCTTGCAATAATTGCAAGGCTGTGAGCCCCAGCCAAAAGGCTGCAAATTAATTTCTGGTAAGAAGTCTTTGTGGCACAAAATCCAATGAGCAAAATTTTCAGAAATATGAACTGTTGTCTCCTATGACAACCACTCCCCTTTCCTTCTATTTATTCCCCAGCCAAGGAGGGTCCATTCAGTGTCCACTTTGCTTTGCTTCCTTGTCCTCCGTTGCTCATCTCTTCTAACTGCTCTGTGCATATGTACATCTGGAACAGGCCCCACCTGTTCTTCTTCCTCACTCATATCAGCTGCCAAAGGCAGCTGCCTCTCCGGTGGCTGGGAAATATCAGACAGCACTGGTTCTATCTCTGCATCCAACACAGAGCATCAATCAGACTCCCCAGACTCCAGCACTGGCCCAAGTTCCTCCTCAACCTCCTCATTGTCTGAGTCTGCCACCAGTTCTGCTGGAAGCTGGCGGGCCACAACACAACCACATTCAATGTGTAACTTTCAGTGGAACTACATCTAAATGGAGGGAAGCATAACTCAAGGTTCTGTTTTAGGCCTACTACTCTTCAACATCTTCAGAAATGATTTAGACAAGGGGGTAGAAGGGAAACTCATCAAATTTGTACATGACACAAGCTGAATGAAATAATCAAAACTTTAAAAGATACAGAAGGATCTTTATAGATTTGAACATTGGGTCCTATCCAAGAAATTATTATTAAGTTGTGAGAAAAGTAATGTCTTATACTTAGGCAAGAAAACAAATGCACAGATATAAAATAGGATGTATCTGGCTCAACAACAGCAATTGCAAGAGGGATTTAGGTAGGCCTGTATTTCCAGAACTTGAGGAGCTGTCACAGAGAAGAGAGGTCGACCGATTCTCCAAAGCACCTGAGTGAAGGACAAGAAGTTACAGGTGGAATGTCATTAAAGAGAGATCCAGTCAAGAACTAAGGAGAAATTTTGTGACAGAAAAATGAATTAGTGGATCAGCTTACCTCCAGAAGCTGTGAGTTTACAACAACTCCATTGTTGTAAATCAGAGGTCCAGGCTTTTGCTCTGTTTCAAGATGTTTCCAAGATGTCTCTCTCAACTTCGTAGAGAGCTTTATCTTTATACAGTTTTTACACAAGCAGATAAAAGGTAGCACAGTAACAGTATTCTGATTGGATAGAAATTACTCACTCCCCTCTCAAGTTGCCATCTTCTCTAGGTGAGATTATCTCATCCAATTCTGAGCCAATAATGAGGCAAGATGGAAAGACCCACAGAGCACAAGCCAGCAGTGTGCTGCTACAGCCTGGCACTGTGACCCTTGACCTACTGACCTACACTCCATCACTTGAGTTTACAAGAAGAAATTGAACAATTATTTGGAGTAGGATCTCCTGTTGGAGCAAGGAGTTAGATTAGAAGACCTCCAAGGTCCCTTCCAACTCTGTTATTCTATGTTCTATGTTCTAACTGCTTTCTTCTCCTCGCCTACTGCCTTTCCTCACTCCTCACTCTTGCAAAGAAAACATCTTTCTATTTAAGTGATATTCTAATTTAAGTTCTATTCTGATCATTTACACAATAAATTATAATTTCCTATTTGCATGTTGGGATAGGTGACACTATTCAGGTGAATTTGTGGACTATATGTGAAAGTATAGCTATGGATTTTTTGGGGGTGGAGACAAGGGGTTTCATCTTTTGGTTATGAGTCTCCCAGAGTTTGGTACAAGATGGATGGCTATAAATTCTTTAAATTAATAAATATTGGTTTGCATCTGGAAAACCACTTATTTGTGCCATTTGAAATCTTTGAAGATAAGTGAGTCCCATGAGATTCTACAGTTTACAAAACTGGCAAAATATAGGCTGGACTATACTGTTCCATTAGATGGATACAGCCAATAAATGTCAGTGGCTTTGATGAAGCTGTAGGGAATTGTGAAATGCAATGCTAAAATTCTCTACAGTTCTCTATGCAGTTCAGAATATTTATAAATTATTTCAGGGAAGGTAAACTAATAAAATGTTATAACTGAAACTGTATTTTTTCCTCTAACTTTCCAGGTTAAAATTCATTTTTCCTTTGCCCACAAGCTAGATGTTAACTATAATTATATAGATGCATCTGGACGTTCTAAGACAGTTGTGAAGTGGCACAAATTCATTCTTGTGCAATGTTCACATTGTATCATATCACAATATGGGATGTACAATATACAGCATTTATTTATTTATTATACAGTAGCTTCCAACTCCCATAGACTAAGGAAAGCTTATAAACACAACTATAAAACAATAAAGGCAGTTAAAAACTTGCAATTTCATACAGAGCACACACTGAAACAAACAGTAACAAATCAAACCAAACCAGAACCTCCCACAAACATATCACCTCCACGCCTGAAACCAATGCCAATCTCCAGTGCAGTTCATATCTCAGGAAGAATGCAGTGTCAGAGGGCAGGGGCCATGACACAGGAGACCTGTTTTGCCTGTCCCATAAGTTGCCTTTTAATAGAAAGGAGCATTCCTACCACTGCCAGAATGTAGCAGGTGGGCAGAAAGAGTTGAAGACAGGCCCTATTTCCATAGATATGAGATATAAGAAACACAACACTTTCCTTGGACATTTGGAGATTTGGAGATTTGGATGATATTTAGATATTTGGACTAAGACTTTTTGAGAGGTGGATGTTTTGGAAGATTGGTGGACATTTAATTTAAAAGATATTGGGATGTTGGACATTGAAAGCAAATAGCAGAGAAAAATAAGTTGGAATGAAACAAGCTTCAAAAAAGAAGAGAGTGATCTAGAGGAAGAAGAACCAACTAGAGTGAAGTAAAATTAATTGAAATTAAGTTTGATTATTAATCAGTGATTAAAAAGTAATAAATATATTGTCTTTGAAATTTTATATATAATTGTTAGTCCAGTTTTATGTCTACGTAGTGAATTATTTTAGTATTTAAGCATCATTTTGTTTTATATGTTCAAATTTGAAGATTTATATTAGATAGACTAAGCAAATTAAGGATTGCAATTAAAGGTAATTGATATTTATTAATAATAATTTAAATAAGATATTAAGTAATTAACTATAAGGATAATTAATTGATGAATTGCTGAAACTTTAGACTTTTCCCTCCCTCCCTCCCTCCCTCTACTCCCCCCTCTACTCCCCCCTTATTTTTATAGACTAATATTGACTAATAGTGACTAATATCGAAGAATTTTGAAAGATATTGAAAGGTGAAAGATAGAATTTATACATAAACTTATAAATAAACAGTGACTGTGTGATAAGGAAATATATTTTAATTGTTTATTACCTTGGGACTATTGAATGTTATAAATTGAATATTAATATCAATAAAAATATAACGCTCTAAACAGTAATCAGTATATGAAACTCTGGGGAAAAATAATACAAGAAATACTAATGGCAACCACAGGTTCAGCAACAATTACTAAGTCAAGCAAGAAAATACTTCCAAACCAGATGATACTTATGGCCTCCCCAGCACAGCAAAAACCAGTTGAAACTATGGAAAAGGATAAGACAACCTCTACTCTTAGTATGCAAAACATCCACTCTGTACTAACGATGATCCAGGAAAGAATAAATAGAATGCAAGCGACTATAGTCCACAATCATGAAGAGACAAGGAAAACCCATGAGGAACTAAGGACGGATGTGGGAGAGACAAAAGATAATATAAGGAACATGAATGAGAAGATAGGAATAATACAACAGAACATAGTGGAATATGAGCAAAGGATCCATAAAATGGAGGAGAGAATAGAACATATGGATAATAGAATGGAAAAGGTGGAACATAATCAAGGGGCAATAAATAAGGAACTGGAAGATTCGTTAACATATCTTGAGATGGAGAAGGCATCTTTTTACTTAAGGTTTCAAAATATAGAAGAGCAAAAAGATGAAGACCTGGGAGAAATAATGACTGAGATACTTGCAGAAGTGACCCAAAGGGACAAAGAACAGATACAAAGCGGAATAGATAAAATCTATAGAGTTCATACAAATTACGGAAGGAGGAATAAGTTACCCAAGGAAATACACATCAGGTTCACAAAAAAATCTATAAAAGAAGAGATATATAGGAAGATGAGAGAAGAGACAACTATGTATAGGGGGAAAAAAATTAACCCTCAAACATATATCAAGAAGGACAAGGGACCAAAAGAGGAACTACAATTTCTTAACTGCACAGTTGAATAAATTTAAAATAAAATTCCGCTAGCTAATACCGGAAAGTCTACTAATCTCCTGGGAGGACAGAAAGTATAGAATTGACAACCTAGAAAAAGCACAGGATTTTTTCGACCAGCACTAATTCAAGAGGCAAGAGGAACAGTGGACAGAAAAAGAAGAAAGAGACCAAGAAGAGGAGAGAAGAGTGGAGAAAGAAAAAATGGAAAGAGAGGGAGCAAGGGAAAAGACGCAAAGAATTACTAGAAACACAAGAAGACTGAAAACAACAAATAGATAAACAAATAGAGATGGAAAGAGAGCTAAAATTATCTCAATTAATATAAACAAACTTAATTCACCAACTAAAAGAAAAATTACATTTACAAAACTTCAAAAACTAGAAATGGACATCATAACTCTACAAGAAGTACACATTAAAATACAGCACCAAAAATTATTGAAAAATCAAAGATTAGGAACATTATATGCATCTCTACGAGACAAAAAAAAGAGTTGCAATATATGTAAAGAAACACCTAAAAACAAAACAAATATATACAGACACAGAAGGACACATTTTAATAATAGAGATACAAACAGAATAAAAAACAATACTATTAATATCCATATATGCACCCAATGGAAACCAAAGTGATTTTTTAAAGAAAATACATAATATAACTAAAGACCTGGAATATGAAACTATTTGCATGGTAGGAGACTTCAACACAATTATGGATATAGAAAAAGATTACCGGAGCAATAAAAAAAGTAAAACCAGAAAGAAAACACTACCAGATACCTTTAAAGACATGATCGACGAATTACACCTACATGATGTGTGGAGAGAGACAAATAAACAAATAAAACAATATACATGCTATTTGAGCCCACACCAGTCATGGTCTAGGATCGACATGGCCTGGATGACCTCAGACCTCAGAGACGATATAAAGGACATTGAAGTAACATTGAATACTTGGGCAGACCATAATCCGATTAAAATAGTATGGAAAGGATATTGAAAGCAAAAGAGGTGGATGATGGACACTGGAACAATAAAGGACAAGGAATACACACAGATGATTGAGAAAGAAACTAAAATGTTTCTCCAAATAAATACCAAAGAACAGATATCGCTCCAGAACCTATGGGACACAATTAAAGCCTACATAAGAGGCCTTACTATTGCGTATATGAGAAACAACAGAGAAACAACAGACAAGGAGCAGGTTATTAAAAGAATTTAGAATATACGAATTAGAATTGCAGAAACAACCCCATAATAAAACAATAAAAGAAAAATTAAACCTTGCCAAACATAAAATCAACCTAATTATGCAACCTAATTATGCAAACAGAAATTGCACAGAAAATCAAACTGGCAAAACAGAAACATTTTGAGTATGCAAATAAAACAAGTTGCTGGTTAGTGTACAAACTGAAAAAAGAAAAAGAAAGGAGAACAATATTTCAGCTACAAGACGAAACAGGACAAATACACCATATGAACACAGATAAAAAACGCATAATAAAAGTTTTTTTTTCAAAACCTCTATAAAGAAGAGAAGATCCAGGATGAAGATATTAAGGAATATCTACGTAAAACAAATATTACAAAAGTAGGGGAGATCCATAGAGAAGCACTAAATAGACCAATTACAATGACTGAGCTGGTAGAAGCAAGGAAAAAACAGAAGAATAACAAAGTTCCAGGCCTGGATGGAATACTAAAGGAATTTTATAAAAATTGTCAGTATTCAATAGATGAGTTATTACTCCAAGTTTTCAATAATGCACTACTAGAAGCAGAAATTCCCAAATCTTGGACCGAAACCATTATTACACTCATCCCCAAAGAAGATACGGACTCTACACAAGTTAAAAATTATAAGACGATTTCATTGTTAAATGTGAATTATAAACTGTTTACATTGGTCATAACGCAAAGATTGAAAATAATTATTCACAAATACATACATGCAGATCAAAATGGCTTTGTCCCAAGAAGACAGATCAAAAATAACATGAGAACAATTATCAATGTCCTGGAATACTATGAGAAAAAAGTCGATAAACAGGTAGCCTTAATTTTTTTAGACGCACAGAAGGCATTCAATAACTTGAACTGGAACTTCCTCATATTACAATTAGAGGCCATGGATTTCGGCGATAAATTTCTACAAATGATTAGGAAGTATACTCCTCCCAAATGGCAAAAATTATAATTAATCGGGGCATGACAGATAATTTGGATAAACAAAAAGGTGTGAGGCAGGGATACCCTTTATCTCCACTATTGTTCATAATTTCGTTGGAAATCTTATTAAACCAAGTTAGGAAGGATGAAGAAATAAAAGGTCAGAGAACACGAAAAGAGGAATATAAATTACAAGCCTTCACTGACGATGTGGTATTTATATTGGAACAACCGGAAACAACAGGAATCAAACTTTTAGTGAAGATAGAGGAATATGGAAGAGTGATTTTTAGGGAAAATCACATCCATAAAAATGAACATACTACCTAGATTACTCTACCTTTTTCAAGTAATTCCAATTTGGCCAGGAAAGGATTTCTTTAAAGACCTTAATAAAATAATGACAAAATATATTTGGAAAGGAAAAAAGGCCAGAATTAAAATAAAGTGTTTGCAAGATACCCGGGAAAGGGAGGATTAGCCCTACTGGACTGGGAGCTATATTACAAAGCAGCATCGTTAAATTGGATAAGGGACTGGATAGACCTCAAAAATAAAAGAACGCTACTCCTAGAGGGATTTGAATTACAACGTGGCTGGCATGTTTTTCTGTGGGAGGGAAAAGCCAACAACATGGATACTTCCAACAAGACATTATCAGGGGATCATCATACAAAACATGGCAAGAGATTAGAAAGCAGCACTACACCAAAGTTCCACAATGGCTATCGACTATGGAAGCACTGATTTACCCAAACGCCATGGACATAGAGAAACTGAGAAGTTATAAAGAACTATTGAATAATGAAGGAGACTTACAAACAAGACAAGAATTAAAAAAATCAGGGTATAGACATTGATTGCTGGCCATATTTGCAAATAGAATCAAGATATAAAACAGATCGGGCACAATTCGAATTTCAAAATGAACCATACAAATTAGATAAGATATTACAAGGTAAAGATGAGAAAATGATAACCAAAATTTATAAATATCTAATAAAATATAAATTAGAAGAGGAGATAGTTAAAGAAAACATGATAATTTGGGTCAAAAACATAGGATATAACATTGAATTGGATAACTGGGAAAAAATATGGAGCATAAATTACAAGCTGACAATGTCTATACCCTATAAGGAAAAGCTTTACAAAATGTTCTACCGATGGCACCTCCCACCAGCGCATCTGGCCAAGATGTTCCCAAATACATCTCCAATGTGTTGGAAATGTAAGTCACAGAAAGGGACATACTATCATCTCTGGTGGTCATGCCAGAAGACAAAACAATACTGGCAAGAAATTAAGAAAATGATTGAAGGAATTACAAAACAAAAGCTGGAAATGTATTTATTTATTTATTTATTTATTTATTAAATTTATATACCGCCCTTCTCCTAGTGGACTCAGGGCGGTGTACAGCCAAGAATAAAAAGCACTCCAATACAAAATTTAAAATATTAATAAAAGAATTAAATAATTTTGGCCCAATAAATTTAAAAAACCCAATAGGTAATTAAAATTTAAAACCCATAAAACTTTAAGCTTAAAAAGGGGGGGGGGTTACACCAGCTCAGCTTGACAAAATAAAAAAGTTTTTAGGGCACGGCAGAAAGCCCGGAGATCAGGTATCGTACGGATCTCTGGGGGCAAATCGTTCCAGAGGGCTGGTGATGCCACAGAGAAGGCTCTCCCCCTGGGTGTCACCAGCCGACATTATCTGGCTGACAGCACCCTGAGGAGTCCCTCTCTGTGGGAGCGAACTGGCCGGTGGGAGGCTATCGGTGGCAGAAGGCGGTCCCGTAAGTACCCAGGCCCTATGCCATGGAGTGCTTTAAAGGTGGTCACCAACACCTTGAAGCGCACCCAGAAGACCACTGGAAGCCAATGCAGCTCATGCAGGAGAGGTGTCACATGGGAGCGCCCCCTTGCTCCCATAATCCCCCGCGCGGCCGCATTCTGCACCAGTTGGAGCCTCCGGATGCACCTCAAGGAGAGCCCCATGTAGAGAGCATTGCAGTAGTCCAGGCGGGAAATGACGAGTGCCTGAGTGACTGTGCATAAGGAGTCCTGATCTAGATAGGGACGCAACTGTCGTATCAGGCGAGCCTGATAAAAAGCCCCCCTGGCCACGGCCATCACATGCTCCTCCAAAGACAGCCGTGCATCCAGGAGGACGCCCAAGTTGCGAGCCCTATCCATGGGGGCCAATGACTCGTCCCCAATGGTCAGTGATGGAGTCAACTGGCCATATCGGGACGCCAGAAGCCACAGCCACTCGGTCTTGGAGGGGTTGAGTTGGAGCCTGTTGCCCCCCATCCAGATCCGCACGGCCTCCAGGCATTGGGACATCACTTCCACGGCATCGTTGGGGTGGCCTCGGGTGGAGAAGAACATCTGAGTATCATCAGCGTACTGATGGAACTTCACCCAAAGCCACGGATGATCTCGCCCAGCGGCTTCACATAGATGTTGAACAGAAGGGGCGAAAGGACCGACCCTTGTGGCACTCCACAAGAGAGGCGCCTCGGGGTCGACCTCTGCCCCCCTGCCAACACCGTCTGCGACTGGTCGGAGAGATAGGAGGAGAACCACCGCAAAACGGTGCCCCCCACTCCCAACCCCTCCAGCTGGCGCGGCATGATACCATGGTCGATGGTATCAAAAGCCGCTGAGAGATCTAACAGGACCAGGATAGAGGAGCAACCCCTATCCCGAGCCCTCCAGAGATCATCCACCAACGCGACCAATGCCGTTTCTGTGCTGTACCCGGGCCTGAAGCCGGACTGGAGTGGATCCAGATAGACAGCTTCATCCAGATACCCAGGAAGTTGATGCGCCACCACACTCTCAACAACCTTCACCAAGAAGGGAAGGTTGGAGACTGGACGATAATTAGCCAAAATAGCTGGGTCCAGAGAAGGCTTCTTGAGGAGAGGCATCACCACCGCCTCTTTCAAGGCAACTGGCAAGACACCCTCACTCAAAGAAGCGTTAATAATCCTCTGGAGCCAGCCTCGTGTAACCTCCTGGGAGGCCAGCACCAACCAGGAGGGACACGGGTCCAATAAACATGTGGTCGTGTTCAGCCGCTTCAGTATTCTGTCCATGTCCTCGGGAGCAACAGGATCAAACTCCTCCCAGATGACATCCTCAAGACCGGCCTCCATCATCCCACCCGTATCTACCCAGTTGGAGACCAGACCATCCCGAATCTGAGTGATTTTATCGTGCAGAAACTGAACAAAATCCTCAGCACGACCCTGCAAGGGGTCCTCCCACGCTCCCAGATGAAGGAGGGAGCGGGTCACCCTGAACAGGGCGGCTGGGCGGTTATCTGCCGATGCAATAAGAGCGGAAAAATGGTTACGTTTTGCCGCTTTTATCGCCACTAGGTAAGTCTTAATATGAGCTCTTACCAGTGTTCGGTCGGACTCGGAACGGCTGGACCTCCAACTGCTCTCTAGGTGTCTTTTCCGGCGCTTCATCTCCCTTAGCTCCTCGGAGAACCAAGGAGCCAGGTAAGCTCGGCGACGGGTCAGAGGCCGCAAAGGCATGTCTCGGTCTAAAGCATCAGCGGCCGCCCTATCCCAGCCAGCCACCAACCCTTCAGCCGAGCCATGTGTCGGAAATCTTTCTACTGGGAATAATCACAGCACAATATACCAAAGAAATAAAATATCTAATTATCCATATTCTTACAGCAGCACGCATACTCTTTGCCCAAAATTGGAAATCTGAGCAACTACTGACAGAAGACAAAATAATCGCAAAAATTACAGAATGCGCAGAAATGGATAAGCTTACAAAGGAGTTGCAAGAGAAAGATGATACTGATTACTATTTAGTGTGGCAAAGATGGTACAGCTGGCTGGAGTGGAAAATGGGAATATAAAAGTAACTTTGATTATCTAACAGGAAATGTGTAGAATTAAACAAAGAGTGGACTATAATGTTCTATATACAAATATGTAAATATATAAATATGTAAATATATAGATATAGATACAAATAGAGAAAGATAAGAAAACTAGAAAAATAACCCACCGTTGTAGTAGCTTTAAGAATCAGTCATAAGACTGAATCGATGTTTGTTTGTTTTGTATCTTGTCTTAATGTATTTATGTTGTTTGTATATTTTTATCAATAAAAACTTTTATAAAAAAGAAAAGAAAAGATACATTCATCAAGAATCATAAGGTACAACACTTAATGATAGTCATAGGGTACAAATAAGAAATCCAGAAACAATACCAATTTAAATTGTAATTCTACCTCAATCTGCAGCCTCAAAAGTTCCAGGAAACTGCCAGGGATAAATAGGGAGGTAGGGAAAATACATGGAAAGGAGAAGATGTGAAAGTCTTGTTGAATAAGTAGAATACTAATTGTAGAACATTAGATTTAAGCCACTCTTTCCTCAGGCTATCTGGATATCTGTAATATGTCTAAGAAGATTAAAAAAAAGGGAGGAAAAAGAATTTAGTTTGCCAATTTCACATCTTCATGAAAACCACTTTGGTGTTCTCCTGAGCTTAGCAAGCAGCCTCTCTTATGTGGGATTTATGTTATACATGATTAGATCTGAAACGGATAGGAAGCTTTATTAGGGAGCACTAGTCTGGCGTTAAAAAAGGAAATTGATGGAGACAACTTGTTGGATGACAAACCAGGCGTTCCTAATTTACAGAAAAACTGAGAGCCCATTACTCAGTTATCCCCACTCTGACTGTTTGTGTCTCCCTGTGCCAAATTACTCTTTATTTATGTGAACAAGAAGAATTTATGATTCAAAAATGAGAGCTTGTCTAGATTATGTGTATAAATAAGAAAGCAAATATCTTTCTGTTATCTGTCAGGGCTTCCTTTACGAAAAGATCAATGGGCAAATGAAGCTGTAGTCTAGGGATGCAGAATGGATTAGCTTTTTATTTGGTGCTTCCATAGAACACACATTTTAAAACTTTATTGGTATAGTATTGAAAGCCCATGCAAGGGATATGCAAACAGACTGAAGAGCCATTATTACATTGCATGGAACTCCATTGAACGTGCTCACCTAAAACCTCCCAAAATTATCCCCTGGGAAAATTTATATCCAATATTCATCAAATATTGGAGATAAAAATTCTCAAAAGAACCATTCTGAAAGCCTTGCTGAATAGTTGATATTCAGCTGTGCTTGATTTCAATATCTTATTTCTCATGTTGTTACCTGACAGCATTTGATCCTTCTCATGCAGGGAAATTTAGCATTAGACATGCCTGTTTGAAATTTGAAAGAGTTGAAGGGATGACAGGATTTGATTTGATGACAGGAGCAAACTACGGCTCCATGTTGTCAGAGATTTAACTCTTGTGGTCTGCCAAGACATGGATCAAAGAAACTGTGGCATTTGGGAATATGTGTCAGGTTCTAAAGAGTCCAAGTATTCTAGATGCCACTGTAACTACTGCTTTCATTCTTATGGTACACTGGAAGCTCTCCTAAATGTCAAATAGTTTTGTATTTCCAAATTCGAGAGACAGTGAGAGACAGACAGAGAGAAGTGGAGGGGGGTGGAGGGATTTAAAATGCTAGTGCACTAATGGAAGTCATGGCATTCTACTTTCACTCCCAAAGTGGCAACAAACAGTACATAGAAAGCCATTTTGTATTCAACCACAGATTATTTATCCATTTTGGTTTACTACTTTTTGCTGCAAATAGCATCAATAATCCACTTTCTCTGCCTGATCCTTTTAATAAGAAATTCTGGGGTGTGCTTTGAGAACATCTTTCACACATGGCATGAGCTTTATCAGTCAGCATCCATTTCTCCTCTAATACTATTTGATAGCACTCATCTGTTTGAAAAGATGTAAGTGGGCACTCTCGGCAGCTGCTCAAAACAGGCAACTTGTGGTCATTCCATATAGAAATGGATAAAACCATATAGTTTTTAGACCCAAGACCATCTTTTAATCACCTTTCTTACACTAAGAAACATAATATTTCCCTCCTGCAGAACAGCTCTCCTTTCTATTACCATTACATACAATAATTTTATTATGGTAATTATCTGCTCATTTGCTTCTTTTCATTTATTCTACTTTCAGTTATGTTTCTTCCATACCAATTTATTTGCTTCTTTCCCCATGTATCAGCACAACAATAGGCTTAAAGTAAGCCAATCACAGTTTTTTTTTTCCAGAAAGAAATCCTATTTCCCAAGGTTGCCATTCCTAAAGCAACCAATTGGCAATGGTGGAGAGTGCACCAAGTTTGGAAGAATTGGCAGTGGTGAAGTTGGAAGATGGAAAAGGCATCTGAATAAATGCTGCCACAGAGGGGTTTACCTCTCTGGACTTGAATTATGGGATCTTCCCATGGACTGGTTGTCAATGGACTCAGTTTCCTCAGATGAATTCCATAGGTTGCTTGGCCCAGAATGTAAGGAGTCCATAGAGGATGTTTCAGTCCATGCAGTGGTATGGACTCTTCAAGAGACAGGTTTTCCCATAATTGTTTTAAGGGAGTTTTGGGTTAATGTCAGGGTTCCAAGTAACACCCCCAATGAAAGAAAACTCCGAGACTTAGATTTCCTCAAAGTTACATTTTATTAGAGATGTCATATTGGCACATCTGGGGAAACCCGAATCTGAAAGCTTCCAGAGTTTCCCCCACCCAAAGGAAAGTTCAAGTCCCTCCCAAAACCCACAAGTCCCTCACATGATCCAATCAGAGCACTGTCCCAACTGGAGATGCCTCGCAGTTCCAGCCTCCCAGGTGCAGGACAAGATGTTCTTGAACCTCTGAGAAAGGAATGTTATTATGACTATATATCTGCCATGCTCTACACAATCCCGCCTCTCAATTTCCCACAGCAATAAATGTGGCAGGTCTGAAGGCCCAATACACAAGATGGCTTCCAGGCCTGGCAGGATTCTGTTACTATATCCTACCTATAACAATAAAATAGCATTTCTTTTAAATAACTGTCTCCTCAATGAGATACCTCAAAAAGCCCACTTTGATCTTGAAAGTCTGTTCTATTTTCTTTCTGCCACTTCTACTACCAAACAATCAAGTTGGGACTATTTTGTGTTTCTTTCTCATACTTTTGCTTTCCTAGGACTGAGGGGCTTTTTCCCCCCCACTCTTTTCCTTAAACTAGAGTACCTTGAGATTTCTTTCAGAGAAGAAAAGATAGGAGTGGAGAAGACAGTTCTTCTCAAGCACAATAAGTCTCTAATACTCTAATAAAGGAGAAGAACCAATCAGAAGAACCAACAAGAATAGAGAACAGAAGAAACAGGCTGGAAAACTGGGCAACAGAAAACATAATCTTTCCCTATCATATGCTGCATGTGAAATTAAGGATAAACTTGTCTTCCTACTAGAGAAACACCATTTAGCTTCCAAGCTTCATTAAGAGGTATGCCCTACCTTCACTATCAGGTATGTCTTGATAGTATTACTTTTGTGGAATAAGGGGAAAGTGTTAGCTAGTTATCAGTCATGTTTTGCTTACATATTTTAGGAGCATTAAATTTTGGGAGTCTCTGATGGAAGAAATCTAAGGGAATTGAGTCACAACCATTCTGATATTGCTTCACAGGGATCAAGCTTTATTCCTCTAATAATTGCATTCCATGAAATATTAATAGGAAGAGCTATGGATTTAGTTCTCTTCTTCAAATGGAATCAAAGCACAATGTTATTGGTACAATGTCAGAACTGTTCAAGGATAATGTTCTTCTAGTCTTTCAACATGCTACTCTCAAGAGGAGCTGAATTTCACCTCCCGTATTTCTTTTCTAGCATGTCAAATTAACCAAACAAATAGTTGAGGAAGAATATACTATGGTCTTTTAGCTGCTTGACAGTTGATAGTCACCATGAGGTGGGAACCACAAAACAGATCACCATGGGGTGAGAATCACAAAACAGATGTTCAAACGGCATCATTCTGCATCACATTGATGGTACACCTGGATACAATGCTTTGTATTGACATGTCAAGATATTTTGCTTCACTAAAGCAAAGAGGTACTGTGTATTACATTTGATGATAGTCTTTTGAAGGAATTTGAAGGATAGATGTGCATTGATGAGTTGCTATCACACATTGATAATGGTAGCTAGTTTGAAATCTAGGCAATTATAGCAATAGATTATATAGAGGTAGTTTATACTATTATTGTGTGTATAATGGCCGGAATCTCACCCTTCCAGTCAATGATGAAGCCCCAATATAACATATACTTCTTAACTTTATTATTTAACATGGTGGCAGCCAGTGGTGGGTTTCAAATTTTTTTGCTACCAGTTCTGTGGGTGTGACTTGGTGGGCATGGCTTGGTGAGCTGGCAGTGGAAGGATACTGTAAAATCCCCATTTCCTCCCAATCAGCTGGGACTTGGGAAGCAGAGAATAGATGGGGGCGGGGCCAGTCAGAATTTTTACTACCGGTTCTCTGAACTACTCAAAATTTCCACTACCAGTTCTCCAGAACTGGTCAGAACCTATTGAAGCCCACCTCTGGTAGCAGCACATGTGCATGTTTTTTGATGGCACTCTGAAAGAATTTTGTAGAGGAAGATTTTGGAAGGAGACTTTTGATTGAGATTTTGTTGAGAGTGGCTTATGGAAATGAAGGAGCATGTCATGAAGAAGGAAGAGGCATGATAAGCTTTATGAGAGGCTGAAGAATTGGCAGACAAATGAGAAGCAGAGAAGTAGAGAATTTGAAGAGTGGAGAGATTGTAAAGGGGTTATTGGAAATAGAGACAGAGATTGAGGAGAGAAGGTGGCCGATTTATGATTGGGTGGCTCCGCTGGACTCTCCTGGACTTCCCCTGGATTTCGCTAGATCCCAGTGTACTACCTTCTTTGTGCTGTGATCAGCTGGAGATAAAGAATTTATCTACTCCTACTCCAAGAATTCAAGAATTAGCAGCTGCAGCTTTGGCATAATGGAGGTGGCCTTTGCTGGCAGCTGGACTTACTCACATGGACTCTAGTGTTGTGAAGCGTGGCAGGCTGCTGTCTGGATTTTTAGATGACCAATTGGCTGGTGGGAGCTTTGAATTTTTATTGGTCTCTGTGCTCTGTGCTTCAGAAGACATCATAGAACTACACAGCTGCAACTGTTCTCAATGCAGCATAGCATGTCTTTGAGCTGCTCCTCTGACTTTTCTCTTGAGTGGTTTACAATCTAGACTTGGGTGACTATTCTGAGGTTGTTGGGGCTAAGTTGGTAAGACTCAGGTGAGTTTGTCTGTCCCTGTCCCTAGGTGACAGCTGGGGGAAGAAGGGTCTTCCTGCTTGGTACATCACAGTGACTGGCCAGGATGCTGTTTGTGAATTGAGTAGATGTAGGATGAGTGTGCTAGGGGATAAGGGGGTGATGAATGTGACCCCTCTGCTGCAGTGAGAAAAGGATGGTGGTGGCTTGAAGGCACAGAGAACCAATGCTACAGTAGCTATTGGGCTCACCTTACTCCTGACTGATTATTAGTTGTAGAGGAGGTTCTCCTTTTAGATCAATAAAAGAGTGTTGAAGAACTGGGGATTAAATGACTGGTGGGGAAGGCATGGTAGGACACTGTATTATAGTAGTGTTGAGAACAGGAGATATGGAATGCAAGGGGAGGTCCTCATGAGGAATACAAGCTTGGTATTCAGTAACCAGATTCATGTTCTGCTCCTTCACACTCATTTCGATTTTTGATTTCAATTTTATTAAATATTTGTATACCACCCTACTCCTGAAGGACTCAGGGCGGTTTATAGCCATAACATAAAACATATGAATACAAAATTTAAGATATGATAAAACGAATTAAATAGTTTGGCTGAAAATTTAAAACCCCAAACAATTTAAAACAAATTTAAAATTCCCATTTAAAAGGGGGAGAAAACTTAGGTCAGGCCGGCTTGATGGAATAAGTGAGTCTTGAGCGCGCGACGAAAGGTGCGCAGGTCCAATATCTATCATATCTCTGGGGGCAGCTCATTCCAGATGGTGGGTGCTCCCACAGAGAAGGCTCTCCCCCTGGGGGCCACCAGTCGACATTGTTTGGCCGACGGCACCCAGAGGAGCCCCTCTCTATGGGAGCACACTGGCCTGTGGGAGGCTATTGGTGGTAGTAGGCGGTCCCGTAAATAACCAGGTCCTAAGCCATGGAGTGCTTTAAAGGTAATAACCAAAAACTTGAGGCTCACTCAGAAGACCACCAGGAGCCAGTGCAGCTCTCACAGGAGAGGTGTTACATGGGAGCACCACGTCGCTCCCATAACCACCCGCACGGCCGCACTTTGCGCCAGTTGGAGCCTCCGAGTGCTCCGCAAGGGGAGCCCCATGTAGAGAGCGTTACAATAGTCCAAGGTGACAAGGGCATGAGTGACTGTGTGTAAAGAGTCCCGATCTAGAAAGGGACGCAACTGGTGAATCAGGCGAACCTGATGAAAGATTCTCCCGGTCACAGCCGTCAGGTGCTCTTCTAAAGACAGCCGTGAATCCAGGAGGACGCCCAAGTTGCAAGCCCTTTCTGTGGGGGCCAATAGTCAGCGATGGCACCAGCTGACTATATCAGGACGTCGGAAACCACAGCCACTCGGTCTTGGATGGGCTGAGGCTGAGCCTGTTCCTCCCCATCCAGATCCGTACGGCCTCCAGGCACTGGGACATCACTTCAAGGGTATCGTTGGGGTGGTCTGGGGTGGAGATGTACAGCTGGGTGTCATCAGCGTACAGATGGTACTCCACCCCAAAACCATGGATGATCTCGCCCAGCGGTTTTACATAAATGTTGAACAAAAGGGGCGAGAGGACCGATCCTTGTGGCACCCCACATATAAAGGACCTCGGGGTTGACCTCTGCCCCCCTGTCAACACAGACTGCAACCGGTCAGAGAGAAAGGAGGAGAACCACCGTAGTACGGTGCCTCCCACCCCCAGCTCTACCAACCGGTGCAGCATGATACCATGGTTGATGGTATCAAAAGCCGCTGAGAGATCTAATAGGACCAGAACAGAGGAGCACCCCCTGTCCCGAGCCCTCCAGAGATCATCAACCAACGCGACCAACGTGTTTCCATGCTGTACCCAGGTCTGAAGCCCGAACGAATTTATTTACCCGATCAGCATATCTGTGGGCACCTGGATTTTAGGCCACTGCTTTTAAATGCCAGATTAGCCTGAAATAAGGCTTGCCTTATTGCTGATTTGATTCTTGCAGAGAAGGCTAATATGGCTTGTAAGACCCAGACCTGGCTGGGTCTGGAAGGAGGCATTCTGGGCTCTCAGAAATGTGCCCAGTGAGTAATCGAATATGACAATAACCCAGACAACAGGGGTAGGGATGAGGGGTAGATGTTGTCATCAGAGAATCCCTGGCAGCCAGGAGGGCATGGTTCCACAAGTGCCTGTTTTTGAGATCTTTTTGACCATTTTTCTTAGGTTATGCCTCAGGATCAGGTAAGATTGCTGCTGCTGTGAGGGAAGCTGCTATATATGGCTATATGATAGCTTCCTTACCTGGACCTCACTGCAGGACTGGCTATGGATTTCTAAGTTAATAAATCTGGCAGACTTCAATCTGCCATTCATGGGAATGGGGAGTCATAGGCAATTTAGGATTTCATGGAAACCATGATTCTGTAAGCCTGTCCAAAGTCATCAAGAGCCCATCTAGAAATAGTGGTCACACACCTGATTTGGGGGTTTTGTTAGAGGCACTGCCCCAGGCAGACCCAGTGCATAATCTGGAAGGTGTCCTGGATTCATAACTCCTACATGAGAGCAGGTGGAGTAATAGCCAGAAGGACCTTTGCACAACTGTGGGTTGTGCACCAAATATACCCTTTTCTGGACCAACAATTTGGGGAACCCAGAATAGGATGGAACCCATTAAGTGGCTTATTTAATTGACTGATTGTTGTCACCAGAGAGGTGAGAGTTCATTGGTTTTCATTGTTTTTCGTTGGCTTTTTATTTTTGTAAGCCACTCAGTCACTGAGAGTGAATTGGACAGCCATATACATTTTCATAAATAAATAAATATTGAAATCATGAGAAATGTTTGCATATGTCTTCGATATTAATTCTAAGCCAATAAATTTAGAATATCAGATTCAACCAAGACAGTTCTACTTATTAATAACTATTTGTCAGAAATGGAACAAAGACACAGATATGCACACAAAAGGCTAGGTAAACCGAGAACATTTATTTGCTGTTAATTATTTTGTTGTACTTTTGATCAGCCCAACAAGAAATCTTCTTTGGGTAGCTAATCTACAAAGAATAAAAATACAATAACATCTATAATGCAAACTACAATAAATTACAGTTTAATTTATGACTTATCCTGAAGGGATGTAGAACATGACCAGTGGAAGATAAATTACTTGTTGTTTTTACGTTTCATGTGGCTTCACAGACAAATGTAAATCATGATCAAACAACATAAAAGATGGGGAAAAATTTACAGGTCACTTCCAGAAAGGTAGCAAATTCAATTATATTTCAATTTATTCAAACTGGTCATCAAAGAATGGCACATTACACTCCAGAATGCTGATACAAATTGCTCACAAAATAAAAACATTTAAATAGTTCTATCTGTATGCCTACAGGAAACAAATGCAAAGGTAAAATAAGGGTTAACTAACTATTCTTTTGATTCCATTAATGCTGCTGTCAAATAGTATTGCATAGATAGAATATCCAGAGCAATTTCTAGGGAAGAAAAGTGAAAAGAGCTATTGTAGCTTCTTATCCATGGTTGAAAGTTTCTTCAATACACCTGGTTGACCATTGTGTGACAGGGAATATGTCAGAACTGCCACCTCATGCCTGCACTTTGCCATTGTTTTGGTCCAGTCTGCCACGAACCCCGGGGGAAGTGGGGAAGGCAAGAGAGGGAGGGGGAGCATTTGAAGGAAAGTGAAAGTTAAGAAACATAAGGTGCCTGTCCTAGACAGTGTTCCATGATGAATGCAAGTACAAGCCAGGCTACAATCAGAATAACCGTTTCCAAAACAACTTTTTTGCAATTGATTGGACAGTGGGGGACTAGCAATGGAAAGTGCTTAAGTGGGGGGAAAAATTCACTTGGGGTTTTGGCGTGCAAATTTCAGTTCCGTCTTTACACTACTGTATTTCACTTCACTTCTAGTAAACCATACCTTTCTCAATCTGATGGTGTTAATGATAATTTTTACCTAGAAGCTTAAGTTGAGGTAGGTCTGATAGAATGCAAGATGGCCAATTGGCCTGATACATCAAGTCTCTTATGTTATTATTTAAAAAAAATAAATGTCCATGTATTTTTCACATTTTTTGATTACCTATCAGAAGATTCCAGGCATCCTATTTAATAAATCTACTCTAAGTTTGTGTGTGTGTGTGTGTGTATTGTGTATAATCAAATGTCAAAGAAAGCAATGGGAATATGCTATATGGTTCCTTGTGATATAGAAACCAAAAATCCTTCCTCTTTTGATTATAGGAATGATGAGGAAGAAAAAGGAACTTAGGCTTTTTCTTCCCCATAAAGCATAAAAGGAGCTTTATGCTTCAATTCTTGGCAATTGAACTATACAACTTTCTTTCCAATGAGAGCTCAGAATACAATCCAATAATTCAAGCTGTGATTATAAGTGCTTGTTGTGTATTAAATAGTCAACTAGATGTTCAAAGAAAATTAGAAAGGTCTTCAAATAGAAATAGAATGATTAGGGCAAAAGTAAGCCAAAATAACACCAATATAAGTGCCTTGGGTGCAATCCCAAAACATCTGAAGCGCCACTAGAAAATCACTGGCTCTGCCAAATCGGCATCAGTTGTAAAAGGCAGCTTTGCTTAGAACAACTTATATCTTTTGATCATAACTTTGATATTATTAAACAGCAACATCTGTCTGTCCCAGATGGTTGGATAAAAATGCCAAATCTAGTCTAAACATCTGGATGACTGGGTTACCAGCCATAATAATCCTTCAATTAGGAACAGATTTGAGCTTTATTATTTGTGTTACACAAATAACTACTATACATGCAAACAGTACCACATGGATAAAGAAATGATTTTAAGCAACACTAAGCTATTGAGCTCAATGGGATGATTCTTTCTTTGCCCTGAGAAGCTAGCTCAGATTTATTGCTACCTCTTTCTCTTCCACTCCTCCTGCCATATACACAAGTGAGCAATTCCATTTCAGGTACAATACATTTTAAAAACACAGCGAAAAATTAAACAAACCAACTATCAAACTGCTCTTTAGACAATAATGTTCATTGCAACGTTTATTTCGGCAAAAAGTCTTATGCAGACAGTTTTCTTGCTGCTTGCCTTCTCCTCCAGGGTATGGATTCTAAGCCTCTTTTTCTCCTCTCATTTCTCCAAAAGTTGCTCATATCCCAAATTTCCTCACAGATGAAACTGCCAGCTTCTGTTTTCCCTATGCCAGAGTCCCAATGGTTTCCGGAATCCTTTGCAATTCACAAGCTCCTTTCTCCTCTTGTTAGATTGAGGGACAGGAATCCCAGCTGGGGAATGTGCTCAAGAGAGAAAAGTCATGCTTTTTCTCTTTTATCTCTCACTTACTGATAAGTAGTCTCTCTCCCAAGAGGATTTTCACTCTACTGCTTTGTAATTGAGTCAGGTTGGCGTAGTGGCTAAGCTAGAAACTGGAAGATTGTGAGTTCTAGTCCCACCTTAGCAGGGGTGGGTTCTACTTACCTTTACTACTACCTTTTCTACGTTTGCAATGAGGCCATCCACGCATGCTTGTTTCGCTTGCGCGCACACACACAATTTTCTGCGCATGCGCAGAAGCATTTTGATGACATCAGAGTCAGTGGGCCAAGCCTCCTGCCGGTTTTACCACTGGTTCTATAGAACCGGTGTGAACTGGGGGCAACCTACCACTGCACCTTAGGCACAAAGCCAGCTGGGTAACCTTGAACCAGTCATTCTCTGTCAGTGCATATAATGGCAAATCCAGTCTCAAAATCTTACCAAAAAGTGATTTGTCCAAAGCAGGGTCAAAGAGTCTTGTAAAAAAAGGGTAAAGGTTCCCCTCACACATATGTGCTAGTCGTTCATGACTCTAGGGGGCGGTGCTCATCTCCATTTCAAAGTCTAAGAGCCAGCGCTGTGCGAAGACATGGTCATGTGGCCAGCATGACTACACACCAAACGTGCACGGAATCCTGTTACCTTCCCACCAAGGGTGGGCCCTATTTTTTCTACTTGCATTTTTTACGTGCTTTCAAACTGCTAGGTTGGCAGAAGCTGGGACAAGTAACGGGAGCTCACCCCATTACACAGCACTAGGGATTCGAACTGCTGAACTGCAGACCTTTCGATCGACAAGCTCAGCATCTTAGCCACTGAGCCACCATGTCCCATTCAAAGAGTCTAGGACAGACTAAAAAGCACACAAAAAAAATATTCTTAATTATCTACCTGCCTCCTATCCTTCCTGCCTTGCCATACCCAACATAAAGGAATTTCATATAATTCTGGGTATTCCCTTTTCCAACCCCAGTTTTTCCTCTTCATTTTAACCCTGGCCACATCTGGTCAGTCCTATGCAGGAGGAGATCTAACAACAAGGGTGATCCAGCTCTACCATTTAGTTTAACCACAGACAACAGTATCACAGAAAGACAAGGAGTACCCTTGGAAACCATAATCCAACATGTAATATGATTTTTTTTCTTTTTTTAAAATTAGATTTATATGCCGCCCTTCTCCGGAGACTCAGGGTGGCTTACAATGTGTTAAGCAATAGCCTTCATACTTTTGTATATTTTTGTACAAAGTCAGCTTATTGCCCCCACAAACTGGGTCCTCAATTTACCTACCTTAGAAAGGATGGAAGGCTGAGTCAACCTTGAGCCTCGAACTTGCAATAATTGCAGACAGCTGAATGTTAATAACAGGCTATCTAGCCTGTTGAGCTATCTCAACAGGCTAGGTAGCCTGTTGAGGCTCTATTTTGAACAATAAGCAAACAAAATATTTTATGCAGTGAAGTGACACCTGCAGACAGTTTGCCATGGGTTCATGCGTGTGCCCAGTTAAATGTTACACTACTTTTTAACATATGGGAAGGAAATGGGAAGAAAACATCTCTTTGTTCATTGCACCTATTTATGTTAGTTTTCTGAAACCCAAAGTGAGCTACTGTTAACTTTTATGTGGGTCTTTGTTTCATAACAGTAATTACTAAGGACCAGCAGGGAAGCTCGATGTTGCTTTGATTAATCCTTCAAAGACATGCTTTCTAAAGATAGCTAAAACAGGATCTATGTAGTATATTTTTTTCAATACACTATATTAACTATAACAATACAGGTAGTCCTCGATTTACAACATTTCACTTATTGACCTTTCAAAGTTACAACGTCACTGAAAAAAGTGACTTCTGACCATTTTTCACACTTCTGACCATTGCAACATCCCCATGGTCACATGATTTACATTCAGATGCTTGACAACTGATTCACATTTACGACGGTTGCAGTGTCCCTGGGTCCTGTGATCCCCTTTTGCAACTTTCTGACAAGCAAAGTCAATGGGGAAACCAGATTTCCCTAACAACCGTGTTACTAATTTAACAACTGCAGTGATTCACTTAACAAATGTGGCAAAATAAGTCATGGAATGGGACACACTCACTTCACAAATGTTTTACTTAGCAACATAAATGTTGGGCTCAATTGTGGTCATAATTAGAGGACTACCTGTGTGTTGTGGCCCGCCAGAGGCCAGTGGAGCTGGCAGCAGACTTGGACAGTGAAGAGGTTGGGGCGGAACATGGGCCAGTCCTGGAGTCTGAGGAAGGCTCTGCATCAGAGGCAGAGATGGAGCCAGGGCCATCTGACAGTTATCAGCTACCTTCAGAGTTAGAGATAAGTGGGGCAGAAGAACAGCTGGAGCCTGTTCCTGATGTGCACATGTGCAGAGCTGTCAGGAGAAGGAACAATTAAGGAACAGGAGTCAACTTGGGAGTAAAGGCACAAGGAAACGCTGAATAGGGAATAAATAGGAGCAAAAGGGGAGTGGTGTTTGCAGGAGACAATTGGTTCATTTATTAGTGTGAAAATTTGCTTATCTGAGTTTGTGCCTCACAAAGACTCCTTGCCAAGTATTTCATTGTGCAGCGTTGCACCTGGAAGCTATCGGCCTGGCAACTATCCAAGGACTGATAAGGTCTGTTGTTGCAATTCACCCTTGAAAGGCTGTTTGCCACGACTTTGCTGGATATGAATGCTAGGAATTCACATTAGTCAAATAAAAAGGGTTTCTTTCCCAGACAAGGGGTCTATTTTGTGATTTGGTGAAGCCTAGGTCAAAACACTGTAATCACTACATTGATTATTCACCACGAGAATAATCAGTGTGATCTAGGCCTGTGTTTCTCTACCTCAGCACCATTAAGATGCTCAGTATTCCTCAGTCACTCAGGCTAGATGGGGAATTCTGGGAGTTGAAATCCAACAGTTTGCTGAAGTTAAGAAACACTGATCTAGGCAGATGTTTCCAGGAAGAGGGTACTCATTGAAATAATTGAAGAGGGATCCCATTTCCTGCAGTCTTCTGTTGTTCCTATGCTTTCCTAGCATGCTTTGTGTTAACAGAGGAATATATCTACATTCTATGGAATAGTTGCAAGTTCTGTTACTTTCCCCATTTACTAACTGATGATCAGATGCTGCAAGAAATTTCTTCTATATAGCCTAATGTAGCCAGGAATTTTCCTAGTCAATGCAGTGGTGGGTTGCTACCAGTTTATCCCATATCGGGAAACCGGTAGTGGCGGAAGCAGGAGGCTCCGCCCACCCACGCGGACACAAGTTGGAAATAATCATGCACACATATGTGCATGCAAACATCCAAAATGTTTTAGATAGGCAGATATATTAAGTTTTAGTCAGATGTTTTCAGAAATGAAGTCTCCTACTGTCAGTGGTAACTATGGTTATACTATGACATATATTGTTGTTATTGTTAGTTGCGAAGTAATGTCCAACCCATCGCAACCCCATGGACAATATTCCTCCAGGTCTTCGTGTCCTCTATCATCCTCTGGAGTCTATTTAAGCTCACGACTACTGCTTCAGTGACTCCATCCAGCTATTTTATTCTCTGTTGTCCCCTACTTCTTTTGCCCTCAATCTTTCCCAGCATTAGGCTCTTCATCAGTGAGTCCTCCCTTCTCACTAGGTGGTTGAGTTTCATCTTCAGAATCTGACCTTCTAAAGAGCAGTCAAGGTTGATCTCCTCTAGGACTGACTGGTTTGATCTCCTTGCAGACCAAGGGACTCGCAGGAGCCTTCTCCAGCACCATAGTTCAAAGGCCTCGATTGTTTGATGCTCAGCCTTCCTTATGCTCCAACTTTCACAGCCATATATTGCAACTTGGAAATCATAGCCTTGATTATACACACTTTTGTTGGCAGGATGATGTCTCTGCTTTTTAGTATGCTGTCTAGATTTGCCATAGCTTTTCTCCCCAGGAGCAAGCGTATTTTAATTTCTTGGCTGCAGTCCCCATCTGCAGTGATCTTGGAGCCCAGGAAAATAAAATCTGTCACTACCTCCATTTCTTCCCCATCTATTTGCCAGTAACATATATTGTACTAGCATTAAATAACCACAATACCCTATTTTTAATGTGTATAGTGATAAGATTTTACTTTTTTATTGGAATATTGTGCCTCCCACACTTTTGTTTGCCAGCAACTATAAGTCAAAGTGTTGCTTTGTGTGTTGAAGTGTCAAAACCATGAACTACTCTGTTAAAGGCTTATGTTGACCTTTTAAACAAATTGGTGGCTGACTTAGTTTTGATGGGCAGCTTCTTCCTTTTTCATAAAGAGTATGAATTCAGCACATATACTTGCAACAGCAAAGAAAGTAAAACATTTGCATTTGTTATTTATTTTTGATGAAAATTTAACTTACATCCAGTTTGGAACTAAAATAAATTGAATATATTTGGGGAAGTTGTGCACAAAATGCATTATATCAGGAGAAATATATTGCAAAATATGTGTATTCTAAAAAGAGTATTCATGTACTGGGCAGTCATTGGAACATGTGCACAAAGTTATGTGCAACTGTTTATACAGGCCTTAAAAAAAGAACTGAGATTTAAATGACATATATACATTTTGGACTGGAAAAAATGAGAAATTGGTTGAAATTGAACTTTTCTTAAATGTAAAATGCAAAAAAAATTTAAACATATTTTGGAAATGGTTAAACTTGAATAGGATCTATTTTTGATACTGACAATAAGCCTACCCATTTTCAGTTCTCACTGTAAAGTTGGTGATGAAACACTGAAAAGGAGATAAAAGCCTTTTTAAAATAATAAAACCAATAAATGCAATTTAAGAGAAGATTTACCAGAGAACGGTACTAGTAACTTAATTCACTAATGACTCTTTTTCTGCTGCTCCTTGATACAATCACACAGCACAATGTTGCTTCCATTGCTTTTTCTTGTCTGGGTTCCTAGACTAGATGATGATGATGATGATGATGATGATGATGATGATGATGATGAATCTCTACCATATTTTTCAGACTATAAAATGCTCCTGACTATAAAATGCACCTAGCTTTTGGGGAGGAAAACAAGGGGAAAAAAAATCTGACTCTGCCTTCCAGGTGGCCTGTTTGCTGCCACCTGTTTGCCGTCACCACCACCGTGGTCCATTTGGCATGGCCTGTTTGGTGCGGCCCATCCGCTGCCACCTGTTAGGCATGGCGCATTCTCTGCTGCCTGTTCAGTGAGGCACATTCGCCGCCGCTGCCGCCTTCACCCATTCTTTGCTGCCAATTCAACATAGCCTGTTTGATGCAGCCTGTTCACTGCCATCACCGCTGCCCATTTGCCACCACCTGTTTTCCACCGTCCATTTGTTGCCATCGCAGCCCATTCTAAAACAGCTGCTTGGCGCTGCACCAAAGCAAAGAGAACAGAGCTAACCAAGTCTCTTATAAAGGCTATAGCCAACTATTACTAATCAGAAGGTTTACTCTGTTGTTTGACAAAACTTCCTCCTTTCTATGAGGCCAATGCAGGGGCTTGTCTTACATTATTCTCCTCTGATAGATGCAGCTGCTCTGGTGGTATTTGTGATTGATCACCCTCAAGCAGAGATGGGTTTCAGCAGATTCTGATCAGTTCTGGAGAACCGGTAGCGGAAATTTTGAGTAGTTTGGAGAGCTGTTAGTAAAAATTCTGACTGGCCCCGCCCCATCTATTCTCTGCCTTCCATGTCCCAGCTGATTGGGAGGAAATGGGGATTTTGCAGTAACATTCCCTTGGAGTGGGGTGGGAATGGAGATTTTACAGTATCCTTCCCCTGCCATGCCCACCAAGCCATGCCACGCCCACCAACACGCCTAGAACTGGTAGCAAAATTTTTTGAAACCCATCAGTGCTGTCAAGTGATATCTGGCTTTGTCCTTCCTGAAGCTGACCTTCCATAGGCTTAGCTGGAACAGTTTCTTTAGTTTCAAATTCAAAATCTGAGCCCAAACTCTGGGCCATGATGCTCATTCCCATAACTTTTCACTGGGTGAAATGATACATCATGGGGCAAAAATTTCCTTGAGGTAAAAGTACCTCAAATGGGCTAACTTACAGAATGTGTCCAAATTCTTGGATCCTTGACACACATAGAACTGAAATTTGACACATTTTATAAAAAACATTTTGACATAAAAATGAGCACCAAACAGTTTATGACATAATACAAATGCCACAAAACATTTTCTGTGCTGATATTTGTGCTATACAGTTCAACATGGACTTTTTTCAAGGGAGATATGACTTTGAACGTATCCTAGCTTTTCTGGTAAAGGCAGTTCATTAGAAGTTCTGTCATTGTTAAAGCCTGTGTAGCGTAGGGGGCTAATGCCTCCTACTAAAGGCAGCAATTAACACCAGCTGCCTGTAATTTCTCTGAGTTCAATCCTAGCCAGGCTCAAGGTCGACTCAGCCTTCCATCCTTTCTAAGGTGGGTAAATTGAGGACCCAGTTTGTGGGGGCAATAAGCTGACTTTGTATAAATATACAAAAAGTATGAAGGCTATTGCTTAACGCATTGTAAGCCGCCCTGAGTCTCTGGAGAAGGGCAGCATATAAATCAATTTTTTTAAAAAAAAGGGATTAAGGAATCCAGGAAGGAGATATATCTTTGAAAGGATGACCTAGTCCTAGTGTATCACAGGTAGTCTAGTATGCCATAAAATTTCACCCACACTCTTATGTCTACTAACCATTTGTCTTGATTCTAAAAACATCAATGCAATATTGCTTTTTCTATTTTTAGCCATCAGTCTCACCAAGGTTATATTAGCTTCGATTCTTTATTTTTTCTAGGGTAGAATAAAATTTTTAGTATTCTAAAGAT
Organism: Masticophis lateralis; assembly: GCA_030761175.1. NCBI lineage: Eukaryota > Metazoa > Chordata > Lepidosauria > Squamata > Colubridae > Masticophis > Masticophis lateralis. Next base: position 184,474,913 of record JAUDYJ010000003.1, read on the forward strand.
TTTTCCTTTTTTAACGCTGAATTGTTATACAGTGACACCAAACTTGTTATTGCTTTTGAAAGCTTGCTGCTGTTGCTTAACTTTACAGCTTGTCAATGTGATTTGCATTACTGACTCATTATTCATAATTCCAGAATTCATAATTACATGCTTCAGTATACAAATATTAGTCCAGCTCATAATGTTCAGCTGTATTAAAAATCAAGTGTCATTCTCACTGAACATTCTCTTCTTGCATGTGTTGTTAATTAAAATGCTGAGCAGACATAGCATTAAAAGAGCAGGTGGCCAACATCAGCAACTTTATAGATGTATGCACAAGAAGTCATTTAATGTCAAGCTCTTCCTCTTCATTAACTTTTTATTGATTATTATGATGCTACATAAAGCATAACACAATCAGCTTAATACACACACACAGTTAGACGTTGTTGTCGTTATTGTTGTTGTTACTCGTGAAGTCATGTCTGACCCTTCATGTCCCCATGGGCAACATTCCTCGAGACCTTTATGTCCTCTACCATCCCCTGGAGTCCATTTAAACTCATGCCCACTGCTTCAATGACTCCATCCAGCCACCTCATCCTCGGTCGTCCCTTTCCTCTTTTGCCCTCAATCATTTCCAGCATTAGGCTCTTCTCCAGTGAGTCCTTCCTTCTCATTATGTAGGTGGCCAAAGTATTTCAGTTTCATCTTCAGGATCTGGCCTTCTAAAAAGCAGTCAGGGTTGATCTCCTCTAGGACTGACTGGTTTGATCGCCTTGCAGTCTGAGGGACTTGCAGGAGTCTTCTCCAGCATAATTCAACTTAGATAAAAATTCCTGGGGGGGGGGGGGTAAATTAATTATTTTTTCTGAGCTAAGGCAACTCATAAACAATAATCCAATTCCCAACCAAAAAGAAGGGTTGACAAACATTCATTTGTATTGCTGTTCAGTTCCAACTAGGGGTGGAATCATAATAACAATTCACCTTGAAAGATCATAATTTGATATTTGGCAATTTGGTACCTTTAGCATTTAATTTGCAAGTATTGATAACTTCTGAAGATCTTTCCAATGCTATAATGAAGATATTTAGAAGTGCAACACTGTGTTAGACATTAAATACGGAACAACCTATGAAGACAATTATTGTGGGGTAACCTGGCACTGAATTGCAGGAGGGAGAAGTTGAAGAATCAACAAATCGGCATTGAGTCATTGATATGCAGGAAGAAATCCAGGAAGAGATCCTCCCTAAGTTTTATCTGATAGTCATGCAGCGTGTGCTTTTGTCTGGCAAGGTTCCTGTCAATAGGTGAACAGCAATAAATAAACTACTTTGAGCAAGTCATTCTTGGCTTCTCCATGCCTGACAATTATAAAACTTTGATTTAGTACAATATACTGCAATGAGAGTGCTGATTAAGTATTTGAAACACAGTATGCTAGAGTTGCATAATATGTATTAGCGTCTAGAGTTTCCAATATTGAACTATTAAGCCCTTGAGGCCACAATATTTGAATTTAAGTTTTTCCCCATATGTTCCAACATTTCCTGAGAACGTCCCCCTATGCAGGGTAACAGGACTTTCAAGTGGCATTTCTCTATTTCCCCGGAATATCCTTCCCAGTAAGGTAGCTTTGCACTAATCTTATCAGTTCTTATCATCTCATTTTATTGTTCTGGAATATTGGTATGATTTCAGTATTTCTACCTTGGAAAACTGGTTTTGAAGAATAATGCATAGAATTTTCATTGCTAAGCAAGGCTATTGTTAACTGAGCCAGACCAGATTTTACAACCTTTTTTGCAATGTTTGTTAAGCAAATCACCGTACCTGTTAAGTGAATCACATGGTCATTATCTGAATCTGGCTTCCCTCATTATTTATTTTATTTTATTTTATTTTTCAAACTTTTATACCGCCCTTCTCCCAAGGGACTCAGGACACTGCACAGCCAATAATAAAAAACATCAATACAAAAGTTAAAACTATTTTAAAACTAATTCAATGTTTTGGCCAAATATTAAAAAACCCAGACTAAAAAAATCCATTAAAATTCATCAGACAGTCAGACCGTCATTGACTTTGCTTAGTCAGAAGCTGGCTGGGAAGGTCACAAATAGCAATCACATGACCAGGATGCTGTAGCTGTCATAAATACATGTCATCTGCTTGAATTTTGATCACATGATGCTGCAACGGTTGTAAGTACAAAGACCAGTCATAAGTCACCTTTTCCAGTGCTACTGTAATTTTGAACAGTCACCAAATGAACAGTTGTAAGTTGAGGACTACTTGTACAGTATTCTTTCTTTCTTTCTTTCTTTCTTTCTTTCTTTCTTTCTTTCTTTCTTTCTTTCTTTCTTTCTTTCTTTCATTTAACTGATATTCCTAAAATAAAGCCAGAATTGCAATTTATATTCATATGGTATAAAATGATGAAGAGGACAGTTTTGATAACATGATAACAAAGCATGAATCTGAATATGCCTACACTGAAGTCTGCACTTATCATCTGAAAATTCCCTATCAATATCTTTATAGCTAAGTATGAGCCCCAAATACCATTCATAATTTAACTGATAGGAAATTAGTATCTCTTGGCTCTTTGTGATTGCCTGTATTTCTAAGAAGTAACTTTTCTTTTCCCTGCAACCTTCTTTCATTAGTTGATTGCTTGTTCTATTGACCTTTTCATTACTGGTGCTCTATAAGACACAAACATACTGCTTCATTCAAAGGGAACTGCTGGCTCTTTGCTTTTCAACATTATACTCTGTTTTAATTGCTTGTGTGAATCCTATTTAAGTCCATGTCAAATTCAGTGGTACACGACAAATTATTTCTAAAACTAAAATCCTATGGCATTTCTGTACTCCTGCATAAATGGATGGCTGCCTTCCTGTCAAAGAGACACCAAGTGGTCAAAATAGGAAGCACTCTATCAAATCTTGTACCAGTTAATAGTGGTGTTCACCAAGGCAGTGTTTTAGTTCCAACACTCTTCATACTTCACATAAATGACCTTTGCAATCATATTAAAAGCAACTGTGTTCTCTTCGCTGATGATGTTAAACTATTCAACTCCACTGACAATGCAACTACCCTTCAAAAAGACCTTGACTAAGTGTCAGATTGGTCTAACAAGTGGCAACTTCAAATTTCAACCAACAAATGCTCTGTCTTGCACATTGGCAAAAAAAAAAAAAAAAAAAAAAAATCAAAACATAAAATACAAATGAGATGGACATGACCTTGTAGATGACCCTCACTCTGTCAAGGACCTTGGAGTACTCATTTCTAAAGATCTAAGTGCCAGAGCTCACTGTAACAACATTGCCAGAAGGCATTAAGAGTTGTTAACCTAATCTTGTGTAGCTTCTTTTCTGGTAATATTGTATTGTACAAAACATTTGCTAGACTAATTCTCGAATACAGCTCATCTGTCTGGAACCCACACTGCATATTGGACATAAATACAATTGAGAGAGTCCAGAGATATTTCATAAGAAGAGTGCTCCATTCCTCTACCCGCAATAAAATAAAATGCAGTGGGCTTATACAGTGGGCTTATGCCAACAGACTTGAAATTTTGGACAACTTAGAACTACGCCAACTTCAGTCTGACCTAAGCATAGTACATAAAATTGTCTGCCACAACGTCCTACCTGTCAACGACTACTTCAGCTTCAACCACAACAATACACGAGCGAATAATAGATACAAACTCAAGGTAAACCACTCCAAACTTGATTGCAGAAAATATGACTTCAGTAACAGAGTGGTCAATGCCTGGAATGCACTACTTGATTCTGTGGTTTCTTCCCCAACCCCCCCAAAACTTTAACCTTAGATTGTCTACTGTTGACCTCACCCCATTCCTAAGAGGTCTGTAAGGGGCATGCACAAATGCACCAGCGTGCCTACCATCCCTGTCCTAATATTCCTTTTTACTCTTACTCTTTTCATGTATTCAAATTATGTTTATACCTCTACCTGTTATCTTATATATGCTTGACAAATAAATAAATAATAAATAAATAAATAAATAAATAAATAAAAATATTTTCTGAAAAAATGACATGAACTAAATAAAAATCACATTTCTGATCATGAATTTTCTTGGATGAAATTCATTCATGCTGAAAACCATGAAAGTTTTACTTTTGAAACCATGTTGATATGAATAGATTTTTCTATTGCTCTGCTACTTTTATATAGTAAATTATGTGACTCGGTGAATCACAGCAGAATGCTGAACTCTGTGGTTTTATTTGCAAATCAATTATTTTGTACTACCAAGACAACTATGATATATATCACAGCAGGAATGCTGTCACATTACACTATAGTGATCTCACATTATTTCTAAACCTGACACCTGCAGGAAATACAATAAATTTTGAAACAAAAGCTGGCCTTCCAGAAACTGACTTCTAGCCAAATGTTTACATTCATAATTATAAATAAATATCAGGAAGATGATACATTTTATAAAAAATTACTAATTATTTGAATTTCACAATAGATAACTTATGCCACAGGAGAAGGTGCTTTAATCTACAGTTCTGTGACATAGTTTTTTGAAGAACTGCTAAAAAAATTGTGGTTTATATTTCCAATTACATTGAAACCTTGATTTAATGGAGTTCCATTTAGCAGACTTCAGATGCAATAGACCAGATTTCCATTAGAGACACCTCCATAATAATAAACATAAGCAACAGCATCTTTTTCAGGGTCATATGGAAATTTGAAAAAAAGGAAAACTAGGGCTTTCTTGATAAATAGTAGAAAGCATTTTAATAGGTTTCAATATAATGAGATTTCTTCCATTCTCAATTACAAAGAATCCAGGAAAGTGAATAAAGAAAGCATGAAAAAGGTACTAGTATAAAAGTCAGTGAGGACTTTTGTAACACCACTCCCTGATCCTTCTGCCAGGTTCTCATGCCAATCTTTCAGGCCAGTTTCCCCTTGAAGGATAGAGGCTGTGGGTTCTCCTAAGAGGAGTTCCTTACTTGATTTTCTCAAGATTGAAATGGTTTGCTTGTTTTAAGAAAAGGGCTGAACTCTGGGAAAGAGCTCAACTGATGTCTGTGGAGCAAGGCAAGAAAAAGCAAATGCAACCTTTGTTTCCAGAGCTTCTTATTAAAGTTTGGAATCCCAGGAAAAAAGAAAGTTCAGATTAATGAAGTGGAGAAACTTCAACTTCAGACAATTACTATTTCTGCAGAATTAGATTTACCACTCTGTCAGGAATTTGCACAAGTGTATTTTCTTTATCTCTGCACATGTTATAAAACTAGGTGTTTCATTCTTCTTCCATCCTTCAGGCTACATTCGTTAAGTTGTAATGCTTCTGTAGAATCTTCCTGTAGTCTACAATATTAATTTGAAACCTGACTATTATTTTCTGAAATATGAGGAGAAGAGTTCCAGCTTTAACATGGTGGCATGTTATACACTATCCAAAACATTACATTTTAGGGGGAATTTTTCTTGATTGGTTCATTTTCAGATGCTGAATGACACAGATATCAGGAATATATTTTTATGCTAGTCTGAGGTAAATACACAATCTTGAATATCTAGGACTAATTTCCCAATTTAAATGATTATAAGTTAACTTGAAGTAGAATCTCTGAAATACTTTTCCACATTTCACAGAACTAGACTTTGAGTTGCCTTTCTTGAGATCCATCTTTAAATATCTTAGTTTCTGCTTTTTTACAATCTCTCACATGGAACAGTTTTGTAATTCTTCAATACTGAACCTTTGCATTTTCACATTTAAAATTACTTTTTAATGTTTTTCTAATTCTTTAATAAAGTTTGATTTTATTTCTCTCCTATGGGATGGATTTATCTCTCAAAAGGGGAAAGAAGGAGTGAATTCTTTAGCAACTACATATTTATGACTCATAGCCAAGAAGGACAGTATTGAAATAATTTCTTTTATTTGATTTCCTTTACTTTTCTTCTCTTTCTCTGTGGTTTTGTCCTTTAGTCATTGAAAATGCAGTATAGGGTATGAAAGCTTTATCTCTCACACAAATCAAGATAGGGGAGAGATGTCAAGGGAAGTGCCGCCTGGAAGATAGGAAGTGGCAGTGGGAAGGTAGGACCAAGATATAAAGAGTCAGAAGGTATCTGAGAAAGCAGATTAGGAAATTCAAGCCTTTGATATTATAGCCTCTGCTTCTCCTTCTGCCAAAAAACCCCAATCAGATAATGAACTTGTAATTGCAAAACCAAGAAACAAAAATTACTACTCAACCTCAGGGTGCCATAGGCCCTGAATTTATACAAATCCCCTCTTTCCTATGAAAAAAGTGAATAAAATGAAATGTTTGCGTACACACGAACACACACACAAATACAGAACCTTTCTTCTGTGGTACATGAATACGTATACCTATATCCAGTGGTGAAATCCAAATTTTTTTTACTACCAGTTCTGTGGGTGTGGTGTGGCTTGGTAGACGTGGCTTGGTAGGAATGGTAGGGGAAGGATACTGCAAAATCTACATTCCCACCCCACTCCAGGGGAAGGATACTGCAAAATCCACATTCCCTCCTCACTCCTGGGGGAAGGATATTGAAAAATCTCTATTCCCACCCAACTCTGGGCCAGCCAGAGATGGTATTTGCCAGTTCTCTGAACTGCTCAAAATTTCTGGTACCGGTTCTCCAGAACCTGTCAGAACCTGCTGGATTTCACCTCTGTCTATATCCATATCCTTTCTTCATGCTACATATGATCCCATGTATTCTTTGGAAAGAAATCGAGGCATTTTTTTCTCTTGAAAAAATCTGAAAGCTGGGATCATGCATGAATGTCTCTCTACTCAGGAGTTGAAAATCCTCCCTGCAGAAATCTAAGCGAGATTTTCAGCAACTGATTGGGAAGACACTCACATTTGGTCTTCACTGGGCCTCCCAGAACCTCCTCCCACCCCACCAGGCACCCTGCATTCCTTACCTTACTGTAAGGAGTATCTTACTCTCCACTTAGGAACTGAGAACCCTCTCTTCTGAAATGTAAGCAAGATTTTCAGCCCCTGAGTGGAGAGACAGTGCAGTAAGGTAAGGAGTGTGGGGTGCCTTGAGAAGTGATGGAGGTCCTGGCATGTCCAGTGCGGATAAGATCAGAGGTGGGTTCTACTTACCTTTACTACCAGTTCATAACTGGACCGCGCGCACGCATGCTTCTGTGCATGCGCAGATCTCCCATGATGACATCATGGCGGGTGAGCAGAGCCTCCCACCAGTTTTACTACCAGTTCTATAGAACCAGACAAAACCGGGAGCAACCCACCACTGAATAAGATGTAAGTGTGTCCTCATTCAGGAGTTGAAAATCCTACTTGGGTTTCAGCTTCCTCTCATTTCTAGGAGCTGGCTGAAAGGGCTCCCTGCCTAAGGATTTGCAAATAGGATTTCAGCTCTGGGCAAGCAACCCACTATAGTGGATTTATACAATGTGAACATATTCTACAGTGAGTTCTTTCACATATTAATTTTGTATTGGAAGACTCGCTGTTTTCTGTAGATATTCATGTTCTTTTCAGTTATATACCAGTGAATTATATATAATTAGATGACAATGGAAATGGGTACTGCCAAAAAACAACAACAACCTGATAGTATAAATTTGGAAGAATACTAATTTTGTATCAGTTTTGCCATGGGTGTCAAACTTGCGGCATCACGTTGTCATCACATGACATATTGTGACTTTTCCCCCTTCACTAAAATGGGAATGGGCATGGCCAGTGCATGATTCCACCAGTTCCACCAGTACGCTGACGATACTCAGCTGTACATTTCCACCCCAGACCACCCCAATGATGCCGTGGAAGTGATGTCCCAGTGCCTTGAAGCCGTGCGGGTCTGGATGGGGAGAAACAGGCTTCGACTCAACCCCTCCAAGACCGAGTGGCTGTGGCTGCCGGCGTCCCGATATAGCCAGCTGACACCATCGCTGGTTATTGGGGGTGAATCTTTGGCCCCCACGGAAAGGGTTCGCAACTTGGGCGTCCTCCTGGACCCACGGCTGTCCTTAGAGGATCACACGACAGCTGTGGCCAGGGGGGCTTTTTATCAGGTTCGCTTGATACGCCAGTTGCGGCCCTTTCTAGATCGGGACTCCCTACGCACAGTCACTCAGGCGCTCGTCATCTCTTGCCTGGATTACTGTAATGCTCTCTACATGGGGCTCCCCTTGGGGTGCACCCGGAGGCTCCAACTGGTGCAGAATGCGGCCGCGCGGGGGATTATGGGAGCGACAGGGCGCTCCCATGTGACTCCTCTTCTGCGCGAGCTGCATTGGTTGCCGGTGGACTTCCGGGTGCGTTTCAAGGTGTTGGTGATCATCTTTAAAGCACTCCATGGCTTAGGACCAGGGTACTTACGGGACCGCCTTCTGCCGCCAGTTGCCTCCCACCAGCCGGTTCGCTCCCACAGAGAGGGCCTTCTCAGGGTGCCGTCAGCCAGACAATGCCGGCTGGCGACCCCCAGGGGGAGAGCCTTCTCTGTGGCAGCCCCGACCCTCTGGAATGATCTTCCTCCAGAACTGAGAACGATCCCTGACCTCCGAACGTTCCGTCGGGCCCTGAAAACATATCTTTTCCAACTTGCCGGTCTAGCCTGATCCCTGCTGAATTTTAACATTTTTAGTGTCCTAGCGTTATGGTATTTTAATATTTAAATTGTTCTTAACAGTCAGCCAAAGCTTATATGGGTTTTAATTGATTTTTTAACTTTTGTACACTGTATTTTTATCTGGCTGTACACCGCCCTGAGTCCGCAAGGAGAAGGGCGGTATATAAATCCAATAAATAATAATAATAATAATAATGATGCATCCAGCCCGTGGGCTGTGAGTTTGACACCCCTGAGTTATGTAATGAGTTAAAGAAGTAACTTATATATCTACCTGACCAATATCTATTTATATATCTACCTGGTATAATTGGCCAATTATAGTATTATTTAAGAATTTGGAGTAGAAAAAGAGTTATGGTGGTACAGTGGTTAGAATTTAGCATTGCAGGCTAACTCTGCCCATTGCCAGGAGTTTGTTCCTGACCAGCTCAAGGTTGATATAGCCTTCCATCCTTCTGAGCAGTGGTGGGTTGCCCCTAGTTCACATCGGTTCTATAGAACTGGTAGTAAAACTGTCAGGAGGCTCCACCCACCAACCCCAATGTCATCAGAATGCTTCTGCGCATGCGCAGAACAGCGCGCAAACTGGTAGTAAAGGTAAGTAGAACCCACCCTGCTTCTGAGGTTGTAAAATGAGGACCCAGTTTGTTGGGGACAATATACTGTCATTTATAAACTGCTTAGAGAGGGCTGTAAAGCACTATGAAGTGGTATATATGTCTAAGTGCTATTGCTATTTTCCATTGTTCTTATTGTTAAATTTATTCTTATATTCTTTTGTTAGTACCAAGCTCAATTCTGTTTTGTCTGCTTTTATTGCAGTGAAAGCTTCTTTGAAACAATGTTGTTAGCATTGTCCAGATGTAAACTACAGCTGCATGGTATTATGCCACAGAAAAGTATATGCCATGGGTCTTTTATGTGATTGACATCTGTGTTTTCACTTCTTCTATTTTTTTAGAACAGATGTTTAATTAACAGCTACGTTGAATGAGCTTGGAGAAATCTTAATAGCTTCCCAAATTGGCCAGTGTTTAGCTACAAAGGCATATCCTTGCATATTTATGTAATCCACAACGTTCTTCTGTGCTGGTCTTGTTGCTACCTAACCTTTTGCTCTCCAAGACAGAGTCTTATGTAGTTATTTAACAAAATGTCATTCGGCTCTATGCATGCCATACATCTTATACTTGCAAGAACCTCTATTTTCTCAACCCTCCTGGCAAAGGCAAGTCCACTCAGTCAAAGAACTATCACCTCTCTCTCAGTAAATTAAAATGTCACTATTAATGCAATGGACATGTAAATAGATTGCCTTTTGAAAACACCTGGCATTCTATGGCCTTCTCCTTGTTAGAGATGATATTACAAATCAGCAACTGCTCATTTTTTTTCTTATAGTGAAATATTCACTTTTAACATCTTAAAGGAAATGAGATTGAATAGAAAAACAGAAGGTGAAATTATAAAAGCAAAAAATACTGCCTGCATACATAAATGAGAGAGATATCACTAAATGTGGATTCTAAGTAAACGTGCATGGTTTTCAAAGGCTTTCAGCAAATTATCAGATAACATTTCTCAAGTAAAACTTCATTCTAATTTAATTTCTTTGCATCTCCCACTAGTCTTGGCCTGACCACAGTGATCATGCTGGGAGAAGCAGAGAATTGTCTCCCATGCCTAGAAAGTAATGGGAATGACTTGTATGTGTGTGTGATGGGGCTAACCTTTTAGAGTGAGATCTTATTGGAGATTTGATTGTCTTCAACTTATCTGCCTGTAAAAAGTTGAAAACATTGTTTCCAGAAGGTTTTTGGGACCTAACACTATTTATTGTGTTTGAAGTTTTAATTGTATTTATAAGATGGTTTTATGCGCTGTTATTGTGTTTGTTTAGTTTGGGAGCTGCCAAGAGTCTTTTGTGATTAATTGGCTGCCAACCAATTTAAACTGGGAAAGGTAGGTAGTAGATAAACCTTTATTATGGCATTTGACCAACCTGTAAACTGGGAAAGGAATATGTCATTGGCTCTGTTTCAAATGAGTGCCTTATAGTTTTTCTGTTGTTGTTGCCTATCAGAGATTTTGTGGCAGGTTACTAACATGAACCATGGTTGACAGATCTATCATAACACATAGACCCAAAATAAATCAAGAAGGAGTTTTCTTGATGTGCCTTATGAAGATCCTCCTTCTTCTCCCCACACATGACCTCCTATCAATTAATCTATTATTGGACCAGGATGCTGGACTTCCAGATCAGTCAATCCATGTTCATAAATATGAGTTGACTGATGACTCAAATAACAGGTTACTAATATAGAACACTTCTTCACACTCCTTCAAGGCCACCTCATTCCACAGAAATATCAAAAGTGGTTTCTCCTTTTGGCTAGTTAGATTGGATGAGAGAAGAAATGAAATTAGGAGACTCCAGTAATAGCTACCCTTAAAATGTTCCACAATAAAGTTGCAAAGGCAGGGTTACTCACAAGTATCACTACTGAGAAAGATTATAGCACTGCATATTGGACATTAATACAATTGAGAGAGTCCAGAGATATTTCATGAGAAGAGTCCTCTACTCCCCTGAGCTCAACAGAATACCTTGTGCCATCAGACTTGAAATTTTGGGTATAGACAACTTTGAACTACACTGCCTTTGGTCTGACCTAAGTATAGTACATAAAATTATCTGCTACTATGTCCTACCTGTCAATGAGTACTTCAGCTTCAACCACAACAATACATGAGCAGACAATAGATACAAACTAAAGGTAAACTGCTCCAAACTTGATTGCAGAAAATATGACTTCAGCAACAGAGTGGTCAATGCCTGGAATGAACAACCTGACTCTGTGGTTTCATCCCCAAACCCCCAGAACTTTAACCTTAGACTGTCTACGGTTGACCTCACCCCATTCCTAAGAGGTCTGTAAGGGGCGTGCATAAGCGCACCAACGTGCCTATAGTTCCTCTCCTACTGTCCCCTTTTATTTGTATCCATTTCATGTATTCATAATCATGTTTATACTTATATCTGTTATCTAATACATGCTTGAGAAAGAAAGAAAGAAAGAAAGAAAGAAAGAAAGAAAGAAAGAAAGAAAGAAAGAAAGAAAGAAAGAAAGAAAGAAAGAAAGCTTGGCGACTGGGCAGCACACTATATGCAGGCACAAGTTTCTCTTGCTTCAAGGACTGAAGAATGCACAATGAGGAATAATCCTGGCTATGGAAGGTAACAGAGATTTTTTAAAAAGCAGTTTTATTTATGAAGGAGGTCTACATCATATGATCTTATGATAAGTTTCACAAAAATTACAGGTTTTACCTACAAGGACTTTCTTGAATAATGTTGGTAACAGTGATCTCAGTGGTTCCTTTCTGCTGTTCACTGGATTTTTTTTTAATGTTCTATAATTGCTTCAACTTCTTTAAATTCTAGCCCTGAAAGCAAAATTTAGTTGCTGTTCAGTTAGTTAATTATATTTGTCAGCACCTTTTGCTGCTGCCATTGCTATTCCATTTGAAAAGGCAACCTGACTGTGCTTTCAGAACAATTTGCATAATATTATGTGTATTTGCATTATCTCTACCCCTAAAAAACAGACAGGTCTAAGAGACAATTATGGTCTGTTCATAAAATATCACCAGTCTGAAAAAAAACTGTCAGGGTCCCCTGAACTCTGCTACAATTGAACAACAGTTGGCAAATATCCAATCCTTGTAGGATTGATGAAGGGTTTGAGTAGGCTTATAGTTTTAATCATCTTCAGTGATAGTTCCACACATGCCATCTGAAGTTACCCTTTTTTCCCAGTTCTTGTGATGAAAGCAATTGCAGTGCACTGACGGGAAGTGTTTTATTTTAGTCTTAACCATAACAGACATCTTTCTATTGATGTTACCCAAGTCCAGCATTTTAGCATCTGATTATTTCTTCTATCACTTCATAGTATCTTAATAACTTGTGCAATTGCCAGATCTTCAAGATCGTCCCCCAATGCACTTGGGAAATACAAGGAAATATATTGTTCTTAGCATACAGATTAATCATGCTGATAAAGGATCACAAAATGTCTAATCTAATCCTACTCAAATTAAATTAATAATCTCTCAAATTTGCTAAATCGAACTAGCATTCATTGAGTTGGACATTTTGGAGAATTCAGAATCAATGGATGAAATGGCCTTTTTGTTCAGTATATCATATTCAGTTCAGAGGGGGAAAAATAAATTCAGCATAGTTATGAAAGAAGCATATCAACAAAGCAACCCCGGCCTCTTCATTGTACTTCAAAGCCAAATGTATGCTTGATTAGCACACCTCATGATCTCTCTTTTCATCACTTGACATTTTGCATTCAGAATGCAAGCAGCATTCTGCAGAAAGGATACAGATAATTCAAAGGGAGAGAGATAACTTGATAAACCTGTTGCACTATAGCACTGGCATTGATCTCTCATGACATATTTCATTTCAAAGAATCTGTATTCCTGAGATCAGCTGTGTCAGAGGTAACTGTAAAAAAATCCAGAAGTAATTCTTAGTCTATGGAGCAATGGAATGAGTGAGTGCACAATTCTGCATCTGAAAAATGATGAACAGGAAAACCTGCCCATATACATCATTGAAGACATGGGTACAGCACGGAGACAGCATTGGTCGCATTGGTTGATGATCTCTGGAGGGCTCGGGACAGGGGTTGCTCCTCTGTTTTGGTCCTATTAGACCTCTCAGCAGCTTTTAATACCATCGACCATGGTATCATGCTGCACCTGCTGGAGGGATTGGGGGTGGGAGGCACCATGTTGCGGTGGTTCTCCTCCTATCTCTCCGACCACTCGCAGTCCATGTTGGCAGGGGGGCAGAGGTCAACTTCGAGGCACCTTGCTTGTGGGGTGCCGCAAGGGTCGGTCCTCTCGCCGCTTCTGTTCAACATTTATGTGAAGCCCCTGGGCGAGATCATCCGTGGTTTTGGGGTGCAGTGTCACCTGTACACTGACGACACGCAGCTGTACATCTCCACCCTGGACCACCCCAATGATGCCCTTGAAGTGATGTCCCAGTGTCTGGAGGTTGTACGGGTCTGAATGGGGTGGAACAGGCTCTGACTCAACCCTTCCAAGACCGAGTGGCTGTGGATGCCGATGTCCCGATATAGCCTGCTGGTGCCTTCGCTGGCTATTGGGGGCGAGTCTTTGGCCCCAATGTAGATGGTTCGTAACTTGGGCGTCCTCCTGGATGCATGGCTGTCTTTAGAAGAGCATATGATGGCCGTGGCCAGGGGGGCTTTTTATCAGGTTCGCCTGATACGCCAGTTGCGTCCCTTTTTAGATCGGGACTCCTTATGCACAGTCACTCATGCCCTGGTCACTTTTCGCCTGGACTACTGTAATGCTCTCTACAAGGGGCTCCCCTTGAGGACCACCTGGAGGCTCCAAATGGTCCAGAATTCGGCCGCGCAGGTGATTATGGGGGCGTCTTGGCACTCCCATGTGACACCTCTCCTGCGCAAGCTGCACAGTGGTCTTCCGGGTGTGCTTCAAGGTTTTGGTTCTCATCTTTAAAGCGCTCCATGGCTTAGGACCTGGGTACTTGCGAGACCAACTTCTGCCACCAATAACCTCCCACCTGCCAATACGCTCTCATAGAGAGGGTCTTCTCAGGGTGCCATCAGTCAGGCAATGTCGACTGGCAACCCCCAGGGGGAGAGCCTTCTCTGTGGGGGTTCCCGCCCTCTGGAATGAATTACTCCCGGGGATACGATTAATCCCAGACCTCCGCACTTTCCACAAGGCCTTGAAGACTTTCCTATTCCAGCAACCGGGCTGGCTTAATGAAGATTTTAAATGGGTTAATTTTATGAGAGGTTTTAAAATTGGGAAAGCCAAAATTGATTTAATTATGTTTTAGATTTTTTAACTTTCATATTGCTTGTATTTTAATTTTTGCCTGTTCACTGCCCTGAGTCCATCAGGAAAAGGGCGGTATACAAATTTAATAAATGAAATGAAATGAAATCCCAATGCCACAGAGAGAATTATTCTTTTTAAAAAAGCAGTAGAAAACCAGAAGAACGTTTGGAAATTTATTTTTTATTTTTTATTTTATTAAATTTATATACCGCCCTACTCCCGAAGGACTCAGGGCGGTGAATAGCCTCAAGGTAAAATACATCATACAAAAGTTAAAAAACCATTTAAAATACATTAAATAATTTAGGCCCAAACAAATTTAAAACACCCAATTTGTATAAAGCCATGGAGCACTCTAAAGGTGGTGACCAAGATCTTGAAGAGCACCCGGAAGACCACCAGGAGCCAGTGCAGCTCGCGCAGGAGGGGGTTTACACCCACGGAGTGCCACACCGATGTGGCGCTCCCAAAATCACCCACGTGGCCGCATTCTGGACCATCTGGAGCCTATGGGTGTCCCTCAAGGGGAGCCCCATGTAGAGAGCATTACAGTAGTCCAGGTGTGAGGAGACGAGGGCATGAGTGACCATACATAATGAGTCCCGATCCAGAAAGGGACGCAACTGGTGAATCAGGCAGACCTGATAAAAAGTCCTTCCAGCCACAGCCGTCAAATGCTCTGTCAAGCCTGCCCAGCTTGACACATCAGACCAAAGGACTTACCTGCTAGGTGGGGTGGAGAGAACACACCTGCTATCAAGAGAAAACACATGGGCACAATGGTGGAGGGGGTGTCACGAGTTAGGCGGTCGGTCACGCTGCGGACGGGCTAGGCTAACCATGATTAATTGCAATTTTGCATAATGGGTGGGGTGGAACCTGGAAGCAGCGCTGATTGGCTGGTTGTACAGCGCGGCTATTTAAACGGAGTTGGGGTGAGGGAATCCCAACGCCGACTTTGTGTTATCCCTTTTGGTGAACTCAGCGTAATCTACGGCTTCCTGGAAGACGAAAATAAACTGCTTTTCTGTTTGCTCGAGCATCTCGTCTCAGCGTGGTTTGTTGGAGTGCCCAGGCTGCCGAGCGGTCTGAGATGCTCTTCTAAAGAAAGCTGTGAGTCCAGGAGGACACACAAGTTGCGAACCCTATCCGTGGGGGCCAACAACTTGCCCCCAAAGTCAGTGATGGCATCAACTGATTATATTGGGATGTCGGAAACCACAGCCACTCGGTCTTGGATGGGTTGAGTCTGATTCTTTTTCTCCCCATCCAGATCCACATGGCCTCCAGGCACCAGGCCATCACTTCAAGGGCATCATTGGGGTGATCCGGGGTGGAGATGTACAGCTGAGTGTCATCAGCGTACTGGTGGTACTTTACCCCGAAACTATGGATGATCTCGCCCAGCGGCTTCACATAAATGTTGAACAGAAGGGGCGAGAGGACTGATCCTTGTGGCAATCCACATACAAGGGGCCTCGGGGTCGACCTCTGCCCCCCTGTCAACACAGACTGCGACTGGTCGGAGAGAAAGGAGAACCACTGCAACATGGTGCCTCTCACCCCCAACCCTTCCAACCGGTGCAGCATGATACCTTGATCAATGGTATCAAAAGCCGCTGAGAGGTCTAACAGGACCAGAACAGAGGAGCAACCCCTATCCCAAGCCCTCCAGATATCCAGCACGGAGACCAATGCCGTCTCCATGCTGTACCCAGGCCTGAAGCCCAACTAGAATGGATCTAGATAAGCCGATTCATCCAGGTACTGAGGCAACTGTCATGCAACCCCACTCTCAACAATTTATTCTGAAATTTGTTCAGGTATCCCGTATTGTGGATCTGTGATTTAAAACAAGTATCATATTGAAATGGATTGATTATCTAGGCAACTTTATTATTTATAAAACTCATGGCCTTGAAATCTGTTGTGTCTTGTGATTAGACTATGCAGATTGCCTTCCTGAGTGTGTTGGAGAAGGTCTGTGGACTTCTGATTGTCCACAGGGGCATAGGATCAAACTCCAACCTGGTTAGTAAAGCTCCTTTGGGCTTTTAGGCAGAGAACAAGAATACTTGGTGTTTGCATTCCTGTCTGTCTGACACTGGTATTATAGAACTCTGGAAAGTCATTGGTAAGAATGGAACTGAGTTGCTGCTGTTGCTACACTGATCAACTGTTTGGTGGTCAGTGTGGCAGTGAAAATGGAGTTGGCAGAAGTAGTGAAATCTGAAGATTTTGATGGAACTTGGCAGCATGACTTTCAGGGTGGATATGACTGCCAAGGAATAGATGGCAGCAGCATACCAAACTAAAAGTGACAGCATTTGATGTTGGTGGATTGCCAGCATCCTGGCAATGGTAGTGTTGGTAACTTGGCCTAGACTTTAACTGCAGGTGATAGCCTATAGTAATCTGATAGCCATCTTGCTACTTGTGGTTCTATTCAGGGAGGATAACATAGCAATAGTACTGTGTTGTTGATCTGCTTTCACTGATCTTCCATATTTCTCTGGACTGTACTTAGTGATATTTTTGGATTTGGATTTTCCACTGGGAAGTGGATTTGTTTGCATTGTGAAAACAATTTATTACAGTTATTATATCACTTGACCATCTCTCTAAATAGGAGCTGGGGAGTAGGGGGTAGTAGTCTGTAATCCTTTTTAAGAGGTAAAGGGGATACACATACTCAATAGCCTAGTAAGAGTGAGTGGATTTTGAGATATTTTTATTTGTCCTGGAAGTTCTGAATACTTGGTTCAAAAATGCTTCGCTGAGCTGGGTCATTCCCCTTTTTAAGATGAGATGATAGGTTGAATATGGATAGGATCCTTAGGTTTGGAAGCAGATTGGCATGGGGTTGGGTAGGCTGAAGGTTTTGGAGGGTTGAAGAGAGGCAGGAACACTGATGTGATGATAAATAGGAGGATGTATGATAGTATCATGCAGTGTCATATGTCATATGGGGGGGGCAGGCAACACTCAGGGAATATACATTGCATTCTGGACCATTCACTCATCCCATGTACCAACCACAGATCTTTTGATTGCTACTGCTGAACACCAGGTCAGCCTCTAATAAAACTCTTATTTAATCACAGATGGCATGTATCACTAAGACCTATCTTGGCACAGGCAGGGATGTCCATCTCTTCAAAATGGTTGCTCCAATTAGTGCTGATGGAGAAAAGACCAAGCCTACAACTCTTTCTTCATTATACCCCCCCCCCCCCCCTTCCCAGGTTTGATGTTCTTCTCACTCCTATTGAACATCTAGAAGCCACTGGAAAAGACTGACAGGATGATTTTTTTTTAAAAAAAACTGATTTATATGCCACCCTTCTCTGGAGACTCAGACTCATTGTAAGGGCGGCTTACAATGCAATAGCCTTCATACTTTTGTATATTTATACAAAGTCAGCTTATTGCCCCCACAAACTGGCTCCTCAATTTACCTACCTTAGAAAGGATGGAAGGCTGAGTCAACCTTGAGCCTGGTGAGATTCGAATTTACAGTAATTGCAGACAGCTGGTGTTAATCAGATGCTTTTAGTCTGCTGAGCTACCAGGCTCCCTGATGATTTGAGATATCATTAATATGCTGATAATACTAATTCTATATCTGTTTCTGAGTCTGGATGGAGAACAACAGGTTTCATATCAATCCAGGCAAGACTGGATTTTTAGAGTTTTAGAGTCCCCTGGATCTAGTATTTTTCAAAATTTGGTTCTGAATGAAGATGCACTCTTCCAGGCGGAACCAGGACACAATTTGGGATTTTTTATGGACTCCTGTTCAAAGAGCAGTTACCAATCATGGCAAGAGGACTTTTCACAACTGTTTTGTGTCCCTTCCTGGACTGTTCTAATGGTCATATCTTAAACATCTCTCAAATGGATTACCATAATGCATTCTGCATAGAATCTACAGAATCTGCAGAACAGATTCTGAGCTTCTAGGTGAAATTGAAGGTATTGGTTTCATGACATCAGACAAAGTTATTGGTCGGACTGCCTGTTCTCAATTGTTTTCCCCCATCCCACTAAATCCAACAAGAGAAATTCAATCCTGATCAATGTCTGAATTCTGAAGCATACCTCTGAGATTAGATTTCCCTTAGCATTGCCAGCCTTTCGTAAAGTATTGAAGATTTTTTTTATTTTTATTGCTAGCGATGCCACCTAATGAGAAGAAAGGACTCACTAGAGAAGAGCCTAATGCTGGGATCGATTGAGGGCAAAAGAAGAGGACAACAGAGAATGAGGTGGCTGGATGGAGTCACTGAAGCAATAGGCGTGAACGTACATGGACTCCACAGGATGATAGAGGAAAGGAAGGCCCGGAGGAACATTGTCCATAGGTTCACAATGGGTCGGACACAACTAACAACAACACTAACAATTGCTAGTGATTTTTTAAAAAGTTAAGCTTTCACTGCTGGTTATGTGCTGCCAAGAGTGTGCATTCTAGAGAATTGTAGAACTGATATGAGAACATTGGCAGGTCTGCTGCTGCCAGTAACTGGCACCAAAGAAAACATTCCTCATTCCACCCCTCTCTTTTTCCACTTCGGTGAGCAAGAGTACCTATTCTCTTTCCTTTTCTAGTCATTGAAAAAGAGGTCTTTACTGCCTTGAACTACCTCAGTTTTCTCACAGCAGCTATACTGAATAGTAGCACTTCACTTTGCCATGCAGAACAGCCCTCAGATTATTTAGAATGACTAAGAACTGCTTCCAGGATGCAGTCTAAATACAACTTAGCTTACAGTCGAACTAATCTCTCAAATTCCTACTTGCATTTATTCAAATAGTAATCCTTTTCTTGATTCATCAAGTGTTCAGTTTCGAGTATCATGAACTCAGACTTGGCAACCTGAAAAAATAAGAAAAAAAATGAAATATTCATTGAAAATCTTATTCCTAGGGAAGGGAGATTTCCCATTTCCAGATTGCAGATAAGGATGGGGCATCTCTCCATTCAAGGATCTGAGTGAAACTCTTAACACTGAACTTATTGGAATAACCCCAACCTTAACTTAGGTCGAGGTAGGAAGAAATACTTCCAGTATTCAGTATAAGAGGTTATTGCTGATACACCTCCCCACCTCTCTTTGTGACAGAAGTGGAACCCTTGGCCCTACTAAGTTCAGGATCAACTAAGTTTTACAAGCATGGTGTCGAGCCAAGCAACACGCTCGACAACATTACCTGCACGGGGGGGGGGGATGCACTGGTGATGGGAGCACTCAGGAATAGGCGGACGTGTGCGGGGTGGGGAAGGTGGGGCGATGGTATTAGGGCTTCAACACACCGACTGCTGTATTCGCTGACACCCTCACTGCAGAGACGCCGGCATGAGGAGAGGCTGGGAAAACGCTGAGACGCCAAGCCCAGCATCCGGAAAGAGGAGGGAGGGTGTGGCTTTAAATACAGGGCGGGGCGGCACAGTAACGAGCTCTTTGCTATAAAACAGCTGCACGCCTATGGAATGTAGCGCTAATTTCAAATCGTTTAACAAGTGCAGTACGTTCCTGGAGCCAGCCGGATAATAAACCAGCATAGCACCGACCTGTGCGTGTGTGTTTCTTGGTGTTGCCGTGCTTAGCCTAGGACGGCTGAGACATGGAGCACATCAGAAAAGAAAGGGATGGGTAAAATGGGAAAGGTAAGGGTGTTTTTCTTTCTAAGTAGTGTTTCCTAAAAAAGAAATGTATATACTGTATATCTAGCAACTTCAACTGGTACAAAACACAGCAGCCCAGATCCTCACAAGCAACTGATGTTGGGAGCATATGAGAGCCATATTACAGGCCCTACAATGGTTGTCTTTAAAAGTTCTGGGTGAAACTTAAAGGCTAGTACTTGCCTAAAAATCTTGTATGGCTTAGGTCCATCAGGACCACATCTTCTCCCCTGGAATCTTCCAACCAGATTCTTGTGTCAAGATAAACAACCAATTTTTCTTTTTTTCTGAAAGATTAATGAGAACAATGCCCAGATGTATTGTTTTTCAGGGGCTGATCCTCTGGGATGGTCTCCTACCTAAAATCTGATTGCCACCTAACCAAGAGCTGTGGTGATGCAGTGGTTAGAATGCAGTACTGCAGGCTACTTCTGCTGAGTTCCAGCTGCCTGCAATTTGGCACTTCAAATCTCACCAGCTCAGGGTTGACTCAGCCTTCCACCCTTCAGAGGTTGCTAAAATGAGGACCCAGATTGTTGGGGGCAATATGCTAACTCTGTAAAACTGCTTAGAGAGGGCTGTAATGAATGAAGGTGAAGAGAGAGCTCTTCTGGAGGGTATTGGAGTTCTGATGCTAGATTATTTGAGTTTATATTTTATTGCTTTCAAGGGATTGCTTTATTTTATTTGTAGGTCTCCAAGATTCTGATTAATTTGCATGAGCTAGAAAGCAAGTCAAACAAATATGCTTACGTATATGTGTATATTATTGTTATCATTATTATAATCATGAATCAGTCTATTGCATGAAGAAGACCTTGTCTCTGAAGGATATGGACTTTAATTTAGCAGTTTGGTGCAGAT
The DNA here is from genome assembly GCA_030761175.1 of Masticophis lateralis. Classification (NCBI taxonomy): domain Eukaryota; kingdom Metazoa; phylum Chordata; class Lepidosauria; order Squamata; family Colubridae; genus Masticophis; species Masticophis lateralis. Next base: position 184,496,047 of record JAUDYJ010000003.1, read on the forward strand.
TGGTAGACAGATGTTTTTTGACTTCCCAGTCTATGGCTGTGAGATATTCAGGCTAAAAGTAACTAGGCTAAAGTTAGTCAGCTGGCTTTTCTGCTTGAAAAGGACCACTAGTGAAGCCCCTCAACCATTACACCACAGTCTCTTTTTCTGTGTGAATATGAGGAATAGTCATACAATCTTGCCATGTTCTGATCTTTTCCATGAAAACGTTTGCATTTGTTTTCTCTAGATGAATATTTTTTTTCATCTTTGGTTAATTGTATTAAAATACAAAGATAAGAACAATTGCTTTGAAAGGACTTGTTTTTCCTGAATGAGTGCTGAACAAGAAATAAAATATAGATCAGGAAGCAATAACAGAACTGATGAATTTGTGCAACGAACTTCCCAGGAGAATATTTAGGAACTTGCAGAAATATTTTCTTTCAGTCAGACCAGACTTAAAATGGTAAATTAAGCTTTGTGATAGCTAGGTGCAGGTAAGGGGCAACTGAATTGCACAATTCACTCACTCAAATCTCTCAGTAGAGCTTATTTCTTGAAATTGGGGTTTCTGGGTTTAAATGGCTAGCTCTTGCAACTTTTTGTTTATCTCAAAAACATGTTCTCAAGGGACAGCTGGAAAACATGCGATTTCCAAATCAAGAAGATTTTTCAAATCAAGAAGAAATGCAATCTAACACTCATTTCTCACACTGAGACCTTGAACCATTTCCTCATTATTATAAGGCAGGAAACCAGGGAGCGTAATTTGCATTTGCATTTTGTGCATTACCATTTGTAAAAGTATGCTAAAAGCAGAAATATGTCACAAGATAAATTCATAGAGGATGTATTCATGCTGAATAAAGTTGAATAAAAGGTGGCTGAAATTTTATTTTAGCTTGTTTTCCTGAAGCTTTTCCTAAAGTTATTTAAAAATTCCTTTTAAATAAAAGGTAAGAAAGTTGCCTTAGTAAGAAATTCAGGATACAAAGAACTCAGCCATCTAGTCCCTACTCAGGCATGAAAGCTGGCTGGGTTAATTTGGGCCAGTAATTCTCTCTCAGTCCAACTCACCTCAATCTCAATCAATGTATATGAAATCTTAATCTGTTCACCGCCCTGAGTCCTTTGCGAGAAGGGCGGTATAGAAATTCAATCAATCAATCAATCAGAGGGTTGTTATGGGGAAAATAGAGGAGAAAAGACATCCATCCATCCATTCACTTTCTATAGCTCCCATCCCATTGTAATGATTCTTACAATTCAAAAGTGTATATTACACTTAAAATTCTAAAAACATTTTAATACAATAAAAACAATAATAAATGTTCACCACCTTAAGTAAAATAATAAAAGCAGGATAAAAATCTAATGAATACTGTTAGAAAATCTTTAGTTCTAAGTTATAGAAACAGCTGAGCTTTATTTCTTGGCAAAATGCACAAATAAATATGTTTTGAATGCAAGGTTTGCTTTCTGGAGCAATTATTTGAAAGTATGAACCTCATTTCCTTTTTTTTTTAAAGTGCAGATAAATTTACAGGATGTTAAAGGGGCATTACTTCCACATGGAGAGAATATACCACAGCAATTCTTTCCCAATATTTTTTTTTCAGCTATATATGAGGATATGTTGGGAAGTCAGGGATATTAGAATACTACTTGTCCCCAATTCGTTACAAATCATCTCATGTTCAGCCCTATTTCTTTTTAGGAAAAACAAGTATAATAACAGGAATCTCTATCAAAGTTTGAGGCAAAAAAAATGAGGATGACTCTTCCATTTGAGGCAAAGATCTCTTTTTATGTTTGTAGGGAGCAAGTCCATTATAGAGCACCTGTTTTACATTTATTTTATTTTCAGGATTTTAGGGGTTCTGAAGCAAAATAATCAACAGCAGCTGGCACCACCCAGCCAATCTTGATGGATCTTGAAAAAGCTGAGAAGGATTACACCTGAATAACACTTGCAATTTTCAGGATTATACCATCCATCTCAGTCTCCAGCAGTGAAACTCCCTTTCTCTGTGATCGTCTCTGATGTCTGTCATCCCCCCCCCCCACCTGAATGACAGCTCCAGGTTGGTTGACATGCCAGAGCTGACATGAGGCCCCTCTACCATGGAGCGTCCGTCTGTAACAGAAAGACAATGGTGAGACAAAGGTTGAGTCATTGGTCCACCCAGTTTTTCTGGGTGCTTTCTATGGAACCGAGTAACCAATTTGGGAGCAGCTACATCTTTTTCGGGGACCCACATAGCTTCAGCAAGGGGCTAACCTTTCCACAATAGTAGGTATGGGAGTTTTTCCCTAGTTTGGGAAGTTTAAAAATGAATCTTGGAACTCAACTGCAGTCTTGCATATTCTTCTTTTGATTTGAGAAAACAGTTTCTTTAAAACAGAAGTATCCCTGGATTTAAAACATAAAATACCAAGTTAAGTTTCACCATTAGATATTCTGGAAGTAAATAACTAACATCAGAAGATGCATAAATCAGTCAGGCTTACAATATCTCATTTGGAACAAATCTGGAAAACTGAGCCTCTTTTGCTGCCATGCTGGTTAATGACTGAAGTAAATCTGCTGTCTCTGTCTTGGCAGTGCTATTTATGCACAGAATGACTCACTATAATCCATTTTTGAACTTTGAAGTCATGGTTTAACCAATATTCACCCAATGTTGTTTGTTTTTATGGTAATCATTATGTTTCTATGTAAATGATGATTAAAGTCATAATAAAATCAGTTCACTAGAGAAAAAAGAACTGATGATATTTAAAAGAACTTAAATTAGAAGTTAAACCATATGTATATATTAATCTGTATTAGAAGTTTTAAGACGTCTTCCTCATAATTTAAATAAGGAGGAAAGATTTGTTGAAAGTTATATTTCTACCCAGATTTTCAATATCTCCCAGACATTTAATAAAACATATAGACAAATGACAGACTACAGCAGACTACATTGTGTCATAAGAAAAAGGCCTTCAGTGTGATAGACTGAATCAACAGATACATATCAAGGTGAATTTGGGAGGGTCAAGGTGGAAGATGAGTTGAAATGCTAATGGAAAAGGATTGTAAGAGAATGAGTGGGAATGAAAGATTAAATATAAATTCTATCCAAGTAAATTGTCACAATTTTACAAATGGCCTTATGGAGGGTCAGGTTTTGAACGGATGGGGAATGTATTGTTCAGTGCAATAACCTGTTTTATAAAAAAGGTAGTGGTGCACCGAAAATTAAATTCACTGCAATATGGCTACTTCCTTGGAACTGTGTTGAATGGTGGTTTTTCTCACAAAAGTGTTGGATTGTAGTTGCAGTTGGTGTGAAAAAAATGGAAGAACATAAGCTTTGGATTATGAGTTGCCTATAAGCCATGGATCACCAACATGATTACCAACATCCGATGAAGAATAAAGCACAACAAGAAGATAAGCCATGGAAAGAAATAAAGGAAGTTCTGGGTAGCCACAAGGTTATCCTGGTAATCCTGCCATATAATGGTTCCAAGTGGTATAAATAACTTCTACAGAGACAAAATATTAAAATTTAAAAACAGAAAGGCAAAATAAAAAATCAAAGTTATGGAACATTTCAAACTAAACTTATTTTATTGCTCCTTTTTCTCTGAAAACAGATTTCCTCCTGTCTCAAATAAACCTGAACTTCTTTGCCAAATCTCTAAGGATTAATGATCGTTCTGTGGCTGATAGGGAGGTAAAATGAACTCTGTTTTCAACTTCTCTATTTTAAAGTATAGTTTTTTTACTCCATCAGAATGGAAAGGGTAATAATAGATACCTATTTATCTACTTGCATTTGCATGCTTTTGAACTGCTAGGTGGGCAAGAGGTAGGACAAATTGATAGGAGCTCATTCCATCATGTGGTTCACTCTCAGGTTTTGAACTGCCAAGGTGTCAACCTCTCCACCGTCTTCTAACTCAGAATTCTAATCACAAGAGCCACCATGGGCCCTGCATATAAAATGCTGAGAGGACATTTACTCTTACGATATGGGCATTCCCTACTATTACTCATGTTTGATTTCATATCCATAGGTTTGTTACAGTGGTGGGATTCAGCCAGTTTGCACCACTTCGGGAGAACCAGTTGTTAACTTTCTGAGCAGTTTGGCAAACTGGTTGTTGGAAGAAATCATTAGGCAGAGAACCAGTTGTTAAATTACTTGAATCCCACCATTGGTTTGTTAATATGTTTAAAGATATGTAGTTTTAAATTACATATCAAAATTTTGGAATAAATCACTGTATCAAGAAAATTATGGACTTACTACTTTGGAATTTGAGAGCAGCAAAATGATTAATGTTTGAAGTTGGAAAGTCATTGTGATCCCAGATAAACAATTTTGTTAAAAAAGATTTACTATTAATGAACTGATTCTTGGCTAATGTAATAAAAAGACTGATAAATATTATTCTGGGTGGTCCAGGTTTAATGACATTATTTCCTTTTTGAATCTTTTTTTGAATCTTTTTTGTTTTTCTATTAAAATAAGAATAAGAAATATCAGAGGTTCAGGAAGCTCATACCTAAATGCCACATCAGGGTATTTTATTTCTTCTGATTTGTCTTCTTTTGCTATCAGTTTTAAAGTCCATAGGCACTGAAATGTTAAGGTCAGACATATCTATTCAAACTCTACATATGGTAGAACCGATAGCATACCCTTACTGTACTCAATGACCAGTCAGATGAGACTAAATTAATCCCATATCTCTCTATCATCTCTTTCTCTCCCTCTCTCACTAGCTAGCTATAATTTTTAACAAGGTTATAAAATCCAGAATGAAGACATTATTTTCCTGAGTAAACCAATGGCACTTGCAAGAAATCTTGTGACTCTTCCACAGATGTTAAGGTTCCAGTCTGATGATATAAAGCAAATAAAGCTATCCACTGAACAGATGGGATTTTTGTTAGCAATAGAGTTACAAAAAGCTACTCCAGAAAGACAGTTGAAGAAATGTGTTGGCTAGTCTCAGATTCCTCCAAATCACAAAGGCAAACTTGCTTTCTGAAGGGAGTTTTGTTATACCTTTCCTCCATTATGATGAAGGGCAATTGTTAAAGTAAGACTGAGAAAGAGAGAGAGTTGTGTTGGACAGGTATGGTGTGTTGGACAGGTATTACTCAGAGGTGAGTTTCAGCAGGTTCTGACCAGTTCTGGAGAACAGGTAGCAGAAATTTTGAGTAGTTTGGCGATCCGGTAGAAAAATTCTGACTTGCCCCGCCCCCCATCTATTCTCTACCTCCCGAGTCCCAGCTGATCGGGAGGAAATGGGGATTTTGCAGTAACCTTCCCCTGGATTGAGGAGGAAATGAAGATTTTACAGTATCCTTCCCCTGCCACGCCCACCAAGCTACACCCACACAACTGGTAGTAAAAAAATGTGAAACCCACCACTGGTATTACTGAATATGTAATTTGTTAACATAGAGATTTTCTTGTATATATCCTGCCACTCTGGTTTATCTGGAAAGCCATAACAAATGCCACTGATGAATTGTAGCTCTGACTCTTAATGTTTCTTTCACCAAGAGAAAAGACAGCAAGAGAGGCTCTACAATTGTAGCTCATTCTGGATTCTAGTTTTCTAGAAAGAGGAGAAATGTCAATAAAGGCCATGGCAGCCAGGAAAATAAAATCACTGGAAAGCCTAAGTTTAAACCTGAAGCAGAGCCAGCATATTGTATATACCTGATCCCAGCAAACTCATCCCTACATTACTTCTGTCTTAGGCAGGGTGTTGGGCTAAAATACCTCCATTGAACTCCAGATTGTGGGCAGAGTTAGCCTGCAATACTTCATTCTAACTGCTGTGCCACCAGGAGCTCCATTGCTACTACCCAACTTTTTCAGGTCTTACAAAGCCTCTTCCTCCATGCCATTTTGGCCCTTCTCTCTCCCACTTCTCTTTCTCTATATTCCACTGAGCAATACTGTGTCCTTCTCTCCTGAGTTGGGGTAACTGCTGATGCAGTTGATTTTGGCTAGCATAGTTGACTATAGCTTCTGAGTTATCGTGATGGTAATACCATCAGCCCAGCCTTTCAGATTCTTCTGATAAGCCACCTAAAGCAGAGGACTTCAAATGTGGCAGCTTTAAGACTTGTGGACTTCAGCTCTCAGAATTCTCTGAGAATTCTGGGATTCTGAATTCTGAATTCTGGGAGTTGAAGTCCACAAGTCTTAAAGCTGCCAAGTTTGAAGACCTCTGCTCTAGAGCTTTCTTACACTAGCTAATTGGCACTCTACAATTCTCCTTTTCTTCTTATTTTGTCACTTCTCTAGGGACACAGTCCTCCCTTCCAGGCTTTGTACTGCCCAGTAATTGCCAGAAAATTTTCCCAAATTGAGCTTGCTCAGGCTCCACCACAAGCATTTAATCTCAGGCATAGCTGGGTCCAGAATCTTTTATCCCTCCCTCCCCAGAGTACTCAGGAATTCTTCAACAACCCTACATAGTACACAAAACTCATACTAACACATTGCTAACTGCTGGTACCCTCTACCACAAGCACGTTTGGCTTCTTTCTTTTCTCCTTCCTGCTTTCTTCTTCTTTCAAGCAGTTCCCTTCCTTTTATCCTTTCGCTTTGTAACTTTTCTTTTTCCTGACTTCTGAAACTTTGAAATCTAGCCCTTGAGACCAGCAAGCAACCCTCTTATTTTAAGCAGCTGCATTCCTTTCACAAAAATGGTTCTTAAGCTTTCGAGTGAACAGAAGTGGGAGGAAATGTCAGAGCATTTCCCCCCCCCCCCTTTATAGTCATCCTCTCATAGGCCTTATGCGCATATTTAGAAGTTCTATAATATCTGAGTGATGGGCTTGGTTTTACAACATTTTCTTGCAGTAGATAGGTACTTAATTCCTTCAGTGTGGAAGAAAACCTCAGCATGGTTTCTTGATTGGCCTTATCACACACACACACACACACACACACACACACACACACACACACACACTTGATTTATTATGAGTCTAGCTTCTCTCAGGATGTCCACTAGGGCACAAAGTTTTTCTAGGGTTGACTTGAGTTAAAGAATATGAACCTTACCATAATAAAGAAGCACAGCTGTTGATGGACTTAGAAGGGTGATATTATAAATGGGCCAGGGGTGAAATCCAGCAGGTTCTGACAGGTTCTGGAGAACCGGTAGCAGAAATTTTGAGTAGTTTGGAGAACTGGCAAATGCCACCTCTGGCTGGCCTCAGAGTGGGTTGGGAATGGAGATTTTGCAATATCCTTCCCAGTGGTGGGTTTTAATTTTTTTTACTACTAGTTCTGTGGGTGTGGCTTGATGGGCGTGATATGGTGGGCATGGCAGGGGAAGGATACTGTAAAAACTCCATTCCCACCCGATTCCAGGGGAAGGTTACTGCAAAATCCCCATTTCCTCCTGATCAGCTGAGACTTGGGAGGCAGAGAATAGATGGGCCAGTCAGAATTTTTACTACCGGTTCTCCAAACTACTCAAAATTTCCGCTACCGGTTCTCCAGAACTGGTCAAAACCTGCTGAAACCCACTTCTGATCCTTCCCCCCAGGAGTGGGGAGGGAATGGAAATTTTGCAGTATCTTTCCCCTGCCATGCCCACTAAGCCACGCACACAGAACTGGTAGTAAAAAAAATTGGATTTCACTGAAATTTGGATTGCCCACTGAGATGGGCAAGATAGTGACAACTGGAGTTCATATAAATATTAAAGACCAAGGAGACAGAAGACAACCCTGGTTCATTCCTTTTCAGAGTTCAAATGTCAGCAAGAGATAGCTTACCCTATAACTTCTACCTTGGGTAGTATGGGTTTCTCCTCCCTGCAACATCCTAATTAATTGAAATAATATCAGCTCTATGGTTGAATGAAACAATCTTTATACATAGTTTTCTCTAGAGATGAAATCAAAAGTTGATTATAAAACTTTAGAGGTAACACATAACTAGTCATATATTTGTGTTAATGCATTTTTCTACTAAGAACTGTAAGTTAAGGTATTGCTATTTAATCTTCCCTAAGACCTACCGGTACTTACAATTTATCCTGCTCTAATCAGTCCAGAGAAACATGTACAGAAAAAAGTATGTCTACTTAGCTAGTAATGCTTAGGAGACTAATTGGGTGATAATTGGAAGTGAATGTGTTGTTGCCTTTCTTAAAAAGGACAGCAGAAGAGCTAGTCTTTAGGCATTTGGAATGCATTATTAATGCATTCAAATAGGGAGGTCAGAGGGAAAGCCACCAATTAAATGTACTTTTCAGAAGTTTGGGGAAAAGTATATTGCTACCAGGGGCTTTCCTTTTTTTAAATTAATTAATTAATTTAACAATTTCCAGATGAGTTACTGGTGGCCAGGTGTCACTAGAGTTGAAGGATGTGGCAAAAATCTGATGGAGAGGATCTGTATAAAGTAGCTCTGGCAGGCACAGTGGCCTGACAATATTGGTGAAGTTTGTTATAAATAGTACAGTTAGTCCTCTATTTACAACTGTAATGGAGTGTATCCATTATAGCTGTAATTTGTGACAGTTGCAAACTAGGTCATCAATTTTACAACCTTTTTTTGCTGTGATTCACCATGGTTGTTAGGTGGATCCATGGTTATTAAATAAACACTGAGGTCAGTAAGTATTGTTTGCTATGCGGCATTTTTTGCCAAAAACCAGAAGTACCATATTTTTCAGAGTATAAGATGCACCTTTGCCGCCCCCCCCCAAAAAAAGAGGGTGAAAATCTGGGTGCATCTTATACTCTGAATGTAGCCCCACCAGCTTCTCAAATGTAGGTTTCAGAGGCTGAAAAAAGCACCAGGAACAATCAGAAAAGAAGCCCCGAACAGAATTTCAGAAAAGAAACCCCCAAACAGAGCTTCAGAGGCTTTTTTCCTGAAGCTCTGTTTCGGAGGCTTTCAGAGGCAGGATTTTTTTTTTTTTTTCTGAAACAGAGTTTCAGAAGTTTTAGAGGGAGGGAAAAAAAGGAAAACAAAGGAAGGCACAAAGCTCACAACCAAGGAACCTGTTGCTAAAATTCACCTCTGGGAACGCTGATTGGAAGTATTCCGGGAGGCCGATCCACCTGCCAATCAGCTTTCTTCTTATTTTCCTCCCCAAAAACTAAGGTGTGTCTTATACTCCGGTGTGTTTTATACTCCAAAAAATATGGTAAATGCTGGTTTTCTGCAAAACAAAATGTTTTAAATTGCAGTCATGTGGTTGCAGGATGCTGCAATCAGCCATAAAGGACCACTGAGGGATGGGTGGGAAGAAGCAACTATCAGAAATTTGGAACCAGATCCTAAACCTCTGTTGTAACTTTGAATGGTTGCTAGATTGAGGACTACCTGTACATACCTATTCTTCTAATTTTTCTAAAGTAGGATAAATTTTCCAACAAATTTTTAATTTGAATTATTTTACCTCAAAGATGGGGGGGGGGGAATAATGTCTATGGAGATTCTCACTCATCTGGGTCATGATTGTCCCAAGGGTACTTTTCCCAAAAGGCCATCAGGCTTTTTGTTGGAGGGGGGGTTAGTTCTTGGAAAACATTGTGCTTCTCATCTCCTTCAATTCATTCCTTCAAACCTCTGAACAGTTCTTCGGAATTGAAGAACCTTCTTGGATGAAAAGTGAAACATTTTCAAAGAAAAAAAAACCCAAGAAAATCCAGTTGCCTTTTGGAAAATGTACCTTTGAAACACACACACATTTAAAAAGACTATTAAGTAGTTTGACCCACTGATATTTACTGTGACACTTGGGATCCAGATCAGTGTAGAAAAGCAGTATATAAGAATCTGAAGAGGTGAGAAAGAATTTGAAGCTTTGGGAGTATGTGAGGAGTTGTCTGCCTTAATTTCTTGTCCTTTTCTGTCCCAAAAACAAGAGCTCATAAATCTTGCCAGTGTGATATTTTGTTAGCAATCTATGCTCCAGAACTTTAGCTATGGCTGTTGTTGATATTTTCCAGAAATTAGTACACATGGACTCTCTTGTAGCCCTCCTAATAATAAATCTATGAGGTAAGTTAGACTGACATAGTAAAGTCCATAATTGAATGGAGAGTTACAATTAGCTGTTCCTTATTCCAATCTAACATTTTAGCTACTTAACCACACTTACGTAATTTATTTTTAAGATGTGCTCTAAGAACAGACAATGGAAAATGTCAAAATGAAGAAATCAAACCTTGTTTTCAAATAAGACTGCTTTCTTAGAAGAAATAACCAGCAATAAGTTACTGTGATGAATAGACGAGTATTTGTACAAAGAACTAAAGCAAGAACTAAAAGCCTGTGGAAAACATACTGAGGCATATGACATTCAATTTGTGACCTGAGAAGGTATCTCATTAACTGTTGGATGCACTATTGATAGGCCATAACATTTGGAATATGTTTATAAATGATTTACAGTGATAGCCAAGTGACAACTAATTATGGCCACCCAGTAAAAACAGGCTGCCTTAGTTCTTCTCTCACTATCAATCTATCCATTCTCTGCATGTAATTAGAATTCATATTGACTACCTATAAATTTTCTTCATTAAACCCCAAAGAACTCTTCTGACTTTACATAGAGAATATTCAGTTCAGACCTGATAGTAGCAGCAGCTGTAGTCTTGCAGGTAGCCTTTGATTTATGACTGGTCACTTAGCAACTGTTCAAAGTTATGATGGATCCCATAAAAGCTACTTATAACTGGATTTCAAAATTGCAATGGCCACCTCCCAAGTGGTTATGCAATTGCATCTTGAGCGCATGACAACCAACCAACCTTTATGGCTGTTTGCGGTATCCTGCTGTCACATGACCATGATTATTGACTTTTTTTTTTGCCTGTTTCCAACGTATTTCCTGTTTCCAGCAAAAACTGTCCATTGGGTAAAATGGATTTGTTTAAAGACCATGACATTCACTTAACAACCGCAGCAAAAAAGGTTGTAAAATTGGATCCAGTCACATGGTGACCTGCTTAATGATCAGAATGACTTATAACCATAATCCCAGCTTCAGTTGTGGTTGTAATTTAAGGACTATCTGTACTGCCACTCTTATGGAATAAATTTGTTTATCATGTTAGTTTAGTTTCTAAATATAAAGTTAATTATATCTCTCAGCCAGGTTTGCAATTTAAAATTATATAGATGTATTTTTTTTAAAAAAAAAACATTGCTCCCCCATTTTCTTTCATTGTGTTTGTTTAAAATAAAATAAAAAAAACTATCAACTTTTCAAGATGTGTTGTAAAGATTGTTTTGGGAACTCTATTAATGCTAACAATGCACACTTAAGATCTAAACAATTCAAATTCTCTCAGTGATAAATTCAGATGATCTGGATACATTTCTCATCTGCCCTCTGAGTAACTAAATATCGATATCCAGGGGCTTGAAGGAGCTTTCAATGTATTTTTGTATTACTTCCTTTGTCCCCCGTGCAATCGCTTTCCTTGAGACAGCTCACCATAGAGGAGCTGTTTAGGGATGCGGTGGTCTGGCATCCTTGCAACATGGCCTGCCCAGCATATCTGGGTTTTCATCAGCAGGGTGTGAACTGATGTCAGGCCTGCTCTGGAGACGAACCTTGTGTCTGGAACCTTGTCCTACCACCGGATTCACAGAATTCTATGGAGGCAGGTTGTGTAGAAGGGTTCAGTTGATTAGCATGCCGCCTGTACACAGTTCAAGTCTCACTGGCATACATCAGGGTAGTTAGCACTACTGCTCAGTAGACTTTGAGCTTTGTACCACCTCCTAGGAAACCCTGGCACAAGATCAATCAACATGGTACACGCTGATCCACCAAGGCTGCCAGACATCAGAGGACAGATGGTTAGGGACTGCTTCTCTAATTGACCACATTGCTTTATGATGGATTTTCTAATCCCAATTAGTTTTTATTAAGTGAGGTCTACCTATATTGTTTTCTGATACTTCCATTCTGAAATAGAGTCTCCAATATTTAAATATAGTTTGCAGTGGGATTTCTAGGGATTTGAATTTCAAAGTGCTAAAGTTTTATAAACTGAAAATCACAGATGCTCATTTGTTTATTATGTTTCTGTCCTGTCTTTTCATCATTACAAACAACTTCAATTACAAGTTTAACAAAAGGAGTCTGTAATTAGCCAGACATAATTTCTGATGGAAGTTGAAATAGACAAAACAGGATATGCCTCAGCCAAAATAAAGCATATGAATCATATGCTTCTAGACATTCTGCTATAATGATTTTATATGTATTTTTTTTTTTCTGGGGGACTTTTTTTATTGAAATATCAAGATATTTTTTTTATACAGACTCCCTTTATCTATTTATAATTAAACTCATAAATTTTTCGTGGAAGGGTTACAAAACAACTTATTCCACGTGATAAAAAGAAATTTCATAAGAAAGCAAAACATTAAAAAGATTCGTTACTTATCCCATACATAAAATGAAAGTCAGAATAACTATGGCAACATTAGGGAAGAATTTAATTGGTGTTCAACTTTTTCACAGTAGAAGCATCAAAGCAATATCATTTAGGGAAACCCTTATTCCCCATTCCAAGATATAGTTTGAAAAAGAAAAGTGCTTTGGAAATTATTAATCAGATAAGTTGACCAGGTGAAACTTTGCTTGTAATTTTGGATCATCTTCTTACATGTTGCATGCTTCTAATATAAACACTATCGCAATATAGATCACATTTGCAAATCCTTCTCTAAACAATCTTATCCTCGTTTCAGTCAGGGCAACTTTGATCTGCATAGTTGAAATAATAAACTAATAACAAATATTTTTTTAAAGGATCACAGATTCTTTTCCAAATGATATGAAGTGAATAGGATTTAAACTGTCAGCTCTAAATTCTAGGCGACTACACCTCTTAAAGTTGCCAAGTTTGAAGAACACTGGTGTAGGCAATATAAAAGTACCGTCAGCAGTCACAAGAGTAACAATGATAAGTACTGAAAAAGGAAATATATCAATAAAAATATTGTCCAGTTTTAAGCCTATGTGGGTTGAAATACTGAAAAAAGAAATATACAGATGATCGGATTTGTGGGTGCTCCATCACTGAAGGTTTTCAAAAATAAACTGGAAAACCATTTGAGTGGGATGATATAAGTTCTGTCTTGAGCAGAAGGTTGGACTTGAATACCTCAAAGGTGCCTTACAGTCCTATGAGTCCTCGTTCTATGCCAGGACATTTGCAGTTAATAAATATTAATCCTAGACATTTACTGCTTTGGAGAGATTTTCCCCATCCCCAATCAGCCATGGTGAATATGAACAGCAGCAAAAAATTAATGTCATAATTTATGCTCATGAAAAGAGCTATTTCCTTTGATCAGGTTTCTTCAATATCTTTTTTTCCCTCCCTACCACAAGTTGCTTAGTTTGGGTATTAGCAAGGGAAGGTTACATATTAGGTACATAGTGAAGTTCCTAGCTAATATTGGGGGGGTCTACTAAAGCAAAAGCAGGAAATAATTATCTAACAAGGGTCAGAATAAGGAGTTTGTTATTTTATAGTTTGCACAAAGCAAAGCAGCATGCCAGGTTGCAAAGCTAATGGAAAAAGCTTGCTTGGTTAAGCAGCCTCTCTTTCTGGTATTAATTAAAATAAAGTGGATTACAGGCCAAATATTAATAGCTAAAAATAACAATATCAAAGTCAATGGTGGCCTTGGTGGTGCAGTGGACTAAAGTGCTGTTAAAATAGCACTTGCCAGCTGCCTGCAATTACTGCGAGTTCAAATCTCACCAGGCTCAAGGTTGACTCAGCCTTTTATCCTTCCGAAGTAGGTAAAATGAGGACCCGGATTGTGGGTGCCCTGAGTCTCCGGAGAAGGGTGGCATATATATCGAACCAATAAAAAATACATACATACATACATACATACATACATACATACATACATACATGATTATTATAAATGTTATGAAATAAATATTAGGATTAAGAATAAACATAATTTCAATGTTTCAATGCTCAATGTTTTAATGTTTTTAACTTTCTAATTGCTTTCTAATTGCTATTTATATCATTGTAAGATACTCAGAGTTGCTTGATAGTGATATGGGTGGCATATAAATTTAACGAATGAATAAATAAAACAAAAGTATATTTTATTCCATTTTTGCAATAATAATTGGCTGAATTTATGAATAATCTTCTAATGAATATAAAACAAAATTAGCAGTGTGTAAAATTGATAAAGACATATCTTTATTTCAATCCCTGACCAGCATAGCTTTGCATAATCATCCCAACAATTTGAACTGAATAAAATAGCCAAAACCAGAAACTCTGGGCTTGAATGAATTCAATCAAGTAACAGAATAAGGCAAATGCTATAATTCTTAATCTAATCACTATAACTGTAGTACTGATACTGCAATTCCCATCCATTTCTATTTCTGGTTATAAACTGGTGATTGGGTCTCAGACACATAAGCCAAAATCAAAGACTTCAGTCTAAAATTTCCACATTTGTGAAGTTGCAGGAGCAATCACCACTTCTCTGATTTTACTAGTGGAATAAATACATTTGGCAAAGAAATATGAAGCAGTTTTGTACAATGAAGTCTTAGCCTCATATTACTATCCTGCTAACTTCTTAAGAGACATATCCTCAAAATTCATCTCATCCTGAGCCTGCTGTAAAAGCATCTTTAAGATATGTTCCTGTTTTAAAGGAGCATTTCCCCTCTTCCTCCAATGCAATTTTTGCCTTGAACACGATTGACAATGCTTCTTTAACAGTGCTGAGGAAGAAGCGATGCTGCCCAGTTCCTATTGACCAGCTCAAGCTGAGGCAAACATACTTCCTCCCTTCTGATATCTCATCAGTGACTGATTCATTGAAGCCAAACTTTCTTCTTGTATACACTAAGGTCTTTATTGTTTTCAAGCCACCCTTCCATGACCCGGCACGTGATTTTCAGGCTGCCAAGGCTATGGAGGATGGCAAGAGAAACAAGTGAGGAAACTAGCTTTTTTCCCATCTGTAAATTTCTAATCACATGGAAATGTTCTTTGGGATTAGAAAATAGGCAGGTGCACATCCCAACCTAGGGACAGAAAGGCAAATGGAGGAAACTTTATTCCTCCAAATCTCCTGTCCCACAGAACTAGTTCCCTCATCCAAAGTTTACCATCTTTACCTTCTTTATGCTGTTGATATATTTGAAGAAATCCACCTCCCACAGTTGTTCCTCTCTTGTAGCCTTAGTTTATTTTCTGCCTTTGCGTTCCTGATCTCATTCCTTCATTCAGCTGAAGACTTCCTTAGTATTCTTTCCTCCAGATTCTAGTTAATATTCTTCTTTAGTCTCAACTTCTTTGCAAGATGCTCTTGCAAAGCCACATTGGCTTCTTTAGATATAGCTTAGCTTTCTTCCTCACTATTATTGTTTGAAACTTCAAACAATATTATTATTAATTATTAATACCCTCTATGTCAACATTGTAATGGATCTAGGCTGCCACAGCTATCTTTTCATTTCTCAACTTGCCTCACAGTAGGCGGGAGTGGAGTGGGGAGGGAAGAGGCTTGGAATATCAGACCAGACAATAACAACAGATTGTCCTGTGGGAACTAACAGAACTAGTTCCCTCATCCAACGTTTGCCATCTTTACCTTCTTTATGCTGTTGATATATTTGAAGAAATCCACCTCTCACAGTCATCTTAACAGGTGCTGGCCAGAGATTGGAAGGAGTTGCCAGGGAGACGCCAGAACACCTAATTGGACAATGTGACCTGTGACAAGGAGGGAGAGGAATATCTATTCTTTAATTATACTGAAACTGTGGGAAAAGGTTAGAATTGGTTTTGCTTTCATGCATGCCAAAGTGATGTACTTAATAAAACAGTTCTTTGAGAAATCTGATTGTCTTGGAGTGCTGACTTGGTTGGGTTCGTCAGTCGGAACCTTGACACTCTACTAGAAGACCTTCTCAATTTCAATGCCTTTTCTTTTAACATCCTTTTCTCCTGACATCCTTCTTACAAATTTCCTTAGTTTATTGAAATTAGCTTTTTAAAAAATCGATGATTTGTACTTGATTGGAATGGGTGTGAGAATTCATTTGCTCTTTACCAACCTATTTGCTAAACTCAAGAGCTCTAACCATGCATATTCACTTATATCCTCATCATTTTAATTTTCTATCAACTCCTCCTTTTTAGCTTCTTCACATGCACTTTGACTTGCATTAATCCAGGTTAGTTTATGATGTTGTAGAAGAATTTTAAATAATGTGTTATTTCCCATTTTCAGTCTCCCTTTTATTTTTTGTATTTTCTCTGTTAAGTTAGTAATTTACAACAAAAATTGTTTTGCTGCTGTGTTTAACCCATTACCTTCCCTTTTTTAATTTACATTCCTATCCCTCTCCTCTTGCATTCTGGTTTAAAGCACTCCTGCCAAAGTTAACCAGCCATCATCAAATGTATCATCTTTCTTTTAGCAAGAACAATTCCATCTCTGTAAAACAATTCCCTTTTCTTGTCCTTGAAATTTATACTGCTTCTGAAAAACTACTTGCACCACTTTTGCAAACAGGAGTCCACTTGGAAATGTTTTGTTTCTCTTTGCTGAAATATTCTGTTAGATGGGAAGCACTACCTGAGCCAAAGCTCCTTTACCTTCCTTCTCAAAGCCATGAAATCACCTTTGATATGTTGGAGGTCATGCCACATGGTATCAATTCTGCTCACAAGGATGAGGAGAAAAGGTCTGTGATAAGCTCTGTCAATCTTCCTACCACATCTCAGATTTCAGACAGCATAAATGTCAAGATGAAAAAACTAGCTGACAAAGGGGATCTTCTGTGTTGTTCAAGAGGGAGTCACCTACAATCATCATCTTTCTTTTCTTATCCTTGATGATTTGGTAATGCATAATTTTGACTAGGAACTAGTGACAGAGCTTCAGTTGTGAGGTCTTCATCTTGAGAGATGGTAGTCTGGCCTCCAGATCACTAATCTTTGCTTTCATAACTTCTGCTGGGTGACACTTTATGTAGTCCACTTTAACTTCGGGTAGAAGGGCAGACATGCCCAACCTCATCTCTTACTGTGATATCTCCACTAGGAGATATCTAAGAAGGAAAAAAAAGAGTAAGTATAATTGTTAGATATTGCATGCGATCAGAATGCACAAGAATTTGTGGTTCAGAAGGCAGAATGTTCCATTTGTGTGTCTGATCCTTGTCCATTCCATCTTTCAGGTTTTCTTAGTATTTGAGTTCTGCCTTTTCTCACCTTGGCTTTCTTTCTGAGCTTTGAATAATCTACAGAATGTATATCTGTGATAGATTCATTTTGTGTCAGGACAAATGAGATATATGAGCATCAAAAAGAGAATATGTCAGTGTTCCAACAGATGTCCCTCTCTACCTTAGAAGGAATGTTAAAAACAAATGAAAGCTAATGTAAACTAAGAACAAGAAAAGAACAAGAAAATAAATAAAAGAAAGTTAAAGTGCCTGGAGGCCATGTGGATCTGGATGGGGAGAAACAGGCTCAGATTCAACCCATCCAAGACCAAGTGGCTGTAATTTCCGACGTCCCGATATAGTCAGCTGGTGCCATCGCTGACTATTGGCCCCCACAGAAAGGGCTCACAACTTGGGCATCCTCCTGGATTCAAGGCTGTCTTTAGAAGAGCACTTGACGGCCGTGACCGGGAGGATTTTTCATCAGGTTCGCCTGATCCGTCAGTTGCATCCCTTTCTAGATCGGGACTCTTTACACACAGTCACTCATGCCCTCGTCACCTCCCGTCTGGACTATTGTAATGCTCTCTACATGGGGCTCCCCTTGAGGAGCACTCGAAGGCTCCAGTTGGCGCAGAGTGCGGCCGTGCGGATGGTGATGGGAGCAACGTGGCGCTCCCATGTAACACCTCTCCTGCGCAAGCTGCACTGGCTCCCGGTGGCCTTCTGGGTGCGTTTCAAGGTTTTGGTTATCACCTTTAGAGCACTCCATGGCTTAGGACCTGGTTATCTTTGGGACCACCTGCTACCACCAATAGCCTCCCACCGGCCAGTATGCTCCCATAGAGAGGGGCTCCTTCGGGTGCCGTCGGTCAAACAATGTTGACTGGCGGCCCCCAGGGGGAGAGCCTTCTCTGTGGGAGCACCTACAATCTGGAAAGAGCTCCCCCCGGAGATACAGAGGATCCCAGATCTGCGCACCTTCCGTTTCGCGCACAAGACTCATTTGTTCCATCAAGCTGGCCTGACCTAAGTCCGTCCCCTTTTTAAATGGAAATTTTAATTTGTTTTAAATTATGAGGGTTTTAAATTTGTCTCAGCCAAATTATTTAATTCGTTTTTATTCTATTTTAATTTTTGTATTTATGTGTTATCTTAAGGCTGTTCACCGCCCTGAGTCCTTCGGGAGTAGGGCAGTATATAAATCTAATAAAATGAAATGAAATGAAAAATGAAATGAAATGAAAGAAAGGGAACAAAATAATAGAAAAATAGAAAAGAACAAAAAGATACAAAGAAATGGCATCTGCTCTTTTTTACAGAAGTTATAAGTACAATTATACATTTAACTCTTATTCTAAGATAAGATGACTCTCTTCTTTCTATAGTCTGTCCAGTCAAATCATCAAAACTATAAATCATAAGTTTGCTTTACCTGTTTTATGCCAAAAATCAATAATGAGTTTCCACTCAGCAACAAATATAAATATTGTTTTTCCACTGATCAAAGAAGTCAATTTGATCATGTTAGCAAGTTCCATTATCTTCACTAATCATTTCTCCATTGTCCGTCTTTGTGCTTTAAATCTCAAACAACATTCTTATTCTCTTCATTCCAATTAGAGATAAAATATCCAATTCTTTTTTTAACTCCCTGCCTATAATTTTTGTCTTACTCTCCAGAATGTCCATTTTGTCATTCATTTGTTTTAAATCTCCAGATATTACAAAGCTTTCCATCTCCTTAATACCTTCTTTCCTCTTTCACCTTTACAAATCTTTGATCTATTCTTTTTTTCCCCAAAAGCTATCAATGTAGTATTAAGTGATTTAGGTAACTTATTGTCTCATTCCTCAAACATTTTCTGAAGTAAATCTGTGATAATTCCTCTCTCTGCCAATTGCTCTAGGGAGTCTCTCCTCTCTTCTGCTGTTTTTGCTGCTTTTGTCATGGTTGTCATTGTAATATTACAGCCAAACATAAAAGTACCTCAGTTGCATGAGAAGGAATAAAAGGCAAGCTTGTCATTCCCCATTTTGTCTGCCAATGCCCTTAATACTTTTGTCTCAAAATGGCACTCTGTAGTAACAGTCAACATCAGAGTTTAGCTGATATTACTTTTTTTGTTGTTTTGTATAATTTGCCAATTGTCTGTATTCTTATTAGTAAACCAAAAAAAACAAAAACAAAAACCATTCCCATGAAGGCCTGCTACATTTATCTGTTTTAATTCCAATTTGTTCAAGAGCACTTTCACAAAAGTAATCTTTCAAAATGACTATCCCCTTTATCCATTTTAACCTTTCTTATAGCCACTCATTATTAGGCTTTTGCCCAAAGTTCCTCAGTCTTTAACCCTTCCACTTCTCTTTTTTTCTTTGTAATTCAGAAAGAATGTCAACTCGCCAAAGTGAAATTCTCTTATCTTGCCACTAAATAATCTCTGTTTAACTATAAAATAATTTCATCTGAAAAATTTAAGAAATGAGGTTTATGTGAGCCTTGTAAGCTTGATTGAAATGCCTTGCTTCCAGCTATTCAACTCACAAGTCAACCATTAAAACCTCAGTTCCTCCTCTACTCAGGAAGAGAAACTGTCCAGAATGGAAGTGGACAATCTCACAATTTCTCCTTTATCTAGAAGGACCATGCTAATCAGAATTCACTCAATCACATACTGATCTGTGCTGCAATGCTGTCCCCATTCATTGAGGAACATCACATCTACCACAAATTCTCACTGGAAGCCACAATTTCTGAAGACCTTTTAGAAACCTGCTCAAATCTCTGTGCTCTGCAGATAAGAAGTGTAGTCATGTGAACTGCCACTTCTGACATAAACATTTGGCAAAGCTTTGTAGCTATGAATGGTAAAAAAAATATCTTTCTCCACCAATCCATTTGCAATAGCAGTTGAAAGAATATGTTTCTTTCTATTTATTCCCTTTTCCCCAAACTCTTGCAAACAGAAAATTCAAGATATGATAAAAAGCAACAAGAAAACTAGGCAAATACTGATAACCATGTCTAAAGAAATGGTTATTATCAAATGTCATTATTTCTTGCTTTTCAAATCCCTCAGAGGAGTTTTTTTTTTTTAAACAGCATTTCTTTGAGGGAATTCCAAGTTACAATGACCTTTCCATATCAACCTGAGGACAAAAATTTACATGAAAAGGAAAGCTTTTTTTTTTTAATTCAAAGAACATCCCTTCCCTGCTGGATGTGATAAAATGTCAGCCTGGAGCCTGAGGTTCGTACCAAATATTTATACATTTCAGATTTCCAGATGTAATTAACAATGAATCTACCTACCTATGAAAAGAGAAAGGTAGAGAAGATGGAAAGAAGATGTTCACACTCAATAGAAATCTTTATAACTGATTTATTGTCAAGGAGAAAGCTCTTTAAATCTCATAAAAATCAACCACAGATATCTAACTTCAAATAGAAAGTCAATAAGTAATGAAAGAATAGATAATGGTTTCAAATGCTTCAAATAGTTACACTATTTTAAGCAATATTATAAAGCAAAGAAAAAAATCCTATCTTAATTAAATTATATTTGATATATAATGCACATGCACAGACACACACAAAATATATTGAGCAGTCCTGCATTCTTTTGTTTGTTTGTTTGTTTGTTTGTTTGTTTAGGATGAGCATCCTAAAGAAACATCAGTTAAAACTGTCCAGGTGTTCTGAAATAAGGAATTTTCATCATGTCTTCTGACTGCTACTTGATGTTCATATATGCACTCTGCTAGCCTTCTGCTTCTACATTATGACTGTTAATTCCTTACACTGCATGTTGTAGATAACTTTTGTTTTTGTTTTTTTCTTCTGGGAATACTGGGTCTTTTGGTTTAGGCTATTTTTAGATGCCTTTAATTTGTGTGCTGATGTGGTTGTAAGAGACTGTTGATGGTTTCTGAAATATTTTTGATAACATGGCATGTTAGCCTGTTCGAAGCTTGTGTTGATTGAGTGATTCAGACACTTTTTGGTAAATTTGCATGTGTATCTACTGAGATACTCATAATTGGATACCTTTGGAAGAGGAAAAGTGAGCAACTTTAGAAATGGCAAAGTGACTTCATATCTATTGGAATCAAGTATATGTAGGGTTGTATGAGAAAGAGAGTATCAGAACTGCCATCCTGAGCTTCAGCCTCGCTTTGCTAGATGCAGCGGTGGGATTCTACCGGTTCGGACCAGTTTGGGTGAACCGGTAGCTCCAACTATCAGCTGGGAGCGAACCAGTTCACTCCAATGATCACACGGCAGAGCGGATTGCCTCACCTCAGCTGTGTTACTCCCCAGCAGTAATGCAGAAGGTAAAAGACTGTGTGCATGCACAGCATGCATCAGGTCCATGTGTGCATGGAGCGTGCAAGCACGCATGAAGCACATGATCACTGAACCAGTTGTTAAACCAGCAGGATCCCACCACTGGTTAAATGCCAACCTGCCATCAACTACTGAGAAAAGGAAAACTGAAACTACTCATCATCCCTTCTCAAGACATTGGCTTATTGTCCCAAGGTCAGAAGCTTGGGAAGGAAAATGCAATGGCTCACTATCTAGCTTCCTGATCCAGAGACTGTTATCAAAACAATTCCTTTGAATATAACTGGACAATAGGGAGATAACAGGGTGAAGGAACAAGAAGGGGAAAGTTAACCAGGGAACCTTTGTGCACAAACTTTTAGCTCTGGCTTGGCTATACTCTAACCCCTTGGCTTTTAATAAAAGTATACCTTTTGCAGAAATGGAATTGAGGGTCTTTCTTTCCTAAGAATCCAAGCCAGGGCAGGTGTGACAGAGAGAGGTTCATGGTTGTCTTTCCCCAACTTCTTTTTTCCCTGATCCATAAAATTTCTCTCTAAATGAATATTTCACATAACAATATTTGTGGAAATAAATTAGAAATTACATTTTCAAATCATAAATAGTTGGATACGAACAGACTTTTTTCTGATAGTAGGCCAATTTCCACCATGCTTTCATCAGTTTGATGCTGTCATACCACATTGGGAACCGGTCCTATGAGTGATTTATACAATACAATCTTCTCTCATGCAACTGCTGAGCCTCTGGCAGATGTGTCCCAGCTGTTATTATAACAGGCATCATCCCCTGGCACTGTTAGAACAAAAAGCGTGAATGGCAGTTAGAACCACTTTGCACAGAAAACAGTTTTTGCAAATGTTTCCCGAAGACATTTTTTAATTTCCCACAGAAAGAAACAAAACTAGTTTTCTTTTGTAGGTTCAAAAGAATGTATTATGTGAGTATTTAAAGGGTCTGTTTTCTTACAAGGTGGAAAAGCATCATTCTATCTTCCTCGCATAGGACATGAGATGATGAAAATCTACACTATATCATAAAAAGCCTAAGAAGCCAAAGTTTGGAATAATCTGTAATTTTTAATCAACAAAGAATTAAAAAAAAAATGGAATGCAACCGGGATTCTAATTCAAATCAATGCAAACTGAACATCTGAACTGGTTTAAGAAAACACCTATAAGCATTTCCAGAAGATTGGTGCTGACAAGATAGAAGAAGAATAGTGTTTTTTCAACTAACTTGGACTCTTTTTTTTTTTTGTTTTTGAAAGACTGCTTCTCTATTTTTATTAGTGTTTTGAGGGTTTTTTTAAAAAAGCAGTCTTCTTAACTTTGGATGCATCATGGGATCCTTTAGTTTTCTTTTTTCTCCATCTATTGCTTCCAACTTTTCAATTTATGAAAATTTTAGAAGTGTGTGTGTATGTGCGTGCGTATGCATATGCATGTATGTATGCATATCAATAGGAAAGTGCTGAAGGAAAAATAAAAACAATGGAAATCTTAGGAGAAAGTAACAAAGCCCTTTTGAATATCTTGATACTGGAGATACAGTAATCAGAGGTTAATTTTACTTGCAGATTAGATTTCAGAACAACCAACCGGCTTAGAGAAATATTAGACTGGATCCTTTATATGAAAATCCTCATTTTAAAGAGCATAATGTATTCTAATGTTTGTTTGTCTACATACACACATAGAGAGAAGAGAAAGAGGAAACACAATAGTTGTGGATGTACAATGAGTTTTTGACTGAACTAAGAGTTAGAAGGACTATATAAAGAAAATGAAAGATGACGACACCTGAGTATATATAAAGAGTCGTGTAGTGGGGGGGCGAAGACAAGCGGCGAAGACAAGCGGTGAGCGGCGAGCGGCGGCGAGCGGCGGCTGCAGTGAGAGGGCAGCCGTGGCGAAGCCCTTGGAAGAATTCGGAGGCTCCCGCCGCCCTTAAACAGCTGGGCGGCGCTACGAGTCCGCCACCCCGTTTTGAAGATCTCCGCCGCTTCCCCCCCCCCTTTCTGGACAGCTGAGAGGCGCCGCGGAAGATGGCGGCGCGGTGGGGGGGGTGGCGAAGACAAGCGGCGAGTGGCGAGCGGCGGCTGCAGTGAGAGGGCAGCCGTTGCGAAACCCTCGCGAAGCCCCCGCTGAGGAAAAAATAATGCTGCGAGAGATGGTGATGGGTGGCAAGGAGATGGCGGCCAGCGAATGGTGGCAGTGATGAGATTGGGGGGCCAATGATTTTAGTGGCCCCCAGCAGCCAGGGGGCTTATGGCCCCATTGGAGGCTGGTGAGGGTTTCCTCTCCCTCCATCCTGCTTGTCCTCTGCTGGCCCTCAAACCTGCCCGCTCCTTTATTATCAGGCCGCCACTCCCAGAGTGGTGCTTCGGACCTTTTTGGCGTCTTTACCAGCATTTGGCGTTTCCATCTGCATTTCATTACTCCGCTGGCTGGCTATGAGAAGACAGGCCAGCTCACGGGAGGATTGTGGAGCCGGTTGTTACCATCTATCTGAGGGGGTGCCACATTTACAGGACAAATTTGCCAGGCCACAGTGAGAGAGTGGCCTTGGACTTTCCAACGTACCTGTTGTCGGCTGAACCACCGTGAGAGGGTGGCTTGGACATTCCCCCTCAGGGACAGAATACAGAGACTCCGGGTCGCTACCGTGAGAGGGTAGCGGCGTTTCTCTCCTGATTGTTCTGGTCCTGCATTAGGACATCTGGAATTATGACTATGTTTATGGACCCATGCCATGCCCCATTTTCCTGCCTTATCTGTTGGATGCTCTCTAGGTCCACGCTTCTTGCCCTGCGAGATTCCCCCCTCTCGCGGGTTTGGCCCTCCACGCTATCGAGGGCCTACCTTAATGACGGGTCTTGGGACCCCGAGAGGTGGCATGCTGCGAAGCGGGGATTGAGGGGTTTTTTAACTGCTTTTTTAAGGGGTGTTTTAGGGGGTTCTGGGGTGGGGGAGGGTGTGGGTTTGGGGGGAAACCCGGAGGGGAAAGGGACAGGTCTGGCAGTCTGTGATGCCACGGGAGGTGTAGCTGCTGGAGGCAAGAGGGCTCTGATTGAGCCCTCTGTTGAGGGTGGTGTGATTTCTACGCTATGTGGGAGGGGCAGATATGGCGAGAGCAGGGGACCATATCGTGTGGTGGGGGCACGCACTCGCTGTCTTCGAGCGATTGCTTGCCCCAGTCCCCTGAGCTATTCCCGTTCCCCGGGTTGTCTAGAGTCTCAGGACCCGAGGCTCCGGCTGCTGTTGTGCAACGCGAGGTCCGTTGTAAATAAGGCCCCCCTCATATGTGATCTTCTCCAAGAGGGGGGTGCGGACCTGGCTGGTATTACCGAGACCTGGTTGGGCCACGAGGGGGGGGTCCCCCTCGTGGAGATGTGCCCACCGGGTTTCCTTGCATTTCACCAGCCGAGAGCCCAGGGCAGGGGTGGGGGAGTAGCGGTCATTATTAAGGAAGGTCTGGGTCCGACGGAGGCCACTGTACCTCAGATAGCCGGGTGTGAGTCCATCTATGTGAGATGGGGCCCTGGTGGGCAGATGGGTCTGTTAGTCACGTACCTGGCTCCCTGCCACGTGGCAACAACCCTGCCCGAGCTTCTCAATGTTATAGCCGAGGTGGCGGTTGCTACTCCCAGGCTTATAGTCATGGGGGATTTCAACCTGCCATCCATCGGTGAAACATCTGAGATGGCTCGGGAGTTCATGGCTTCCATGACGGCCATGGACCTGACCCAGGTAATTCAGGGCCCGACTCACATTGGTGGACACACCCTGGACCTAGTTTTTGTCTCTGGTCAGTGGTTGAGTGGTCATGATACTGGGGATATAGGCGTCGAACCCTTGTCATGGACTGACCACTCGCTCCTTCGACTCGACTTTCTGACCGCTGCACCCCACCGCAGGGAGGCGGAACCAATTAGGTGGTTCCGCCCCAGGCGCCTGATGGATCCTGATAGGTTCCAGACGGAGCTTGGGCCATTTCCTGAGACACTGACACGCGACTCGACTGAGGACCTGGTGGCTGCCTGGGATAGGGCAGCCGGTGGGGCCTTGGACCGTGTCGTGCCTTTGCGGCCTCTGACCCGGCGCCGAACTCACTTATCTCCTTGGTTTACCGAGGAGCTGAGGGAGATGAAGCACCGGAAAAGACGCCTAGAGAGCGGTTGGAGGGCCAGTCGCTCCGATTCTGACTTGACACTAGTAAGAGCTTATATTAAGACTTACCTAGTGGCAATAAAAGCGGCGAAATCTAATTATTTCGCCGCCCTTATTGCATCATCAGATAATCGCCCAGCCGCCCTGTTTAGGGTGACCCGCTCCCTCCTTCATCTGGGAGCGCGGGAGGATCCCTTGCAGGGACGTGCTGAGGATTTTGTTCAATATCTGGATGATAAAATAACTCAGATTCGGGATGAGTTGGCCGCCGACTGGGTTGGTTCGGGCGAGGTGACTGAGCCCGGTCTTGAGAGTGTTATCTGGGCTGAGTTCGATCCTGTGGCTCCCGAGGACGTGGACAGGATCCTGGGGAGATTGAATGCTACCACATGTTTATTGGACCCGTGTCCCTCCTGGTTGGTGCTGGCCTCCCGGGAGGTTACACGAGGCTGGCTCCAGGAGATTATAAATGCTTCTCTGAGTGAGGGTGCCCTACCGACCGCCTTGAAGGAGGCGGTGGTGAGGCCCCTCCTCAAGAAGCCCTCCCTGGACCCAGCTGTTTTGGCAAATTATCGTCCAGTCTCCAACCTTCCCTTTTTAGCGAAGGTTGTTGAGAGTGTGGTGGCATGGCAGCTCCCCCGGTACCTGGATGAAGCTGTCTATTTAGACCCGCTCCAGTCCGGCTTCAGGTCTGGTTACAGCACCGAAACGGCATTGGTCGCGTTGGTGGATGATCTCTGGAGGGCCCGGGGTAGGGGGTACTCCTCTATCCTGGTGCTGTTAGATCTCTCAGCGGCTTTTGATACCATCGACCATGGTATCATGTTGCGCCGGTTGGAGGGATTGGGAGTGGGGGGCACTGTTCTTCGGTGGTTCTCCTCCTACCTCTCCGACCGGTTGCAATCTGTGTTGACAGGGGGGCAGCGGTCGACCCCGAGGCGCCTAGTGTGTGGGGTGCCACAAGGGTCGGTCCTCTCGCCCCTTCTGTTCAACATTTATGTAAAGCCGCTGGGTGAGATCATCCGTGGTTTTGGGGTGGAATTCCATCAGTACGCTGATGACACTCAGCTGTACATTTCCACCCCGGACCACCCCAACGATGCCGTGGAGGTGATGTCCCAGTGCCTTGAAGCTGTGCGGGTCTGGATGGGGAGAAACAGGCTTCGACTCAACCCCTCCAAGACCGAGTGGCTGTGGCTGCCGGCGTCCCGATATAGCCAACTGACTCCATCGTTGGTTATTGGGGGCGAATCATTGGCCCCCACGGAAAGGGTGCGCAACTTGGGCGTCCTCCTGGATCCACGGCTGTCTTTAGAGGATCATACGACAGCCGTGGCCAGGGGGGCTTTCTATCAGGTTCGCCTG
This sequence comes from Masticophis lateralis, assembly GCA_030761175.1. NCBI lineage: Eukaryota > Metazoa > Chordata > Lepidosauria > Squamata > Colubridae > Masticophis > Masticophis lateralis. Next base: position 184,523,167 of record JAUDYJ010000003.1, read on the forward strand.
ATACGCCAGTTGCGGCCCTTTCTAGATCGGGACTCCCTACGCACAGTCACTCAGGCGCTCGTCACGTCTCGCCTGGACTACTGTAATGCTCTCTACATGGGGCTCCCCTTGGGATGCACCCGGAGGCTTCAGCTGGTGCAGAATGCGGCCGCGCGGGGGATTATGGGAGCGACAGGGCGCTCCCACGTGACACCTCTCCTGCGTGAGCTGCATTGGTTGCCGGTTGACTTCCGGGTGCATTTCAAGGTGTTGGTAATCACCTTTAAAGCGCTCCATGGCTTAGGACCAGGGTATTTACGGGACCGCCTTCTGCCACCAATTGCCTCCCACCGACCGGTTCGCTCCCACAGAGAGGGCCTCCTCGGGGTGCCGTCAGCCAGACAATGCCGGCTGGCGACCCCCAGGGGGAGAGCGTTCTCTGTGGTAGCCCCCACCCTCTGGAACGATTTGCCTCCAGAACTGAGAACTATTGCTGACCTCCGGACTTTTCGTCGGGCTCTAAAGACGCACCTTTTCCAACTCGCCGGACTTGCCTGATCCCTTTTATTTTTAAATATTTCTACATTTTTTAAATTTTAAACTTTTTAGAGTTTTTAGTCGGTTCTTATACCTTCAGCCTTAACTTATATGGATTTTAGGATGTTTTAAATTGTTTATGTACTGGTTTTTAATTGGCTGTACACCGCCCTGGGTCCGCCAGGAGAAGGGCGGTATAGAAATTTAATTAATAAATAAATAAATAAATATTTTCATACATACACACACATTTAATTTTAATGTTTTTTTATGTTTCCAGTCTTAGCATTAGATTGCAACAATCTACCACTCATATTTAAAGAAAGCTAGAAATTGGTACTTTGTTTTGCCACTTACTATCTCCCCTTTTTAAGTAAAAACATGTTTTAAACGTTGAGGCCATATGGGCAAGTAGCTTATAAATTGGAGCATTGTGGACCCATTGTAATACATATACACACTATGTGACCCATCTTGAATTAAACATTATAAAGGGAGATGTGGTCACTTTCCAATAGGTCTGTCAGTTGTTGTCAGCACATAGACTACAACAGGAGAGAAAACTGAAGGCTGTAGTGAGAACTGGGCTATAAACCTTATTGTTACTGATTGACTTACCCTTTCCCACTTACTGTGAACATTTTCATGTTCCTCACTGTTAGCTGTGATTAAACATTGTTTTATACAATCTAAATTGCTCTACAAGGCCATAAATTGAGATCTAATATTCATGATGGTGAGATCCATATTTTATAACTTCTGAGTATAATGGCCCAGAACCGTCACTGTGCCCGGGGAAAGACAAGCATAAAACAGAGCTGGAGTGGATACTATGTAAATGATAAGGGGCCAATAAATACAGATTCAGCTGGAGGTTTGCATAAATGTTGCTTGGGTACTGTGAAGAATGGCTGTCTCTCATAATGTAAATAATTAAAAGGAAAATATATATCAACCAAATATAAAAGAGCAACAAGGCGTTTGGCAGTGTGTTTATCCCACACAAAAAATTGTAACTAGAGTTCTTGAAAATGGATGAAAAATGCAAACAAACCCAGCTGTAAAGCTTGGGACCAATGCAGATAACAAAATGAATCAACAAAACATGAAATGTGACCTGCCAGGTGCTTAATAGTATTGTGTGAATGTTCACTGGCACAAATAGGACTGTAATTGTCAACTGCCAACAAACGGTTGGCATTGCCTACTTTCTTATCCTTCAAAGTCACATAGTTTCTTGTGGCCAACTTCTAAACGTTTTGCATTTGAGCTGCTGGGACTGCTATATCCATTGCTCCTTTTAATATCTATAATATTTGCATAACTAAAATATAAACATCCAGGGTAAAATCACAAGAAAGCACTTAATCTCAGAAGCAAGCCATAATGCCATGAAGCCCTTCCCCATGTAAGAAAAGGCTTAAGATCAAACACTTGAGGGTGACGTACTAAGATTTTCATAAGCCACATCCTGATAGTGCAGAATATTCCCAAGACTGATTTTCCACAAATTGACCTTCTCCCCAGCCTTTTTTTAGTGTTGACAACTACAATTCCCAGAATCCCTATCCAGCATGAATCAAAAAGTGTTATAACAGTCCATCTCTGCACTGATATTATGTAGCAATAGCACTTCTCCAGGAAGTGCTGCCCTCCCCCCCCCGAATGGGATGTTCTCATTAGTAATAGATCTCTTATCACTTCTTTACCATCTAAGCTTTAGCTATAATAGCAGATTTAAATCTTTGATCACAGGTTGAAAAATTTATTATATTTGAGAGAAATTCATGTTATTGAAAGCAATTTTGAAACAGCTGCTAAAGTCCCAATCCAGAGTAAAGCAAAACTTCTTTTCAACATTGATGGCCTCTTTTTTTTTCTAGTTTCTTATTAGATAGACATATATTATTACAGTCCAATTCTTAAAGTGCTAGTAGTAGTAGGAATTTGCACTGGAGGCAGATTGAAAATGGACAAAATATACTGCAGTCTTATATAATTTTAACACTGCACATATACTTTCATTACAAAATACAATGCTTCTTTTTTTAAAAAAATGAAAGAGATAACGTTCTTAGCAATTTCAGTTATTACTTTGGAGAATTAATTTAGGTCATATAGTTCTCAAAAGTAATAAACATAATCATTGCTTATTCCTGAACATCCCATTGTATGGAAAACTGAAAATTCATTCTAAAAAATTCATTTATTGTTGTAGAAAAAATGCCATCATGCTAGCTCATTAGACTTTCTTAAACTTTCTTAATGTTTACACAATATGGCCTTCTGTACCACAACAACAAAAGTATTCAAACATGCTAATCGACACAAATCTAAAAACTGGAGGAAGTACACATGTGCAGTTTTCTGAATGCCTGTAGGTATTCTGTTTGAAAGTAAGCTAAATATATCCAGCATAGGTCACAAGCAGTGAGCTTACTTTATGTTTCAAAAGGAAGATAGGACTGTACTTCAATGGTCAAATACATTGAATTTGTATGTAGAAGGATGCAGAATCAGTTTGTGATGTCTTTAAAGGGCTTGGAAAAACTCATCTGAAGTTCTGATCTCTCTTTCTCCCTCCCTCTCTGTCTCTCTGTCTCTGTCTCTGTCTTTCTGTCTCTCTGTCTCTCTCCCCTCTTAGCTGAAAATAAAAATCATCTGCACACTATAGGTACAGCTGAAAGTTAAAGAATAGTGAAAAATCTATCTAAGATTAAATATGAAGACCAATTTAAGGACATTAGGTAGAAGAACCAACTTTAGAACTGACAATGAAGATATCAAATAGCTTTGGATAGCCTCTATCTTTAAGGATTGACCATCAATAATAAAGGAACAACTAGTCAAGAAATATGATATAGACTATCTCTTAGAAGATAGCAATGAAGGTAATGAAAAAGATATTCAGAAAATATCAGAATTTTGAAGGCAGTAGTTTTCTTATGATAGTCTATGGATGCTAGTTGGACAGCAAGATAAAAATGTATTGATGCTGGCATTGGAGAGGATTCCTGTGAATATACAGATAGCCAAGAAAATGAACATATGGATTATTGATAAACTGAATCAAGACTTCTCACTTGAAACACAAATGACTAGGCTCATCTCAAATCATCCTACTTTGGACAGATTATGTGAAGACTCAGCTCCTTGAAATCTCTTATTATGCTGGGGGAAAGGGAAAGAAAATTCGCAAGAAGGTTTTGATTGCAGAAAACTGCAGCAGATTGGAAGACCTGAAGAGCCAGGTTGAAAGAGAATGTATCCTACAAAAGTTCTATGTGTATGATTGCTGAGAGTCAGCACAAACTTGATGGTATACAATCAAACAACCAATCAGTTCTGAAGTTATTGGAGCATGACTCTTTTTTGAGAACTTTCCTGTGGCACTTTTGGCCACTGAATTTAGTATCAACTGTAGTTTCCTCCTTTATTTTCAAAGGCATATACAGTAAGTTCATGATTTACTGTAGAACATGTTGGCCACCTAGTGCAAGATCCATTATAACTGCCATCACCATAATCAAACCAGGAGATTAAAGCTTCATCATCAACATTATAATAAATCAATAATAATCTTTAGTGCAGGTTTGATCTAAAACTATATATATTAAAAGTCCTTTTTTTAACAATCTAGTATAGTGATGGCTAATCTTTTTGTTGTCATCTGCCAAAAGCAGGAGAAGCACAGAGGTGTCGTGCGCATGCGTGCCCACTCCATAATTCAATGCCTTCCATGCCTCACTCTCCCATGCATGCATGCATGACCACCTCCCATTCATGCACACACAACCTCCCCCCCCCACACCCTGTTTTGTGCCTAGCAAGTCTTCCTGAAGCTTCTGGAGGCCAGAAACGGCCCATTTCCAGACTTCCAGTAGGCCCAGTAGGCCCGTTTTTTGCCCTCCCCAGGCTCTAGAGGCTTTCTAGCAGCCTGAGGAGGGTGAAAACAGCCTTCCTTGCCCCCTGGAGGCCCTCCGGAGGCCAAAGGTGCCCTCCCAGAGCCTCCGTGTGAGCCTTGTACTTACCTGGCATCCAAAACAGGCTGCGTGGAGACTCCTAGGAGGGGAGGTATGGCATGGGCAGGGCGAACCGAAAATCAGCTGGGGAGCTGAGCTAGGGCAATGGCTCGTGTGCCTGCAGATATAGCTCTGGGTGCCACCTGTGGCACACGTGCCATAGGTTCGCCATCACAGATCTAGTATATTATTTATCAAACACTCAGTGCTCTTCCTGATTTAATGTACTTCCTTTTCTTTTCTTACCCTTGTTTCAGAAACTATATATTGTGTATAAATACTTTTTGATACTTTCATTCTCTTTTCTAAAACTCTGGATTATTTCAGCTTCATTCTAGGGTCAAATTTTGTACTAAAACACCCTATTATTATGTTAATCCTTCTTTCTTCAGTTTGACACTTGGTTGACTTCCAGCATTCACCCATTGCCTTTTCATTGCCTGAGCTAAATTATGACCAACTAGATTAATTCCAGCACTGTGTGTCAGGCTTTGTGGCACAGGAATCAATGGCTAAGATAAAAATTTTATTCTTTGTCTATAATAAGCTGGTGCCTCTTATATGTATGATGTCTAGATGAACCTGAGTCATTTGGCAACTATATCTATTAAACTACCTGCTCATTTCTGCTTTCACTGCCCTACTATCTTTCCTGAGAGTATTGGTTTAGGGCTCTTTCTCATGGCCATATTAATGTATTCTTCCAGTGTATAGAAAAGTAAGCTAGAACAAATTGCTTTGCCCTGATGGCCAAACACTATTCTGCCTCAGTGATGAAGCTGACAACCGGTGCTGTCCTTAGAGATTTAATGCTGAACAAGTTAAGGAAAGTTAATGAAAGTATATAATTGGTGGATTTCCTGAAGGTGGGAAAAACATCCCTCATTTTTTCCTCTAATGGGGGTGGGGCCAGAGCTGAAGAGTAGAAGAGAGCTCTAAGGGAACTTATCAATAGGGTTTCCCTTCCAGCTTTAGAAGAAAGACACAAACTGCTCTAGAGATACTCCTATCACTCTTCCCAGTAAGCTATTAGGTCTGGGAGGGATGACTAGAGAAACAGTCAGTTAGCTTGCTGGCAGCCATCAGCTGGCCTGAGAAGCAGCAACTATCAAGTGTTGGGGGGGGGGATAGTTTTAAACATATTGCATATTCAGAAGAGCACTACACATTGTAGAAATAGTCCTGCAAACAGTTGATGGGGGATAATTGCAAGAGACAGTACAACATTCAACGAATAATTAGAACTTCAGAAAAAACCATTGCTACCAACCTGCCTTCCATTGAGGATCTGTATACTGCACAAGTCAAAAAGAGGGCTGTGAAAGTATCTACAGACCCCCCACATCCTGGACATAAATTGTTTCAACACCTACTCTTAAAATGACATTATAGAGCACTGCACACCAGAACAACTAGACACAAGGAAAGTTTTTTCCTCAAATGCCATCACTCTGCTTAACAACTAATTCCCATAACACTGTCAAATAATTTATTAAGACTGTATTACTATTATTCTTCTCTTCCTTACTAGTATCTATTTCTTCCCACTTATTACTATAACCACGTTGCTTGTATCTTTCAATTATATTGTTTTATTTGTTTCCTAGTACAATTTGATAGCTTACTAGTAACCTTGACTATCACTACGTGTTGTATCTTTTTATTCTTGATGAATGTATTTTATTCTCATATACACTGAGAGCCTATACACCTAAGACAAATTCTTTGTGTGTCCAATCACACTTGTCCAATAAAGAATTCTATTCTATTCTATTCTATTCTATTCTATTCTATTCTATTCTATTCTATTCTATTCTATTCTATTCTATTCTAAAGCTGTTTCCCACTTGAATTCCCTCCCAACACTACTGCATGCCTACCAGTTCCTTTTAGAGATATTCTATTTCAAATACAGCATTCTCTTCTTCCAGAGCATCAATAAACCCATGTTTAAAAGTAGCCCCTGCAAATATTAAAGGCATGCTGTGGAAAGCAGAATATCTCCTGTTTTACTATGTCACCCTAACGGTGACATAGTAAGCTTAGTGCTTATATTGCTTAAGGAAAAAAAAAGTCTTAACAGATGACCAAGAGAAAAGAGAGAAACGTCATTCCTGTTTTGCTCTTACCTCTATATTTAAGGAAATGGTGGTCTGAGTAGCAGAGATTAGCAACAAAAGGGAGGCTTTGGGACAAAAAGGATCAGATAAGGGAACTTCTAGTTTATTTGAATATCATCACATTCCTAGGCTCCCGTGACATGGATTTTGGAATACTGAAGAAACTGGTTGAACAGCTTTCAGGATTTCTGTCAGTTATTTTTGAGGAATCCTAAAACAACCCAGAAGCCACAGAACTGAACAATAGCAAATGAACTCTCTTCAAGAAAGAAGAGAATCCCAGTATAATATAACATTACTACCTGGGGAAATGTTTGAGCAGATTATAAAGCAGGTCATTTGGAAGCATCTTAGAAACAATGCCATGATTATTAGGACTCAGCATTAGGTATGTCAAAAAATAGATCATCTTAGATAAATCTCCTCATTTCTTTGGCAAAAACATTACTGAATAAAGGGAATCTTGCTATTGTTCTTTTGGTTCTTCAAATCCAACTTGTCAAGGAGCAGACCAGACAAAAATATAAAAGAAATATTACCTAGGAAAAGGGAAACATTCCTTAAATCTTGAAGAACAAGATATTATTCAGATGTGACACAGACTATTTACTGAAGTATATATAAGAAGGAGATGAGACAGAGTACAATCAAACTTGCCAGATTTTGCCAATTGTAGCCAATATAAATAAAGTGTAGTCCTGGTTTTAATGTGGAATGAATTTCCTATGATTTATCTAGAAGGACTGGCAATCTGGGCACTTAGTGACTATATAAACAAGTCCATGCAATTTTCTTGGCTAGATTTTCAGAAGTGGCTTGTCATTAACTTCTTTAGAGATGATTTCAGCTTTCCAATCTAAGTATCTAATAGAATGTCTAGTCCAAAGTTGAAAATCATTAAAATATGGTTGGAATGGTAACATAAAATTGGCTGGCTAGTTGTAGTCAGAGGGTCAGCATTCATAACTCTGTATTGAATTGGAGAACAATAATTAGTGAATTCAAAAAAAGATCTCTTTTGGGACCAATATTATCCAACATTTTTATTAATGATCCAGATAATAGAATAATAAGTTACTTATCAAATTTGTGGGTGACATAACATAAGGAAATCTAGCCAATACCCAGGCTGACATAACAAGTTTTCAGTCCAATGTGGGCCAATTGGAAGATTGGGCTAAGAGGAACAAGATGTCCTTCAATATCTTCATTCACGGTATATTTAAGAAGAAAGAATGTGGTACACACAGTGGTGAGATTCAAGAAATTTAAAAACCGGTTCTCTGCCCCAATGATTTCTTCCAAAAACCAATTTGCCAAACTGCTCAGAAAGTTAACAGCCGGTTCTCCCGAACTGGTGAGAACTGGCTGAACTCCACCCCTAGGTACACAAATGTAATCAGGAATTCATAGGGATTATTAATAACAAGTTGAACATGACACACAGTTCTGGGCTGCATTAGAAAAGGCACTGTATGAAAGGCATGGACTTCTTATTCAACTTGGTAAGATTCAGAGGTGAAATGTAAAATGTGTTAATACCAGTTCTGTGGGTGTAGCTTGGTGGGGGGTGGTAATGTGACTGTGTGGGCATGGCCAACTTTTTTTTTTAACTTTTCAAAGCATTTTTTCTAATGCTTTGAAAAGTCTTTCTGCCGATCAGGCAACTCAGCTGGGATCGTCAGAGACTTTTCAAAGCATTTTTTTTCACCACCTCTTCGGCCAAGAGGTTGCAGAAAAAAATGCTTTGAAAAGCCTCGAAGGATCCCAACTGAGCCACACGATCATCAGAGGCTTTTTTTTTCTTTAAAAGCATTTATTCATTGGAAGAGGTTGTAGAAAAAATGCTTTGAAAAGTAAAAAAAAAAAAAAAAGCCTCTGATGATTGTGCGACTCAGCTGAGCATGCGGGGGGGCGGGGGCTCAGGGATTTTTGCTACCGGTTCTCCGAACCACCTGCCGCCATCGCTACCGGATCAGGCGATCTGGTCCAAACCGGGAGCATTTCACCCCTGGTAAGATTACACCTGAAGCACTCTATACAGTTTTGGGCAATACATTTCTAGAGGTATATTAAAGAATTAGGTTCAGAGGAAGAGGACACAAAGATAATATAGGAATTTAAGAACACAATATATAAGCAAAAGATGAAGAAATTTGAGGTGTTCAATCTGCATTAAAGAAGACTAAGGGGAAACATCTCAGTATCTGGTATTCAGGTATATAAAAGGCTTTCATAGGGAAGTTGGTGCTAAAGAAGCCTGAGTCAGAAACAATGGGTGAAAGTTGCAGCTATTAGATTTCCCTTAAATATAACAACATTTCATTTGCTGATGGTAAGAGCTGGCTTTCCTGCAAACTGCAGAGATTTAAACTAGTTTGTTCTATGGTCTTTTCTAATTTCACAATTTTATTGACTGTAGAAAACAGAAAATGACTTTCCTTTGTGAGAAACCCAGTCAGATGAAGAGGGAGGAATTGTGATTAAAGGCAACTTCTGAATGAAACCTCCTTTTCTGAGTCAAGTTCTTTCTTCAACCCCAATGTTTACAATTCCCATAGTGTCTGCGTGGCTGATTCAGTTTGTCAGGGTTGGCAGAGTCTGAATCATAACTAAGCAAAGCACATCTTTTCTGTCACAGTGTTTCCCCACTGGAATGAGGTTTCCTCCAAAAATCTAAATGGCCCCGATTTTACTGCTGTTTCAAAAGGATCTGAAGGCCTGGCTCTTTATTAAGGCTTTTGCTGGGGATGCCTGAAGCATCCTTTAAACTTAGGCTTCTTTTTCTATTGTTTCTACCTGATTTGCTATTTTGCCATCTTTATCTTTTTTTGTTTCCTGTTGTTTTATTGTCACGTTTTCATGTTTTAAATCATTTGTAAACCATCCCAAATTGCTGGGAATCAGTTAGCATATAAAATTAAATTTAAATCATAATCATTATAATGTTGGAATGTTAAACAGGGCCCAATGTTAAAGCACATTGTATTGCAAACAGTTCTTTCTTGTGTGAACATTTGAAATATTGACAAAATAATTACCCTTATATCCAAAATATGGGGTTTATATTAACACTGGTCTGAGGTCATATACCTGGCAAATATACCTCTGATGAGGACAATAAAAGTGGATAGTAGGAAGGGAAACATGGAAAGGCGTGGTGGCCTAGTGGTGAAAACACTCACCTCCCACTTGGAAGGTTGAGACTTCAATCCTAAGTAATGGCAGATGTTGTTGTTTTTTTCCTAGAAAAATGTTTGTTGTGAACTCTGCATGATGTCAGGAAGGGCATCTGGCCAGTAAATGCTCAGATCCATTCAGTTGCCCCAACTCTACCCTAATTTAAGGGATTACAGGGTCATAAAAAGGAAGTTTTTAGTGTACTGTAGGAAGGAAGACAATGGTCCTTAACTGAGCAGTGATGTAAGGCACAGATGTTCTTCCTTTTACCATTAGAAATACAAATTCTGTAATCAACATTCTCATTTCCCCAGAATACTTCAGAGCCCAAAATAGTATTGCAGAAGAATTCAATTTGAGATAGACGCCCATTGGGTCTATTAGAGATGAGCAGTTGCAGCCATCTGGTCCAGCTTTTTTCTCACACAGAAGAGAAAATTAGGAAATTAAACTTTAGTTAAATTTAATTCTTAAAAAATAAAGATAAAAATAAAATTAAAAAAAGAGAATAATAGTATGGACTCAGTCATGGTATAGCTTGATGCCAAGTTTTCAGCAAAACTGTTTAATTCTTCAGTGATACAAAGGAAATATGCATACACTATTTTCTCTTTGAAGTCATTTGTGGTACTGTTTGGATAGGAATTTATTTTTGTTTTCTTGATCTTTTTTTGTGCAAGTGTAGGAAAACTAGGGGTCACTGTTTATTTTGATTTTACCTTAACCTCCCTTAGGTACTTGTAGACACACTCAAATCTGATGCACACAACTTATATTTTAATTAATGGTTTTGTGTAGTTATTTGTTCATCTAAGACCTTGGCCCATAGAGAGGGCCTGCAACTTGGGTGTCCTCCTGGATGGGTGGCTGTCGCTAGAAGAGCATGTGATGGCTATGTCCAGGGGGGCTTTTTATCAGGTTTGCCTGATTCACCAGTTGCGCCCCTTTCTGGAGTGGGACTCCTTGTGCATGGTCAGTCATGCCCTCATCACTTCCCGTCTGGACTACTGTAATGCTCTCTACATCGGACTCCCCTTGAAGAGCACTCGGAGGCTCCAACTGGTACAGAATGCGGCCGCACAGGCGATTATGGGAGCGATTCGGCACACCCATGTAACACCCTTCCTGTGTGAGCTGCACTGGCTTCCAGTGGTCTTCTGGGTGAGATTCAAGGTGGTGGTGACCATCTTCAAAGCGCTCCATGGCTTAGGACCCAGGTACTTACGAGATCACCTTCTGCTGCCAATAGCCTCCCACGGGCCAATACGCTTCCACAGAGAGGTACTCCTCAGGGTGCCATCGGTCAAGCAGTGTCGACTGGCGGCCCCCAGGGGGAGAACCTTCTCTGTGAGGGCAACTGCCCTCTGGAACGAATTGCCCCCAGAGATACGGAGGATTCCTGACCTACGCACCTTTCGCCGTGCCCTCAAGACGCTATTGTTCCAACAAGCTGGGCTGGCCTAAACATGATTTTTAATTGGGGTTTATTTTTTAACGATTAGGGCCAAATTGTTTAATATGTTTTTAAAATTGCTTTTAAATTTTGTACTGGGTTTATTTTATTGTTGGCTGTGCACCGCCCTGAGTCCTTCGGGAGAAGGGCGGTATAGAAATTAAATAAATAAGTAAATTATTATTATTATTATTATTATTATTATTATTATTATTATTATTATTATTATTATTATTATTATTATTATTAATTAATTAATCTGCTTGTTGTTTATTGCATTTCCCTATTTCTAATTCCACAAGTCAATTAGCAATTGAGAAAATAAAAGGAAATAAAAACTGCTAGGATTCAGTCAAGCCTTAATAGAACTGCACCCTAGTCTTAAACTGATTAATTGGAAGAAAATAGTATTGATTTTAAATGACTTTAATTTAGAGTGTATTGACTTAAAATAGTTGTTTATAAAGATTAAAGCTGTAAGAAAACAAGTCTAGAAGCCCTTAGAATATTTGAATTAATTGAGCAGATGATCTTTGGTGCCATTTGCAAATCTTCATGAGGCAGTTTCAGTATAGTTGGAATCACTGACAAGTAGTCCCAACTTCTCACTCATATCCTCACTTAACAATGGTAATTGGGACCTGCAATGCTATCACTATGCAGTGTAAATGTCATGTGACTGTGCCAACGTACAATGGCAATTCTGGTTGCTGAGCCATGGTGGCACAATGGTTAGAATGTAGTACTTCAGGCTACTTCTGCTGACTGCCAGCTGCCTGCAATTTGGCAGTTCGAATCTCACCAGGCTCAAGGTTGACTCAGCCTTCCATCCTTCTGAGGTAGGTAAAATGAGGACCCAGGTTGTTGAGGGCAATATGCTGACTCTGTAAACTGCTTAGAGAGGGCTGTAAAGCCCTGTGAAGCAGTATATAAGTCTAAGTGCTATTGCTATTGTAAAATGAATCCCATGGTATCATTAAGTGTGGTGTCATGTGGTTGTCATTTGCAACCTCCTGCTAACTTCTTCATTGACTTTGCTTGTTGGAAGTTAGCAGCGAAGGTTGCTATAATGATGATCATGTCATTGCAAGACAGTGTAATCATAATTGTGAGCTGGCCCATAAGGCCCAAATGGCAAAAATGTGACTGTGGTGTGACTGAAAACAGGAGGATTTGTAATCATTTCATTCACCACCATCATAACTTCAAATATTGCAGCGAGTGGTTATTAAACAAGGACTACCTGTACTTGTAACCTCCTTATGAACATATAACTCTTCTGTTTGTGGTATTATGCCTGCCTTCTTATCTCCAGATATGTACAGTATTGTTGTTCTCAGATTTTCTAATCATAATACAATAGGACAGAAATAGCAACAGCCAGACGCTTCCACAGCTCTCCCCAACCCTGATGGTTCTGTAACAGAGACAATTATCACTGGGGCTGCAACTGAGGAAGAAATATAAAGTGGTTGCTCCTTATACTGCAAAAAAGCATAAGCAGTTCTGTATGACTATGTCAAGCATTTGTAAATAAGCCTATGAGTTAGCTGGTTAGGGTGGTGCCCTTAACCTACTAAATATTCTTCTTGATGAATTATATTAAAAAGGTCAGGGATAACACTTGAAGCCATGTTGTTTTTGTTCTCCAATTAAACTGCAACTCAGAGATGGCCTCCCTTCATTTCAAGATCTTGGATAATGTTTTCTAAGCTTCTTATGTGCTATTCTGTTTGGCTTATGGTTGTTGTTTTTTTTTAAGTTGAGAAATAATGAGAGCAATTGCTGCCATTTGTTGCTCCATCCTATATTACAATTAAGTACATTTTGCCCTGAAGCATTTATGTCACAAAGACCAATTGTGCAGAAGAGCCTAATCTGTTTTGTCTTCTGTGCTACTCTGGGATATTCTTGGAACCAACATGCAAACATTTCACTCTGGATTGCAATGGTCTGGTTCTGGTTTGATTCACAGTCTGGATTATATGTGCTGATTGGCTGTTCCTTGGTTTCCTGCTCTTCCCATGTTTTTCAGGGAAGGCAAGCTTCATTGGCTAACCCCCCCAATGGGTGGATTTATCAATGCCTCTCTTCTCCCTTTAGGGATAATTTTCTCTCCATTCATTTTCTTGCTTTTCCAGATGTTTGCATCACGGGTGGCTTCATACTTTTTAACTCCATTATTTTCTTTGACACTTTTCTTTTCCCCTAATTGTATTATTGTTGTTCCAATGCTACAGTAATTAAAGGGAGTACATTAGTCCTTCATTTCTTTCTTTGTCTGTGGGTCTAAAGAAACCTTATCGTGGCGATAAAAAGCTAATGGTTTAGATTTACAAAAGCAAAAAAAATAAAGATAGCATTTGTTGGAACTTTGTAGTTGTATTTCTATCGGCCTATTTTAAACATTTTTTTAAAAAATGGGGAGAGAGATGGGTCCATTGCAGCACACAGCCAGGATAAAAAGACAGTATTTTGACAGGGGCAAACCCCCAAAGAGCGTCCATTGAGAGAAGTAAGAGTGGAACTGAATGATGTTACAGAAAAAAAATGCATGGTGATCCAAAGTTGTTACAGATCTCCATGGTCTCTATAGATGGTGCTGGGTTGGCTGGAGGAGGAAACAAAGGAAAAGAAAGAGAGATCATAACAGCTAAGCATCCCAAGATGAAATGGTTATACAAGGACAGTGACCATTTGTTGAAAGGGAAAGAGTGTGTCTGGCACTGTAGATAATTGAATCTGGGGATATTTCCAGATTAGAGCAAAGCACAGAGACTAATGACACAGAAGATTTTAAGATTACTTGGGATAGAAAATAGTATTTTAGAGGTAGAGCTTCAAACATGGGCATCAGTATACAGCCGTGATGGTGAACCTATGGCATGCGTGCCCAAAGTGATATGTGAAGCTATGTTGCCTGGCACATGCAATGTCACCCGTTCCTCTTCTGGGTTTCTGGCGCGCTTGCGTGTGTGATGATCAGCTAGCCTTTGTGCTTGCATCAGTGCCAGAAACCGGAAGAGCTGGTTTTCCATTTTCCAGCGTGAGCATATGCGCTGGCCAGCTGATCAGCACATGGGCATGCGCGACAGTAACCTGAAGACTTGCTGGCAGTAACCTGAAGAAACCACAAGTACAGTCTCTGGTGCGTGCATGCCCTGGGCAACTCCTATTCCTGGTCTCAGCCCAGACGAGCGTGTGTGAAGTGCTCCCTTTTCAGTGCCCAAAAGGTTTGCCATCATTGGTATACAGTATTTGTGGTGGAGGAAGAGTGCTGGAGGTTACTATTATCTATTCCTATCCTAAAAAATGGTGAGAATTCCTGTAGTGATAACATAGCAAGCAGAAAATGTGGATCTGGCTGAAAGGTCAGATACAAACAAAATATTGAACACAAAGTTATTAAAACGTTAATGGCTTTGTTTGGTTTGAAACCTTGATTCAAGATTTTAGCCACAAGTAAATATATATTGAATGGCTCCTATGTTTATCTACTTGAAAAGATGAGAACAGACCACTAATTTCTTAAATGTAGGGCTATTTGTCTTAACAGGCACAATTCCCAGACTGCTTACAATACAATCAGATGACTTTTTATAATATTGGAGTATAAAAAATAAATTTTGAATTTAAGAATGTTTTCATTTACCTCATCTTAGCAGCTTTTGCCAAACTGAAATCAGTATCAAATTAGTTAAATAAGTCATGCCTTAACATTATTATGTCATTTTTATAAGCAATGGAGGCTTAGAGTGATGATTTCTTGAATATTTGCAAAAATTCTTAACAATATTCCCCTTAAATTTATTAGATGTGATGTATATTTTGCCTCTTGACCACTATAGTATACTTTGTATTTTTTTTTTCTGACCATAATGAATTTCACAACAAGAATACAAAAACCACTCAGGCAAGAATTTTGTAGTAAAACATTAATTTTGGATCACAGGTTTATTGTATGGATTTTGCAACACAGCTCATATTACAAACATTATCTGGGAAACATTTACAAGAATAAATAAGATGGACTTGCAGTTGTAAAAAAAAGGTTACACTTCACTGTAATGTACAGTCAAAAAATATATCTGATATTCATTGACTTGACATTATTTACCTTCCTTCCTTGTAAACTAGAAAGAAACTCTGAAAGCACAGTGCTGAATTTTCATATAGTGTGTGTGTTTGTGTGTGTGTGTTTCTATGTATTTTAAATATGTGCTTTATCAAACAGCCAACATGTACAGGAGAGCTTAATTTGGTAACATTAAGCATTCAGGGAATACCCTAACCCTATGAATGAAAATAAACTCAACACTCAGGTAAACAATTCCTGACAGCTAACACAGAGTTGGATCAAAGGAACTAACACAAATTTACTGCTAGCATGGGATTCTACAAGAACCTCATCCCCAAGTTTACAGGGATAAAATTATTAGCCAATAATAAAATATTGGCTAAAATAATTAGCCAATAAAGGAGAATATTTGTAGTTCAGAGTTGAAATGAAGGGGTTTTTGTGTTCTCTGAGCTTGATTATTACTAACTTACTAGCACTGATGATGTTGCCTAGACTGGGTAATGAAACATTTTCAAGAAAACAATCAAACTCAGAGAACACGATAGACCTGTCAAAAAGTTATAGGTCTACAGGCACTATACCTTTGTGGGATGACATTATATTTGGGTCTCCACATAAGTGTTTCGCCCACCATGTTCTCGTGCATCCTTCCCTTGGCATACAGCCATCTCCCTACCCCAGATGATTTATTCTGTGGCTAGCCATGCCACTATAGTACGTGAACTATAAGACATACAATAAACTAATATAACAGAATCTGCCAGCTCAAACTGCTGACTACTATAACATGATTTCAGTAGAGAAGAAGAGAAAAAAAGAAAACAAATGGCCTGGAAAAATACTCTTTTGTGAAAAGTAGCAAAAATGACTTTTGGAGAAAGTCATCAAAATTATTTTTTTCTCCCTCTTTAGCATCGCTAAGTGATCTTGCATATACACATTTATGCAACTGACAGCATAAAGTTATAGAAAAGAAAAATATTTTTTTCAGGACATGGCAAAATTTACAGGGTGATTATGCATGACAAGACTGAGAATCACCTTGTGGTGAGATTTCCCAGTTAAAAAAATTCTAAGTCAAAATCCAGTTGGATCTGAATATATTAAAGGATGATTGGTTAAAAAAAATGTATTCTGCAAAGGCTGACATTTCAGCAACTCAGCCATATGAATTTTGCTTCACAGCAACTTATTTGGCAAAATTTTGCTAGAAAACAGTCAAATGTTAGCTTTTT
The DNA here is from genome assembly GCA_030761175.1 of Masticophis lateralis. NCBI lineage: Eukaryota > Metazoa > Chordata > Lepidosauria > Squamata > Colubridae > Masticophis > Masticophis lateralis. The sequence continues at coordinate 184,539,774 of JAUDYJ010000003.1, forward strand.
TCTTTGAGAAGACACTGTTTCATCTAGATCTACATGTCACCAAATTGAGCAAAAGGAACTCCGTGACAGCAAACTCCAGTAATTTTATTCATTTCCTCAAATCACACTGCCCATCAATAGTATTTCATTTCTTCTGGTACCAGTGTGAACACTTAATTATAATGCTATTGAGATAAAACTAGAATAAATAGCAGAGTAACAGCTAAAACATATCATATATTTGGATAGGCAAGCAAATTTAAAAAGGAATGAGATAAGTTTTCAAACATCTTTGCTGTCTGGAAACCTACAAATAGTGACCTTTTTTGTCAGATATTTCTTTATTATAGAGCAATAGTTGTTCTGGTGGCCAAGACACAAAAAGAAATTTATTAGACTGACACCTTTTTTTGAACAAGTTGAAGAAAAATGATCTCTTTTGAAAAGGGCAGTCTGGTTGCTTGCAGTGCAAAGAAATTTGAGAGAGATTTATTGATATTATACTAACATTGAGTCTAGCTGCCATTTTATTCTCTTAAACAAATTACCTTGGTTTCGTTGTTTTTTTTTAAATATTTTCTAGACATTAATCATTGCCCTTCCCACAAAAGTTGCCAGTTGTTCAATAAAGAGATGTACCTACTGACTTTGTTCAAAATCTGGGTCTACATGTCTTGGGTGTGTGTGTGCATGTATGAAATGCTCCATCTCAATATAGAATGTTATATTTTGTGTTTTATTACTGACATAATGTACAAGTAAATGAAAAAATAGATACTTAATATGTTCCAGTGTTCTGTCATTTTTAAATGATTAGAATTTGGCGGCTTCTTTGTTTCCTTTATGTTAAATTCCAATACTACAAGAAATACGATTTCAGGAAAGCTAATATGCTTCAGATCCATTCAAAGTCTATGAACAATGAAAGAAAGCATAGAATACTAGTGTAACTTAAAATTTGTCCCACTGAACAATGCATAATATTTAATTTCATCCAGTGGGGTTTAGTTGTGGAGAAGAGTCTGAGGAAATAAAAGACTTCTCCAGCTTAAGATATCGTGCAACAATGGAGAATTATCACTTTATTCAAAGGCATTGTTGAATGAGATTTAAAGCCTTGTACAGAGAAAGTAGGATAAACATGGTTTGATGGGAGCTGCAGAAATTGTACAAGTAAATTATAGAAGCTATTTTCCTCTGAACATTCCAGTCACATCTGATAGTAAATCTTCCTTACCTTGAATCTAAGAACAGAAAATTTATGTGTATTTTCTATGTACCTAGGAGCATGAAGATATTATCTACATCATGAGACCGTAATTACCACGATGATATGGAAACTGGCCAGTGGTGAAATCCTCTGTGATTTGCTACTGGTTCGCTGCCCATGCGTGCATGCTGCATGCCAAACATGTGCTGAATGTGTGTATACACAGTACATGCCAAAAGCACACTGCACGTGGAAAAAGGAAGCTTAAGGAGGTAAGTAGAACAGTGGGTGGGGGCGAAGGAACAGATGTGCTGCGTGATTTAGAATATAAATCGTGGGGCACAGCTGATTGTTGAAAATACCGGTTCGGACAAAGCGGCAGCTTTTTTTTACTACCGGTTCTCCTGAACCGGTGCAAACTGGTAGCATTTCATCCCTGAAACTGGGGTACTTTCCTCTTCTCTCTTTCTTAAATGCAAATTTTGGAATGAAATAGCCTTTCTGTAATCATACTATTGCTAGTTCCCTACGACTTCCCTCTCCCACAATTGATTTTTTAATATTTTGGCTTGCATCACCACCACTCACAAAGTGGAATTTAGTTGTTGCAAATCAATACCGCACTGCTAGAAGCCATTCCAAGAAACCTATTTTTTCATCTTGTCTAGAGTTATATATTAATCACTATATTCAATCCTTAGTGTACCCATAAGAATGAAACAATGTGCCCCTGTCTTAAAAGGCTGATAATTGAGCTTATGTACATGTGCCGTGATGCATAGGTTGTGTTTTCTGCACGCTAAATTGAGCACAAAGTCTGAGAAAATCAGTTTTCTGGAGATGGCTTTTTGTGAAAGGCAGCAAATTTAAAAATGTTGGTTTCAGTAAATAAAGGTTGAAGGTTGAACTAAGATTCCCAGCTACTGAGATTGCAAAATACTAAACTACAAAGCCCATTAATAATTATTCAACACCACTATTGATGTCCAAGTTTCAAAGAACTCATCAACAAAGCACTTTGGCTTTTTAGTGCACAGTTAATGGTCAACATAATTTGTCATTCACATCTAATTTCACATCAGAGACAGCTTGTTGGTATTACGTTAGCAAATTACAACACAATTCTGCCCTAATATCCACATCAAAACAAGTTCATTTTTTTCCAATTTAACTTCTACAAAAAGGCTTTTGAAAGTATAGTTTTCCTATCAAGGAATCTGCTTTCTGAGGGTTTACTGTATATTACAGTGTAAATTTAATCATCTTTTTAGCTCAAGTATTATGTATATATATTAACCGAAAAAGATGATAAGGACATATATGTAAAATTGACGGAGTGAGTGATGGATGGTGATGTAAATGTAAATCTATTTTTTTTTCTTGTTGCCCTCACTAAAATAAATTAATTTTTTTTAAACAAAACTCTGCCATCTCTGCATCTAATTACAAGCGGGGCTTATTTCTAAAGAAACATGCATAGAATTTCATTATACAGCTTCCCTCATAACCTTGTTATGTGAATATTGCTCTTGAACAACAAGCACTTTCCTTCTGAAATTTTTTGCTCATGTTCTTTGTGTAAAGAGGGCATTAGTATAGCGCAGGTGTCTCCAAACCAGGCAGCTTTAAGACTTGTGGACTTCAACTTCCAGAATTCCTCAGCCAGCTTTGCTGGCTGAGGAATTCTGGGAGCTGAAGTCCACAAGTCTTAAAGTTGTCAAGCTTGAAGACCCCTGGTATAGGGTATAAACCCACAAAAATAGCTTAACTATGACAAACAAATGAAACAGGTACAGTCTGCCATTCCTACTGCTTTCATGTAATTTTTACAATTGTTGTGAAGGCTATTATCTGTTCTCTATCCCTGATGAGTGGAGCCTCCGGTGCTATTTTGTAGGATTTTGCATCAACCGCTGATTACTGTTCTGCTTTAATAGGGTCTGAATTAAGCTGTATTATAGCTTCTCTTTTTATGATGAGACATTAATTGGGTTATATTTTTGAAAATTTGTTAATTCTTTCAAATAGGCTTCAGCCACCTTGAGTTGGATGAGATGTGGGCTAGAACAGTTTTAAAATTAACAATGCAAAAAACTTTCCTGGTGTAATATAACAAAATCTATGACAAAATGTAACTGTAATTATAATGCATTTTACTTGCACACAACCTTCTCTTCACTCTCAGATATAGCATTGGAAATAAAAGAGTTCAAAACCTGTATGTTTCCAACATATTAAATCATTTTTTGCTCTCTTCTTCTCTACTTCATTACTTTTTTTTAACAGCCTACACATAACCTACATATATTTCTATGCAGAAACTTGTTTTGCGGCAGGTGCACTGATTAAATACATCAGATTCCCGCTTATATCCCTCTCCCCAAAAAATTAAGCCAGTGGAGATCCTTTTACCCTTCATATGCATGCATTGCACACATGGAGACCATCGCTAAGCAGATAAAATTAAATTAAGCAGGAAAAAATAGCTCATGCACAACAGAGTTCCATTTTCACCTTCTTCCATTACTTTCCTTGCACCAGCCTTTCTTCTAGCATCTTTAAATTTATTTAAATATAATCATCACCTCTGGAGATTTTACCAAACATTTTCCCTGATCCCTATATCTAATTACAACATTGTCACGCTACAGCCTTTTTGTTGCTCGACAAGCTTTAACCTTTCTCATAAGACTAGTTTCACTATATTTGAGCAAGATTTAACCTAGATTATGACAGGTCCCCAAATGGACATTTGTCATATTGGAACTCTGCTACAAAGATTTGTGGGTAGAAGGCACCTCTGCATAAGTCCAAGAGCATCTCTGCTGCCCTGAAACAGGGAAGCCTGATATTTGAGTTGCACAAAATCTAGATGCACAGTTTGCATTAACTGAAAATTAGTGCAGAGAAGAGCAACAAAGATTATTAGGGGACTGTATGCGAAAACATGTGAAAAACAGTTGCAGGAATTGGGTATGTCTAGTTTAATCAAAAGAAGGATCAGGGTGTGACATGACAGCAGTGTTCCAATGTTTGAGAGGCTGAGGTGGGGATCAGCCTATCATGACCTGAAGACAGGACAAGAAGCAATGGATGAAAAACAATTAAAGAAAGAAACAACCTAGAACTAAGGAGACATTTCCTGACAATTGGGGAATAATTAATCAGTGGAACAATTTGCCTCCAGAAGATGTAAGTGCTCCAATACTGGAGGTTTTTCTGAAGAGACTGGACAATCATTTGTTTTAAATGGTGTAGGATTTCCTGCTTTAACAAGGGGTTGAACTAGAAGACCTCAAAGATCCCTTCCAACTCTGTTATTCTATTATTCTGTTAAAGTAGCAATGAAGGTTCCTCAGTAATCAAGATTATCTGAAATGAAAATACTGCCACATGCAAGTAGCAGCCTTGCTTGAAGTTAAGTACCCTTTGTCACTGGAGCATTTCACATTTCCTTGAGAACTTCAGATACCTCCACTTTTATAGCTACTTGTCGCTTATTTATTTGCACATTTAGAGCAGAAATTCTTTTATCGTATTTTAATAGTTTTATCCTGCTGGTGAACTTGCAAAAAATATGTCTAGAGAGCAAAAAAGATTATTAATTAAAGGTACCTATTAAATTACAATGTTTTGTAGCTATTGCTGCTTTGCCCTTTTATTTTTCAAAATGGAAATTAACATTGTATTTCAAATGTCAAAAATCAATACGTGTAATACCTGATTGCCTGGTTATTAATGAAACAACTAGAAGGTAGAATCACATCAGCAGAAATATCTTAAAGGAAAGGCATCCTTCTTACTGACCCAAAGAAAATAAGTCAAATAAAATAGGACATTTTTGCTAGAGATTTTTTTCTTTAACATAACAAGTTTTAGGGTCAAAATGGGAACTTTAAATGTTTACATACAGTAGCCACAGGAAATCCAAGACAAATTCTATTTCCAGATGACAATTTTGTTATACATATATTTATGTGTATATGTATAATATATATAATATATGCACACAAATACATATACATATATTGGGAACAAGAATAGCTTTCAGGCAATGTTTTTCTACAGATAATGCGGGACAGAAGAAGGATTAAACCCAATTTATGTGCATCCTTGTGTACACTAGAATCCTATAAAATCATACAGAAAAAGTGATGAAGCTAGCAGAGATGACAAAATGGACTGTTTTAATTAGAGAAAATAATATATTCAGTTTTGTTTCTTTTTGGAAACTGCTTCTGGAGAGAGAGAGGGAAAAAATGAACTTTTGACTTTCAGTTTTGCTAATTGACCTAGTTTGTTATTATAGAAATGGTTAGTACTTGGTAAGTTCATAAAGTAAAAAGTTGAGACTGTAATTCTATTTTGTACTTTATTGTACTAAACAAAGTTGCAAGTCAATGCTTTTTTTCTTTCCCTCTTTGCTCTACACCTCTATTTCTTCCTTCATTACTTTCCCTACAATTTTCCTATTGTCTTTCTTTTCTTTTCTTTTTTTAAAGTATATAAAGAGGTAGGAAACTATCCACATAGGGATCATAACAGGATGTGTTCCAATCTGTTTGCATTGCCAGCTAACTAACTAATCAAAACACTCTTCTCACCCATAACTATCAACTGTTTTTCAACTAAGATTTGGTGTATGTCACTTCCAGGCTTTTCCTTTCATGGTAGAATCCTTTTTTTCTGTTTGTGTCAAATTTTAACTGCTTTTGGCTTGTGTTGCATGTTGCACCAAGAAGTAGCCCACTGATTGTTCTGCCCTCTTTATCTGAGATGCTTAATCTGCCCATTTGAAATGGACCTCTCTCTTACGTCTCCACTTCCAGGTACATATAATCAAATACATTTCTCAATTTTCAAATGAAGAATGAGACTAAGAGATTACCTACACCAATCAATTATAGTCTGCCTATTAGTGTAAAAAAGAAAAGAGATTAATATTGCTTTCAACTGAGCTCAATCTTTGTTGACTACATTGGCACATCTGCATAGTTGTCTTGACAGCAATATTAAAGTGGTTTGTCATTGCATGCTTGCAGGATACTTTTTTCTAGATTATAGCCCTAAATTCTAGATTATAGCCCTAAAATTTCTTTATAGACTCACATAAATACTAGCCAGATCTGACATTGTCTAACTTTCAGAATCACCCAAGATCAGTTATGTGCACCCATGTGACATTAAAAAAAATCATAGCTGTGAGTAGCCTTGTAACAACATCAGTTTAACGAATAAGTGTAATGCAGATGTCAGTGAGAAATATCATATTTCTATTTCTGCAGATAAGTGCTCTAAATATATGATGTAAGCATTTGTAAGGAGAGACATCTATGGTGGTGAGCAAAATGTTAAATTCCTTTTTTTGGGGGGGTAGAGTTTAGCTAACTGTTTATTCTTTTGCATTAGTCTAAAGGCACAAGAATCACTATATATTATGTATACATTATAATATGTAGTTGGTTCCCCAAATCGGGGATGGTATGAACACACATTTAAGAAAGTTACTGAGAGATGTTAACAGTTAAAAATAGCATTATGAGCTAATTTTACTTGTCATATGCCAAGTTTAAACCTTCAGTTTCTTCGCAGATTACTTATCTGGGAGAAGTGTATGGTTGCATTAATTCTATGCTTGAGGCTCTTCTTTTTTTTAAGCGGAATGGCTAAATTAAGAATAGCTAAATGTTTAAAAAATACCAAAGTACAACTGCTACATTTCAACAAGTGACAGTTCCATAATAAAACAAAATCTGGCGATTTCGTATTATTCAGCTTCTACATAGTTCTACCATTTCAACGTGCTGTCGTTGACTTGAGGCAAAGAACACAATGGTCTTGTGTTTGTTTAAAAAAAATGTTTTCTTAAGATTTAACAGAAAACTTTGATCTCCTTTCCCATAATGCACCCCGAATCTTTCTTCTCAAAGACGAAACAGTTGTGATTTTGAAAATAAAGGCATAAAATTGTTGGCTAGTTTCTTTTACAAAATTAATTTTAAAAAATGATTGTTGCTGCAGTAATTATTATGAGGCAAGAGAATAAGTTTATCATGTACCATAAATAACAGTACCTTTTACAGAAAAGACAGCTAACGCATGGATTAATGAAAATGATTCATATCTCTTCTTTCATCTGACAATGAAATTTGAAGGCCTGTCATTATGTCCCTTGTTTGGGTAATGTGGGTGGCCAGCCTAACATAACTCATATATGTTAACATCTTACATATAACTGCATTTCATCAGAAGGTGGGAAGTTACAATCACCCATTCCTATATGATCAGGATATTTTAGAACACTGCTTTCTATCACATCGGTTAGTGAGGCATGTAACAAGTCCATGTACTATTTCATACAACAGATCAGATCTTGACTGTGTAGGTCAGGGGTGTCAAACTAGTGGGCTGAATGCATCACATGCAGGCAACGGCCACCCCAGCTCCACAAAGGGAAAAAGCATCACAAAACATCACATGATGGCAACGTGATACTTTGAGTTTGACACCCATGGTGTAGGTGGTAGAATAACCTCCAAGGTACATATTTTAAGCCCATCCTTCAATTTTCCCCTTTCATAAAATATACACTGCACACAACCAAATACTTATGATAAAACAAAATTAATTTCATTACCTAGGAAAGGAACAATAATTTGAAACATGAAGATAATTTCAGGGTGACCTCAATGTACTTTGCTGGGAGATGCAGTTTTACAGAGTTGCTTCACCAGCACTGCAGCTGATAGGAACCATTAAGATTTAACCAATCCATGCAGAACATTCAAAATCTAGTAGCATTGTGTATTAATCAAGGCAGAACATTAACTGGTAGCTTCTTCATTCCATAGCCTGCTTTTAAGACAATAAGAGCTGACAGAAAAATCACACATTTATGATGGTGGCTTTTTCATCTGAAAAACTTAACACAAAGGCTTGCTCTGCTGAAAGCCAAACATATATTTAATGAAGCTTCCCTTTAAAGCAAACTGACTTATATAGGAAATAAAAAAATGAGGATTTGTAGAGACACAGGAAGTGGAGCTGATATTTTATATACACACACAAACACACACACACACACACTCCTGTTTGCATCAAGGGAGGAAAAAAAGACACATCCAAAATGATAGGGAGAAGCAGTCAGAAGGGATTAGAAAGCAGAATATCCCCCCCTGCCTCTTGCTTTGCCATAGTGGGTTGCTTAAAAGGCAAGAATGTTCTAAAAACAGATGGCAGCAGATCTCTCCTCCGGCACTCAGCTCTGACCTGGTTTCTCATTCAAGGATGAAGAGCTATATATGCTTTAGCCCATTACTCCTCTGAAGTAAAGTGGGGAACCAATGTCCTTCAAACACCAAAGCTTTAGGCATCCTTTAGCTCCCTGCCCTGATGAGCTAAAACGAACTTAAGTATTCCAATGCAACCTCATATACAAATTTATATTGTTCCTGAAAGAGAGAGAAGAAGAACACAGTGATAAATCAAGATAATATTCAGGTGACTCATTCTTTCAATCTTCTCTACTTTAATATCACATTTAGATCCCCCAAAATCCCATATACAGATACAGGGTTCCAAATTTGCATTCAATGTTCTATGTGACCTTTAAGAATATTATTGTTCTATTTTATCAAATTGCTAAAGTAGAAGAATATGGGCAATATTACAAGTAGCGATTTAGATTACAGCACAATCAGATTGAAATGCCTTTGACCATTCACATCAAATAAATGCATTGTTTTAAAAAACCAAATGCAAAAAAAGAGATTTTTTTAAAAAGACAAATACATATGGTCCTACCATAGAATCTGCATTTTACCTGCTCTTCTAAAGATGAAAAATTATATTTAGAAAACTAAATATAATTCCCAAGGAAGAAGTTTTAATAAATTGAGACTGATCTAGGAGATTCATGTATCTAATGAATAACTTTCTGTAAAAGTAGAGCACTTCAAAAGTGCTTCTCCTGCAGCTCCTACTATACAGAAAGCTTCAACATATCTGGACAACTTGGTATATGCAGAGCAGGGGAGAAATCCAGCTGATTCTGACAGGTTCTGGATAACCGGTAGCGGAAATTTTGAATAGTTTGGAGAACTGGCAAATGTCACCTCTTGACTGGCCCTAGAGTGGGTAAGGAATGGAGATTTTGCAATATCCTTCCCCCAGGAGTGGGAAGGGAATGGGGATTTTGCAGTATCCTTCCCCTGGAGTGGGGTGGGAATGGAGATTTTGCAGTATCCTTCCCCTGCCATGCCCACCAAGCCGCACCACAGCCACAAGCCACTCCACGCCACAGAACCGGTAGTAAAAAAGACCCTGCAGAGGTAGTTTCTCAAAAATGCCCTAAATCAGAGATTCATAGCACTGTGAAGTACTTTAGTGCATCAGTAATTTTTTCATGGAATGCCATTGTGGCACTGGAATGCCAGTGAACAATTGGGAACCACACATTTCAAGCTGTAAATTATTTAAAGATTTAAAGATTAATCCAATTTAGTATCTTAAATTGTGGTTACAAAACAATCAAACTCTAGTGTAGATTTTTAGTATTATCAACATATGATCCAGTATCTTACATTGATATCCCAATTTGGCAGAGTCAAGACTTGAGATCTTTTACAGAGTACCCTCACATGAGCAATAATTAAGTTGCAATATGTGTATATGTGTCCATGTAAGAAACTTTCTATATTATTTGCTAGTTACCTTATTCCTACTGAAATTAATGGATATAGTGCAACTAAAATTAAATAATTTGAGAGTTGGGGGAGGGAGGGGGAATCCACAGGCAATAAATGGACATGTTTTCTTTCAAGAGCCAGTATAAAGGGTGACCAAAATATATGTCCATTTTATTCATTGCTGTCATAATGTTGCTATTAATACATCCTCTGAACAGCCATCCAGAAGAGAGGCAATTGTTCAATTTTATTTAAAGTAGTTAAGACACCTATATTTGACCCTGTTGATTTAAAAATTATAGACCAGTTCCAAATGAACTATTTTAGGCTAAGCTTCACCAATATATTGAAGCTATCATTCTGTCATCTCTCAGACCTCTCATTATGTCATCTTATACAAAGCAAGCAGGTAAAATACTCATATTCTCTGACTAAGGCTGGTTGAGGCCGAGATTAAAATGAAGATGCTGGTTTGACAGTTGAATTCAACTTTGTTTGGAAGTTGTTGTATTCCCCCAGAAAGAACCCAAACATTTTCCCTGATGTTATGTTGTTTTTGGATTCTTAGATGGTAATAATATCTGCCCACTGTCCATTACTAATCCATGTCTTAATTACATCACATTTCAGGCAAAATATCTGAAAGCTTCAATTGTTCCAAAATGCAAGTGGTTATATTAGATGATATGAGAGTAATATGAAAAGTCTTACATAGCTACTAATGTTTCTTTCAGAGTTAGTTCTAAGAAAATATTTAAATTTTAAACTCTGACTTATTTTTGGTCCCTCTATGTAAAGTCTCATACCTTTCTATAAATCTATCTGTTACTCCAGCATAAAGGACTTTTTCTTATATCGCTCTCAAATAAGGGGATACATTTCCCTATTTGATATTATTTGAATATTTGATATTATTTGAATTATTTATATTTTATTCTTTCACCATGGTTAAAATTGGCTTTTTTTCATGTTTCTCGTTTTGTTTCTTTTTCACCCTTAAATGGACAGGTAAGCAGTACTCTATTAGGATTATTAAGTAAATAAACACAGCACATAAATTACCACTGGACATAATCTTAGAATGTAGAATATATTATTTAAAATCTCAACAAGCAAACACATAAACACCATCCTCAAAGATCTGAAGTATACTTTATATATATTAAGTATGGGGCAGTGTGTCTACTATGTGCGTACTTGCCCATAGATTCAACTTATCTCACATCATTTTCTCTATAGAGGAGAGATAACATCAAAAGTCACAGGTAGAACACTGAAGGTTTCAATTTTGCATCCAGAGTTTAAAAACAAATTTGAACAGAGTTTCATAGACTTTGAGTAAGTAGATTGGAAATCTTTCAAAGCAATTCTCAAAATAGCCACACCTTTCATTCAGGCTCACCTGGAAGCTTGAAAAGCTTTATAGAATAACAGAGAAGTGCTCTGTACAAGGTTAAAAAAAAGCCATTGTCTGAATTATTGTCGAAGTGTGTGACACCCCCAGTATTTAGGGGTTACTGAATACTGAATTAAATGGATTTTATTTTAATAGATTTTATTAACTATGGATAGATGCTGTTTGCCTGCCTTTCAAAATGAAAAGCAATTGAAATGTACTTTAAAGTAAGTGTTCCTAAGGAGTTTTCTAAGTACATAATGCAGCTTCTGCTATTATCTGAATAATACATCAAATCCAAAATGGATGCTTAGAAACAAAAAGAGACTGAATATTTTATTTCAAGGAGCAAGAAGCAATCAACCTATTATGCTTACCAATGTCTCCACCATGTTGGACTTGTTGTTCCGTAAGGTTTTCACTATGTGAAATACATCAATGATATTTTGCTGCTGGATCATTTCACACACACTACATATGGCACAGAAGGTGCCACTGCGGCCACCGCCATTCCTAGCATAAACAATAAGAGCTGGTTTAGGAAATTACATTTGTTCTTAACAGAAGAGAACTTCAAGGGAATCTACAAGATCTACCCAAATGCAAGACTACCAATTATATGTAACAGCCATATATACAATTTACTTGCATGAATGTTTTTCATAAAAATAGTGCAATGACATTAAATTAAGAACAGAAACTGTAGACATAGTAGCATTCTATTTTTTCTTGTTGGGACACACAATATAAGTTCTATCATATAATATCTCATATAAAGTATTAATGTGTGATACTTCTGGACTATATAATTAATAACAGGTTATCATCTATATTTGACATCCTTGGATAACTGGAACTTTCACTTTCTTTTGCCGGCTAAACATTCCAATCAGAATCTACATGCTGATTTAGCCAGCCTTCTACCATTTTATCAGTGATCTAGAGTAATGAGGGAAATACTAGACTCATCCATCTGACCAGGAGTGGGTTCTAAAATTTTTTACTACTGGTTCTGTGGGCATGGCTTATGTTGTGGGTGTGGCTTGATGGCCATGTGACAATTATTTAGGATTTAGCACAGATATTGGTCTACCAGGCTTTTAACTGCTTGCAAAGCTGTACCAATCTACCCATTTATTTTTGCAGGCACTGGTCTACTCATTTGTTTTCTTTTAACACTGATCAGCTGTAGGGCAGCCCTTTGAAGCCCGCAGCAAGAGTTTAAACAGTTTTTTTCCCTCTAGCCATTAGCTGGGACTCAGGAGGCAGCAATAGATTAGGGCTGGGGCCAAATAAAAAGTAAAAATAACATGGGGGTGGTGGGGCTCGGAGGGTGGGGTGCACGGGGGGGGGGGCGGGCAGAACCAGTTTGGTGACATCATATCATCACTGATACCAGCTCAGGAGAACAGGGCCGAACCAGGAGGAACCCACCACTGCATCTGACATCACAACATAAATATTTCAGGACTTATGAATGGAGAAGGGGAGTAGTTTAGAATGACAATTGAACCAGAGTTATTGACAGGCAGGCTTAATGATAACAAACACACAACATATTATTTTTTAGCTCTATAATACTATAATGCTGTATTAAGCATTTGGAACTTCAGGTTTTCTTTAATTATGTGTATCAAACAGTACAGGGTAATCCATCAAAGTGACCAAGTTTGCAATGATTCTCTTTCTTTTCAGACAGGTAATCAGATTTAACACAGAAAACAAGGATGCAGAAATGCTTACAGGCAATGAACCACAGTCCGTCCATCTCGCCCATCATATTGCTCCTGCCACTTTTCCAACCGCCTGACCACTTTCAGGAGAGAGCGCTTAGAAGGGGGAGTGTCTCTATATGCTGGCCAGCCAATATACTGCAAGTGTTGAACAATACGGTACCCATCTTGCGGCTAAAGAAAAGAATGCAGATTGGTTGAATCTTGAAAAGGAAGGTAAGGATGCTTCTATATACCACCATAAGAACATGTGTTGTATTTTAAGAACTTTGAAAGAAGATTTCTCATTCATTTTGGTTGCAGGAATTGGGGAATATTTTCAGAAGTGTTTATCTCAGCTGGCCTTTTAATGAGCATACATATTAGAACATTCTTCAGTTATAACAGAAAAATTAAGGAAACACTTCCTGCTTCAGAGTAGAAACCAATGATGCCATGTTTAAAAAGCCTTTTGTAAGCATCATCTAGAAATATAGAGCATAGATTCAGTTACTAGTAACTAGCAGAACCTGTAAATTCTCTCTTGAATGTGATGAGCACATTTGGGGACAATGTCAGGTCTAGAATAAAAAAAAAATTCTTTTAAAAATGGAAAGAAAAATCATTTTTAATTAACAGACAATAATGGTTTTCAGCTAATGATCTTACTTTAAAAGATTTAATATCAAGGGCATATTTAGCATTGACACTGCGGTTATTTTCTAAAACCATTATAAAGAAAATTGTAGCTGATAAATCTTGTAGTCTGAATCTTATGTCTACCTTTGCAGGCACCATTATACTTACAAGTAATAGGTTAAAGGGGATATTTAATACCATATCTGTTATTAGAGCATTTGTTTTCATCATCAATGCTTTGTAGCAGAATATAGAAAGGGTGATGGAAGGGGACTGCCAAATAGGATATGTTGAAACCATGTTAGCCTTTCTCTTTTATTTATACAGGTAGTTCTCAACGTACAACAGTTCATTTAGTGACAGTTCAAAGTTACAACAGCACTGAAAAAAGGGATTTATGATTGTTTTTCACAGTTATAACCTTTGCAGCATCCCCATGATCATGTGATTTAAGATGCTTGGCAACTGGTTCATACCATTGCAGTGTCCCAGGGTCATGTGATCACTTTTTCTGATCTTCTGACAAGCAAAGTCAATAGGGAGGCCAGATTCACTTAACAACCAGGTTAGTAATTGTTGTGGCCCGTCATCAGCAGCCTGTGCAGTTAGTAGCTGATTCCGACAGCGAGGAGGCTGGTGTGGGACTGTGCAGCTGGCACTCAAGTCAGACAATGAGGAGGCTGGAGAAGATGTGGTGCCAGAGGCGGGGATTCAGCCAGGGCCTTCAGAACCTCCAGAAGCTCCCATAAGTGAAGAGGAAGAAGAGGAGGACCTCTTCTTGATGCACGGGCACGCAGAGCTGCCAAAAGGCAGGAGTGTCTCCTCAGGACGAGGTCTCCTCGAGAGTAAGGCTTGGGGCTAATTGGCCACTCCCTTAGTCTATTTAAGGAAGGATGACGACTGAGGCAATTTGCAGGGAACAACTTCATTCACTCTCCTTCGTGTTGATCTTAGTTCTCTTGTCAGCTTCCTGCAAATTGCTTCTGGGCTTTCTGCCAACCATAATAAGATTACGATTATTTATTCTTTGGATTCTTGTAGGCTGTTAAGAAAGTTAATTAACAGCCTTTGTTTGAAAAAGACTGATTTAATTTTGTAAACTAAGATTTGTACAGACTTTGTGTGTGCTGCGTTCTTTGGGGTCCGTAGCCGGGGCAGAACAGTAACTTAACCACTGCAGTGATTCACTTAACATCTGTGGCAAAACTCACTTAACAAATGCCTCACTTAGCAATGGAAATTTTGGATTCAATTGTGGTCATAAGTCGAGAAATACCTGTATTAGCTGACTGCCCATATTAGAGGAAGCTATGGACAATTGCCAATGTATACTAAAATTTACGATTATATATTTCCTTGACTTTTCTCATGCAAAACCTGGATTCATATACGCCATCCTGTTCTAATGTATTACATGCTTTAAAAATTTAAGTTCAAGGTTAAATGGAGAACAGCTAGGAGAGATCAGATATAGCTTATAAAAAACAAGGCAGGAATTAGGAAATAAGCACCCATTATTGAACTATTAGCCAATACTGCAATTGATGGGGTCTAAAACTATACAAGAAAGATAATAAGTAAAGAGGGGGGATCATTCTAGCATCTTGTAGAATGATAAAGAGTAAAATGATTAATAAGGAACAAACAGAATGGAACAAAATAACTATTTTGGCTTCATTTCCTATAACTGATCCCTTTCAATAAGCCTAAACTGCCTGATGTTCTATAGTCAAAAAAGACAGGCAGGCAGGCCAAAGAACAGTAACAATATGATCATCCCACCTACATTATCGCAACAAGACATCTTGATATAATATATTATATCCTAATTAGTATCTGCAGAATGAATATTGATAGAAAATTATTTGACTTTTATTTACCCTTGCCATGTTGCAGATCCGAAATATCCGATTAATAATATCCTCATCTATATCAGCAGAAACAAATTCCACTTGGATTGGCCCATAACAGCAAGATGTCTTCTCTGGCCAGTACTGCATACAAAGCTGATGATAACAAAAGGAAAACAAACACAAATCAGAAGCTGAAAAAAAGGAGAAATGCAAAACACCAATTTTCACCCAAAATCTTAGAATGTTCATTTCTATTAAAAGACACCTTGAACACGCTCTGTATACAACATAAATTATTAATGACAGATACAGAGGAAATCATTTTCTTGATCCCCAGTCTCAGTTTTGCAAATTATTGTTCACCTTTATATTTCACTAGCCTAAACTCTTGTTTAATGATGGGAATTATAATCAAAGCTGGCCAAACTATTTATTAAAGGAATCAGATTAAAGCATTTATCCATGTTGTCAACCCTGAAGCTGGCCTGGCCGAAGCCATCTTGGAGCTTCAGCTGTCACATTAGAGCTGAGGGATAGGGAGGGGGGATTAGATATAGCTGTGGTTGTGTAGTCAAAACTAAATACTTTCTCTTGGGAACCAAGGACATTCTCACACCTGGCTAGAAGAAGGAAGAGTGATGTCACCTGACCAGCGATGCTGCCTTGATTGGGCCATTGACTGATTGGGATTGGGGGAAAACTTTCACTTTTAATTAGGTGAAAACCGAGGGACCCTTCAGAGTCGGTTTTCACCAAATATCTGCCAATATGGTATTTCCAATAAAGCTATTTTTTGAGGAATCTACCTGCCTGGAGTCTTTGCTTGCAATGGATCTATTACTTGGAACCAGTGGTGAAATCCAAGTTTTTTTACTAGTGGTTCCATGGGCGTGGCTTGGTGGGCATGCCTGGGGAAGGATACTGCAAAATCCCCATTTCCTCCCCACTCCTGGGGGAAGGATATTGCAAAATCTCCATTCCCACCCCACTCTGGGGCCAGCTGGAGGTTGTATTTGTCGGTTCTCCAAACTGCTCAAAATTTCTGCTACCGGATCTCCAGAACATGTCAGAACCTGCCGGATTTCACCCCTGCTTGGAACCCTGACACATGTATTTAAGGTGGGTCCAATAGTAAGTAAAAATGCTTGATCCATACATGCTTATTTCTTAAACAATCCGCCTACCTGGGCAGCATCCATTTCATTCAGCATCACAACAGAAGAACAATTGTAATCAAACACTAGCCTCCAGAAATCAGCTCCAGTGTTGGGCAATGGATGCTGAGTAACTATAAAGGCAGCAGGTTGCTTGTGGCTCTAAAGGTAGGAAAAAAAAAAACAATGAGGGGGGAAAGGATTCACATTAGTGACAAAAACCCCTTATTGTTTATTGAGAAGCATATTACACCAGGGAGCCTATGGACAGGCAAACAGATGAACATAAACAGATTATACAAATCACACCTCATACTCTGTTTTTGCCACCCCATTGAATAGAAACAGCCTGCATAATAAGTTTTATTTCATTAGAGAGGAAGCACAGGAACAAGAATTATCCCTTTTGCATAACAATTAGAATAAATGACTCAATGTGCCAGCTGGAAGCAAGACTTTTCCTAAGGAAATCAATAATGGGGAAGCTGGAATCTGATAAATTAAGTTGACACAACAAGCTTTCGCTACCCTTAACCTAAACAAGTACCGTATTTTCCGGCGTATAAGACGACTGGGCGTATAAGACGACCCTCCTCAGAGCCATTTAAGGCTCATTAGAGCCTTATGGACTGGTCTGCCTGGTTACAGGAGAATGAGACCCGGCGTATAAGACGACCCCCGACTTTTGAGAAGATTTTTGTGTGTTAGAAAGTAGTCTTATACGCAGGAAAATACAGTACTTCTTTCTTTTTAAGAGCTTAGCCTAAAAAAAAAAAAAAAGCCTTTAAACCTCTAAAAGTTGGAATGTATCAATTATATTTCAGACATATTTTCCCTAAGCATTTATCTTAGATAGATGTATCTATCTGAGCCCTACATGGCTCAGGGCCAGGGTATCTTCGAGACCGCCTTCTATCACATAGCTCCCAGTGACCGGTAAGATCCCACAGAGCTGGTCTCCTCAGGGTCCCGTCAGCTAAACAATGCCGGATGGCGGGCTCACGGGGGAGGGCCTTCTCTGTGGCTGCCCCAGCTCTCTGGAACCAGTTACCTCCTGAGATCCAGACCATCCCCATCCTATTGGCCTTCTGAAAAGCAGTGACCTGACTCTTCCGGCAGGCCAGGGGCCGTTGATCTTGCTGTTGAACTTTGGCAAGATCCGGCCATGAATGGTGTGAATGAGTTTTAATTATTTTTAATGGTTTAATTTTTAATGTTTTATATATGGTTTTTAAATGCATTGTAAGCCGCCTTGAGTCTTCAGAGAAAGGCAGCATACAAGTTGAACAAACAAACAAACAAACAAATAATGCTTAGATGGGAAATGTACCTGGGAATTTTAGAACTGCTGGCTAGACTGGAGAATAAAACAAAAACAGGAGCCAGAAGAAGGCAATGGAAAACTACTGCCATAACACTGCCAAGAAAACTGAATCTATGCACTCACCAAGAGTTGAGGTCAACTCAAGATCGTATTTATATTTAATTCAATTAATTGTATTAGTGATTGTTAGAAGCAGCACATTTATCCCAAAGGAAGATGAGTCTCAAATTCAGATAATTTTATCTCTTAGACAGAAAATCATACAAAAAGTACATTAATTGGTGGGCCCTACTGCTTGTGGGATTCTTTCACATGAATAATACTGGCTGTATCCAAACAGGATGGAAACTTTGCATTGTCCCCATATATAAAAAGGAGTTAAGGAAAATTCCCCCAAAATTATAGGCCCAAAAGTAGTACCGTGTTTCCCTGAAAATAAGATCCTATCTTATATTTTATTTAAATCCTGAAATAAGTGCTCGGACTTATTGCCATGCACTCAAAAGCCCAATTAGGTTTATTATCAGGGGATGTCTTATTTTGGGGAAAACAGAGTATCAATACAATGTGTAAAATTAAAAATCTTTATCTAATTCTAAAACATTACAATTGAAAAAAATATTTGCCAATATTTCTTCTTTTATACAACAGTAAAATTCTAGAAGTCAACTACTGATTTTCATTAATTTAGTGACAAACATTTGGACCAGAAGGGCGGATCCTGTTATTTACATTGCCATTAGCATCCCTCAAATTTAAAAATTCCAAGTTATGCCTGTGCTTTAGAGTGTAAGAAAATGCTGGCATAAAAAAGAGATTACACATTTAAAGTATTATTGTGTTTTGCCTACAGCTTACCATTTAAATGAATAAACGATCCCTTCTGAACATCTGTAGAATAAACATGGATTAGGATTTGGGATGAGCCTAAAAAGGAGATATCCATCTTCTTAAAGCAGTTTAGCTAGCATTCTGACAGGTACTTAAAAATAGTCCTGAGACCCAAACAAATCAGAATCCATGCTGATGTAGTGCCAGTCATTTCTTATGAGAATCTTACAGTGGGGAACAGAAAATCCAAGCCCTTGTTAACCTGCATCTGAATAGCAAAGCTTGACACAATGCAAAAAACATATATAAAAAAAAACAAATAAAAATTGCTATGAAGAAAGAAACACCAATTTTTTTTAAAAAAAATCCAAATTTACCAGGTACTTTCCTTCAGCTACATCAGGGGTGTCAAACTCAAGGCCTGCAGGCCGGATCCAGCCCATGGGATACTTAGAGCTAGCCTGTGGGGCCGCCCTGGAAATAGCGAAAGACCAATCCGCAGTGCCTCTGCCAGCAAAAATGGAGCTTGAGAGGGCCATGCGCTGCCTTCCAGAGCTCCATTTTCCCTGGCAGAATGCGCAGGCCACAACAGGCGCCCCCGACACAAGTAACATCGAGATGGCCACACCCAGCCAGCCCCCTGAGGTCAAGCACAACCCTGATGTGGCCCTCAATGAAATTGAGTTTGACTCCCCTGATCTACATCAAGGTAACAAAAGTGGATAGAGATATTAGAAATAATACTCCCCAGATCCTGAGCTTCTTGTCTCACTCAAGACTTAACTGTACATCAGCAGAAGATTCCTCTTTGAAATGCTCTTTGAAAGTCCTGCTTTCTAGAGCACCCTGTCACCATACTAGTGAGGCAAGAGAACAAGTCATCACTAGAGGGACACCAAAATGCAGGCATATGCTCCAAGAGATACATCTGATCGAACATTCTCTTTTCCATTCCTCAAGCAACTTCCAAGATAGGCATCCATGTAGGCAAAGAACCAGCATTCTTTCTTCAATTTTCCTATCTAATGGTATTTATCTTGCCTGACATGGTTTTAATGGGGAAAAAAAACCCCTATGTTTTAAAATAATGTAATATTTTTGTTTATTTAAGGGACAGAATAAGACTTGGTAATATAGCTATGTATGATTGATTGGGTTTTTTTTTTTACAGTTAGAGATTTTATAGCAATGAAACCATCATGTTGGTGTGTGTCTTGGATATATATGATACAACATACATGGCTATAGTTAGGCACTTATAAATGCAAGCCACATCTGAAATCAAGGTTGGTAGGTCAGAAAGAAGACAAGTAGCATGAGAAGCCCTTCAGCATTTACTGTGGAATTTGTTCCTATGTGGAATATTTGTAAAGATAAACCAAAACAAAACCACCCCCAACAGTTTTATTGCTGGCAGCTGCTCGAAGTTAGACACAGAAGGTTTTTTTTTTTTTTAAAAAAAAACAGTTTTTGCTTAGTGAAGCAGTAAAGGGCCCTGTGCATTCAACTGTTAGATAACAGATGCATACTTGCTATCAAAATGCCTGTGAGTCATTCTGACAAGATTACATACTGCAGCTGAAAGTATTTATTTATTTAAATTGTGAAACATGCAAACCTTAGATTTTATAGCAAAGGTGCTCACTTGTAATCATAACTGACTGAATGTTAAATAAAAGAGAAGAGAAAGAAGGAAAAAATATGGGATTACATTTTGGATTTGTTTCTTTTAAAGTCATATTCAAACAATTGTAACCCAAACAACTGAATACAGATGCTGAATCTAGAGTAAATATACACTATACAAGGGCATTCCCCATCCCTTATGATGTGTCATTTTGTAATTAACGTATGGGAGATATCCTTCCCATATCCTGCTCTTAAAAGGGACTCATTTATACGATGAAAAGACTATCACACTGAAACAGGTCATTTTCAGCTAAAATTGATAGAATCATATTATTTTCATTTGAATTCATTTATATATACATATATACATATATACATATATACATACATACATACATACACACATACACACATATACACATACACACACACACACACACACACACACACACACACACACACATATATATATATATATATATATATATATATATATATATATATATATATATATATATATATGTTCAGTCATAAAGTCAATCCTTGCCCAAGTTCTAAATTTTCACTTTGAAAAAATGCTTGATAATTTTGTTCTTACATATGTTTGATTTTGTAATTTTGATCTCAAATTCCCTTCCAGCCATGGCAATCACTCTTTCTCAGCCCAACTGATCAAACAGGATAAAAGTGAGATGCAATGTATTCAGAGGTGGGTTTCAGCAGGTTCTGACCAGTTCTGGAGAACTGGTACTGGAAATTTTGAGTAGTTTGGAGAACCGGTAGTAAAAATTCTGACTGGTCCCACCCCCATCTATTCTCTGCCTCCCAAGTCCCAGCTAATTGGGAGGAAATGGGGATTTTGCAGTATCCTTCCCCTGCCATGCCCACCAAGCCACACCCACCAAGCCATGCCATGCCACATCCACCAAACCATACCCACAGAACCAGTAGTAAAAATTTTTGAAACCCACCACTGAATGTATTGATACCTTTTTCAGTATTTTTGGAAAAAGTGGGGATAGAAATGTGATAGAAAGACAATAGTGCTTCAAGTTATTCAGATTTATTCTGTTTCACATTTTTTTAAACAAGAGCTTTACTTACATCCATGAGTGCAGCATTAATATAGTTGCTTGATTCTCCATCAACAGAAATAAGAAAAGGGAGGCACCGATCCAAAGGAAGTACATCCATGCAGCGATTCTTATCATGATTTCTTGGCAAAAGTCCAATGCTGCAATCTTCTGGACGTACTCGAGGAGTAACAATATTAAGGGTCTGTATTTGGAGCAAAACCAGGGACTGATTAATATTAAACTTGCTAAAGACGTGACTGTATGTCCTACTTGTCTTGTCCACTCACCAAGTGTCTACTGAAAATGTTGCCCGTTGCCTAATTGGGATTCTAAGGAATCCCAATTAGAATCAACTAGGTCTGAGTACCAGTACAATGTATTTTGTCCCCATTACAACCTTTATCCTCTCTGATCATTTTAAACATAGTTTAGAAACTTAATTTTATAAGCTAGCACTTCCTTCCTGGATTATACATGTTGTGAGGTATCCATGGCTGTTTTAAAAATGTGACATAAGGTTTGATTGTTATATTTTTGTTTGCGTTAAATAATAGTTGTATTATTACTGAGCTGTGGTGGATCAGTGGTTAGAATGCAGTATTGCAAGCAAACTCTGCCAACTGCCAGAAATTCGATCCTGGCCAGCTCAAGGTTGACTCAGCCTCTCATCAATATGAGGTCAATAAAATTGTTGGGGGCAATATGCTGCCTCTGTGAACTGCTTAGAGAAGGCTGTAAAGCACTGTGAAGTGGTATATAAATCTAACTGCTATTGCTATTACCACTTAAAGTTGTTTATTGCATCAGGGCATCTTTTCTGAGAATATATGGGTTCAAATATGAAAAAACAACTGCTGTATTCTTTTCAGTAGTAGGTAGTCTAAATTCTTAAGTCCTTTGAAAATGTGAGTTTACAAAACCAGTCATACAAGTATACAGAAAGAGGTGGGGGTGGGAATCCAGAACTTTCCTAGTGATTTCAATAATCAAAACAAGAATTATAAAATACAGATTTTTGAATAATTTTCTTTGCAGTTCATTTGTTTAAAGACAATTCAAGTTGTTAAAAATTTGAATAATATGGTCAAAAAAATTTCATTTAGTATATAACATCTATAGTATATAACAAACTATCACTTTTGATCATCTACGAATTCTTTCTTCTGGCCATGATAAAATTCTTATCTCCAATCTTCAGGTGGCAGAATCTATGCCCTTTTTTGCCTCAGTAACAAGGCCAGGGAGTTGTACTACCTTATAAATTTATTACATGACAAGTTAAGAAAAGTGATTTGCTTTGTTCCTACTCCCCCCAAATGTCACCAGCTATCAAGGAAAAAAAAGCATTCATTAATCACTCTCCCTAACCTGGGCAGGGGCTAGAAGAATTATGAATGTTACGTGATATGAGAGATTTGAAATCAAGATTTCCTATGCTATTTCTCATGCGTATAGAAGCTAAGACAGTGAGAAAGGTTTTTGGGGTGACCATTCTTTCTCTTTTCCTGAACTCTGGATTTTTCTTCCTGCTGCTGCTTTTTTTTACATGGAAAATCCTCTCCTGATGATTGCACAAAGATTCAATAACAAGTAGACACTGGGGGATGTTTAGCCAAGTAGACAATAGGTTTTAAAAGAGGCACTAAAAAGTTAAGAAGGACATAAAAAGAACAGCAACTCCAGCATCCTATTTCCAGATAAGCAGGGATTAGCACCAAACAAACAGCCAAGAAGAAAACAATACTCTAAATGAGGAACTACCAAGGAGAAAAACCACACCCCCTCAACACTGGCAGGGCAACATATTTTATATAAACAGGAAACAAAGCCCATATCCACTAGCACTGATGATGTATAGTATCTGGTAACTAGGAGCTCCTGAACCTTTTATTTGATAAAGAAGGGACCTGAGAAGAGCACAGGTTCACTGTCAATCACATGCAATCTATGTGCAATATATAATCTATGTGTACTATATATAAAAATATAGTAAATGAGCATGGTTTTAGCACTGTTGTACAATTGTACAAGTCCACTTTACCTGGCAACAGCTCCACATCAGTCTTGCAGAAGCCGTAGAAGCTCCCATGGCTATTTCTGCACATGGAGTAAAATCCATTGAATTAAAAATCAGAACCTTCCACCACTTTGCAGAAGGGGGAGATCTATTCCCTATGCTTCTACAATGTCAAAAATCAGAATAGTAATTGAGGTGGGAGTCTGGGAATTAAAAAAGAGGGGTATTCCTGTATCAGCCTGAAATGTCTAATATGTGTCCAAAGGTACAGGTCACCCAATATGAGCAGTGAAGTGTGAGATTTTTTACATCATGCAACTGCCACCTCTTGCAACTGCGTTTCAGGGGGAAAATACTTTTATTATGGGTACAGTTAAGGACAACTTAAGCCTGTATAATCATTGGCTGGGGAGAAGATGAAGGCAACTTCATGGCAACATGGCCACAGCATCTTTATACAGTAGTTAAATACAACTGACAGTCTGTATCTATTTCTGAAAAATGAGTGCATTTGGTGCCTTCAATAATTCTTAACCTGTCATATAATCTTTCATCTATGAAATTATACAGCCATTAATAGATTAATGTCCCCCACATATAATGAAATTTATCAGTCTAGCACTCTATTGAATAGCATTCATTTACTCTTTTATCTAGAGAAATGGGGATTCTAAATGTTGAAACCAGAAAGAGACTTCATCTTGACAAACATGTGATATTTAAATCTATGATCTCAGCAAGATATGATTCACATTATAACTAGATTTGAGTGTGTCCCCCACTCTTGAAAGCCTTTATGCTAGAATACATACCATTAAATCCTTTTGATGGATCAGGCAGCAATCTGGCAAAATGCACAACCTTAAATCCCTTGTAATGATCTTTCCTTTGCCAGGATGCACATGGTAAGCTACATCATGCAAATGGATAGATTGTTGGCCTCTTAATGATTTGGCAATATTTCCTTCTCACTAATCCGATAAATCAACATTCACTATGCCTGCAGTCCTAAATTGTTCTGTTAGCTATAAACTACAAACAAACCTGGGCCTATTAGTGCTACTATAAGGCTCTTTTTGTTAATCTTTGTGGTCATTCACTTAATGTGCACAAGAATTCTTTAAGGAACCAGCATCTAAATATTTTAGACAGCTCTTACATAGAAACAATCAAATCTATGCCAAACTGCGTGGTTTAAAAGCACAGTGTGCACACAAATATGATATGTACATTACAAAAATAGAACATGAGTCATGTTGAAGATTGTTAATGAAAAATATGTTTAAAATGATGATAGACTGAGTAATTCAGAAAACTTACAGATCTCCAGATGGTTTGAGTTTAGTGATGGGTGACTTCTGCTGAACTCATTTTGAAACTATTTAACAAGTCAAACTCTTTCTAAAAATTCATTATTAATTATCCAAATAATTAATGTAATAACATAAGCAAAGCCAAACAATTTGGTGATAGTATATTTTGTTAACCGCCACAAGTGACATTGTTATATTGTTATAGAACTTCAATAGATTATAAAAGTACACTAAATCCAAATGCTGCCTTAGTAATTTGAGATTATTTTACCAAGACTGAATAGGAAATTAAGAATGTGAGCATTTGTAATGCAGTGCTGAGACCAGGTATAAAGCCAAACCACTTAGCCTGTCTGTACTCTACAGGAAAAGAAGTTTTGTTAAAAAAAACAACATACAAAAAATAAAACTAAGAATTTAACTGAGGTTAATGACCCTCTAACAAACTTACTAACTATTCTTCAAGGCTCCAAATCATCTATGCGTACTCCTGTCTCAGAAACAATCTCCTCCCCTCCCACAACCCCCCCCCCCACAACTGATCACAATCAACCGGAACAAAACAAAGGACCACATGTAGTCCCAATTAGGCAAGAGAATGTCCCAGAATCTTTTGAGGCTGGCGGTGATATATGCACATCACAACTCTTTGCAGTCATTGTTGGAGCTGATGAAGCCATCTTGACATCAATATCAGCCTTCTTGCATAACACATACAATGGGGATCCAATTTATGGTCTTGCTCATACAATGTGAACTATGTCCCTGAGACCAGATAGTTTTCCTATCAATCAAATTCACAAAGCATTTAGCCAGTTGTTAGTAACTGAGTCGGTTGACTCAGCCTTCCATCCTTTCTAAGGTAGGTAAATTGAGGACCCAGTTTGTGGGGGCAAAAAGCTGACTTTGTATAAATATACAAAAGTATGAAGGCTATTGCTTAATGCATTGTAAGCCACCCTGAGTCTCCGGAGAAGGGTGGCATATAAATCAAATTTTAAAAAAATAATTTAAAAAAATAATTAAAAAAACTCCCTAAATTATATCAATAAGCTATAACCCAGTAATGTTACTTTCTGATATACTGTATTTTCTGGTGTATAAGATGACTTTCTAACACACGAAAATCTTCTCAAAAGGCGGGGGTCGTCTTATATGCCCGGTGTCATTCTCCTGTAACCAAGCAGACCAGCCTGAAAGGCTTTGATGAGCCTTAAATGGCTCTGAGAAGCCAAGCTGAATTGCCTGATGAGTTGCCGCTAATCAGCTGAGTTACACGCCAGAGCCATGTAAAAGGAAAAAAACTTTCCTTTTACATGGCTCTGGTGATCCCAGCTGCTAATTTTTGCCTGCTAATTGGTAGTAAAAATCCCCCCCCACCCACTCCAGCTTGCTTACCTTAGCTGCTAGCCACAATGCTTGCCTTGCTTCACTTGCCTGCAATCCATTGCATCACCAAGCAACTGAATCTCCCTGCCTGCAATCAAGCAGGCAGGGAGTTGTGGACTTCAACTCCCAGAGTTACTCAGTCAGCAAAGCAAAGCTGGCTGAGGAATTCTGGGAGTTGAGTCTACAAGTCTTAAAGTTGCCAAGGTTGGAGACCCCTGTTCTATTGGGTAAGTTTTTTCCCCCTTTGGGAGTTTTTAAAAAAATAGTCAATTGGGGTTTTTTTAGTTGTTCTTTTTTAGACCTAGCCATTTAAAGGCTAGGTCTAAGTTTTAGGCTAGGAAGTTTTAAATTTAGCTTTCATATAAAAATAAAAATAAAATAAAATATTTGTGCAGCTTTCTGAGATTTAGTGTGTTTCTGTAGTGTTTCACTCTAACTACACAAACGCACAAAATCTCACAAATCTGTATGTGGAATTTTGTGTGTGTAAAGTGTGAAAGTTGGGTTTTTGGGCTTTTTGTGGCTGTGTGAGGTTCCTGCTTGTTGCAGGGGCAATTTTGGTCTAGCACAGCTGCTTTTACATTGTGGGTGAGCCAGTTGATATTTTTTAATTTTTATTTGGTGTGCATTGGAAGAAGGGTTGTCTTATACAGCAAGTATAGCCCAAACTCTATATTTTTACAGGAAAAGTCGGGGGTCGTCTTATATGCCCAGCGTCTTATACGCTGGAAAATACGGTAAAAATTATTCCACATAGTTGATCAGTGCAGAAATTTTGGCTCAGTCAAGCTAGCTTGTCTTTGCTACTTTCTTCTTTTCTCCAAAGAAAGCCACTCTGTACACTGTGAAGCAGGGACAATGAGCTTGCTGCTTTCCCTTCTTATCCTTTCTAGTCTCTAACAGCATAACTGCCCTTGTGCTAACAATGCAATTGACCTGACTGCTCTAACTAACAAGGCAGTTAACCCTCTGGTCTTGCTAGCCACATAACTGGCTTTCCATTTCCCATTGATCAATTTCCCACATTCAGCTTAGGGAGCAAGAAATAATGCTTGTTCCCACAGACTTTTTTTTACTGATTTGAATGCTGAAATACCCACTTGGTTATTAATCATTCTGGCACCATTTATTAATACCAGATTGGAGGGGAGTGTTCAGGCCTATAAATACATGTACTAAAGGCCCCTAGGCACAGACCCAAGTGATTACGAGTAGCCTCTCCTGCCATTGGTGCATTCGAGCTCCCCTTACTAAGTGTATTGTTTTTACTGATATTATTTCTATTAAGAAAGCTTTATCATATACTATCTGACATTTGGTATTAATTCGTTCTTTGGG
The DNA here is from genome assembly GCA_030761175.1 of Masticophis lateralis. NCBI lineage: Eukaryota > Metazoa > Chordata > Lepidosauria > Squamata > Colubridae > Masticophis > Masticophis lateralis. Next base: position 184,567,321 of record JAUDYJ010000003.1, read on the forward strand.
ATGTTAGCTGTGGTGGCCACTTTCTTGGGCACTGGATGGTTTATCCATACTTACTTATACTGATACAGCCTGAAACAGATTCTCACCAGCAACAAACAATGATTCTAACCAAGGGGAATTGTGCCTTGCAACAAACCAGATGTCCCACATTAACACTAACAGTGTCATCACAGGCTGCAACAGCTTGACAATCAAGATTGGTGGCACATTTATGCTACACACTCTTCCTTTAATTAGATAAATGTTGTTATCTGTCAGCAATCTCCTCTTATTCCACATTGGACAACTAGGAAAGGATTTGTGCAAAACAATTAATAGACATGTTTAATATCAGGAGTTAAAACAAGGACGAAGTAATACTGGTGCATTTTAATTTCCCAAGAAACTTGATTATAGATCTCAAGATAGCTGTTTTGGAACAACAAAACTTTATCAGCACTATAGAGGGAGAGACCACACAACTCACATAGATCAAAAAACTTTCAAGGTATTTCAAAAAGTCTTAATAAACTCCTTGTAAAAATACATTACAAGTGCCAGTTGTAATCCATCTTGCATGTAACCTGCTTAACCACCTTTCTTGCACCACCTTGCCTCTTCCCAGTTTAAACCCTATGTCAATTGAACTGTTCTACAAAACAGATGAACTAAAATTCATCAAGGCTTATGCTTTTTAATAAAATGTGTTATTCTGAAGAAGTGCTAATAGATTCTTGCTGATATTTGGTGAAATTAACATAGTTCTGCTCCTATAATGATTAGACTAATAACTGTGAGAGAATGCCTTCCTTCTGATTTTGAAGTTTCCAGACTTGGACAACTATTCTACTAATTTAATGGCATGCTCAAGTTTTAACTTTGACAATTCACTCAAACAAATGCCTGCTGACTGTGAAATCCATCACTTGAAAAAATAAGCATTCAGTGCAAGAATATGCTGCTGAGTTTCAGTTGTTAGTTCAGCATGTGGGCTGGAATGCTTAACTGACCAATTCAGGAAGTACTGTCAGAAGAAATACAAGACAAACCCATTTGTCAATGCACTGCAGAGAATATGACAGCATTTAATTTGCTTGGCCATCAGTTGAAGATGTGATGCAATGTTGCAGAATAGTCAGGAAAGAAAGTCACCAGTGTTCCATTTCCTTGACTTCTCATCATACTTGTGAGATTTTAGAAGCAGAACCAATGCATCTGGGAATAAACAACTCACTATTTGCCAAAAACAGATTAGGTTCATGCACAAAAGACCCATGTCTTTTTTTGTGGAGGACCTGGTTACTTCACACAGTAAATCCCACACTAAGACACTCTTTTGTATGCAATTGTATTGAAGACTTACTTCTACAGAAGCTTAACCATCTACAATCGTTTTCCTTCGGCACATGCACCCTTGTATCTTACCAGCCAAATACAGTCATTAACAGAACCATTGCATACTCAATCTGATTCCTTGAATATAAATTCTCACCACCTCTCAATCAAATACATAGCTAGCTTGTCTAAATGATTTTATAATGAGAACTTACAGAAGGGCAAAGTTCTTATTTTTTGTAAAGAAATTTCAATGTCTAATAAAGGTTTCTTAAACTCAAGCAACATTCACGCTGTAGCCCATATTCCCCTTTACAGATCCACCATCATATAATTGCATTAGTTGATTATTTTGATTTCCATCTGGGAGCTTCTACAATCTGCTCCAAAATTTGAGGACGGCTCCATTGGGAATTTGCTTCCAGGCAACTTCTTCCTGCCAAAAATAACTACAATGATTTTTAACAAGCAACTTTGGCCATCAATGGAAGCTTTGTAGTATTGGCTCCCTCTCCTTAAAGTATAAAAGAGAGTACCTAATAGATGTCCATACTGATTACAAGAAGCTTCTCACAGGTGTTTTTTCCATTTTTGTTTTCTCACATTCTTAATCCCTTCCTATTGTCCAGTGTTAGAAGAACGAAGGAGCAGAGAAGCATGAAAGGCAGGAAATATTATTTGCTTCAGTCAAAGAAGTAAGGAAAAATCTATTGCTTCTGTCTGTCCACAATTAGGAGGAGGAATAGGGAGAAACACCTGACACCTGCAGACTAATGGAGCTGAAGGAAAGCTTGATGCAAGCTGGGAATCACTGATTCCTAGGCTAGAAATGATCATTGCTTAAATATCTTTTAGCCATCCCTCAAGGCCATAAAAAGACTGACCCTTTTAACTTACAGGAGAGAAAAGACTAAGTTCTGAGAAGAGCTATGTACATATACAGTAAGATGTCTATTGGCTATAATATTTTTTATTGCAATAGGCAATCAATTGTTGTGTTAAGCATGGTGAAAAGCTGTGATTTACCATCAGACCTTGGCACAGAGTCTGACAAGTATAAATATGAAGCAGGTGGGGGCTTTTAATCACATTTTCTCTGAGTCATAGAATAGTAACTTTTCAGTAATGCAATATGAAAGTAAAGCAATATGAGCATAACTCAGAACATTGATCAAAGCAAACACTTAAGACAAACAAGAACTAAAAATCAAGAAATAACTAATCTCAACGGTTAATCTATAATACTTTCGGATAAACACCTTTCAGGAGTATAACTCTGATATCTAAGTATGGTTTGCAAATTTTTGTAATAATGATGGAAAAATCTATCATGTGTGTTCAGAAGCAGTCATATTTCCTACCTATATTTTCATGATTGAGTTTTGCAATTTTAGTCTTGTGACTAGGAAGTTTCATCTCAAATTTAGTTTCTTATCTCTCATTTCTTTTTCAGTATTTAAAATCATATATCTTATGTCTAAAGATGGATGAGACAATTAAGGCTCACCCAAAATTAACTTGGAAATAACCTGACCCATTTCCTTTGGCTTCTCTCTTTTCCAAACAATGTAAACTGGATAATTGTGTATGTCAATTATTTGACAAAGATCACATGCTTCTAGACATAAGCTTTCCTAGCCAGGCATTTTGTAATCATTTTCTGGAGAGATAGGACATGAAATGAAAGGCTTACTTGTACATTTGCCTCTATCAATGAAATCTCTACTTATCAAATATCTGCTTATTACATTATTTATATGATTAATTTTGAGGCTGCCTGATTCTATAGCACCTTAGGAAACCTACAGATAAATTTTAAAAAAATAAAATAAAATAAAGGTTAGCTGACTGATGATTCCAAATGCCAAGCCTCCAATAATCAACCTGGGAAGATAATCAGATCTTAAGCAATTTATAGAAAGTCAGACAAGTGAGAGAAGTATGAATCTCTGGGAAGGTAGCATTCTACAGATGAGGGCCCATCAGTGAGAGTCATCACTATCCTTTCTAGGTTCCATAAGATGAAACTGCTTAGTTGAGGGCAACTGGAATGTGCCCAGATAATCTGTGCTGTGGAAATATATGGAGGCAGACAGTCCCTTAAGTAACCAGGACCTAGGGCTTTAATGGTAACAACCAGTAACTTAATTTGCATTTAGAAGCCGACTGGTAATCACTGCAACTTGCAAAACAGCAGGGAAATGGGTATATAGTGCACATCTATAATTGCCCAAGCCACTGCATTCTTAACCAGCAGTAGTTTCCAAGTGGTTTTCAAGCATACTTGGAGACTTTCATGCGGACATTATTGTAAATGATACCTTTTTATACAGAGGAGAGACTTTCTCAAATGAAGAGATAAATAGACTATTCCAAGAAAAATTACTTGAGGAAGGTTGGCTCTTGTCCACAAACATTCTTGGGGCTAAGAGAATCCTGAATTAATTTGAGTATTTTTTTTTCCTGATGCAGACTATGAAAGGCATTTGGACTCCTTGATGTCTTTGTCAATTTCATATGAGTGGGAAAAGACTTCACTGATCTTTGCTGGATGGACTTTAACCTGAAAAGGATTTTGGAGTTTATAGGGTTCATTTCTTCCTTGAGAAAATCCTGAATAATCCTTAAAATCCCTTGTAATCTTTATAAAATCTACTTTAACATAGGCACATTACCCATAATTTTCTATGACTGGGAATATATAAGGAACATTATTTATCCATTATCTTACCTGGAATTCATCTTTTATCTGGCTGGAGTTTGTCTGTGGATCCAATCTGCTTATGTTGTAGTATATAGATCTGAATTCACAAACAGGAATGGCAGTGTTGCCACAAAGGCACGCTTCCAGAATGGCATCATGAACAAACACATACTGCTCCTAGATATCAAAAAAGTTAATTTCTCATCATCATCTGGGTCTTCAGAAGCAATTGTGTTTTACTTTAATGAAACTTCCAAGAACTTCAGTTCAACAAGAAAACAAAACACTTTCTTGATCCAACAAAATTATCCAGTGTGAGAAGTCCTTACAATTTACCATTGGATGTACAAGAAGGAATTTTTTCCTCTCTCTGGACAAATTATATCCAGAGGATGCATATATTACTGTATTGGTGATGACTGTATTATAAGAAATATCATCATTTCAGTAGATTAAAAACTATTGAAAATGATCTCATTTTTTAAAAAGGTAAAGATTCCCCTTGCACATATGTGCTAGTCCTTCCTGACTCTAGGGGGTGGTGCTCATCTCCGTTTCAAAGCTGAAGAGCTAGTGCTGTCTCAAGATGTCTCCATGGTCATGTGGCCAGCATGACTAAATGCCAAAGACACACGGAATGCTGTTACCTTCCCACAAAAGGTGGACCCTATTTTTCTACTTGCATTTTTTATGTGCTTTCAAACTGTTTAGGTTGGCAGAATCGGGGACAAGTAATGGGAGCTCACCCCATTACGCAGCACTAGGGATTTGAACTGCTGAACTGCCGACCTTTCTGATCAACAAACTCAGCATCTTAACCACTGAGTCACCACATCCCTTGAGCCACCGTATCCCTGAGCTTATTTTGCTTACATAATAATCTATTTTATCATTGTAACTGTTTATGTCTAGTCTACAGAGCCATCTACCTTCATGCCATTTTACTGTCTACATGGTTGAATAAATTGTTAGGCCTAATCCTCAATATTTTAAATAAAGATAGAATTTGATTCCATGAAATATTCTAACCATAAAATACTATGTCTAGTTTCATTGTTTGTTAAGCTGACTGATTTATTTTACTCATTAATCATTTACCAGAAGGAAAATGAACACAATCACAGTTCCCTGATCAATAGATATATCTGAATCAATTTATACTAGAAGATCATAAGCACTCTTTATTTATTGATTGATTGGTTGAGTGATTGAATTTCTAGGCTGCCCAACTCCAAAAAGACTTTCACCAGCTTCACAAGTAGAAAGAATCAACATAATTTGAAATTCTAAATTGACTCTAAAGACTTCAACCACTGAATCTTATAAAATAACCTCAAAATGTACTGTGTTATAGAATTTACTTGAATCGCAGGTAATTAGAAAAATCTAGGAAAGTGCTTATAATGGTGATTGTATTTCATCTCATGGAAACTGATACGGGTTAACTACTTCAACAGAAAATACACTATGAATATAATGTTGTCCATTATAAGTCATCCTGATTGAATCTGGTGGTGAACATAGGCTTCAATTTTGTATGAATCATATCATACAAAATTATTACATTATTTTAAAAGTGGCATTTGGAAAAGATGACTTTTCTACAGTGATACTAGCCACCTCTGTTTCAGTAAGAATTTTAGCAAAAAATAATTGTATGTATGTATGTATGTATGTATGTACGTACGTACTGTATGTATGTATGTATGTATGTATGTATTTATCCCTAAGCAATAATGGAGCTTAGAAGTATTTTATATCATAGAAAGCAATGTTACTAAACTAAGCTGACATAGTTTATTAAAATTAAGCTAGTGTGCTGAAAATATTTTGAAATATATATTTTCACAAGTTTATCTTTTATTCTATTTTATTCAATTTACATCCATCTGAAAGTACTGAACTTTTGCTTAGGAGTAGGCTGAAAAACAAGAGAACAAAAAAGGATACCTCTGTCTGCACCAGGTTAACTCTCTGGGATCGCAACTCTCTCACACAATTAAATATATCCACCACACCTTCATTTTCTGCCATGTCAAGCATGATGTCTATGGCAATGAAGCACCCTGTCCTCCCAGCACCAGCACTGAAAGAGAGATGGAAACCAGAACAAGGATCTCATCAACAAACCACGGAAAAGCATAAAGTGAGGGTGTTTGTAGACTGCAGTGAGGATATATGGTGCAAATGCAACTGTATTTTTTTTTCTTTAGTCCCTCTTTGCTACAAAGATCTGAGCTTTACTGCCTATTTCAGTTTCCCTTTGCAAAGATGCAAAATTAAGGAAAAAAAAGAAGTAAAAAAAAGTACTGACAGAAAAAAAGAAGACATAAAATTTTTAAAAATCAAGTTTGGCTCTTGCCTTTGTCTTAAATGAAACCTAATGAAAAAGAGATGAGCTACATTATTTGAAACAGTCATCTTTTCACTTTCTTTGTTTTAAGCAAATTTCTTGTTTATTTCAGAAGAGATATGTCTATAAAAATCTGCATATTTCCTTCCTTTGACCCTTGAAGATCAGGCAGGTTATTTGTGGGCGACGGAAATTAAAACTGATCTCAAAATGCCAACTTTTCAATAGTTTGACAATATAGATGTTAAAGGACATAACAATTTCTGTGAAAATGTCCAAGCTATTTGGAGTTCTGAGTGTCATAATCTTTCAAGTATGTGTGTCTTGCAGAAGTACTGTTGCAACTTTATTTGGCATACAGGGAATCCAATCTGCACACTGAATGTTGTAGTAGCAGTTAAGAAAGAAGGAAAAAGAAAGGACTTTTCTGCACACATAAAAAGAATGTGTAAAGAAAAAGGCTGAGCTAGAACTTTTCTCCTGAAGTCCTAACTTTATAATCCAAGTTTATTTATTAAATACCACATATTCCAGAAATAAATTTTGTTCACACAGTCAATTTAAAATATACTAAAATCACATTTTCCCAGAGTTCATTTAAACCATATTTGACTTTAAGTACCAGAAAAAAAAAAACTGCAGAGAATTGTGCTGGTTAATTTAAAACCCCACAATCCGAAGTAATACAAATGGCCACTACTGCAAAGTTACTAATGGTTTAGTTGGATTCTCAGTGGAAAAAATATATGAACTCTGCAATATTTTATTATTTAAATTGTTGTATTCCTAAAAGTAATTCAGGGTGACAATAAATTATTACATGAATAAAATCCAAATTAACTGTGGCCATTTCTAAAAATTGGCATATTTAAGTTTTAATGAAGCAGAATATAAACGTAACCATTGGCTGCTGATATGGGACAATTGATGGCTGGAGAATTCCTGTCCTTAACAGTTAAGGGGGAATTTAGTTATTGCTGTGCATATAAATGGTTGCTGGCTGTTGATAGTTTTCCAAAGTTAAGGTCAGCAGTCAGTACCACAGAAAATTAATCTTCTAAAATTGCATGACACTAGGTATTTCCACTGCTTCTACCAAAACTTTCACCCTTGATTGACTCACAATGGCAGCCAGCGAGTCTCACTGGAAAATAATTTCACATTCTATTTCTGCCATGCACAGTTCTTCAGGTTGGACAGAAAAAAATGATTTGCCTCTAAATGCAAATCATCTTCCCTGTCTCCTTTCTCCCACTGTGAAATATCATTCTGCAAACAGGAAAGAACATACAATGTCCTTTCCCAGATGTGATGAAAATGCAGCTAAACGAAATACTGCAAAATCCAGGAGATGTGAATAGAGTATGAATTATTATCAATCAGATTAAACTAGAGCTACAAAGGAACAATTGGTATCATCTTAATGAATATATGGCATTTCATTTTCTTTAATCTACTTTCCTGCTATTCAGAATTGTAATAAATGTAAAATTAACATAGTTAAATGTATTAAGTATTGACCCAGACTATCCATAAGGTTTTGAGATGAAAATAACCATATGATCAACAGATGACATCCTGAATTTTTGCAGCCCTAATCTGGTTGCTCTAACTACCCCAGAAAACATCTTATTTATTTATTAAATTTATATGCCATCTATCTCACTATTGAATGACTCTTTAGGGAAATTTTGCCATCACTACTATACTGGATATTGCTATTTCAACACTTAACAAATAAAAGGTTAGGTACATGTGGGGCATTTAAAATTAAGAAGAAACATCTTCAGAACATTATCTACTGGGATCAGGATCAAGTTGTCTATCTACTTTTAGAACAGTATTTATAATATGAAATATGCTTTGTTAAAATAGAAAATTCTTCTATCTGATTTACATTTTGAAGAAGATACTGCATTGAGAAAATGAATGTTAATAATGCTTAGAACTCTCTTGAAATACAGTAGTTATAGCACCCTACTCAGGAAGATACTGGATAATACCCAATCTAGTCTTCTACATAGGAGTCAAAGGTTATGTAACTACCATAAGTGTATACTTATAATCATTATGGAATAATGAAACAATTATTCTATTTGCTTGGGACAAACTATATTTTTTTGAAACAGAGATTGATCAGAAGTGGATCTAATCAGTGGTTAAATCCAAACCGGTTTGCTATCAGTTCGCTGGCCGCACATGCACACTGCGTGCCAAACACACGGTCTGTGCACGCACGCACATGCTCAGTATGCACAAAAAGCAGGTTTGGGAAGGTAGGTAGAAGCGAGGGGGGGGGATCAGGTATGGCACGCGATTTAGCTTTGCTAGAAAGCAGGATTTCCTGTTTTCTAGCTAAGCTAAACTCCGTTGCACAGCTGATCATCGGAAATACTGGTAGCTTTTTTTAAACTACCGGTTCACCTGAACTGGTAGCTTTTTAAACTGCCAGTTCAACCAAACTGGTAGCTAACTACCGGTTCGCCTGAACTGGTAGCTTTATTTTTACTACCGGTTCAGCCGAATTGGTAGTTTTTATCACTACTGGTTGGCCTGAACCGGAACGAATTGGTAGCATTTCACTCCTGGATCTAATGTGAGAAATAAATGCAGTTGATATACAGAAGGTCTGTCCCAAAAGTGGTTTTTCAGGAGACAACTGGACTTTCTGGTTTTCTTTGAAGGCGTTCCACTTCTCATCCAAGAAGCTTCTTCACTCTGAAGAGGAAGTGATCGGATGACTGAGAATCTCCATAGACATTTACAGAAGATTTGTTGTATGGTAAGATTTTGGATAATGCAACATTCATTCTATCTAGGATAGTAGAATGATTAGTAAGCTAGGGAAGTAAGCAGCACTGGAGAAAATGGATAAAAGGAAATGACAAATGGAAACAAAGTTTGTACCTGCAGTGTACAACAATAGGCCCTGCATCTGGTGGGTTGAGAAACTTCACTTGTCGAACAAAACCCAGGAGACCTGTAGCATAACAAGGAACCCCATGGTCTGGCCAGCTAGTGAAGTGGAATTGACGAATTTCTCGAATCTCATGGTAGCCTTTCTGAAAAGGATATATAATAATAATTTAAAAAATCATCTATTCTCTTTCATAACAATTGCTACTACTTAAAATTAAGTTGTTTCTTATTTAGGTTGAGACTAGATTTACCCAACAGGAAATCAATCTAAATATAAAATCTCACTTTACTTAGAATGTTACAATGGAAAAAAAAAACCCTGCTTCTATTATCTTATTCATGGGGTACCTAAAAACTGTGCGGGGGAAATAATTGATCTTTCCTTCAACTTTACTTGCATCTACAAGTATTTTATGTCTCTCTCTGTTTTCTGAAAGTAAAAATTGAAAAGGTGTGCTTATATATATGTGTATTTTTCTGTGTGTACATATACATGTTTGTATACTTGTATGTGTACAATTTGGGTGATTCTAATAAAAATAAATAAATTTCAAGATTCATGAACTCAATTCAAGAAAATGCTTTGCAATTATCCCCTATCATTCCTTGTACAAAGGTTGCTTAAGAAGCTGTATACTAGTAAGCAATCATAACTTTGCTTTGTTAAAGTTGGCAAATTCACATCCAGTAAATGATGATAAATATCTTGGCAGTAAGCAGTAGCAATCTATTTTCAAAAAAGTAGAAGTATTCCAATTACCTCCAAAGTATAAGTGGTACATAATTAAGCTACCTTCTATATATTCTTTTTATTTAGAAAGTATACTCAGTGAGGCTGAAATCCAAATTAAGAACAATGGAAGCATGCCAAATAATTATTCTGAAAATGCTATGATCATACAAATTATAGTAATATACTTTTAGCTTGTTTTAGTATTTCAAAAATGTATTATTCTGGTCATGATGACTTCTGAAAAATATATATTTAAAAGTAGGAAACATTTATGTATACAAAACATATATTATATATGTATGCTTTTCTGCCATTCTCCTAAAGAATGACATTCAGAAACAAGTAGCAATTATTTAAAAATGCATTTACATACATAATCCAATAATTAGCAATATAATGCTTGATACAAATAATCATGTAATAAAAACCTTCCTGGAAACAATTCAAAGTGCTTTTAAATGAGATTTTGATATTTCTTTTCTGCTGTGTGGCAAATAAATAACATCTTATCTGAAATCAGAGAGAGAAAGCTAGTATTCTGTTTATTCTATACAGCAATATTCTACCAATTTCTACATTTATGAAGGATCATGATTATCTTCCTAATAGTATTCCTCCAAATTTTCATCCTTTTTCTTAAGAAAAAGAGAAAGAAAATAATAATGTAGACTAATGATAAGAGTTTAAGTCTAGGTGCTATTGCTATTAAGATGAGTGTTACTTTGCTGTAATAGTGAGAGCAATCATCATAACCCTAAGGGATGATGGACTTGTCTTTGCTAGATAAAAATATCAAATAAATATTGAATAGAAATTTGGATTTGATGGCCTAGGCAGTCACTCTGAGTTCTATGGTTCTATTTACAATTCTACTTATCACTGGTATGAATTCCCTTAGTCTATGGGAAATTATTAAGCTACGCGTGAAAGTTGCTGTTCTGTAAAGAGGTATCTTCTCTGATTCTGGAGATAATGCATAGTTATGTTTTTGTCCTCCATGTCTCTGTCTAATTTACTTCATATACTAAAGGGTATAATGTATAGTGATGATTTCATATTGACTATCATATTTCTTAATGAAACATGGAAATAAATGGATTTACTGGAAAACAAATTAGTTGATGAGGAAGGTAGGACCAATGTATTCTTACCTTTTGGACTGTAAAAGTACGTATGACATATTCTGCCAATGGTTCTGTCTCAATTAAGGTTACTTTGATATCTCCATAGACTTCTGTGTCATCAGGCCAGTATCTGACACACTTCACCTATGGAGGGGAAAGTCACAAAAGTGAAAATCAATATATGACATTGAGCTGTAAGACATTGTTTTCTAGGTCCAGATATGGGCCTAAAACAGGGGTGAAATCCAGCATGTTCTGACAGGTTTTGGAGAACTGGTAGAGGAAATTTTGAGCAGTTCGGAGAACCAGTAGCGAAAATTTTGAATAGTTCAGAGAACCAGCAAATACCACCTCTGGCCAGAGTGGGGTGAGAATGGGAATTTTACAGTATCCTTCCCTTGCCACACCCACCAAATCACGCCTACTAAGCCACACCCACAGAACTGGTAGTAAAAAACATTTAAATTTCACCACTGGCCTAAAATGTACATTCCTGTAGAAGAAGAAATCAGAAGGACACTGCATAGGACCTCTCATGTACATGGCTATCTGCATCAGTTATTAGTAACCCAAAAGGACCCAGAACAATAAATATTGATGTAATTTATTTGTTTTGGTATAAGTGTTTGACATATGAAACCTATTCGTTTATGGAAACCTTTTTCAGACTATATTTGCAGTACTTCACTTTGAATTAGATTAGGAATGTATTTATATGGAAACATAATTATACATATATGAATAGTGATATATGAACAAATTCTATTATGATTGTTGTAGTGTTTGTCAACCAATTTGCAAATATCCAAACTTGCTATCCTAACAATATTTGTCATGATAAAATGATGATCTACATTAAAGTTGGGAAAGTGATAGCATAAAATATTGTTCATTCATTGAATAGTTAATTCTGATTTACTGTACATAAAATTAGGAAAGACAGAAGGAATCCAGTCTAAACTTGTCAGAACTGAATTCTGTACACAATAAAATTCAATCAATGTGGGGTGGGGGAAGAGATGACATCAGGAAAGTTGAGCAAAAAAGAAAGAAGGTGATGGGAAAGAAATGAACAACTAACATTAGGTAATTGTGCAAAATTGCTGCTGTTATAAGCTCCAGCTAAATAAAGTGCCTTTTTGTATTGATACGTTATTGCCATCCAATCGGTGTCAACTTTAGTATATATTCACCCTTCTTCAAAATGATCTGGATAGATTCTTCAGGTCTCTTAATGGTGTATCCATCACTGCAGTAATTAAATTCATCCACCTTATTCCTGGACATTGTCTTCTTTTTCCTTCTACATTTCCCAATGTTATGGACCTATTATGATCTTTGCATAGGATGTCCAAAATATGGTCATTTGAATTTGGCTATTTGTGCCTCAAATGAAAACTCTCAGTTGATTTGTTCTGTGATCCATTTCTTTGTTTTCCTGGCTACCTATGGTATTCTCAGGAATCTTCCTCAATGCCATAGTTCATAAAACATCAACATTCTTTTTATCCTTCTTCTTCAAAGTTGAACTCTGACATCCATAGAATGGGAAACCATTGCCTGCATGGTTCTGATCTTTAGAAGTATAGACACATTATAGAATGTGAATATTTCTTCCATGGCTTTTATTCTTACCCTACCAAGTGCTAGGCTACAGCATGTTTCTTGACTTCTGGTTGCTTGACTACTGCTCCTATTAATAATTGATCTTTTAAAAATAGAAGGTGTCTATCACTTCAGTATCTTCATTGTCAATTCTAAAGCTGGCTGTGATACTGTTATTAGTTTGATCTTTATATTTAATCGTAATCCCCCTTTTTTACTGGATTCTATGTCTTTGATTACTAGAAATTGCAGATTATTTGTTTCTGTTTTTTGCTATCAGAATAGTTTAGGTTTTCCTCCAATTTTAAAGCCACATTCGTCTTTTTAAAATTAGCCTCCCTTAGTATATATCCAATGTATAGATTTTAAAAATTAAGAATATACAGCTTTAACTCACTCCTTTGCTAACTGTTTATCATTGTTGATTTCAGAAAAGGCCACACACTTCTACGTATTAATGATTCACCTGTGGAGGTGGTTAGCAGCATCAAGTTTCTGGGTGTGCAGCTAATGAGTAGGGTAGTTTGGTCACTCAACAGTGAGGCACTGGTGAAACAGGACTGCAGCATCTGCATTTTCTGCATCTCATGAGAAAAATTCATCTTCCTTCCCCTGTCTTTACCACTTTCTATAGAGGAACGATCGAGAGCATCCTATCATATTGCAGGACTGTCTGGTTTGGAAGCATTACTGCTTCATACAGGAAGGTGGTGCAGAGAGTGGTGAGGATGGCAGAAAAGATCATTGGTACCTCACTTTCTCCTATCCAGGACATAGCATATAAGCAATGCTTGAACAGAGTCCACAGGATTGTCTGGGTCACTTACACGTCCTCTTCATGACCTGTTTTCCTTGTTACCTTCTAGGAGAAGGCTTCATGGTATCCAAAGTAGAACATCTAGATTCAGTCACAGTTTTGTTCCATATAGCATCAACCTTGTGAACTCTCAAGTTTCCTCTTTTCACTACATATTCAAAATCGACAGTGAATTTGCTCCTAGAAGCACGAAGCCAAAAACACCAGCCTGAAGATAATGAATGAGACTTTGTCGAAACGTCGCCAAGACAATTCCAATTTTACGTGGGAGAAGACCCGAATAACCAAAGACCTACATACAAACACCTGTGAAAACCTCAGAAAACAAATATATATATATGTATATATGTATGTATGTATGTATGTATGTATGTATGTATGTATGTATGTATGTATATTGTACAGTTATATAATTATGTATGTATATAGCATTTGTATATGTGTGTTATGTATGTGCTTGGGTAGATAAATACTTTCTCTTGAGAGCAAGCAACAGAATTTCATTTTTAATCTGGGCCAGTGTGGTCACAGTAAAAAAAATGACTATCTCCTCCTCCTCCTCCTCCTCCTCTCTTCTCCTCTCCTCTCCTCTCCTCTCCTCTCCTCTCCTCTCCTCTCCTCTCCTCTCCTCTCCTCTCCTCATCTCATCTCATCTCATCTCATCTTCATCTGCTTTTATACCATATCAGAGGGCAAGTATTCTATTTGTTCAAATGCTTTAAAATTTGGGAAATCAGAGTAATATAGATCAGAAGTGATAACATGCATTGCTGCAAGGTAAGATTGCTTGAAAATTTTGATCTCTGTGCAATGTGATATGAATTTATTCTGATTTTCATCTAATGTGCAGATTAAAATGTAATTATAGTTCAGACTTCATTAAATTTTGAGTTCTTAGTTCAAACATTTATTTAAAAACATGTTTTGTAAGTTTAGAAATGCAGTTAGCAAATTTATTCAGAAATCCATATTATTGTGACAACACCAAAATGTATTTTAAAATCTGTATTTAAATGCAAATTTGAAGTAGATTTTGAATATATTGCCACTTAATGTGTCAGTGGTGTATAGAAGCCTTCAAACTGAGCACATGTAAGAATGATATGAACTACAATATATGAAAGATTACTTTGGAAATTAACATCTTACTCTGCCAACTTCTACCAGATTGGTGACCATGACAACACTTGCTGAATTCTCCTGCCAGATCATCCTCCAAAAATCCTTCACTGTCTCTTGCATTGGCCCTGAAAGTAGAATAAATAAAACAAAAGCGATTTTCCAAAGATTACTTTAGCACAAACATTTCAAATTATTTGTCTGTCTGCCAACCACCCTTCTACTACCGAAACAAAATCTCCTAAATGCGCCTGCTTATTTTCTTAGAAGAGGTCTGAAGAGCGATACATCTGTTGAATTATACGAGTAACTAGGATTTAAAATACTGTGCTAAACTTTCAGTTAGTACCACAAATAGTTATAAATACTCATAATTGAAGGTCACTTTGGAGTAACACATGAGACAAATATAGAATATTAATTTATGCTGGGATACAGTGCTAGGTCTGGTAAGAATACTTATGAAGTATAAATGGCATCAAGAATTCTAAATGCACCCTTAATTATAGGGTGAGATGTTAGGTGATAATACTCCTGGGTCACATTTTAATTACCAAATGAATGTGTGATTTTTAACAGAAATCTTTTCATTGCCTTTGAGAATTGGGTGCTAGGTTCTGCTTTTTATATTTCTGATTGTGTTTTTCATCTTTTAAAAAACTGTATTGCAAACGTGTGAAAAAATAGCATTTTGGAAAAAAAAATAAAATTAAAGGATTGAACACAAGTTTAATTAATTACAAAGGAATCTTACTGATTGCAATATGATTCCTATGAAACCAAGTGCAACACATGTGAAATTTCAATTATTATGTGTAAAAAAAAAAAAAAAAACAACCCAGGTGTGTATTAAATTGTCCTAAACTCAATGCTTATGGCAAAACAGAATTAAACTCTTATATTTATCTTTAGAAACATATTCTAAGATAACATGTCCAAAAAGAAAAAATTAAATGCAAGAATTCATACTATTATTAAAGAAATCATAATTAATTTGAAAAAGAATTTTAGTCTATGTTAAATGGCAAGGATGAATAACAAAGTAAATACATTTCTACGGTATTTTGCCCTAAAGCATCTACAATAATTTATCTTCTAAATTAATAGCACTATCAGCTTTCAGGCATCTTTATACCATCTATTTATTATTTTTATAAAATCTTTGCATCCTGTCATTCGGACCATTCTATAGTACTTTGAGTTATCCTGAGTTGCTATGGTACTTACCCTGAGTTGCAATGTAATGGTGAGGCCGATGGTATCCCTAAAAAGAAGACATGGAAGGGAAACCCATTGAAATTCAATTTCTGGCACAATTCAGATATGCATTCAATTTGTTAACATTTTGCTTAGAATCACAAAAATCAATGTTGTTTTTGACGCATTGGAGTAAGAAAAGAGATATGAAAATTGCATTTCCTCTGTATCGTCAGGACAGAGGTAGAAAATCCTCAATCATTCAATTATTAGAATTAGAATATGAATTAGAGGAAAGATAGTGATGGAGACTGAGTATCTGGATGCTTGGGACAGACGAAGAGACAGGTAAAATGTCCAGACAGTATTTTACAGCTGGAAAACAAATGAGGCTTTCTCAAGGTGACCACTGCAGACCTCTAAAAATCATATGTAAGCTGGGATACAAAGAGTCCCAAAAATGTTAGTTATCTAAAACTACCCTGAATGAATTATTTATGATAGGAATTGCCTCAGATTTCCTGATAATTCTAAAAATTCTGAAACCATTTATGTATCAAAAAGAAAGGAATTTTATGACTAGGCATAAAAACAAGACCTTATTTTCATATTGCCTGCCTAAACCATATTCACTTTGGGATTTAATTTATCTTCTGTGCTAATAAAACAAATTTGGAAACATTTATGTCCCCTCATCTGTGGTACACACAACTGTTTCTTGTCAAAGCAGAAGAGGTCATTAGCTTGAATGTGGGTTGTTTTTTTTTAAAGGAAATAAGGTAGAGTATACATTTTTACATGTTTTCCCTTTTTTTAATTGGAGGATCTGTTAAAAACACTGTGATTTAATTGACAACTATAGAGGCTTACATGAGAAAAGAGGATGTGTAGTACTTTGCTAGAAATTACAGACTTAATTTGCTTCAAAATTCCATTTTTTATTAGTCAGATGAGTGTATTTAATTTGTTAAGCAAATAATAAGACACAGAATAAGGCACCTTCCTGTGATCATAAAATAATATAAAACATAGACGGTATTCAATCCCATTCAATCCACATCCCATTCAAATATAGTCAAAAACAGAAAATTGCAAGCACAGCATGAACCTTATTCAATTAGTCAATTGATTAGTAAATCTTTAATTTGTATTGGCTTTGGGATGAAAATTTTGATCCAAACATTATATGTTCTTCCTCTTTGTCTGTTTGTTTTACAAAATTCCATTTGAAGAAATGTGTCTGATTCTTAAAACCCTGGACTCTGTCTTATGGTATGAGTGTGATTTAGTAATTTCTGTCCCCTTGCTTGGCAAAGGCCTCACTTAAACCTGCAAAGTATCAAGTAATTGGACCTAGCTCCATTTTAATTTACCATGCTCTAATTACTTCTAGGGAAATTTAGTGGAGTAGATGTTCATAAAATATATTGGCTAGTGTACTGCTACTGTCTTCTACCAAAATATAGTTATTTAAACCTAATGCAGCCCACTAAGTAAGGATCACACCCGAAGACAATTTGCTTAGCGATTCTTCAAACAAACATCTCTCTGTGCAAAAAATATTTTCTTACAACACTTACATCAATATAATTTGCATTAATGTAATCTGAATGAGGATCTCCATCTAGTAACTGCAGTCTCACCCTGGAGTGATCATCTGTAAATAATTGGTAGAAAGTGTTAATATTAAATAAAAGAACATTAAACCAAAACAAATAGGAATGCAAAAATGTACACTATACAAATGCAGAAAACTTGGAAGATGTTTTCACGTTTGTTTCCATTTAAATGTACATAACATTGGTTCCAAATCCCATGGCTAAACTATCCAGCAATATGTTTATTGTGTACTTTACTGTAAATCCTGATTTGTTAAAGCCCTGCTTGAATTTAATATAATCTGAACGTGGTACAGGTTTTGTACTATAGTATTTGTTGGACTATATTTTGAATCATAGCACAAGATAATATAAACCACACAAACCACACAGGTGCCAGAACATTGTCATTAAAAAAAAAAAAAAATAAGATGATGAGAGAGGCTTAGGTTTTCAGTGATATTTGGAGATTTGACTTTGATTTTATATTTCTGTTGTTAATTACCAAGATAGACACAATATAAATAGAATGGATTATTTATGTTAGATGATACCTTCAGTATCTGTTAAAATTCACTGACAGGGAATTAGCCATGAATCAACATACAGGTTTTAGTCTGACCTTTAGTCTTTGTTTAAAGACAAGGAATCAGGAGAACAGACTAATCAGAGGAGGAGATCCAGTCAATTTATGCTATTAGTGTTAAGTGCCATCTGCTCTTACACAGAGCTCAGGTTTTTTGTTTTAATGTACATTTGCTGACAATACAACAGTTAGGCAGACAAAGCATGAGTCAATTTCAACTGAATATGGGAAGGATTTTACAATGCCAATTTTGAGACATATCTATTGTAATGATGGCAGCCAAAAATATTTTTCTACCCCATAAAGTCCTGCAACAGTTATTCTCCTTAATGTTCAGTGTTCTTATTAAGATTTTAAGCATTGTTAAGAGTTATGAGATTTTGGTTTCTATATGAATTTGCTTTGGTCACAAAAGTGAATATAAAATAATCCTTTGTTTATAAAGCAAGCCTGTAAAATACTAATTGTCAGAAGCCATGGAGGTGCAGTGATTAGAATGCAGTATCGCAGGCTAACTCTGCCCACTGTCAGGAGTTCGATCCTGACCAGCTCAAGGTTGACTCAACTTTTCATCCTTCCAAGGTCGGTAAAATAAGGACCCAAATTGCTGGGGGCAATATGCTGACATTGTAAACCACTGAAAGAGGGCTATAAAGCACTGTGGAGTAGTATATAAGTCCATATGCTATTGCTATTGCTATCATTTGAGGAGACAGCAAGATTCAGAAATATGTTGATAAGCTGGAACAATGGGCAGAAACCAGTAACATTAAGTTTAATAGGTAAAAATGCAAACACAAGACTGGGAAGTAGTGCATGTGTAAAGGATCTTGATATTGTGTTTGAGTTGAGCACAACTCCTCTGAGTGATGCAGCTACAGAAGAGCAAATACAATTTTAGCTGTATTAATAGAAATATAGTGTCAAGATTGTCTCTATTCTATAGACAATACTCAGAATAGTGTATCTAGTTCTGGGCATTCTCAGAACACTGAGAAACTACAGCATGATCATAAAAGTGTAATTAAGATGATAAGAAGCCAACAAGGATTACAGTTGGAGATACTGTATTAGTTACAGTATGTTTAATTCGGAGAAAACAAAACTATGGTAGTTGTCTTCAAATATCTGAAGGATTGTTTGAAGATGCAGCAGAATTCTGAATTGTTCAGAATTGTTCCAAAAGATTGATAGTAAATCAGTTTATATTACAAGAAATACATTTTTTTTACTAGCTGGTAAAATTAATTTTCAATATTTCTGCATAAATATGACTTAAAACATGATCTATAGGCAGTGTTGGGTCATTTTCCTCAATAAATAAAAGAACAAGTACAATGCTTTTTACTCATTTAATTGGGTTCTTTGTATCTAGTTTTAGGACTTGTGTGGAGAGCAGATTACATTTTAGGTCACATGTATGCAGAAATATTGAAAATACAAAAGAGTTGACAAACTTTTAAACCCCACTCTATGTTGCAGTCTTGCATAATTCAGAGCAGTGGTTATTCAACAGGAGACACACTGCTGAAGAGAAGGCCCTCATGTTTGTCATTATCACACAAAAACTGCAAGTTTTTGACATATTCATATATATAACAGGAGGATCTAAATTAATGTACATTTTGATTATTTATACAGGTAGTCCACGACTTACAACTGATTGCTTACAGCCATTTGAAATTACAATGGAGTTAAAAAAGTTACTTATAACTGGACATTGAAGTTATGATTGCTGCACCACCCTGAGGTCATGTGATAACATTTTGGGCACTTTGCAACTGGTTTGCATTTATGATCAGTTGCAGTATGCCCTTGGTCACATGATCACATGCAGGATGTTTTGCAGGGGTTTTTTTGGCAAAAAACGGCAAAAATGGCCTTTGGGTAAAATGGGTTTGCATGTACAACCATGTGGTTTACTTAACTACTGCCATTGTAACATTGAGTCCGGTCATATGATGCTCTGATTTATGATACCAATGACTTACAATCAAAATTCTGGTCCTGATTAAGGTTTTAAGTCAAGGACTACCTATATTTCTTCTTCCCACTAATTATTAATAATATTAGTTTTTGTAAATTAATTCTGGGTCATAACTTTTAGATAAATTTTAACTGATTACTATGGAAATAGATTACTCTGTGAGAACTAAATGTGTGGTTTTATTGAGATTATAGAATTTTTCTGTAAACTGCTTTGAGCATAATGTATTTTTTGAAAATGTCATAGTTAACTTTATTACAATCAAATAGACCATGCAAAAACAAGCATCCATTTATAAAGTGATATAAATTGACAAAATAACTTCCAAACCTCCAAATACCAACTATTTCATTGTTAGAAGAAATTAGGGCAGCCACTTTGTGTCTACCAAGTGATGGCCACAAGTTTTTCATTTTTCTGTCTACAAGTCATCTTGAACACAATATGTTGTATATATCTCTCTGGATTCCAATCAGTTTGCAACATATCAGATACACTTATGCCAGGAAGTGCTATGAATTAGTAAAAATGTTAAATTATTACATAGTAGTTATAATTTCAATCTTAATTTCTTGGAAAGGATCAAAAACTAGTGGACTGATTTTCAACTACATACAAAATAAAAAGCAGACAATACAGTTGCCCAGATTACATGGGAATGGCATATACAATTAATTTAAACAAGTGAATGAATAAAATAATAAATCAAAGCATAGCAAAAAATTCCAGTACAAAAAAAATATCAAAGGCATTCTGGGTTATCAGATTTGAACTAGTTCACTTTTGATTCAGTATTGCAGTAAGTATAGCCCCATACTTCCTATTATATCTATGTTCTGAATTTAATAAGATGTTCAATATCTCCCCTCCCAAATTTTTTCAACTATTTGTTTACAAATAGTTTACAAGTTATTTACAAATAGTTGAAAAAATACAACACAACAATAAGATAAAAATTACAATACAAATGTCACAGTGTTAGCAGTAAGAGGTACCTTTCATTATCCCTTATGTCAACAACACTGTTATGTAACCTGCATTGGCTGCCAGACACTTTCTGGGTACAATTCAAGATGCTGGTCATTACTTATAAAACCCTTCATGGCATTGCCTATCACAATTGTTCCTACTGACCTAATATATTCAAACTCCTGGTCCTTTCTCTTAAACCTTATCATCAACCTTATCAACAATTCTGGAAGGCTTACAAATCTAGCTCTGTTCTGGGGACTGCAGTGAATGTGGTTAAGAGGCCCTTATTGTTGTATTTTTACACTTACTGTTATGTTATATGATATTATCGTGGCTGGTTTTATTTTTTTTTTTAGCTTGGACTCTCTGTTTTCTTTTATGTTTTAAAATTTTAATATATATTTTTCTTAAAGGTTTTTAAAAACTAACCCAAGGTAATATGAAGTAAGAAAAGGGAAAAGAAAGAGAAATCAAAGAGAAGTCCAAAAAAGAAAAGAAAGAAAAAAAATCTGTAAAGCTTCCAAATTTTGGTGCAGCTCTTATTGCTACAATTATAACTTACTTGATGGATACAAGATACCTCTCTTCTTTCTATAATCTATTAAATATAATCATTAAAAGCATAAATCATTAGCTCGGTTTTTTTCTGTTTCATGCAAAACATATATAAGGGGTTTCCAGTCAGCAATACATGTAGTTACAGTCTTTTTTCTGATCAAAGAAGTCAATTTTCACCAGCCATTCCTCCATTGTTGGTAATGCTGAATTTTTTCACCTTTGTGCACACCAGAATCTTACTGCAGTTGTCATGTACAAAAACAAAGTTCCATGACTTTTTTCCAACTGTTTGTCTACCAGTTCCAAAAGAAAAAAAATCATTGCTTTCAATTGTATATTCAGATACTTTGAATTAGAGCATGTTCTTGAATTTAGAATTTTCTAACTTTATTACACGTCCACCCCAGGCGATAAAACGTCCCTTCTTGTTGTTCATAATTCCAGCGTAGGTTTGAAGTGTTTTTTTTTTTTTACATTCTAAATAATTTCTCTGGTGACAAATACCAATCATACAGCATTTTATAAAAATTCTCTTTAATATTATAACATAATGTAAATTTCAATCCTTTCAACCACATATTTCCCCTTGGTACATCTGTATATTATAACCAAAATATTGAGCTCACTTTATCATGCAATGTTTCACTTGTTCTTCTTCAGTTTCCAATTTCAATAAAAGTTTGTACATTTTAGCAATTATATGTTCATCATTTGTACACAGTTCCATTTTAAACTCAGTCTTAAAATGTTCAAAACCATGAATTATTTTATCTAATTTAAATCTTTCTAATAATTGTAAATAAGACAAACATGTACAATTATATTCTCCTGCCCCTCCGAGTTCTTGTCTTGATTTTGTTTTATATTTTTCTTGACAATATTCTCGCATCTGACAATAGGTTAGTCATTTATATTTGCTTATTATTTCTCATCTGTAATATGATTCTTGTTCTGAAAGCTGCAGAAGTGTTTTCATGCATAATCTGGGTTTTTCTATTCAATATTCTCAATATGTCATATCTAACCTAAGGTTTTTAAAATTCATGTTGACCTTGACTTTATTGTACCACAAATATCCATGCCACTCAAATCTCAGGCTTGGTTCTTCTACATCTGAAAGCCTTATATTTCTCAACAATATCCACTCTTTTATCCAAACCAGGAAACAAGGTATAAAATACAATTTCAAATTAGGCAAATCCAGGCCCCCTCTTTCCTTTGCATCTTGTAACAACTTATATTAACTCATATATCATTCTGTTACTGGTGCATCAATTTCAGTAAAAGTATTGTCTGAAACAAAAACATCATTCTTGATAAAACATCCATTTTTATCACAGAAATTTTCCCCAACAATGATAATTGTATTTTGCCACATGTAAATATATCCTTTTTAAACTTAATTCCATACCTTAACATAATTATTCTGAAATTGACACGCATATCATATTTATCATAATGATACCCAAATATTTTATCATTTTCTCAGTCTTAAAGCATGTTTTATTTATCAGTTCTCTTCTATTTTTTATTGTTTATTAATGTTAAAACTTATTGCTCCACATTCTTTAATTTGTTCATTAATATTTCAAATCCCTTTAAAACATCTCCCAGAATCAAAACCAAGGCATTTGCAAAAACCCTTAACTTCTAAGTTTCTTTTTTTAATCTTTAGTTCTACATTCCTCTCATCTTATCTTATATCTCTATTCAATATTTCCAGAAGAAAAATAAACAAGAGAAGTGGCAGTGGGCATACCTGCTTTGTCACAATTTACTCCATAAAATCCATAACTTCTAAAACTTTAAACAAAAAAAGCCTAAAAAGCCAAACTCTCAAAGGCCTTTTCTGTATCTAAGAACATCAGTGCAGCTTATTTTTTTTTATTATATTTCTCCAAATAAAAACCCACAAAATTATTGTCTGTCTATTATCCAGAAACATTTTAAACAATTTGTAGTTATTTACAATGCAACAAGTAAATAATTACATCAATTTATAGTCTTCTAAAAGTCAGATTTTGTCCCTCTCTAGTTATTAGTGTTACATTGGACTCTTTCTTGTAGGATAGAGTTCATTGTGTATTGCAAAGGTTACAAAAATTCATTCTCAAAACATTTATAACTAGAACCTGATAATCCATCTGGACCAGGGGTGGGTTTCAAAACTTGTTGCTATCGGTTCACACATGCACGCTCATGCATGACGCTTCTGCACATGTGCAGAAGCATCTGGCGTGGGTGGGCAGATCCTCCTGCCACCGCTGCTACTGGCTTGCCCAATCCAGGGCGAACCGGTAGCAACTCACCACTGATCTGGTCCAAGAATCCTTCTTAATTTAATATTTTTATAGCTTCAGAAATTTCTTGTATTATTCATAATCTGTCCTCAGTAAGTTTTGTTTTTTTAGATATTCATCTATTTTCTCTAGAGAGATGTCATTTCTTTTATAAAATCATAATCATATTGATGAGATGCTTTTTGCATGGCCACTTTGCCATTAACACCATATCTCCCTACTGTAATTTCAGTATAATTTTCTTTTCCTTTTCTTTTTTGTAATTGATATGCTACCCTCTCCTCAGGTTTATTTGCAAGCTCATATTTTTTTTTTGCTTTACATAATTCATTTTTATTTCCATTTCTCTTACTGTTAACATACATAATTGCCATTGAAGATGTTTAATTTGTTAAGAGGCACTTGTCTTCTCTGGAGAATTCTTTAGTTCTTTTTTTTTTTTACTGCATCCAAAATAGCAGTCGTGTTTTTTAATGTGCATTTGGAATTTGTACCCAGACTCTATCGGAGTGGGCAGTCATAAATAATAATAGTAAAATAGACAAAGGAATAGAAAATGAAGATGCTAAAGTACTCTGGGACTTGAGAATTCAAACAGAGAAGACCCTGCCACATAAAGACTTAGCAATTGTTGATATGAAAAATAAAAAGGTCTGGACATGATAGAACCTGGAGACAGCAGAATAGAAAGACAAAATCTGGAGAAAATCACAAGATACCAAGACCTGCATTTCCAAATTATTTGGAGCACCATTTGAACACCACCAGCACTGACAAAATCACTACAAGTCAATTGCAAAATGCAGATTTACTAGTTGCAGCTTACTTCCTGTGACCATACATTTAATACTATTAAACAACAACATCTGCCTACTCCAGGTCCTTGGGAGGGACTTGAATAGGTGGACAAAAGTGTCAAATCCAGTCTAACCAAGTGATTGACTGCCACCAAGTACAACAACGTTTCCCCCCCCCCCCAATCATTGCTATACAGAGGAAAATCATTCCCAATCACCTCTTACAAGGTGGGTAGCCATTATACTTCCAGTCCTCCAAAGGATTCTTAGACAGTTAATGGCCTTCCTTCATGACAGCTTTAGTACTAATCTGTTTTTGGATGGAGGATTGTTTCCAAACAAGTCCTCTATTTTATGTCACTTGTGACACATTTTTAAAAAAAATATCCCTACTATTTCTAAGAAGCCATTAATTGCTTTCTTAATTCAAATCAACAATTATTCCAGGAGAAAAAGTCATTATCTTGTTATCTATTTTCCAGCTCTTTTCATTCATAAACTCACATGTCTATTTTTCATTCATTTTAGCAGTGGTTAAGCTTCTCCTTTTCTTGAACAATGATTCAACTTTGTAAACATTCTCCTAAAGGTTAACATCCTTTTAATCAGTTTGATATTGCTTTCTTAGCACTTTCTAGCTACCTACCTTGTGCTCAATGTTCTATGCCCCATTAACACACTTAATAAATAAATAATCATTCCTCCCTTGTGCTGTTATACAACTTTGCTTATATATCCTGGATTCAATTTATTTTAATTTATGTGAATTAGAAGCTGTGTTGTGGTTTAAGTCAACCCCTAGGTTGCATTTGTATCCTTCAAACCCATTACATGAGCCTTTGAAGCATTTTTAAAGCATTTGTGCAGCTATTTTGAACTGAAGTGGAAAAGGTGTTTTTGAATGTGATTATCTGAGCCATCTATTTGCACTTCCTTAAAGAGAATGCAATTTATTGGTTCACCTAGAAGCCACATAGTTCTAGAAGAATATATACTGAGTTAAGAAGCAGTAAGCTCACTATAACCTAACGTTACATAAAACTCCAGTAAAAAAAAAAATGTGGCTTTTTAGGGAGATATCAATAATAAAATAAAAGAGTTGGAAGGGACCTTGGAGACCCACTGCTCAGGCAGGAAACCCTATACCCGTGATGGTGAACCTATGGCACATATGCCACAGGTGGCATATGGAGCCATATCGGTGGGCATGCAAGCGTTGCCCTAGCTCAGCTCCAGTGCACATGCACACACCAGCCAGCTGATTTTCAGGCCTTCCGGGCCCTCTGGAAGTCAGGAAACAGACTGTTTCTGGCCTCCAGAGGGCCTCCAGGGGTGGGCGGGAAAGGCCTGTTTTTTGCTCTCCCCAGGCTTTCTAGGAGCCTGGGGAGGGTGAAAATGGCCTTCCCCACCCCTGAAGGGCCTGTTTCTGGTGAGACCGGAAGTCGGGAAACAGGCCATTTATGGCCTCTGGAGAGCCTCCGGGGCAGGGGGGGTGGGGTGGAGAAGGCCATTTTCACCTTCTCTAGGCTCCAAGAAAGACTCTGGAGGGTGAAAAATGGGCCTACCAGGCCCACCACACCATTGTATGCCAAAAGCATGGGAAGTGGAGGGGTCTCACACACAGATGCACGGGTCGGTGGGGTGCATTGAATTATGGGTGTGGGCACATAAGCGCATGAATCCCCCCCACATTTCCCCCATTTTTGGCACGTGATGGCAAAATAGTTAGCCATTACTGCCCTATATGATTTCAATAGTTGTCCAATCTCTTCTTAAAATCTTCCAATGTTGGAGCAACCACAACTTCTGGGAGCAAGTTATTCCACTGATTAATTGTTTTGTCAAGAAATTTCTCGTTAGTTCTAGGTTGCTTCTGTCCTTGATTAGTTTCCATCCATTGCTTCTTGCTCTGCCCTCAGGTGTTTTGGAGAATAGCCTGACTCCCTCTTCTCTGTGGAAACCTCTGAGATATTGGAACATGTCTTCCTTAGTCTTTCTTTTTATTAAACTAGACATACCCAATTTCAGCAACCATTCTTTATATGTTTTAGCCACCAGTCCCCTTGCTACACCATCAACAGATATAGCAAGTGTGTCCAAATCATCTCCAAAGCTTTTCCACTTTGAATTAATTCTGCTTGTTATATTATATGTATTATGCTGTTATTTAACATTATATTATTATATCTTACATTATAGTTTACAAAATTAGTGAACATAATATAATTACAGTGCAATCTTATACATGTTCTATTCTGACTAAATTCTGAAACTTTTTTTCAGACATGTGGGTCGGGTAATGCTTTCTATAGATATCATAATGTTTGTGACATTTTAGAACAAGTACATGAATGATCTTTCTTTAATTTATTTTCTAAAGTGCCAAATAAAGTTTATCAATTGTCCAAGATCACAACTTAACAACACAGAACAATCATGAAAATCTAGCTGCCATGCTACTGGTAATATTGCAACACAAATATTGGTTTTACTCTGCAATCCAAAACATGAGAACAAATACACAGAAGTCTCTCAAATGTGGTAGATCTGTTTTTTCAATCACAAGGACAATTTTTAGTGAGCTGTTATATACCAGCTAGTTTATGCACTGAGATCGATAGAGAAGTCCTGTTTATGATTCCTTCTTTCTATAGGTAAAGGTAAAGGTTCCCCTCACACATATGTGATAGTTGTTCCCAACTCTAGGGTGTGGTGCTCATCTCCGTTTCAAAGCCCAAGAGCCAGCACTGTCCGAAGATGTCTCCATGGTCATGTGGCCAGCATGACCAAATGCCAAAGGCGCACAGAACACTGTTACCTTCCTACCAAAGGTGGTCCCTATTTTTCAACTTGCATTTTTTACATGCTTTCGAACTGCTAAGTTGGCAGAAGCTGGGACTAATAACGGGACCTCACCCCTTATCCCCATTAGGGATTCAAACTGCTGACTGCCAATCTTTTGATTGACAAGCTCAGCATCTTAGCCATTGAGCCACTGCATCCCTACTTCTTTGTATATGGACTAGTTAATTTATCTAGGGTCTTCTTAGTGATAGTAGCCCATCTGTGGAATTTGCTTACCTGCAGGTGACACCAAACCTTATACATTGAAATGAATCTTGTATATAAAGATTCACTGTTTATCTTTTATCTGTCATACGAATCACATCAGAGGTTCATCACTCTTTAATCTCTCTCAGCCTGCGCTACTGAAAATGGTAGAGTTTCCTAACCCAACTTCTGTATGTTCTGTAGAACATGTGGCGATAACACTTATGTCCCAAATAGCAAAATCCATCAACAGCTCTGCCTGCATTTTGCCCTGGGGAACATAGGTTCCTGACCAACAAAAAGCAATATGCTCAGCTGGGAAAAGAGCTTGATGTCATGATTTTGATATTCTCCTACTTCTTTTTCCAGATATGTTTGATGTATGAGAATGCCAGCCCCTCCCCCCCAAAAAAGTAGATTTTTGTCACTTGGATCCACTGAGACCAATGTAAATCTATACAAACAACAATAAATCAATAAAAAAATTGGGGGAAGGGGGAAACACTAACACAGAAGCTGTTATTAAGTTGAAATGTTCTAAAGACTAGGAAGTTATTCTTTGTTACAGTTATGCTCTTATACATATAAGATGCTTACAGATACACACAGGAAGTTCAGTTCAGTTTGAATTTGCACCTACAGGAGATGATGTTGCCATATCTATTCTTATTGCGGTTTTCATCTTCTTTGGCGGTGTCCCAAGATGCTGTCTGCCCTTCAGGTAGAGCCTGCAAATTAAAGAATGGAATATTATAAAATATGGAAGACCTCCAGGTTGTTGTTTTTTTAACTTAATGAAGTAGAGGGCAGGAGAGAGGCAGCATATAATTTAGCACACTGCCAAGATAACTGATTTCTGAGGAAAACAACAATGAATAATAATGAAGAGTCCATTAGTGTCCTATGGCTTATGTAACTTATAAATGGCTATACTAATTTAATTTGAACAAAAAATAATTAAGGATTTTGCTTATTTTTTGCATATTTTTGATTAAAAATAATATATATTAATATTATTTTTACTGATAAAAGGGAAGCAGGGTAAGTATTGTTATCATTGTCATTATGATGCCATCTCTAAAACAGAGATGGGGATTATCTCTCTCATGTCCATATGAAATATCAGGATACATATATGGCATTTAAACTGAGGCCAAAAGCTGTGTTATAAATAAACGAGTAAAAGCACTTGGTAGTATAGGAGTTTCCATATAATTCTCTTATTATAAACATACAGACACATACATATGGAGTGCATACAAACATACCCACATTAAGTATATGCGTGGATAAATTTAAATCTCTTTTGCAAGCTTTCATGTAGTAGTCTATTCCATCAGATTTGGGGCTATTCAAAAAGCAACCTGGGATAATTCACATGCATTGACAGGCTCAGAAAACTTAGAACAAGAGTTGATGTTGGGAATGGCAACAGTATGAATGGAGAAGAGGCTGTAACAAACTCTTTTTGGAATACCTTCACACCCCAAGTTCTGTCTTTTTTCAATGATAAAATCCTCCCAAAATCATATATTCAGCATAGTCTGGAATATTAAATATGTAATGAATTTAGAGTTGGCATTAGCTTAACATTCCCAGACAAGAAATGTATCCTATAATCATGAATGGTACCAAAAAAATGTTATGTGAAACCCATAATTACAAAATTCATCATTTACTATTGTTAACTAATACCGTATACAGTCCATAGAAACCCAGAGCTGACAACATAGCTTCTTTGGTTGTGATATTGTGGGTTATTTTAACTAGGTATTACAGTGATGGTGTGACATTATAATTGTTTTATTTAAAAAGACAAAGCTTGCCAGACTGTAGTTTATGAAAGTTCTGTGAAGCAGTAATTCCAGGATGCACTAGGGATGATTTTCTTGGTTAAAATGGATAGTAAATGAGAGGTAGCTCAATCTCTATATTTATGAAATAATGTTGCAGCAAATGGGAAGATCTTTGATCACACCTCATTTTGTTGTACAAAGAAAGTGCTACCTAAATAGCTTCTGATGTTCTGAGTGGGGAAGAATATAGGAAAAAAGTAATTGAAATAAGGCATTTTTCTTCATCAAAGGCAAGATATACATTTGTATCTTGTTTCAATAAATTGTTCAGAAAAACTCATAATAATTTAGTTGCTGCAACAAACAAACAAAAAACAAAATAAAACCCCCAATTTTCCATTTTATTCATGTACACAGGATGGTAAATTTGAAATCTCCAAAATAATATCATAGGACATTCACAGCTTTGAATAAATGCATTTTTATTCTAAAAGAAGTGAATTTAATCCATATATAGGACATACTGGAAAAAGCTGATAACTCTGATTTTATAACCAAATTTATAATTTTGATATATGAAATCGCTTGCCACTATTTTTTAGAAGCTAATGCACTAAGTTTATCACATTTTTCATTAGGTATTCTTTTTAGTACATTGTGGGAATTTTGTAGACATAGTATATAGTAATTTGAGCAAGGCATTTGACATTCTCATTAGCAAGTTAATTGTGACTTACATGAGATGACAATTATGTAGATATGTAAATAGCTTGAAAAATAGTGTTAGTGTTTCCTCATCAGTGAGTCACCGTTGTGAGATGGATAACCATATAAATAATTTAAGTAAAAAATAATAAATAAATTGAATGCAGGCATGAAGAAAAATGTCAGAAGACTTAGTCCTAGTTTCTGATGCTTCAATATTAAATTACTGTATAAGGCAATAATATAAAAAACAGATTTCATAGGTTAGGGAAATGGTCCAAGAATAACAAATTGATATTGGTATTTAAAAGATACAAATGCAGATCCAAAAATGAAAATTCACAATTGTAAGACTGCTTTTTAATAGATTTAAAAAAAAGGGTGGGGGAAGGGGGGGATCAGTGAACCAGCAGCCTAAAAACAGCTGGAAACTGCAGTAAGAGGAAAAAGAAAAGGCAAACTATAGCTATTCAAATATTTTTTGTTTCAGTCTTCTCCAAATCACCTCCAGAAAAGTGCCACTTAAAATTTTTAGCATTCTACGCAGTAGAATGTCTGTTTAAAATTGTAGAACTGATTTATGTGCTTGACTACATTCTTTCCCCCCCTAAGTGTACAAGTGTTCAAAGAATCACAGACTTAGAAGGTGTCAAAAGCTTTGAAAGTTCATCTCTATAATAAAACACCCTTTTATATAAGTAGAATATTAACAGACTCAGTATTCTTTCGACAGATAGCGTTTTACAGTGAGAAGTACTTTTTTGAAAATATCATCTTATTTGAAGTGTTGCTGAATTACCGAGTCTACCACCTCTTGACTTGATCATTTCATTCTGTTGCCTTCAAGGATATTTTCAACCTAAACCTCACTAATCACACTGGAAGAGTATTGAGGATTACAGCTATAGAGGTGATGTAATTTAATGGACCAGATAGGTGAAAGAAGAAAATTGTGTTTTGCAACAGTTCACTCAAGGAAGAGGAAGGAATACAAGAAAAGTGAACCCTGAGCCTGTTCCATCTGGATTATGTTCCCCTTTAAGCAGCCCTTAAATGGTCTCAGACCAGGAGTCCCTTAAAATTTCCTTTGCAGTCATTGTGCCCCCTCTGATCATTGCCAGAAAAAAAATGGCGGCTTTCTTTTCTGTTTTGTCATTTAGTGTTGGAAAATAAATCAGTAGATGTATTTTATATGTTTAGTCTACATTTTGACTATTTTTTATATATTAAAAAAGACCTACAAATTTCCAAAGTATAACACAATATACAGGTAGTCCTTGACTTACAATCACAATTGAGCCCAACATTTCTGTTGCTAAGCAAAACAAATATTAAGTTTTGTTCCAGTTTATGACCTTTCTTGCCACAGTTGGTAAGTGAATCACTGCAATTGTTAACTTAGTAACATAATTGTTAGGTGAATCTGGCTTCCCTATTTACAGAAGGGACAACCTTATCAGAAGGTTGCAAAAATACGACCACAGGACCCTGCAACCGTCATAACTATGAGTCAGTTGCCAAGTGGCTGAATTCTAATCATGGGGTTGTCAGAGAAAAAAATGGCCCTTTACATCACCTTTTTTCAGTGCCATTGTAACTTCAAATAGTCACTAAACAAACTGTTGTAAATTGAGGACTATCTGTATAAGTTTGTATACCAAACAAATTTCCCCCTTCCACTCTTCCTAAAACAAAAACAAAGCAAAAAGTCAGAAAATCTTAATTTTATTTTTGCCATCCACAAAAAAATGAAGAACATTTGCAAGGCAGAAAAGACTACCAACCTTGTGAGAAAGAGCTTTTAAAATTTTGTTTAGTGTAATTTTACTAATGATCCTGTTGTTGCTTGTCTTTCAGAGATTTTTATCCTGAAAGGAGGAATATAATTAAATGTAATCCGTATAGGGTATAATAAAATAGCCATCATAAATTTCCTAGCTTTCAAAAGGAAAAGAAAAAAGAGATATTGAAATGTCCTTGGTGGCAAACTTATTAACATGGCAAAGAAACTGAATTTGGAGTAATGTTTTCATTGATATTTGTTTAGGTTTGCAGCCTTTAAAATAACATGAAACAAAATACGACCTTGCGTGTAAAAGCATCAAAGTGCTAAGATTAGTGGAGATATAATTTTAAATGCGGTACAGCTGCCAGAAACTGAAAATTAAACCTGGCTCTTACTTACATTAAGCATTTCAGCAACTTTATCTTGAGGTTATCAGAGTAAGAGTAATTCAGTTCTTCACAGCCCATTAACACTCCATAAGGCATCTTATCTATACTTTACAAAGCTGCTTAGCACATGTCATAAAGGGCCATAATGTCTGGAGGAGGCCGTATTTATTAACTACAAAGGCTAAACTCTATTTTATATATACCATAAATACTTGTAAATTTTAGATGCCAAAATGGGAATGGGTTCTCTCAGTTTTTTAAAAGTAACTATATATCCTACATATACTCATAATATAGGAAAATTGATCAAAAATTGATCAAAAATTGATAAGCCCATCTGCCAATAAGAAGACTCTTGAATTTTTAACTAGAACACCCTGAAAAATGTAGGTTGTTTTATCCATTTTTCATGGATAAAATTTGAATCCTGAATTTTATCCATGTATGGGCTTATTTGCAAGTATACATACTATAGCAGCGGTGAAATCCACTTACCTTTACTACCGGTTTGGGAACGGCATGTGCAGAGGGTCAAAAACGGGACATAATGACATCCCAGCATGTGGGCGGAGCCTTCCGCTGCCAGAGCTATCGGTTCGTGCAAGCCAGATAGATCTGGCCAGTTTTCACCGCTGTACTGTAGTATAATGTATACTTTTCTGAAACCATATTCAAATATGTCATACAGGGACAGTCTGCTCCTGAAATAGTGTGCTCCACTGAAAGATATTACACACACACACACACACACACACACACACATACACACACATATACACACACACAAAGCAAAATATCAAGTACCCATTCAATAACTGTGTCCATTATACTCACAAAGAATGTGCACTTTAGTCCTGCATTGGAATGGAAAACCTGATACCTAGTAATGCTCTGGCCCTATTAGTTTAAGTTAAATATAGCAGACATGGAACAGTGATTAAAATGATAAATGGGCAAGAATAATGTGATATTTCAAGGTAACAGAGTTGGAAGGGATCTTGGAAGTCTTCTAGTACAATCCCCTGCTTAAGCAGAAGACCCTGTACCATTTCAGACTAATCTCTTCTTAAAGATCAAGGCATTGACTTCTGCCTGCCTTGAGGCCATTCTTCCCAACTTCTTCCATCCCATAATGTTTCCTTAATCAACACTGCCTCCTAAATCACCATACGTCCGTACTCCATTGCTATTGTTTAATTTTTCAGTTTGTTGAGGGAAAAAGATAAGTAGTGCCTTCTATTATGAGCCATTCCAAATCCTTGTCAGGTCACCTGAGGCAAAGCAGATTATGGAACTAACCCAAGTGAGGAGATGAGGAGCCAGCAGTAGGAATGAATGTAATGCAAGGTAAAAAGGGCTGGATGTTCTTTGATATTAATACTGTTTGTGGTATTACCTCTCTGACTTTGGCACCCTTTTGGGACAAAAGATGCAACACTAATGACGAAGATAGAATAAAATTTCACTGACACCTGGAAGCATGAAATGCAAATGTAATGTTTCCTATAAAATGTGGAGAATAGATTTCCCTTCCTTTCCTCTGTCTGATACAATGTTATCATTTGGTGGCAGAATATTCTTTGAATTACTCTTGTATGATTTTTCCTTTACTTTAGGACTTCACTCCATTTCTTCAAGGACCACTGCATCTTTTCTTCCAAGCCGAGAGTGCCTGTCCTTAAAAGTGGAATGGAACTATTTGCCACAGCCAATTTACCATGGGACAACTTGCTGCAGTACAATTAAACAATCCTACTTAATTATTTAAAATAAACAAAAAAATATTTTAATTTTTGCCATTTACATTTCATTCTGTCCTTCCTTTTGCATCCTTTCTTCAATGATTCTATTGCATCATTTCTTTGATATTAGTATAACTCTTGTCCTGCAGTAAGTAGGCTGTGGTAAGTTTGCCGTCGCATGTTGGCCATGATGAGTTGGCCATGAAGAGTTGGCTGTGACCAATTGTCATAGATCCCCCTAAAAGCAGGGGTGAAACCCAGCAGGTTCTGATAGGTTCTGGAGAACCAGTAGTGGAAATTTTGAGTAGTTCGGAGAACCGGTAGTGGGAATTTTGATTAGTTCAGAGAACCAGCAAATACCACCTCTGGCTGGTCCCAGAGTGGGGTGGGAATGGAGAGTTTGCAGTATCCTTCCCCTGGAGTGGGTGGGAATGGAGATTTTGCAGTATCCTTCCCCTGCCACACTCACCAAGCCATGTCCACCAACCCACACCATGCCCACCAACCCATGCCCACAGAACCGGTAGTAAAAAAAAATTGAATTTCACCACTGCCTAAAAGGCCATTCTCAGGTATGAGTGCAACTCTTGCAAGATGCTTACCAGGGTAAATTCTCTCTAAGCCAATCTCTGATGCTTTCTCCAAGCAGAAAATCTGCCTTTGTGCCACCCTACAGGGACCGGCTAAGAAATTATGTGTGCTAAGCACTTGCTGGAGAAATTGAGTTGTGGCTGCTGTTTACTGCATTTTCATTTTTTCATTGAGAAAAGGCACCAAATAGCATTTGCCTTGGGAAGCATCTTGCAGGAGTTAACTCTGTACCTGACCATGGTCTTTTAGGGATCCATTGGATTGGGAGAAAAAAGTTAATTTATCTAACTGTATTTTAAGAAATATACTAAGATGCCTTTTAATTTCCCACCAATCCTGTGAATTTATTTTACTTGGAAAATAATGAGGACTATTATGAGTAAGAGTGAATCTTTCAACACGGTGTTAGAGGAAGAAGAAAGGAGCCAGAAACTCAAAATTATATTTTTCAGAGGCATGATACCAGAATTAGTATCAACAGGGCTTGAGTTACTAAGGTGATTTGAGTTCACTTTGTGTACGAAATGGTTGTCCTTTGATATGCTGGAAAGACTGATCAATATTACTTTGTGGTGTCAAGGTTTAATGATCTGTTCAGGAATGGGCTAAGTGATTCTTTATGATGTCTTACTTTGGTTTCTTTTTATCTCTATTAATCACTGGTATAACCATAACTTTTTCTCATCTTATATTACTAGGCAATTTGTTCTTAAATTCAGTGATAGTTTCTGGAGGCTTGAAAGACAGCAAAAATGATGGGGTTTCTTTCCCCCCATAAGTGTTTACTCTGTCTTAAATTTTCCCATGGTCAGCTTTTAATTTCTCTTTCAATAAAACAGTAGAAACTCTTCACAAGCCTTGAAAACTAGATTTTTCCAAACCTGGTATATTTAAACCACCATCAGATGCAGTTGGGGAGAAAGCAGATTTATCTCTATTAAGAAATTTCTTTTTAAAATAGCCAATGTTTTAAAGTTAACCTTCCTTTCTTGTAAAACAAAAGTGTTAATTCTTTTTAGTGCAGTTCAGTCATCCTGTCCTAGGTATATGGTTATCTATAGTAATTCAGATATAGGGTCTATTTATACAGATAGGCCATTTTAGCATATATTTCAACTGGAGTGAAGAGTTGATTCTACTTTCATGAGATTTCTCTTCCATTAGCCATTATTTTCTGTTTGTGTTCAGTTACTGGATCTTGAGTATTATTTCTGCAAAGGCCTCAGGTCTAAGTAACATTTCAGCAAAAGAAAAAAAAAAGACCAAGTAAATAGGGGTACAATTAACTAAAGGACAAAGGAGTTACAAGAACATGCTTTCAAGATCCTCAACACTGTCATAATTGTTATATTCCCAGTATCAATGATAAGTGAATCATTACTTACCCTATACTGCTGAATTGCTCTAATAGCACTTTGAAAGTGATATTCACCAAATACCTAACCTCCCAGTCTCCTCATACCTTAGGGTCATCAGGATGAAATCTCAT
Source organism: Masticophis lateralis (assembly GCA_030761175.1). Classification (NCBI taxonomy): domain Eukaryota; kingdom Metazoa; phylum Chordata; class Lepidosauria; order Squamata; family Colubridae; genus Masticophis; species Masticophis lateralis. Next base: position 184,603,553 of record JAUDYJ010000003.1, read on the forward strand.
CCACTGAGAATTAGGAAAAGAATGTAACAAGTAGCCAAGGTCAGTTTCAAGTTCAGCAAAGTGATGTATGATATATGAATCTCTACTGTAGTGGATCCTATTGGTAGTAACAATAATGAGTAAACATTGGCCTTTCTCACAGTATGGTAATATCTAGAGAAGTTTTTGACTTGAGGCTTTGTGAAAAATTAAAATGTCTATCACTGCTAATTAAATTATGTGGCCAGGAATGTACAACAACTTGATCCCACTTGGGTGCTCAAGTGGAGCAGATGCCCAACAATAGTACCTGATTTAAACAGAAGATCATCAGTACAGGTAATTGCTTCTTAATTATACTACCACAAATTTCACTTTAACTACTGGATTGAGCTAGGAAAGATGAAAATAATCTTTAGAGGAGAATGCCACTCTTTTAACTTCATAATTACAAAATCTCTGGCATACCAGGTCTTTTTGATAAGCTGCTTGGTTTGACACTCAAATCTAGAAGTGTTATTCCACGTTCCAGCTCTACAATCCATTGCAGTTTGAAATACATTTTTAAATGAACAAAATTATTCCAATAGTTTAAGGTCCTTTCACAAAAGAGCCTGATGCCAAAATAATAGAAGAGTGTCAGGCTTGAGTCTTCATAGGTGACACCTAGCAGTCAGAAGAGCTATTAGCTGTTACAAACACTCAGAAGGTGGTCAAAGTTGTTTCTCTCCCCCCCCCACTTTATTTAATGAGTCTGATCTTTAAACTAGCTCTTAAAGTATTGCAATAATTTTATATCTTTTATATCACAATTTAAGGGGGAAATTCAGTGCATTCTGCTGCATGTAAGAATTTTCGGGAAATACTTGTTTAAATACCTTTAGTTCCTAAAAATAAGAATTAATGATAATAATACAGTCTCTGGTTAGTTTATGTTAGTAAAACAAATAAGCATATTATTTTGCAAGGTATAATTAAACCATTAAAAATATAAGATGAGCCAGGAATGATGATGACCGATATACAGTGATCTAAATTTGTCAAGGGAAGGTTACTCCAATCAATAGAATAAGTGCCACTGCAAAGAATTCTTATTAGATGACATTTCCACAAGCCGTACATGAACAACAACAAAACTAGAATAGTGGAGACTAGTGTCTCAAAGGTGCCTTTTCAAAAGGAAACTAGACTTTGCTTTTCCTTGAAGACATTCAAGGAAATGAATAACACGGCCCTTTTCGCAGTTCCAAGAAGGCTCCATCTCTATTTGAACTACTTAGGTGACCCTGATGGCACAGATAAACCTCCAAGTGGCCTCAATGACTATCAGAAAGAGTGGTAATGACCAGATGACTGCAAGGAATATAAATTCTTCCATTCTCTACCATTGAACCAGAATTGAAGAAATTCCTTGGATGAGAAGCAAAATGTCTTCAAGGCAAAACAAAGAATGTCCAATTGCCCTTTGAAAAAGCACCTTTGGGACAACCCTGACCTGGATGACCGAAAATCTCCATAGACTGGAGACTAATATAACAGGGAACATTCTTTAAGTTAACTCAGTCTTGAGCTGTTGAAGGCTTTGCATACTACCATTAACAGGTGGCCCAGCAGCAGACAGGCAGATTTTCCAGCACAAATATAACAGCTGTACCATCAATAGCTGTCACATATGAACTAGTTATACTCTTTGAAACAGACCCAATGTAAGTTTCTCATAAACTCCATTTTTTTTAAAAAAATTGCCAATGTACGAATGTATAAATGACAGGAGCTCTGCAACAGAAAAAGGACTGCAACAAAGACTTAGGAAGAAAGAGAGGGAAAACCATGATCAGTAACACATAAAAATAAGTCTTGTAACTATTGAGATACTTCTTCAATCAGGACTTACTCGATTATTTTCCAGTAGCTTTAATCTCAATCTTTTTCTATTATTCAAGTGAGTGAATATTCATCTCACCTCATACTCCTCTTTAAATCCATAGCCCTGTCCCCGTTTCATTTGAGTGATGTGCTGCAACAAGTCGGCCACTCGGATTGCTGGCTGGAACTGTCCCCTGGGATAGGACATTTCCACTGGGTCACAGCTTCGATAGGGATGGGTCTGGATTGTCAGGGTCGGTTGAGTCATCTCCCCATGGCTATTGTCTGTTTTAAAGATAGGGAGGCAAAACAAACTTTCACCTAGCTGTTATTTGCGCATTTGTTTTCTTTCCCACAGGAATTAATTTCTCCCCATAGGTGAAATAAAGGACTGTAGAGACATCATCTATACCACCAGGTAATGCTGAAGGGGGGAAAAAAAAACCACACACATATACAGAGAAGCAACAAAGTCATGAAATGGTTCTGTCAACAGCAGGAAGAGTATCATTTTTTGATGCACTTTGATGAACTCAGAAGTGTTTTTTTTTCTTTATGAGATCTAGTCACATTAAACAGTCACCCACCCTGTTCTGTTCTACTTGCTGCTTTCTGAGCTGAAGGGGAGGAATATAACACAGAGAAGTGATATTGACTTTCCCCAGTTATTTTTTCCACTTTCATTTATTTTATTTTTGTGTCAGCAGAAACAATTAGGGTGCCAGTGCTATTTTATAGCCTGTAGGAGAATCAGATGTATGAATGAAGAGCTTTGATAGATTGCCAGTTTATGCTTTGTCTAACTGAAGATACATCTCAGCAAAAGAGACACAGATTTACATACATTTTTTCCAAATATTATGATGATGAAAATAATAAGGGAATATATCCCATAAGAGTGGGGACTTTGTGATTTTCTGCTTATTCAATTTGCTAGTACTAACTCTTGATATCATCTTCAGGGATCCTGCTCTCCTTCTGTTAGTTCTTAATTCTGTAAGTACTTTAAGGATCTTTTCCAACTTGGAGGCTTAGAGCATGGCCTGGCAATATTTATTTTTCTACTTTGCTCCTTCTTCAAGGGCATTCTCAAGTCAAGTAAAACTGTTTGGTTCATTTGCTCATTATCATAGAAGGAAATCACGTGAGTAGCAGTGAATGGCAATTCTGGCAATCAATACAGAATAGAGATTGGCAATAGGAAGAGTAAATTTCATACCAGAATATTTTTGTTCTGACTCAAGGGTGATGTGAACAGCACCTGGGGAAAGAGAGGGACTGCTATTTACAGTGTGACTATTTTAAGAATCAGTATTAAGCAGGGTTAATTATTAAATATTTCAATAAGATAACTAATATATGCAAAATCTCTTTTTCTATTTTCTTAGATCAGCTAACTAAATGGAGATGCTAGGGAATCCAACATTAGCTGTTTCTTTAATGTGCATATTGGTTTGAAATCTAATTTTTTCTTCTTCTTAAATTGAATCAGTTTAAGTGAAGTCTCACTGGTTATTTACACCTTATAAAAAGTAGAGTAACATTTGTGTCTTCTTATGTTTTAGAGCAGTAAAAGAAGATGAAACTGTTTTTAGGGAGAGGAGCAAGAGTGTAATTCTTCACTGCAAATCTCTAGGCAATCTTATGTCTGATATATATTTATGTGTACATGCATATGTATATATTTATGTATATATATATTACATATACATATACATGTACGTGTACGTACATGTATACTGTATGTGTTATTCTTAAAGCTATACAAAACAATTTTAATCTTCATTTCTAACATTTCTAGTCACAATTTTATATGTTCTGAATTAGTAAAGGATGATAGGATGGAAAGAATAAAAAGAAAGAAAAGAAAAGACAGTAAGATCTGAGAGTTAAACTTTATGTATTATGGAATAAATAGGTAGAACAATGTTGATGTTTCCTCTTTTTCTCTTTTATTGTTCTAAAGCTGTCATGGAAGGGAAAGATAGGTCAATTGCCACTTATGCTCCTAAATATATTTTTCTCAGCCATTATTGTCTAAAATTAAGCTGAATAATTAAAGGACAGAAAACATCCTCTGAAAAGAAAGGTATGGCCCCAAATATAAAAGGTGTGTCACTGCAATTTTCAGAATTTAATCAGCAATACAAATATATATATATATATATATATATATATATATATATATATATATATATATATGTATGTATGTATGTATATATATATATAATATTTCTTCACTTGTGTACATCCATTGTAAAGACCTAACATGGGAGTAGGAAACTAAGCACTTATTTATTCAATTAACAAGTCTAACATCACTGCTAATGATAATGACTCTGAACAGGGGGGATTTTCAAGGTTTATTAGTTTTCCAGGCTGGATTTACTTTCTCAATTCATCTTTCTTTATCCTATTTCCCATTAACTCCCTTTAATAGAGAAAGAGATATCTTTATAAGTATACCATACCCACTGGACTGACTATCCTTAATTTTCCACTATTGCGCTGAATTCCAGCTGTTTCACAACTGGCTTCTCCATAGTCTGTACATTTTTATGAATTTCATTTTAAAACATTGCAAGTTACCATTACAAGAGGGGCCTACCCTGTTTCCCCCAAAATAAGACATCCCCTAATAATAAACCCAATCAGGCTTTTGAGTGTATGGCAATAAGGCCAAGTGCTTATTTCAGGGTTCAAAAAATATAAGACAGGGTCTTATTTTTGGGGAAACATGGTATCAAAAATAATATGTAGACTTACTAAAGCATATTCAAAGCCACTGGATACATCATTATTCAAAATTACTCAAATTAGTATGTTCAAGTGGAATTACTATTTCTCATGCCTAGATTAAATGTTCTTTTGGTCTCTGCCATTTTTTTCAGTTTTATAGGGGAAAACTGGTACATTCTGGGAACTGAAGTCCATACATTTTAAAGTTACCAAGTTTGGAAAACACTGCTATACTATTAATCATTGGTCAACCAGCTACTCTTGCAGCAGTATTTTAAGCAGCAATCTAAAGAAAGAAAAAAGAAATATCTGATAACAATCTGAATTAGCTGTTAAAAATCTATTATAAATATCTATAAGAATATAAATATAAGACATCTTACATTCAATATAAATGGCAGTATACTGGCATATGGATTTTACAGTGAATTACTGTTTCTGCTTAAACTGTATTGCCAAACATTAAAAAATCATTTCCCAAATTTTTGCTGTTTTAACTTGTACTACTAAAAGTAATGATGGATTGTTCTTAAGTACTATTTCCAAATAACACAAAAATTTTTGTCCAAGCTACAGTCAAACATTTTAAAATGTAATAAAGATTCTAAATTCTTTCCCAATGAATAGACAAGAATATGTCTGGATCCTTTGCAGAGAAAATCTGAACATGGATCTTTCATTCTCAGCCAAATTTTTCACATTGGCTCTAAATGATCCCTTTCTGGCAAAAGCTGATTTTCTGTTTTGTAAAGTAAACAGCAACAAAACATAGTAAATCATATGCTTTTTGCTCACTGATAATCTCTGAATTCAAACAAGAGAAGTACTCAAATTTTCTGTAAGTAACACTAGAGGTGTGTCTACTATTTCTAAGATGTCTAAGTTCATGAGATATTCTGAAAATTGTTTTTGCCACCTCTTGGGATATATTGTTTGCAAACCCAGAACAAATTAACAATAATAAATTATTGTTTCTAATCAATTAGAATAATTTTCTGAAAATAAGATTAAATTTCTATTTTCTCTGCCATTTACTATATAAACAAAGGAAAATATATATTAAAATTGTTTACAGTCACTTATATTTGCTATATACTGTATAATTTAAAAAAAAAACAAATTAAGATTTTCATGTTTACCAGTCACTGGATTTATTCTCTGCAAACTGCCTTTCTATTTCATACTGAATGCTGTTGCTAAAGCATATAATTATATATAACATGTATGTATGTTGGTGAATATTATAGCAATAGCACTTCTTTACAGCTCTACAATCCTCTCTAAGCGTTTTAAAGAATCAGCATATTTCCCCCAACAATTGGGATCCTAATTTTACCCACCTTGGAAGGCTGGAAGGCTGAGTCAACCTTGAGCCTGGTGAGATTTGAACTGCCAAATTGCAGGCAGCCAGCAGTCAGCAGAGGTAGCCTGCAGTACTGTATTCTAATTACTGCACCACTATGGCTCTTTATAATATAGGTAAAACAGCCATGCCTTTCTATTTACAATGCTGTTGAAGATCTAGATGATTTTTTTTAATGGTATGTGACACAGTCAACTAGACGTTTAGGCTGGATTTGGCTTATCATTTATTTATAAGCTCTTTCATTTATTTATAAGATATTTCCAAGACTAATAACACAGAGATGTTATTATTTAATGATGTCAAAGGAATTGTCACAGGATGTAAGTTACTCCAAGTAAAGCTGCCTTTTGCTATTGATTGATGGTGACTTTGTCAATGCCGATGGTGTTTAAGTGGTACTCCATTTGTTTTGGTATTGCACCTAAGGCATCTATTACTATTGGTACGATCTTTGCGTTCTTTTGCCATAGGTCTTTCTGTTTTGTAATTTCCTCTAGTTCTTTTTCTTCTGTTTTACTATCAATAATAATAATAATAATAATAATAATAATAATAATAATAATAATAATAATAATAATAATAATAATAATAATAATAATAATAATATAAAGCAGATAGTCACTCAATTTATACACTGTGACTCTGGCAGTATATGAGCATAGCAAGCATTGCCATAACAGTCTATTATGTAAATCACAGTCTCCAATCAGTTTCACAGTTTTAAAAAAGGAACCCAAATTCTTAACTTTTCACAAAATAATATAAATCTGGTGACATTAGAAGGGTGTGTACAATGCAGAAGCATGACAACAATAAGATTAAGGTCTGTTCAGACAATTCAAGTTCTGCCATAAAAAGTGTGTGTTGAATATAAAAAGCAAGTTATATTTTGGAACTCTCCATTAATTGTTACAGCTCATTCTGATTGTAATATGATACGCCTATCATATCCATTTATATTTTTATTCTGTTAGTCTTGGCAAGTGTGTAACTTCAGAAGACATCCTTTCCACAAAATAAATTATTTTTGAAGTGATGTTTACAATGGATTTAATTATACACCCATCCAAACTCACTCTTCTGAAATAAAAGATTGTAATTTTTTGACATTTCCTAAGCAACATTCCAGAATATCTCATATTACTTTTTCTGTTATCCTAGTGGTAAAGAAAATGCTTTTAAAATTGGCTTCCCAATTGTCTTTCCTTTCATTTAGACATTAGATGACAAATTGTTTACTTCATGGTAAACAATTTGTCATAATTCCTCATCATGGTAATATGCTGATATAAAATGATTCCTCTGTTGCGAAGGGGACAGGGAAGATCAGCTACTGATTTCTAAAATCAGTAGCTAAATCAGTAGTAAATCATACTACTGATTTAATATAATGCAGGGTTTTATTTGTTTCTTTTACCAAAAATATTGATAGTAATTAATTAATTAAGAGCTCAAACTAGTGGGAACTTGCTTTCTGAGACTGTTGATGAATAAAGGGGACAATCTAATATTAAAGAAGTATATAAAGGAAACAAAGCAGAATTTCATTTTTTGCTCAATCCCATATGAACAATTTGTTTCTGAGAAAACACCATACTTCTGTTTAGATTTCCTGGCTTCCAATCTACTATAGGCTATTTGCTCACCTTTAGACTGAAAGTATAATATAGTCTATTTGTCACCTCTTTTTTTATGCCTTTGGCATCTGGATTGGAACACAATTGTCAAAATCAACAAGAAAGTAACATGATTCTATGAGATTTTATGTTTCCAAAATCTGAATTTTGTAACATCCTTCACAAAATCATTTCATTCTGTGTTTGGCTTCCTCCTATATCTTTATTTTCTGGTTTTATCATTTAGTTTGTCAGTTTCTAAGCTGTGTTTGTGTATTACGGTATTCCCCAGGTAGAATGTTATTTTTATTTAAAATAGGCTATTTATTTTATTATCCTTCATGACTTTCCTTCTAGACCTTATGTCAAATGGACTATGGATTAGTTAATATCTTATCCCATCCCATTCCATTCCACCCTATCCCATTGCTTTGTGTTTGTGTGTTGTTATATGCATTATCAGCTAAGGTGGAGTTTAAATCACAGAAAGAACAGAAAGGCTAAGGAAGGATAATGGATAGAGAGCACAGAGTGACAGAAGCAGAATTTCTTACTTTGAATATAAATCTTTCTTAAAATGTATGTAGTATATTTTACCAAATTCAGAATTAAACCTTGAATCATTCTGAATTGAATCCTGTAATTGAATCTGTTCCTCATGTATCCATTATTAAGTGTGCTTGTGTGGTGCCTGAGAAGGAATAAAATGTGTTTGTCTTTATGGTGTTTCCCAAGTCAGCTTAGGTCCACTTTTCAAGTCCCACTTCAAGATTCAAATCCACATAAATCAGAAATATTATAGCAAAGAGCATAGAATTATTCAGTTATCCTGAGGCTGTGGAATAGTCTTCCCTTTGAGATCTATAATAAATTAGAAGAGCTACAAAATATGACTTGTTCACTAGAATTGGCCCCCTTTCAGATTTTCAGATTTTTTCTTTTTTTCTTTTTCTTTCTTTCTTTTTTTTTTTTGCATATCTTTGCCACTGAGTGTAATCAAAGTTATATGTGAGTCCTGTGAATTTACAGAAGGGAGCCTGATTATGCAGAATGTAAAATAATGAAACTCTGGTAATATTTAGCAGGGAAGGTATTCAAAATAATTTCCTTCTCCCACAAAAAAGAAATGTGCTAATTAACATATATTGTAAATATCGCTTTAATACACGTATTGTTGGAAACAAGTCCCCCCTTACAAATCAATAATAGTGAGCTCACATAGGACTGCCCTCCTCCGGGTCCTCCGAGACAGTGTCAGCTAGCAGTCCCCAGGATGAGGGCGTTCTCTGTGGTCACACCGACCCTCTGGAATGGATTGCCCACTGAGCTCCGGACGGCCCCTGACCTTCGCACCTTCTGCGCTGACCTAAAGACATGGCTCTTTCAGCAGCTTCCCTGATCTGTTGTGGTTTTTAATTTTGGGGAACTGGGGATTTTAATTTGGTTTTAATATTATTTAAATATTATTATTGTTGGGTTGCTTGATTGTTGTGAGCCGCCCCGAGTCCTACGGGAGAAGGGCAGCATAGAAATCTGACAAATAAATAATAAATAAATAAAATGTTCAATCAAAAATCCACGCCCCTCTGTTTTAACATAATGTCTTTCCATGGATTAAAATATATTGTTTTTGTGCCCTTTCTTTTCAAAGCAAAACTGTCTTCTTCCCAACTGGACATATCTTAACAAGCAACCTGAGGTTCATGAGAACTTTCATAACTTAACTTGATATTCTAACATTCTGACAATTGTCTTTTTCTTTTACTATTCTCTCAGCTGTGAATATGGTGTATCCACAATGTCCTATGGCTTCGTTCTGTCACACTTTCTTTAGTAATGCATGACAGCTCATCAGTAGGGTGTCAGCAGAGAAATGCCTACATGCTGAATATGTCATTAGTGCATCATTGCTCATAGGATGCCAGTCAATGTGCACCTGTTCTGTAAGAACCCTGCAGAATATCTTCTGAATTAGACACAGTAGAAATTTAAGGATTTTTTTCTCTCTCTCCAGTTCTGTTTATGGATGTAACAAACTTAAATTCAACACATTCCAGATACTTATATGATTTTTCTTGCCATAAATGTATGACTGCCTAAAGATATGTTAGCTATACTTGTAGATAAAATAGCTGTAGAAACATTTGTAACTTCCCCTCTTATTTCTCAGTAGTTCTGCTTTGCTTTTAACCTGATGATTCCTCATCTAGATGTACAATGATTTTTTTTTTAAAAAAATCAGAATGGATGAAAATGTTGCTTTGAAAATATTGAGTTCTATGAATTGGAATTTAAACCTGAATTTCTCGTCATTGTCATCGAGGAAAATGAAATGGTCTAAGCTTGTTTTTTTCTCAGTACAACAATAACAGAAAAAATGGGGAAGGTTATATCTGTCTATGAAAAGCTATTTCCCACTGACGTTCTATTTTAATATATTTTTATTAAAAATTTAATTATAATAGTAAAAACTAATGCAAACTAAACAGAATGGAAAGAGAATGGAAAGAATCAAAAGTGCAGAAAAAAGAAAAAGAAAGAAAAAGAAAAGAAACATGTAAAGAAGTGATTTCCTACCTTCATCACAACAAACATAAACAAATTTTATAGCTCTTCATAGTATAAGATTAAACAGGTATCTCTTCATCCTATGCCCCATCCCTTATTTATAAACAAATCCATATTATATATATCCATAAAACTGTTCAATTCTGGTGTTGGCAAAAAGTTCCTAAAGGGTTGCCGGAATATTTTTTTTAAAAAAAGTCTTTTTGTAACCTCAGTCAATTAAACCAAGTTATATTCTTTCCTTTTACTTCTAACAGACTCACTTTTTAATTCAATAAAATATTGATGTATGTTTTTCTTTCATTAAAAACTTTTAGACATAATCTTTCCATAGAAGCAGACATAACAGTGATAATATTGATATTGTAGTTACTAATTTCGGGTTCCATTCTTCAAAGCCCTCCTTTAATATTTCCAGTGTTATGTTTTGTAACACTTAGTACTTAGTAACAGTTAATACTAAACATAGTATTAACTGAAACAATGACTGCATTTTTTCCTTCTGCTTTAAAGCTTTACTCCCCTCTAGAGCCCAATTTTTAAAACCATCACTTATCTTTTGTTTTGATTTGCAGTTCCCAAGATAGCCAGAATCAATCTGATTCCCAGGAGAAGCTGTTTATTTTTATAGATAATTCTAATTTATAGTAAGTCAATATTCCAAATTTATCTGAACTCTTAAATCCATGTATAACAGTCTTAGATCTAAATCATATTGTCCCTGGTAGATTGCTCCTACACAGTTTCACCAGAATTAGCTTTGTTTGCTTGTTTGTTTTCTATCTTTCATAGGTGTGAAAAGAGTAGAAAGAGAAATAAAGTTTCTAAAGTGTTATTAGCAAAACCTGTTAGCAAGCCAGGTAGTTATATAATTCATTATTTTTTTTTTCCTCTGGGAGAGGAATTTATCACAGAAGCAAGAGTGAGACCTCCCTTCTTAGCGTGGTGGTATTCATTTGTTTAGAATGTTTCTGATCATAACAATAGAAGATGATAAAGATAAAGAAGATGATAAAGAAGAGGAGGAAAATGGATCCTTGCATCTCGTTAGTAGTTATGATTCTCAACCTAATACTGTTCATTATTTTTCACATCCGAATCAAGGATCAACTCAATAGAAAGCAGGATTATGTGAAAGTGTGTGTGATTTAGGGGGGATTTTACACTAGCTCCTGGTTTCCTAGTTTTGCATGTTACAGTGCATATCTCTGTTCAACTGTTCAACATGGTTTGAAAGAGTATTGATTAGTAACTGAATCATGTGTTACTCTGAAGAATGAGATTTCAGAAACTAACACTGAGTAACCGAGGCAGCATAGACAATTAAATGGTTCTGTTTTCTGTGCTTTTCATTAGCTGTCCATTTCTGACAATAATAATGTTTTCCACAGAGAAAAAAATGTATCTGTGGGTGGACTCCTCAGCTCTTCAATTCAATAATGTTGTTTTCTTCCCAGTTTTGATATAAGAAGCAGCAGCTTATTTTGGCAATGTTGGCTTTTTCCATAAAGCACCTGGTGTGAAACTGCTGTTACTCTTTTCACTATATGCACAACTATTCATGGTTGTTGAAGGAATCATAGGATCATTTTACTTTCATGGAGGATGAAAGACTATATGGAGTCTTTCAGGATGGAGACTATAGCCCTTATTTACAAAGTGGATCCAGTTCAGAATTCTCAAACTACACTTAAACAGATTTCACGCCTTTCTTATATGGTGATAGAGAAGGCTTTGTGGTAGACAGTATGATCAATCAGAATAGAGCTGGAAAGGACTTTGGAGGTCTTCTAATCTAATCCCTTGCTCAAGCAGGAGATCTTATATCATTTCAGACAGGTGGCTATCCAGTCTTTCCTATGCAAAATATAATAATGCAGAATATTTTTTAGGTTACTCTTGAATCAGAGCTATATTTTTGGTTTTTCCTTCTATTATTAAATGTGTAAATGCATAATTAGGACACATAGGCTTGTTTGTGTTTCTAGTTTCAAAATGTAGAAATGGCTTTTGACAAAAAGTCAAAAAAGAAGGTTCAGGGAGAACTTTAAAGAGATTTGGGGATTTCAGGTATTTTTATTTGTTTATATTCCACCATTATTATTTCTATAAATAAGTCAAGGGGTGAACATATCTAATATTCCTCCCTCTTCCTATTTTCCCTGCAACAATCCTGTGAAGCAGGTTGGATTGAGGGACAGAATAATTAGCCCAAAGTCATCCAGCTAGTTTTCATGTCTAAAGTGGGACTAGAACTCTCAGCCTGATACCTCAACCACCAGACTAAACTGTCTGACATTGAAGGTTGTCTGTATCTGCTTTGAACTGGGATTACAAAGGTCAGAAAGTCCTCTTCTTGCTTCCAAGAGTTAGAGCAGAAGGACAGAAATAATATTAAGGGTTTTTTTCCCCTTAATCCTTAACTTCATACCTTTAACTTTTTGCTTATTTGCTTCAGTGGCATGCAAGTCTATTAATTACCAAAATCTTCCTGAGCATGAGCATACCATCATGAAAATGTGAAACTTACTAAATCCATTAACATCTTGGCAGCCTGAAGTGAAAGTTTCTTCATTGTGAGCAGCACTTTTTGTAGCAGTCTTGTCTGAAGCAGCAACAGGCCCCATTTCTCGTTGACTGCTGCTTTGGGTCTCTTTTTGTTTCTTGGCTAGTTTCCTTCAAAGTGTTTTGAAGAGGGAAGAAATCAGAATTAGTTTCCTTCATAAATTAAAAGAAATTGAAATAAAACCAAGTCAACTAAAGTGTATGTGTGTGTGTGTGTGTGTGTGTATGTATATATATATATATATATATATATATATATATATATATATATATATATATATATATATATATATATATATAATCTGAATTGACGCAACATGCAGGGTTGTCCCAACAGTGCTTTTTTAGAGGCGACTGGACTTTCTGATTTTTATTTGAAGACATTTCGCTTCTCATCCAGGAGAAGCTCTGAGCTGAAGAAGCTTCTTGGATGAGAAACAAAACTTCTTCAAAGAAAACCCAGAAAGTCCAGTTGCCTTTTGAAAAACCATATTTGAGACAACCATGACCTGGATGAACTGAGAATCTCCATAGACAACATGCAGGATTGTTGCAAATATGAAGATGCATTTTGATACATCTCCATTTGCAAGAGTTAACAATGGAGAGTGGATATGAAAGTAGCAATGGAATATCATGGAAATTAACAGCATTCAAAATTTGGTTCAAGAAAAAAAGAGCACAATCAAATGGGATAGGAATGAGATCATATCAAGCAATTATATAAACCTAATCATGAAAGGTCCTTCGATAATTTTGTCCCTGGTCAAGTATACCCCCCCTTAGAAATGCAGTCAACCTCTATTCCAACTGGAAAAACAATCTGTCTGCTGAGTAAAATATATTTGCGTGAGACCTTGATCCCCTAATATTTTACCAGTCTTCAAGAAAAAAATGGTAATAATGAAGCATTGGTATGAGACAAACAGCTGTATTTTTATTATCCAGAGATGAATGGCGGTTTACCCTGACTAATTTTTGAATTTAACGATATTTAAATTTATGTTAAACATTGTATACAAATTAAAAAAATATAAAGCCCCACCCTTGGTCTATCGGTCTAGGTCACTTATAGTCCAACGCCACCTATAAAATGCCGATAATCAAATTATGTTTTTCTTACATGTGTGCAATTTTGACCTACTGAGAAGCCTGTTTCCACAACTGTTTCTGATATACTGGAAAATACTACAAATTAAGTGTCTCCTTAATTTAATACAAAAATCAGTTTTGTAGTAAGTTTCTACAAGAATACGCCAATAAAATTTGTACTAACATCTTGCTGTTGGCTCAAAAAGAATCAAGTCTTTCAAACCTGCTATCTGCAACTCTGCTATCTGTGACTCTGAAACACAAACACTTGCAAAATGTTGCTCTTAAAGCATCTCATACGTTGTAAAGATCTAGAAACTAACTTTGAAGCAGAACTAGGAAAATGAACACCGTAGTGAACCCTCATCTTGTAATGCTACTATCTCCTTTTCTATCCCAAAGAATGTTTTTGAACTGGATTCCCTGTATTCTACTTGTTTGATGGGTTCAGAAAACTGTAGAACATTACTTTCTCAAACTTTCTAATATCATGAAAAAATACGGAAACCCAACAGCAGAAAGCAATATATGTTGAAGACTTCAAGGAAGATAACATAACTCTAACATAACTCTGAGCCTCCCGGTTGCCAGAGTGAGGAGTGAAGAAGCAACCCTTGGGTGTAGCTTTCAGAGCCTTTCCAAAAATTGCCAGCAAATTGTATATTTTAATGAGACAGAAGGGAGAATATATTAAGTATATGGGTTATAAAGAGTAGTTGCATTTAATTAATGATATGTTAATTAATATATCCAGATGTATTTCATCTCCAGATCACCATGGCCAGTGTTGATGATTTAAAGGACAAGTACAGTGCTAATCCACAAAATGTGGCATGCCTAACTGAAAGGAAAAGAGATCTCTGGGAATTGATAGGACAGCTGAATAGGGTCAAAGAGTTACCATCTCCTTTCCCTCGATTATTATCTGAGCCCTTTTTATGCAAGTCTGAGGAAAGAGGAAAATTGCTCATTTCTCATAACTGTTAATTATCAACTGTTTGCTTGTACTAGTTCATTCCAAAGATCAGATGATCAGAGAAGGATCAGTTTATGATTGCTTTCTTTCAATAATATTAAACCTTGAGAAAGAGAAGTCATGCCAACATATTCTTACTTGCATAGAGCTTTCTTCTTATCACAGATGAAGAGAAGAAATTTTGGTGATGGTAACACTTGCTACACAGTTAAGTAACTGAACAGGCATGTCTACTTATGAGAATTTTTTTCTCTATAACCACAAATAATATTTAATATATATAAACTCTATCCTTTCTATCATGCTTGGGACATTCACATGAGTGCACAAGTACATTTAATACTAGTTTTTGAAGCTGGAAATAAATGGCTTTTAAAATATTTTTTTACCCTATTTGGGGGCCAAGAAACTCAGTGGATAATTTTTCCAGAACGAGATAGTCTTCTACAATTTCTCAAGGTTATAATTCTCTCTAATGACAATAAAGCTGCTAATGGAAAAACCTCATGGTATATTTTCTTTCTTAAAAATTTCAGTTGGAATTTCATTATGGAAAGCCAGGAATGTTTCAGAACATTGTAAACAGGAGGTTACAGAATCATAATCATATATCCCTTTGTTTTGTTATGACTAAATAAGTTAAAGAGGTCCTTACTCTCCTTCTGAGAATGTCTCTGAAATTCATTGTTGGAATAATCTCAGAAGTAAATTCTATGTCATCAAGCTGAATGAGAATGAGTAGGGGAAAAATCCAGAATTTCTCTATCCACCCCAATTTTTCACCTCCCATGTTTCCTTACACAGATAGCAGTAATAAAATTCTGTCCCTATAATTAGGCCATACTTTATTTATATACCCATCAGAAGTTCATCTGTTTTGGGCATCGGTTAACCACAAATGGTAGCAAAACAAAAACTGTTGTTGTTGTTTTCATTTCTACCAGTGAAAGATTTCCAATTTGGGAAAATGAGGAAGGGGAACATCATTTAAAAGTGGATGGATATAGAATATCACAACATCACATGAACTTTGTTGATAAGAAAATGAAAGAGAGGATAAAAGAGAGTGTAACCATAGATGTTATAGTCATTCTTTGTGCACTATTTTATTCAGTAATAAAATCTGAATAAAAATATGTTACCAGTTTTCCGCTTTCTGTGAGATAAATTTATTTGTTCATAGGAACACAAAAGGCTAATTAATGCCTTTCTCTTTAAGTGAAAATTAAATTGATCCTTGCATAGGAAACCCATTTTTTCCAATATTAGTTGTGGTTATTTAATATTGCAGACATTTAGAGATAAGAATGCCAGGTGAAGATTGTGAGTTGATATTATAGCTGATTTGGATCCTGTATGAAAACTGTCTGTCTCATGCAAGAAAGTTACTAATGAAATTTTCATGCAATGAGGAGAGCAGTAATTATTTTGCTGGGGCAATTTTCATTGCTCCTATGAATTCCTCTGGCATTTCTTCTAGCTTGAAAGGCTCTTCTGAGCACTAAATGTGTCAGAGGAGGCTGTGGAGTGATGACAAATGAAACATGATGCAACTTTGCTTTCTCTTTTAAGAAGCAGGATCTGCACTGCTTCATGAAGCTGCTTGGAAAGAATACACTGACAAATTGCAGCATCGGTGCCAATAACATTGAGATGGAAGATACAATTTCAACCTATAATTTTATCCACCAACTCCCTCTCTACTTCCCTTTGAATTTCTTAATATTGTACCACCAAAGAAACTTCTGTCTGCCATCTTGAATTCTTCCTGTATGTCAACTTCCTTATTTCACAATCAATAATAATCATAATTTGGATTATGCCAAATAAAGATAAAAATGGCATCACCATACTCTTGTAAATTAAAGGAGGGTTCAAACTGGCATTTGGACAAGATACGACTAGAAATCTGATGAGTCCCATACCCCAACAAAGAAACATCTCTGAGCCCCAAAAGGTATCAATTACTTCTTTTCTATACTGGTATTGGCTCCTGCCTGATGTATTCAAAGATGGGGGAAAAAAGAGTGCCTTTTTGTCCCTTCTCATTACATCTTAATAATGGTACAATTGGACAAAGGGGAGTGGGACTGATGATGACACTTATCCTTTGAAGCAGGTATCATTGAATTTAATGATTTGTAATGTTCTTTTAGATGTTGTTTTTAAAAATATATTATATATTGCATAATTAATATTAGGATTTTTATTTTTTTAAAATATCAGGATGATGCAGATAATGCACAAAATGCCTAATGAATGAATGAACAACTGCAATATTGATGTGGCCCTCATATTGGTTGATCTATATATCCTACTGTAATACTGTTCATGATGTAAGGACAGAGGAAAATTAACTTATGGAACGTTAAACTGTCAGATTTGATGCATTTCTATAGAGATTTGTAAGATTTAGAAATGAATAAGCAAATGATAGGACATCAGCTTCACTTCAGAAACAGGAAAAATTAATTCAGAACTTCCAAGGATAAATTTTAAGAGAAATTCCAAAATAACTCTGGTACACAGGCACTTCACTAGCATAGGATTAATAAATCTTATACATACTAATTACATCCTAACATAATATATGCCAAGTTCAAAACGAGTGTGTGTTAGTACAAACCATATGATATAGCATTTCTGCTTAGGAATTTGTTCTAATGTGGGAAGTGGCTCTTAAAAAACAAATATGTGTACATTTTGTTATGGCTTCATTACTCTGCAGTGATTAATGAAAGGCACAACATGATTCATTTCATGACAACGTAGATGTGAGATGGGTTGTAATTAATCTTTCACCATATAAGTACTAGTAAATGAGTTTCACAGTCTGCTGGGGAGGTATCATTAATATTGACACAGGAATGAACTCGTGTGCAGAAGCATGTCTTCTATGAAAAGACATGAAGCTGCATATACACATCACATTTTCCCATGGTTAACTTACCTATGGCTTTTGGAAATAACCCAATTTTCTGGGTTTACTGTAGTGTAAACTAAACATTGCACAATAAATTATACCTAGGGGAACCTATGGGACTAATTCATCTGGCAAGTAGTAACTTTTGCACTGGGTGATAAAAAGATGGTATTTTCCACTTTATGCAGTTTGAAGTAAACACAAAGCATTAAGACAGAAATACAATAAATATTATTAGTAGGGGGCCAAAAGTCCATGTGCATAATGCTAAGTACCCCAAAGGGATATTTGACTTTATACAATTCTAAATAAATAATAATAAATATTATAAAGAAAATATATAATAATATATAATTAACACATTAATAATCCCCCCCCCCCCCAAATACAGCATATTACAATAGGGAAGGGAAGGCATGAGTAACCATGAACAGTGCCTGTTGATCTAAGAATAGATGCTACTGGTGCACAAGTTGCATTTGTGTGAAAGTTATCATGGTCACAGATGCCACTTTCTCCTCAAGTAGGATTCACATTACACAGCAACTTTATTATCCCATTCAGAGTTAATGATGGAAAATCACTTGAGCCAAAACCATCTTCCCATCCAAATATTTTCAGCCTTTAGTTTATTACCACATTTGGATGGCCTGGGGCAGAGATATTCCACTAAGAGATACTGATACTTAACTCTATGCCAACAAATTATTCACCCAGCAGTTTCATATAGATATTAAATAGGAGGGGGTAAAGAGTAAAATTCTGAAATACTCTGCAGCATAGATCTGAATCTTCCCATTCCTAACAACACTGACTGGAACCAACCGCAAAGGAAGGAGGAAAAACACTGAAGAATTGTGTTTCCCAGACCTAACTGCCTCAGTTGGCGAACAAGGTACCATCACTAATATAAAAAGTTGCCAAGAGATGAAGGGGGGCTAGGATTGATATTTTTCCCTATCCTGGGCCTGTTAAATTATAAAATTCCGTTGTTTCTTTGCTTTGCAATAGCCATATCATATAGTTTTGAATTTGAATGGCCCACAAAAATAGATTCAAAGGTATATCTGCAGTAAAATAATTCAAAATTGCCTTGCTGCTTTTTAAATGACAGAGGAGATCCTCGAATGCTAGTTTGAGCTTAGAAATTAAGAAAGAAAAAAAAAACAACATTTGGGATTATTCATGTCCTTTACCTACATTACATATCAGGTTACATAAATAACCTGATATGCCAATATAATGATTCGAAGTAGCAGGAGCTTATAATTTACTTATATACTGAAGAAACCTAATGAAGCAATTTAAAGTATTAGAGTAGGACATTAATGCTCAACATCACAGAAGGTAAGAACAAAATGACCTTTTTATAACATTTTAATAGGCTAAGAGAGATTTAAAATAAAGTAAGTGTTCAATCTATTGAAGGCTTATTTTGCTTCTTGTTTCTATTTAAAAATGTTGGCTTACGAAAATAAGAAGTGCCTCGTGGATCAGATGCCTGACCCACCTAGATCAGCAATCTGTTTTCATAACCAACCCACCAACTGTACAAAGCAGCCCACAATTCTTCTACATCTACTGTACACCTTCAGAGGCAGTCACATTGCCATAGATCCTTGTGACCTCCCAATTCCACAATGTATTTATACACTGCATTTTAAAAAGCATTACTTTGTCTTCATTTTTCCAGAATTCAATTGCACTGCATTGATCTCTAATTCTAGTATTTTGGGAACAGCTTTTTTTTGTCCACTTTATGCCCACCATGCTTAATTTTATACAACTTAATCATGCCCCCTCTCATTTGCCTCCTTTCTAGATTCAAAAGTCTCAAATATAGCAATATTTTCTTATAGGAAAACTGTTCTGATTATCTTATAGAAGAATTAAGAACTGATTATCCTAGTTGTTCTCCTCTTGAAACTTCTCAAATTCCCTTAAATTATTTTTTTTAGGTGTGTTGACCAGAACTGCACATAGTATTTCAGGTGCATCCTTGATTGATATAAGAGCATTTTGATGTCGGCAAATCCTCTTTCCTCATTAATCACTGCTAGCTCTGATCCCATTAACTTACATGAGGAGTTAGGGTTTTTGGTACAAACATGTATCACTTTACCCTTGTTCACACTGAATGACATCTGGCATTTTGACACACACTTTGCTAATGTGCAGAGATTTCTTTGGAGCTCTTCAAAATCCTTTATTGTTTTTACTGCTCTGAACAATTTAGAATCCTCAGTAAAGTTGGTGATTTTATTAGTCATGTCCAATTCCAGGCCACATATAAAATATCTTTAAAAAGCACTTATTTTGGGACAGAACCCTGGGGGACTCCACTCCACATTCTTCCATTATGAGAAGTGTCAAGAAAGAAAAAAAGATAAAATTTAAAGTATTGAATGTGAGTTCTGACCTGTCATTGTGTTGAGCTGTCTTTTGAGTGACAGAAGCATTTATCTGTAATGCTTACCTTCCACAAAGAAAGCAATTCAAATGCTATTTCTAAAGTCATGACAAGCTGTATCAGTAATAATTCCTGATCCCTTCCTTGACCAGCTTTTCATAAACACAACTGAAGCATCTAGGAAAAGTAACTTTCATCACATTAGTGTCAATCCTTTACAGATCGTAGGCTTTTGAAATATGAAATTCCTCAGAATTTCACCTGCCAGTTATCATACACAGTGTGTATATAACTATGTTTTGGTCATTACAGAAATGATAAGGTGAATGGTGAAGAAAGAATTTCCAGATGACTGTCAGAAGAGAATGCAACCAGGGGCTGCTGAGATAAATGTCATAGAAAAATACTTACGTTAACTAATTTCATACATGTGTTACATTATGTTGACCAACAGTAAAACTAGAATGTAGTATATTAAAAAGATTTTTAGGCAATAAGGGAACAGAAGCCTCTCTGAAACCTCCTTAGCACCTAAAAAGCATTGGATTTTTAGTTGGTTATTAAATGACTACAATTATGTAACATCTGAGATAAATCTTTAAATTCTGTTCAAACGTGTACTTTGATTTCACCTTTGAATTAGATAGTGAGTGCTGTGTCAGAGTTTGACCAGGGAGACAGGATTTAAAATCACTCACAGAGTATCATAAAGCATTGAAATAAATCTAGATCAGCCATCTAGATCAAACTCTATTTAAAGACAGGCTCTATTTAAAGAGAATGTACTGAGGTAAAATGTAAAATCCCTTGGACGAAAGGAAGGGTAACTGCAAAATAACTAAATAAATGAAAAAGAACAAGTATTCACAGAGAAACCCAGATCATATTTAAATCCTTAAAAAGACATGAAATAATTCCTGCTGAACATCCTAAATTTACATGATTAGGACAAGCTAAAGAGAGTGTTACAAAGACGGCCGTATTCCTCTGGGCAATACCAGGTTCACAAAGTCACAAAGGCAGCAAATCCAACTCTATATGCTAAAATTGTCTAGGTGACTGTCAATAGGAAACCTTGACAGTCCTTGATTTAATGGTAAGGAGTCTGCATAATCATATTTTCCAAATGTAAAGCTTCTAAAATTATTGCAGTTGTGCAGTGTTCTTTCCATTCATTTCAAAGATTTTATTTGAGAAATTTATCTGCACCTTTAAAATATATAAAATGCTATAACAGCAATTCTTGTAGAATTATATTCTTAAAATGCAAGGAGAATCAATGTTTTATTTATTTTCTACATTTGACAGATTCAACATGTAAATGATGACATTTCACAAAATAGTTGATACAGATTTATCCAAATGATTCTATTTGAATCACTTCTTTTAACAACTCTATTACTTTATGTATGAGATTGCAGTGGAAACTAAATATATGCTTTGATATATGATATTAAGCATGCAGAAGATTGCATATAATCCCTGGGTACTCATTTTGCACATGTGAAAGTTTCAAAAGAATATTCAACAATATTCTGTCTGAGAGATAAAACTAGAACAGAAACCTAAAACCTAGCATACAGTATAACAGTGAATGTTTTCCCTTAGGAAGTGAATAGTGCTCCCTCAACAGCAAACAATGTGAAATTTACAGACTAGCAGAAAGAAAAATCTAAAGCTGTAACAATATAAATTTAAGCCACCCTAAAACTAGCCACTTTGTGGGAAATGGTCATCTAAGGTCACCCAGCTGGCTTATGCCTAAAGTGGAACATGAAGTCACAGTCTCCCAGTTTCTAGCCTGATGCTTTAACCACTAGTCCATCTAGATGCTGTTAAATCACATTTAGGTTCCATGGAAAGCAGTGGACAATGTAAACTAAGCATGAATGAATGTAGCATTTGCATATATTTTAATATTTTTAATTGTTTTATCTTTAAAAAGCATTTTCATTAAAAACATACTAGATGTTATGAGCATTTTGCAAATGAAAAGATGACTTAAAACCTAACCTAACCAGATTGTGATTTAACTTAATATCATCATCATCATCACACAACCCTCCCTATACCTAGTTTTCTATTTCCTCTTCTACCAAGTTGAGTGAGTCATTTCAAGAAACCTAAACTGGAAATAATACCTTCTATCCCTGGATTGGCTTCTGAAATTCTAATGCTTTCTGTAGCTAGGCCTAGTACTTGAATGACTGTGTATTTTTATAAACAAATCTAAAGTAGGGATTGCAAAACAGGCTATGATGGGTTTCACTTTTTGCGCCCTTGAGCTAGAGAATCTATTTGCTGGAAGGACACTGTGAATTCTTTAAAGAGAACTCGGAGATTGAATCTATGGTTATATTACACCAAATGATATTCATATATTCTGTCCTTCCTCTCCCTAGACTGAATAGGAGACAAAAGTTAATATTATCCTATTAATAGGGTAATATTAATCCATTCATTAGAGTAATATTAACCTAATGTTATAAACATACTAAGGCTGAACCAGAAGGATAATCACATTTCAGGAAGCAAAAGAATTAATTTAAGGAGCAAGGGAAAAAAAAGGAACATAAATGTCTTGCATTTTATTAATTGAGAAAATCATAAGATTCTATGAATTCTCTTTTGAGAGAAAATAATATATATAAAATATGATAGCAATTCCCTGTTAAGTGCAAAATATATTCTAAAACAGGATTCTAGCTCTTAGAGATATAAATAGTTGGAAATAAAGAAATGAACTTAAAAAACATATGTATGATTCATTTTCAGCTCACATTTGTCTCTTTTTTAAAAACAAAAAACAAATATTTGATAAGCCAGCCAAAAAATAAAAAAAATTTAAAAAAATCAAAGATACTGTCTCTGCATAATTTAAGGATTAGCAGTCAAAAATAATTGAACTCAAATGCTAGGATATATTTTAAAACCATGGAAATCAAAATTTAGCAAAGTAATAATGCAATAAGCACGTTTAAAGGTTGACTCTCAAACTGATTCATACATAGTACATGATATCTTGTATGTGAATTCTATGAAAAGCTAGTCTGAACACTGGAAAAAGCAATTAGTTAATTTTGTTTTAAATTATGCAACTTCCTTAGATTTAATGATCTCTGTTAAAATGTTCAATGCTGGCCTTATTAATAGATGTACCGTAATAGATGTACCAGAGTCTAAGATGCTTAGGACTATAAAATGCACCTACCATTTTTGGGAAGAAAACAAGGGAAAAAAATCTGTCTCTGCCTCCCAGCAATTTTCCTCCACGTGGCAATAGGCAATAGCAATCCCTGCAGCCTGAAACAACTGAAGGTTGGGAGGCTGATCCAACAGACAATCAACTGCTTGTGCTAATCAGGATGTGCTGGAGCTGAAACAGACTATTTGCTGCAAGGAGGTAAATTGCTGGCTGTGCTGAAGCTGAAATGAGCTGTTTGCTGCAAGGAGGAAAATTGCTGGGAAGCAGAGGCCAAAGGTTGGGGGCCAGCAGGTGGGCATGGCTACATTTGGTATATAAGACGCACCCAAATTTTCACCCTGTTTTAGGGGATGGAAAGTGCATTTTATATTCCAAAAAAATATGGTAGGTGTTTCTTTGAGATGCTGAGGAATTAGATAGCCAATAGCTCTTTTTACCCCAAACAATAAGACCAATGGAACAATATTTAATCAAGGTGCTGGCATGAACCACAATTCTAATCTGATTCCTCCAGAAGCACATGGCTGCCATTATTTTTAAGGATCTTACTTTCCTCACTGCTTCTATCTTGATTACAGCTGTGAATACGCAAGTGTTCAAACTTATCTTCTTTGGACACTTTCTCACAATCTGCAGTCTGAATAAAAGGGTGCCCAAATAGCAAATTATCAAAAAGAAAAAAGAAAAAAAAAGAACTAAAGCTATTGAATGTTTCCAAATGAAGATCTCCGAATGCACAGTATTGATTTTCAGGAATGTGATGGACAATAACGAGAGTCTTGCCTGTATTCATTTCTTTTGAGCCTATTGAGACAGAGGTGACAGTCAAAGACTGGTGAGGAAAAATCAAGTGAGAAGGGTATGGATTATAACTGTATACACAACCAACCCTCTTGTGTTCCTCTATTTTTCTCCCCTTTAAACATGTGGCTGGGGATATTAATGATGTGGGCATTAATGATACTCTTTAAAAATAGTGAAGTAATACAAAAAAAGTGAAGAAAAATATTTTATTAACAAAGAAACAAAATCCTGCTGCTCTGCTGTGCATGCTTAAGGAAATTGTTATATCCAACTAGGTACTTACAAGTAATAGGAGTAGGAATATGCATTTCTTCTAAATATGCAGTCAGATGAAGGAAATGTCCAATAGTGGGGAAGAAGGAAAAAAGCATAATTAGACTTCATATCAAGGATTTTAAGTTTGAACTGTACATAGTATTGCAGAGCTGACTCTACTACCAAATTTGCTTTCATCTCCTATAGTTATTGAATACTGGTCTGAGGTCTGGTTGCTACTTTCCTCAAACAGGAATGTTTGCACGTGACAAGTACAACTTCTACTAATGTTTTGTATAGTCCTGGGCAAGTCAGTTCACAATGCTTCGAGTTCCTAACCAAACAACAACAATACCTACCAATTGTTTTAAGCCTGTTTAGGCATGAAGAAGAACACAAATTTAGAGGTAACTGACGTCTAAATTTAAGACTGAAAATTCATAAGGAAGCTTTTATAGGATTGAAGAAGGGGCTATTTTGTAATTCTGGCAGCAATAACGGTTGCATTCCATGCATCCATTTTTGCCATCTAACCTCTAGTTGCTACTTTGTAGAATAATCAGTAAATATTTTAATTTGACACTCTCAGAATGTCACAAAAGAGCCAAATCATACTGCACAGAAGTCAATCACATTTAACCACATGACATTATCTGAAGCTAAATAAGTGGAAGAGAAAAGTTATCTTAGATCAGGAGCATCCAACCCACAGCCTGCGGGGCAGATGCATCATGCGCTGGTCACGCCCACCCCATTTAGCAAAGGGGGAAAAATGCCACATGACGACAATGTGATGCCGCGGGTTTCACACCCCTGTCTTAGATGAAGAAGGAAAGTGGGAAGAACAATCAAACAGTGAGAATAGACTTACTACATGAATAAACAATTTGGAAGACGGTTCCAAAAATAATCAAGGGAAGGAGCAATGTGAAAACAGAAAGATAAAGTAATGAATTCTTTGGCTGAGGTCTACTAAATACAAGTTGATAATTCATTTCTTATATATTCTAATAATGGAATTGCTTTTGCTTATGAAAATATAATAAAATAAACTCTGCACTTCATAATTCATAATTATGTATTCGAGATATATATGCCACCTCTATAAGCAAGCTGATGTAGAATAATTTGCTGGGAAGAGTATTGTCTTGGCAAAGATTCAAACAATGTCAAATACATTTGTAACTAGTAATGTACACATACATATTTAATCTGGATTCTTGTAAATCTAGGATTCTCGATTAAACCTGAATTGCCATGCATTATGAACACACATGCAAGCACATCTCATATAATTGCACAGAATATTCCATTAGTACATCAGCTCCTTTGAGCATTAAAATATCCATTTTATATTTCTCAACCGGGTCTAGAACTGTTCATCTTGTACCCTTGGTAACCCTAGTTCTCCGCCAGCATTCCTCCTCTGGCGATTCTCCACTGGCTATTCTCCTCAGCTGACTCCATGGGCAATGGGCCATGGCCACTCCATCCCATGCACTTTGGAGTGACTGATACACAGGAAAGTTCATCCTGGGTTTTTCAACGCCCAGGACAGTTAGCACCCAACAAATCAGCTCGAAGGGGTGGAAGTAAGGAATTCTTTAGAGTTAATAGAAATCCAGCAAAAGGAGACAGGCGTACAAGAGTTTGTCAAAATGCCTCCCTCCCTCCCTCCCTCCCTCCCTCCCTCCTTCTCTCTCTCTCTTCCCCTCCCCCGTCTCCTCTCTCCCCCCACCCTTTGGAGTATGGATAGAGAGTTAACCTAAAGCATGGAATTCTGCAATTTGATTCCTGATAATAAATCCTGACAATTCCTCATCAGGATTCTGAAGATGATGATGATGAGAGGGGTGGAATGGAGAAATTCTTTAGAGTTAATAGAAATCCAGCAAAAGGAGAGACGCGTACAAGAGTCTGCCAAAATGCCTTCCTCCCTCCCCCTCTCTCTCCTACTCCTGCCTCATCTCCCCCACTTTGGAGTACGTATAAAGTACTCCCTTCCACTACTCCCTCGTCCTCCTCCTCATTTTCAGAATCCTGATGAGGAATCATGATTGATCATCAGGAATCAAATCGCAGAATTCCATACTTTAGGGCAACTCTTCATCCGTACTCCAAAGGGGAGGGGAAAGAGGAGGCCGGGGGGGGGGGAAGAGAGAGGGGGAGGGAGGCATTTTGGCAAACTCTTGTATGCCTCTCTCCTTTTGCTGGATTTTGTATTAACTCTAAACAATTCCTTACTTTCACCCCCTCTAGCCACTTTGTTGGATGCTAACTTTCCCGGGTGTCGAAAAACCCAGGATGAACCCTCCTTCTGTGTATTGGCTGCTCTGAAGTACGTGGGATGGAGTGGCCATGGCCCATTGCCCATGGCAAATTGGTGGAGGCATGTCAGCCGAGAAGAATAGCCAGCAGAGAATCGCAGGAGGGAGGAACACCCGGCGGAGAATTAGGGGCTGTTACGAGACAAACAGTCCCATTCCATCTCAAACTACCTATGAGCCATAAAAAACAGCTAAACAACATAGGTTTTGTCAAACCACTAGAAAGCACATGCATAGTTTAAATTAGTAAATTGCTGTCATACCAGGAAATAATCTGGAAGACATTATTTGTATCCCTTTTCCTCTCTGGAGTGAATTTTATTTGAGATGTACATGAATAAGGCTTGCAGTTTTGCATGAGCACTTTGGAACCACACACATGTTCACAGTTAATGCACACAGTACATACTAAATTATCTGCTTTAGAAATAATAACTTTCAAATACTCCTAGCATTCAATTTCTTCCCCTGCTGATGATATATCATGTTCTTCCCACTTAGTCATTAACCTCCTGAAGTTCATCCATTCATATTGGAATGTGTTACACCTCAAAGTCACCTTGTAAAACAAGGAACAAGTTGTTCTCTTTTGACAAATGTGTCACATACTATTACAGACAACAGACAAAAGCTAAAACTATACAGTGAGCTACACTTAATATTTTAACAGATTTAAAATATTACTACAGTTTCAAGAGGTATGATCATTGGTAGTTCTTGAATATCAGAAATTGTCAGGTAAAACATCTTGTATATATTTTTTTTCAGTTAAACAAGGGGTGGGATTTCTTAGCAGATTAATTTAGCTCTGCTATCTATTCCATCTTCCTAAATTCCAATTTAACTAAGAAAATTTGTAAAACTAAGTCACAAGGAGTAAAATGTAGGCACATATTTTGGTTCCTTTGCATTTTTTCTATTAGTATGCACATGTCCAGTATTACAAACACTGGAAATAACCATGTTAATTATGTTTTAAGATATAAAGTTCATTACTGCAAGTGCCACAAGAAAAGGACTCTTGAATTCACTATTAGAGTTTGCCAATTTCCTACTAAGAATACATAGGCCCAGAAAAAACAACAACAACATATGTCTCAAACTTCAGTATATGCTTGGAATTAATGGTATCTATCATTTCTCCAACTCTAACAAAGAGAAACATACAAATGAGAACATAGCACAGAGGGAATACTTAAACTTCTGAAAACAAATATTCTATACCAGAGATGACAAAATAAATGCCTTAAACACTAAGTCTTTTTAAAGCTTTTATACATACAGTGTGTACCCTGCCCTACATCTTTGGGCATTAACTTTAGACTTATTAGCAACCCACCACAATGAGGTTTTAGTGAGCAAAGCTACAACTGCATCTTCTCCACAAGTTAAACGAACAAGGGAGTGTTCAGTGTATCATGATTCAAATTTATTAAGGCTTTATACTGCTAGGTTGTTCAAAAACTCCTCTTTTTCCATTCACATTCCACTGAATCTTTTAAAAACTCCAATTCCATGTTCATTATGTTATGGTACCAATATATGCAATAGCTTCAATATTTATGTTTCAATTACTTATGCATGAAATGTAATTTCAAGCACATTTGGTACCTCATTGCCTACCATGTTTCATTCATTCTGATTGAGTACAGATTTCATCCTATTGATTAGTTACATTTAAATCAATGAGACATTGGTTATGACTGACTTAGATCCAATGATTTCAATGGGAGCTTTTAAGTGTAGAATCACTTGTGATGATAATACAAAGATTTCGTTTTCTCACTTGGCTCCTCTAAAAATGACCCAACCTCCAACATTTTAAATGATCACTACATAGTACTGGATAAATGGAAAAAATGTCTTGAAAAATTTTGTAGAATTGTTATGTACAACACATCTACATGGAGAGATGCATTATTTATTTTGTTCATAATAAAGTTAAAAATCAGAAAGTTTACTCTCCACTACTCTTTCAAACAAAATACTGCTGAATTCATATTAATTATTCAAGTAAATTTCCATTCTGTGAACTTAATTGCTTTCTCCATGTTTCCAAATTTGAAGTGCTTGCTATTGTACACAAAATCACATATAAATCTTGTTTATCCACTTAAAGGAATGGTTCCTCTAAATATGTAACCTGGAAACTATTATCTTTGATTAAGGATATGTGGCATCTACTATTGCAAAAGGAGGCTTGCCTAGAATAGACCAGGATGAAAATGTTTTCAAAACTGTTTGCATAAGTTTTGAAAACATTTTCAAAACTTTTGCATAAGTTTTGAAAATGTTTTCAAAACTTATGCAAAACAATGATGGGGAAGAAATTATTTTTCCTCTTTCTCTCCTTGTTCTAAATCCTTAATTTCTAAACTCCCACTGATTATTGGGATTTTGGTTATCCTTTGTACCCAAATTTTTGTCATTCTACTGCTATCCTCTCTTAAAAGTACATAGGCTCCTCTCTACAATTAGAGAGGAGTAATTAATATGTTTTGTAAGGATTTGAATTACTGCACATGCTGGTATTTTTTATAAACAGTGGTAAAGATTATTAGGTTATGAAATCTAAAGAGAACAAGGCAGGCATATAAAACATCAAATGGTTAAGATACTTGTTTTTATTAGAAAAATAGTCCTTCCCGCCAAATAGCCACAATGTTTGAAGTTTTAATACCAACTAAATGCTTTAAAAAAAAGAAAAGAAAAAGATGGAATCTTTGCTTTACTGAAACTAAGATAAGATGCTAGGTAAGGAAGGTTTTCATTTTTTCCTTTGTACATACATACATAAAATTAAAATAAATATGTTTCCTATTACTTTCTCAATATTTTTAAAAAAGTTTCTTATTGAAGGTTTGGCCGCAACACTTTGTATTTATTTATTAAATTTATTTGCTTTATCTTGCCACGGGGCTATACTTCTTCATTCCATCTTCCC
The DNA here is from genome assembly GCA_030761175.1 of Masticophis lateralis. Taxonomy (NCBI): domain Eukaryota; kingdom Metazoa; phylum Chordata; class Lepidosauria; order Squamata; family Colubridae; genus Masticophis; species Masticophis lateralis. Next base: position 184,633,188 of record JAUDYJ010000003.1, read on the forward strand.
ACAGTTCTCATAATGAGCACCTCCTCTTCCCAATGAAGCTATTTATTCTTGGAAAAACAAAAAAGCCAACAAAAATAAAGCATTTTAAATACAAATGTTGTATTTAAGATACAACATTTGTAATACAACATTTGTATTTAAAATAAAGCATTTTAAATACAAATGTTGTATTTAATGTTGTCTCCATCATCTTCCTTTTTTTGTTTCTTCCATTTACATTTCCAAGTCAAAGAGAACTTTCTCTCCATGTGCTCATTGCACTTTTCATGTTATGTGAATAAGTTTGAATAGGGGTTAATTCAAATTCTACACACAGAAAAAGAAAATAACAGTGAACTTTCTAAAGATTCATAGGGGACTCCACACAGACTCCACAAATCAAAATTTTGGAGGGTAGTTTCTAGTTCCAGCTTGCTAATAGACACAAGGTTAGCCTATGGTCCTGATGAAATTGAGCAAATGTAATATAAAACAATGGGGATTAAAAATACCAATGGCACCATAGGTCATTTAATCTTTAACATCAAAAGAATTTTCTCCACCATTTATGTACAGATGGAAGCTTTTTTTCCTTCTGAGATTCACAAACTAGAATAGAATGATCAGAAGAATCTTCCATGATATTCATGGGAGTTGTTTGGAAAATAATACATTAAATTACTCCAGTTGCATGCACGTATATGCTTAAAAAAAGACATCAAAGCCACTATTGAATTCGGGAAAATATTCTAAGTACATAAAAAGTAATCTGTTACTGATTCTGAATAATTGGAAAATACATATTTCTACAACTATTTGCTTGATATCCTAAATGATAAGCACCTTTTATTGATCCTATTTTAGTGATTGATTATGTGCCATCACGTTGTTTTTGACTCCTGGCAACCACAGAGATATATTTTAATATCTTCTTACAATAGAAGAGATAGATATGAATATAATATGGTTTGATCAATGGAGCAGCAGAAAGAGAAATACAAGGAATCTAGACTATTACAAGGAAGAAAATTTAGTATTTGTATTGAAATGTAAAACATGTTTTTTTTTAGATTCTAAGTTTCCTTTCCCTGCTACACATCTAGTAATAGATTCTTATTTGTTAAAAGTTGTCTCACTGCTATCTGTGTGTGAAACTAATCTATTCTTAAAGGCTCCAGCATTTATTTTAATGGATTAAGGCAATTTGTGGATCTATTCAATAGCACATTCATTCATTAGTATTTAAAATGAAAGGATGATTATCCCCATAGAAGGGAGTTTATAGACAAGGTAAAAGCTGCTGTCCTACTTTCTACTTTTCACCCTTTCTATGCAACTAATCTTCAATTTAAAAAGTAAAAAGGCTTTTTAAGTTTGAATAGACAAAAGAAAGAAGTTTTGTTCCTACAGTTTGTGTGATAGGCCACATGACCAGAGAAACTATGTGGCAACATAGTCAGTCCAAGAAATCCTCAGAGAGAAGCCCCTATTTTCAGAGGCCAGTTGATCTGGAACCATACTAAGCATTAAAAAAGAAAGAAAGAAAGAAACCCCTAAACACTAGTGGCATTAAAAAATAAAAAGGATGATAGTTGGTAAATTGTAAATTCAGACACAGAGAATAAAAGATTTTAAAGATCTGCCTTCATTTACCTCTAACGTTAATATTTTGATTTTTCCAGATACTGCTAATTAAAATTAGACCAATAATTGTCTGACTGAAAAAGGTAGACTATTAACAGAACAGGATTAACACACAATTTGATTAGAATTTAGCACTAGTTTCCCTTTCTGAAATATTTTGGTGATGGAAAAATAAACAGAGAAGGAAGGATATTTGTTAAACATAATAGATCTTCTATATAGGTAGTCCTCAACTTATGACCATAATTGGGACCCAAATTTCCATTGTAAATCAGTGTAGTTGTAAAGTGAGTCATCAGGTGATCAGGCCCAATTTTATGATAATTTATACTAAGTATAGGTATAATTTATACCCCCATCAACTTTGATTGTTGGAAGCCAGCAGAGAAGGTTTCAAATTGTGATCACATAACCTCAGGACTTTGTAAATGCAAGTGAGTTGCCAAGCACTCTAATTTTGATCATGTGCCTATAAGTGGTGTGATGGTCACAACTTTGAAGATTTGTTGTAAGTCATTTTTAGTAAGACTGTTGTACCTTTGTACCATCATTGAGTGAATGGTCACAAGTTGAAGTTGTATTCAGTGCTAAGGCTATTATTGGCTATTTAACTGAAGCATGTAGAACAGCAAAATGCTAATATTATGAGGCCTGAGTGTAGTCCAATGAATCTGAACTGCTTACAGTATATTCAACATCAAATCACTTTAATTAAACTTCTCAAAAACATCTCAGTTTGATTTTTGTTTATGTCAATTAGATAAAATCTTTTGACTACTTATCCATCTTTAATTTCAACATTACTTCGATTTTGTGGCAATTTTGTTGCTATTTAATTTCAAAATATTTTCTCTTTACCTAGTTCTGCCCTGCTATCACTCTCCCTTTTGGTTAGCAAAATGCATCAGGAAAATTAAATGAATTGTGTCTGTTGCTGATCAGCCATAATGCCTTAGGCTGTGAGCAGATGCCGCTCTGATATCTGAAGGTAATGCCTCAAGTTTGTCTAATTAAATTACTATTTTTCTGCCTCATTGCTTTAAAAGACAAGAGAATCTTGTCCTTGTTGCTCGGTGGGCTGAAAGACTACTCATTTTCTTGAAGGCTGAATTCAGAATGGCTAGGATACATAATTATTGTTGTTTTTGTAATATCCATCTTATTTGTTTATTTAATTATTTGTGAGTACTGGATTTTTGAAGACTCAGTTCCTTTATTCCTCAGATATTCCGGCTCACCAATGTCTTTTTAATTTGCTTCTCATTTCAAAGCACGATAGATTTTTTGCAAACCATATGTCTCTCAATATGACAATACTTTCCACTGTGATCCAATTATTGTACAACTTCTGACCTACTAGATTAGATGAAGGCATAAAAGTAACTTCAGGGCACCAACAGATTTTGTTGACAAGATAGTCTTGTTTAATGTCTATTTCTAGCTTGCTTCTATTTTGTAAGTGACAAAAGACAACTGAACCAAAATCCTTTTTGTTAAAGCTGGAGGGCCCCTATTGCTGTTTTCTTAATTATTGTTTGAAAATGGATTGTGTACAAGATTATAAAACCTTCAAAATGTGTTTGTATAGAAATACTAATGGTCTCAACACGGTATATATTAAATTCCTAGGTGCAAGTTTTACCTTTTTGGCAATCCTTCATTTTCTGAAATTAATTCATTATAGTAGATTAGAAATTTGCTAACTACCATCCTGGACATAAATCACTATGGGGAAAACAGAACTCTCACAGAAAAAAAATAGTTTAAACCAGAGGCATTAGGAGTCAATTAGTAAAACAAGAATAAGTTTATAGTGTACATGGCTCTTTTCTATCTAGATGGAAATCAGTTAAGAAAAAGCAGTCAGGCAAATTATTGTCAGTGTTTTTTGATCCATTAATTGCTCTTTCAACTGATCTATCCTCAGGATTATTGCCTTTTCTTTGGAACAGGTTTCCCTCCCCATAATAATTTAAAGTGAATCTGCCTCCTATTAACTTAAATCCATTATTCTTTGTCCTGTATTCTGAAATGAAAGAAAACCAATGTTATACTTTTCACATGACACATGTTCAAATATTACAAAAATGCTATCATATCTTCTATATCCCTCTGGCTAAACATAGCTATAGGTACTCATTTATAGAAACTCATTTATAGAATTCAGTTCCTATCCCCTTGGTTATCCTCATTGGTTTTACTGGAAACGCTCCCAATTTTTCTAAATCTTTCTCACAGTGTGGCATCTAGAACTGGAATCAATATCAATAAATGTATATGCAGGTTTATCTTTGCATACCCAATACTTTAATACTTTGATATGTCAGTAAGTTTACCAGGGAATATAGTTCAACATGAAACATAGGGTTCAGCATTTCTGTTGAATGCTAGCTAATGTCTAATATTAATTACCTGTAATTGTTATTGTTTTATTTGCCGTATTTGTATAAATTGTAGTTTATACCACACACGTTTTTATTATACAAACTTTGTCCTAATCTGATTACCCTTAGTGAAAAGATAAATAATTGTAGGAAGTAAACATATAGATTACTTTTTTCCTTCCATTCCAGAATTATTATATTAAATTTCACTTAAGTATACTTTAAAACAATTAGATGATAAATAGCAGTTAGTGAAATATAATTAATATTCAAACACAATGGTTACTCATAAATAAATAAAGGTAGAATATAGTTCCATACAAAAACATGTATTTATAAAAGACATGTATTATTTTTACTCCAGTTACTGCTTCAATTATATTTTATTGGAATTAGTGAAGAGAAAAGCAAGTCTATGAGCAAATGCCCCCAAATGTAGCTTAGTTGTGTAAAATTCACCAATTTGCTTCCATTTAATGCAAGAAGTTACAGATGAACAGCAAACAGTTTTCAATCCAAAATGGCCAGGCCAAGATCAAATGTCTCATTTTGAAGAGCTTTGTGTGCAAACCACTCTATGTCAAGTTTAAAATTCTTCCAAAATAATCAAGCAGACTGTTTGGTTGTCAAATAGCTGGTTCATACATTAAATAATGTTTGAATTAAAAATGAAATGGTTCAAAATTTGGAAAGGTTCAAATTCAGTCATTTTATATACCCCTCAGAAGGCTATCCTTCCCCTCCCCGTTTTCTTGTAAGTATCCTCGGGATTTATAAAGACAAATGGTAACTGGTGTTAGTATAGTTGATTTTATTTTATGCATGCTTTTTGATGGACTGCTTGCTTTGCTATAACAGAGACTTAACTACAAGAAAATATTTTTAAGAAACAAGAAAAATGTGTTAAACAGGTTCCCTCCCCTCGTACCATTTATTGGTACCATAAATTATACTTATATGTAATTGCACCAGATACATAGAAAGCTGTACTGTAGTTCTAAACTTAAAGGAGTCCAGTTAAAGACAATTAAAAAAAGAAAAACGAATCTCCTGGTATGAGCAGATTCCCATGACTATCATAGGCTCAGATTGGTATTCTATCTGGCTTTCTTTAACTATGCTGAAATATAAGTAGTTTTTGTATATAATCAATACAAAAATGTTTCCTTGATGCTAGAAACTGCCAAGTTAATTGAATGACTAAATCACAATATGTAGTAGGCATGGTGATCATAAAATGAGAGCAAGGAAACTCAGCATGCCATGCTGGTTCAAAGTGTGATAGCCAGTGGTTCACATAAAAAGCATATACAGATGCAAAAAAAATAAATGGCCTGCTTCAAAACTTTTTTTTTTTTCTAATACATGCCAGCAACAACTTTGTAAAGTGGTGGTCATATGAACCAAAACAAATCCTTCATACAGCCCTTCTTTCTCAAGCAAATTTTAATAAGTTTGTCCATCTGAGTGGATGGTCCAGAGGAAATGGCTGTCATTGAACATGCACAGTCAAGCCACACTTAGCAGATTAATAATCACCTTGGATCTACTGCACCGCTCCTTCAAAAAAGAATAGAAAGGGAGTTTTTGGAAGCAACCCACACATTTCATAGCTTGTAATAACAATAGCAGACAAGCAACATCATAACACATGAACTGCATATGTATTAGTCTTCAAGGTACACACACACACAATTTGAATATAATGCTCTTCTTATGAATTATTCCAGTTTGAAAAATGCAAACATTTAATGTTAGTAAAATTGTGTACGTATTTGTACACCATTGAACTTCTGAGGGTGTGGAAGTATAATCAACTAATTTCCTTTTTGTAGCTAAGTGAAATGACTTGCTCAGGTAATACAAAGTGGCCTGAATAAACCACAACTTTATATTATTATTGGAATAATATTTTAGTAATTATATCTTCAACCAAAGAATCTTGGGAAGTGTAATTTAATGAAAATTTGTACATTTTGTTATAGACGACTTTTTATTTCCCAGACTGGCAGAGTTACAAATCCCAGACTTTTCTGGGAGAAAGAATGAGATTATAATCAACAAAAATCTATAGTATGGATATGACAACATGTATTGAGAACTCAGAACTTAAAATTCGTTTTTATATATTTAAACACCCATATATTTATCCCCATGGTAAATAAATATCAAAAAGTTCTGCATGTTTCCCACACTCACCAAGCTAGTAATAAGTAAATCACAATTCATTATTCCATCAAATGGTTGAAGGAAAATATACATACATCACAGCCACACAACATATAATCAGAATAAGAACCCCATGCAGAGATACTTTATATACTTTATATACTTTAGCCACGTATATAAAATTCCATGAAAAGAGGAAAAACCTCTAAATTGGTTTTTATTCGGCTGTTCACCACCCTGAGTCCGTAAGGAGAAGGGCGGTATATAAGTCTAATAAATAAATAAATAAACCAGGGGTGTCTAACCTTGGAAACTTTAAGACTTGTGGACTTCAACTCCCAGAGTTTCTCAGCCAGCAAAACTGGCTGAGGAATTCTGGGAGTTGAAGTCCACAAGTTTTAAAGTTGCCAGGGTTGGAGACCTCTGCTCTAAACTGCCTTACTCTTTGCATCCCCAAATGAGCATAAAATATGCACCAATAAAATGCTAAATATTTAAACAAAAGATATCAGCAATAATAAACATTCCCAAACCAAGGCAATGTAGAGATCTTAGAAACATACCTCCTTTTGATGGTAAGCATCGCTCCCAAAAGGATAATTACGAACATCAAAAGACCAGCTATAACTCCAGCCATTTTCACCGTATTATCAACCTGTTTTTCTGGTTCCACCACATTAGAATTCTGTGTAGAAGCTCCTTAAGAAGTTGTAGAAAAGGAGAAAATAAAAGCATTGTTGAAAAATCCCAGGTAAATCAGATTTCAACAATTGTTCAAATGCAACAAAAAGCCAAACCTGTATATGGCCATGATAGAAAGAGAGATGTATCTTTGCCCAAAATAGTTTCTCCCTCCTAACAGTATACTCTGTGATATAACAGATTAAATGGCCAACATAACCCCATTTTAGTAAATTTATCATGCATCACCACATAATGTAATTTTGTATGCCATTCTTTTTAAATAAATAAATAAATATTTTTATGTTTATTAATTTATTTATATTTTTTATTGGCTGCCCATCTTACCACAGGGTAATTCCGGGAAGCTTACAATTGTAAATATCTATCTATCTACATTAAAAAATAAATAAAAGCAACCATTAAAATCCAACTACAAGTAGGGAGTAGGGGCAGGGTTGGGGAAGTGCGATGTGCTGTTATTTGATCAACCACTTTTTTATGTCTAATGAAATGACTTTGGAAAAATGTGTCAAGTGAAAAAAAATGGATAACTATTAAATCAAGTATGTATTTAATATTATTATTATTATTATTATTATTATTATTATTATTATTATTATTATTATTATATTTATTTGTATATAAATACAAATATCTACAGGTGCTGAACACAGCTTTTATTTTCCTCACAACAACTCTGTGGGGTGAGCTGGGCTGAGAGAGAATGCCTAGCCCAAGGTTATCCAGCTAGCTGTCATGGTTAAGACAAGTCTTGAATTCACAGTCTCCCACTTTCTAGCCTGGTGCCTTAATCAGTAGAGCAAACTTGCCAGTTCTTTATAAGAAGGTTTGTTTATAAAGGATTATTATATATTTTACATAGGTATATTAAAATTAATTGAGAACACCCTTTGCCTCATATTCCTGGAGCTTTGAATACTAAGTTAATTGCCAAAGCTTCATAACTGAAAAGTGGGAAGCTCTAAAGTGCAAATATAGCTCTGTTCATATTTTACAACATCAATGGCTATTCTAAATATGCATCTCGCACTTTCAGTCAGCAAAAATATTTTTGCTTCATTTACTAAATGAAGCAAACCGGGATAATATGCCTAGCTATGATTTCCTGCCAGAAATTTCAATAACAGTTGTGCTCTGTCCAGTATCCCCAATGACTAGTAGAACAGCATTTTAAGAGCTTATACTTTATGGATTACTGCCTCCAGCATGTAGCAATTAAGGGAGCATCTGAATAGGATCTATGTCATTCAACTGCTGCAATTGTCCAGAAACATATTGTAATAGCAGTGGTATTTCTCATGCCCTTAAGGGCTTCCAATAAACCAGAAAACACTCAAATGAAATTGGTAAAATTGGATCTTCAATCTCTGGAGGCGCTCAAACAAAATCAAGTGAAGCAGGTTGCATTTGGAGAATACAGTTTCCTAAGAGTATAGACTGAACACCAGCAAAAGATTTTGAAGAGTTTTCAACTGTCTGGTTATAGTCCAAAAACATTATTCAGTATGTGCATTCATTATTGCAAGGTACACATAGTCTCTATATAAAGAAATCGGAGGAATATTTATTTATTATTTATTTTCACTGACTACTACCTAAACAATTAGTGCAAGATAGATTGTGCATTTCATTTCATACAGTGAAATACAGTACTGTTTTTCACTGCTTGTGTTTGTAGAAGTGTGTGTGTGTGTGTGTGTGTGTGTGTGTGTGTGTGTGTCTGTGCACATATCTGTGTTTGTCTATGTCTGTATGTGTTGGTGTGTGTCAGTGGTGGGTTTCTACTGGTTCACCCTGGTTCAGGTGAGGTGGTAGTGGCGGCAGCGGGAGGCTCCGTCCACCCACCCGGACATCATCACTGATGCTCTGCGTATGTGCAGAAGCACCGTGCACAAACGAAGCAATCACATGTGTGTGCGTGCTCACAGTTCCAAACGAAGGTAAGTGAAACCCACTACTGGTGTGTATGTGACTGTTAAAATAATTTGATGTGCATGATCTAAATAAATGAACAACTATGGTATTTTTTTATTTATTTATAAGCCACCAGAAGCAAGAGATTCTCAACAAATTAGAATCTCAGGAATTTAATATCAATGCACAAATGCTACTGTCTTAAACATCTTAGCCAATCTACAACAAACATTTATTTATTCTGCAAAGAGTTGGATGGGGAAATCAAATTCAGAGCAACAGTCCAATCTCCTCCACATCAATAGTTATTTAATTAATAATATGAAGACTAATTTGCTATAATATTTTACAGTAACATTTTATTTTACTATAAAGTAGAAAGAGAAGAGGGTGACCAGCTCCAAGGTGCATGGATTTAGTAGCAATTAGTAAAGGAAGATTTGAAATATTTGAAAGACCAGGTTAAGGATAGATGATCATAGAGAAAATCTATCTAACAGTTGACCCTGACCTGATGGCACATAATCAATAAAAACATAAATAAAGTAGACTAGTAAGGCTGAGGAACTTAGATAGGCTTTCATATGACTTTCCTAATAACTCACCTTCCAAACTATCAGGGAGGAGTAAGATAATGGCTAGAGTACATATGATACAAATAGTCTGCAATAATTTATAAAATTAATTTTCTATTATATAAAGTCTCCAATAGCCCCTGCCATAAATAAATTAACTAAGAAGTTACATATAAATTATCCAAATTCTTCTGTCAGATGGAGAAGATGTGTATCATGTCAGATGTCATAATATATCAACAGCTACATTTAACATTGAAAAAATATTGTGTTTGTCTCTAGCATTTATCAATTCCATACAAAGACCTGCATCACAGTGTCAATAGAAGGTAGAAATTTAAATCTGTTAGTATTGGAACAATTTTATCATAGGTTTTCCATTTTTTAAAAGCAACATTTATAATTGATTCATTTCATTGGATTTCTATTTTTCCCTTTGGCTCTGAACACCCCTGGCTGTGCACAACTCGAGGTAAAGAGGTAAAGAGAAAAAGATGCTTCCGAGCATGCAGAGAGGTGACCATGAAACCACTGTCAGCAATGGCTTACAGCAACTCCATCTTTTTCCATGTTCAAACAGCTTTGCTATCTAGCTGCAGAACAGTATGGAGAAAAGATAAACTTCGAAGTACCTTTTTTCTCTGCAAACCAAAAGTATTACACAGCCTTGATGTGTAGCATAATACTTTGTTAAAACATGGAATCTTTTTTGAAAACTAGCAAAAAGTGCCCCTTTCCTCATGTCACTAATTCTATCACTCCAGAAAAGCTGTGTCTTGAGGAGGTGGAGAGGGCAAGATTGATAGCTATTTTATTCTATTTTATAACTGATATCAATACAAAGCTAACAAGTGATTCTTACAAAACATTTTCTTCATGTTTTATCAAGATGCTGGCTTTACCTGCTCTCTGGAACTTTCAACCTCTTTCTCTTCCTCTCCCTCTCTCCATCTCTGTCCCCATCTCCATCTCTGTCTCTCTGTCTCCGTCTCTATCCATCTCTCTCTCTTTCTTTGTCTTTTCAGGACATGAACACAACTGGCACTTCAGTAGCATTATGCTGAGAATTTAACATACGAAAACGTGCTTCATTTTTTTCATGTGTTTCATATTTCACAAAAATGTGAAATGATTTTCATAGAACTTTAGGTCATTTTCCTGAACCTTTTGAGTAGTTAGCTATTGCTTCTTGTACAATGAAGCTTTTTTGTGGAGAAAGCAAGTTAATAAAATGCAAAGAGTGTAGCATATGAGTGCATATGTGTAGTTTTGTGATGTCTGTGTGAATGTGTATGTGTATTCAGTTATAAGCCCTGTTTCATCATTTAAAGATTAGAGGTTAATTGATTCTGAGGGAATTAATCTTTTCAGCTGTGAACAAATGCTAACTTTGCCACAAAAATCCCTTATGAGGAAAACAAGATTTAGGCTTCTCAGAACCCAATAAAATGAATAATAGTTTGCAAAAAATTACTAGCTCGGTATATGCGTAGCTCCTCCATTATCAGAAGAATGGTTAGCCACCTCCTCTGTTCATCAGACAGTTTTAACAAAGACAATTAGAAATGCCTACTCCAATAAATTTAGAGATAAGCTGAAAACTGATAAACTAAAGTGAAAGCATTCAGTTGTCAAGATTTTGGTAATCTGATCCTATTCCTGTTCAATAAATTTAATTGTAGAGGACTGTGTGCCAGAATATTGCTTTTTTGTTAACATTTACCATCCCAGATTTCTTCAGGAACAGAGTCATGTGGTGAGAAAATTGAGCACAAGATTCTTATACTTACAATTTCTTACACTTCCTTAGACTTCAAGCCCAAAGCAATTAATGTTTCAAGTTACATTTTCTAAAAATTATATATCTGGCTTTACACCTTTTTCTGCTGCTAATTCATTGCATAATTCTCAATAAATTTGAGTTCCTTACATACATGTTTCTACCTCTGTAATCACCAATTTAATGTCCCATAGATACTCCCCTTGGTGCCTACCACTTTCCCATATGAGTTTCCCATATTAAAAACATGCTTTTAATTAAACAGTATCTGCATGAACTGCATACTACAAAGAAAAGTGCAAACCTCAAGCCTAATCTTTATTTCTAAATATCTATATTTAGAAACAATTGCAACCAATTGTTAATGCTTCTTAAATTTACAGTTGACAAACAATGGGAGGGAGAACTAATATGCTAAAAACAGAAATTATGTTAAAATGATTTCAATAAGTTTATGAAAGAAAATAACAAATTAATACAGATGTGATATTTTTGCCTTAAGGAAAAGAGATCAAATTTATAGGTATAAAATGAAGGATTCTTGCAAAATCCAATCTGGGTCAGTCACTAGTAGAAGAGGTTTACTTTTCTGAGATTTTGGACTCATGCTGGAATCTGTCCTCAGGGAACTTTCTCTACTGGAATATGTGTTTTGGCATATTCTATGAATCCCATTTATATGGTGCCTTCCTATCGGTTGATTGGTGTGATGATGATCAATAATTGGCTGTTGTTTCCTTGTGCTGTCAAGCCCAAGCCCAAAATTCTGCTACTGGTGACTGACCTAGATTGGATCTTGCAACATTATCCTGGGATACATTCATGAAGAATTCTTGGCTTGTTAATAATACTTGTGAAAAAAATACTGGAATAATAATTAACTGCAAAAGCCTGTGGTGGTGCAGTGGTTAGAATGCAGTAGTTAGAGTGCCTGATCAGCACAAGGTTGATTCAACCTCCATCCTTCCATTTTACTGACCTTTCCAAGGTCAGTAAAATGAGGACCCAGATTGTTGAGGGCAATATGCTGACTCTGTCAACAGCTTAGAGAGGGCTGAAAAAGCACTGTGAAGCAGTATATAAGTCTAAATTTATTGCTATTGGTAAATTGTAATAACAGAATTATAGTTTCTGAGTCATGGGAAATAATTATTCTCCTCCATCTGGTATTCATCAGACTTGCCACCTTGAGCAACATTTTATTGTGAGATTACTCAACTATAAGGTTGGTCAAGATCTAACCTATTTTTCAACATTTCTAAAATCAAATCATGGGAAAATGGACTTAAACTGCAACCAGTCAAATCCCATTTAACTATTAGGAAATTGTTTACTATGAAGAACAATTTAACAGTAGGAAACTATGATTTCATGATATAATGACACATACTTTTCTTTTATGATAAATTATTGGACATAATCTAGCCTATCTGGATAAAAATATAATAATTTCTGGAGTTAAAAGGAAATATCTTCTCTCTATAACATTTTATTTGTATAGAAACACATTCCACTCTACCAATCCAAGAGGAAAATGTTTATTTTACATGTTCTGTATAAAAAAATTCTAATAAATATACAAAACAGAGATAGAATTTGTAGACGTACAGTGAAATGAAACACTACCTGAGCCTTCTCAAATCCTGTTTAGTGGACAGGGAAATTTCTAAAAAGAATAAGCTTTAGTCTTTAATAATAATTTTGCTACATAGATTTCTTAGCTATTGTGAGGTAGAAACACAGATCTATCATTGAGGAGTTCCCCTTAACCATATTTAATAAATTTAAATTGGATTATTTTATTACTTGCAAAACAAATAGACAAGAGAAGGAGGTTTTGATTCTGTGTGACTGTTTCTTCATCACATCATCATCCCCAATTCCATATTTTCCAAAAGTATTCACATAAGGCTCATGACCGGTGTAAATAACTTTTCCTTCTCCCAAAAACTGTATTTTCCAAATGTTATTGCTAAAAGTTTGTTATATTGTACATATTCTTTAGCAAATATATGCAAAAAGAAAAAGAAAAAAAGAAATGTGATGTATTAAGGATGATAATAGCAGAATCAGATAAGCACTCAAGAAAGCTGAGGATGTTTTATTAACAGAAACATGGTCTTATCATGAATTTGGAAGCTTAGCTTTAAGGACACTGGATAGCTACAATATATTAATCATAACCTTTTGAAATAACCAGAGATAATTGAAACGTGGTGCTTTATATCGTTCCGTTGAAACAGTTTTTGCTTCTCAAGGATCAAAGTGTAATATTCTTTCATTGCAATGCTTCTTCCTTTCTTCATATAGGTTGCAATCAACTGACTAAAGCCCTGTGAAATGTATAGGCATTTTGGATAAGTGATTTTACTGCAAACTACCCTTTTTATTTGTCCAATGTTATATAATAAGGGAAATATTGTCTAGGTCAGTGATGGTTAACCTTTTTGCCGTCATGTGCCAAAAGTGGGGGGAATGAGTGTGTGTGCCCAACCCATAATTCAATGCCCCCCAAGCCATGCCCCCCTGTGCATATGTGCGCGGCCTCCCCCATGCTTTTGGCACACGATGGCAAAAAGGTTACCGGTGGGCCCGGTAGGCCCATTTTTTTGCTCTCCCCAGAGGCTTTCTGGAGCCTGGGGAGCCTTCCAGAGCCCTCTGGAGGCTGGAAACAGCCAGTTTCCTGACTTCTGGTGGGCCTGGAAGGCCCAAAAATCAGCTGGCCAGTGCAACCGGCTCCAGCTCATGTGCGTTGGAGCTGACCTAGGGCTCACATGCCCACAGATATGGCTCCATGTGCCACCTGTGGCACTTGTGCCATAGGCTCAACATCACGGGTCTAGGTCATCTTCAAATATATTCATATAAATGTTTGTCATTTCTGAATCTTCTGGTGATTGTTTCAAATGTTTCTTTAATACATACAAATGAAACAATATTAAGAAAAGCTTCAGTTCAATGACTATGAATGAATTACTTCCATTTTATTTATGTGTGTATGTATGTCTAGGATAGTAGTGGAAGAGAAAAACAATTGTCCACATAGAATTAGGCTTAATGCCATTTAGTTTCCTAGTAAAATTTTCTAACAATAATTGTAATTATATTAAGTTAATAAGCACACTATCAAAATGCACCTCATGATTATTCTTTTTTAAAAAAGATTCTCTTATAAACTGAACAAGCATGTCAAATTTAAGTATTTATTATTCTGAATATAACTACTGTTGTTTCCACAATTTGATCATGTTTTGAAATAAACCTACATTTCAGTATATATTTTGGAGTGATTATGCACAGACAATATTCATCAATCTAACGTAGGAAGAAATCCACCAAAATTGTGTGAAAACAGAACAAAGAAACAACTTGTCAAATGAATACTGTCCAAGTACATGAAAAGACAAATAGAAAATAATGGTTTGACCTAGATGAAAGTAGAAAATTTTGCAAACAATATAATTGCTTTAATAATACATAAGAACAAGTCCTAGTAAATTAAATATTATTCAAAAGAACAGACTTTTAATGTTTTAGAGCAGGGGTGTCAAACTCGATTTCATTGAGAGCTGCATTAGGGTTTTTGACCCTTGGGGGGCTGGGGTGGGTATGGCCAGCTTAACGCCACTTGTATTGGGAGCTCCTGTGGTGGCCCAAGAGCTCTGCCAGTGAAAATGGCCCCCTGAGCTCAGTTTTCAGTTGCCACAGCCTCCTGCAACCTTCTGACAGTGAAAATGGAGCTTGGGAGGGTTGCACATGTTTTTGCTGGCAGAGGGTTGTAGGAGGCCATGGCAAGTGAAAACGGAGCTTGGGAGCCCATTTTCACTGGAAGAAGCACTCCAGGCCAGTCCTTCACTGTTTCCAGGGAAGCCTCATGGGCCAGATCTAAGTACCCCATGGGCTGGATCAGGCTCCCGGGGCCTTGAGTTTGACACCCCTGTTATGGAGCTATTCATATATTGAGTAGTGGGTAAATCTGTGTTTCTTTTTGTTCTAGAGGCTATTATTTCATATACACATTGCCATTAGCAAATTATGTTATGCTGATGTCTATTGAAGCTTTACCTCAATGTGCACTCAGAGAGATTCATGGATGTCCTGTTTTACTGACTTTTTTTTTTCCTATTTTACAACAAATGCTTGTAGAAGAAACATTAAAAATCTGCCTGAAGACAAACAGTGTAGCAGCATATTGCCTTCCAAACCCAAATTTGGAGTGCTAGTAATTGTCCTCAGATGCTAAATTCTTCCAGGAGAAGAACTTTCAAAGCTGTTTTCTTTCATGTTCCCACCTGAAAGTTTCTTTCTAATTTCAAATATGTTGTCTTCATGTCAAACTTTACTTCTAGAAACTGCCTAGAAAAGTCCATGTGATTTTCTTGACAATCTTTTTGAAAGTGATTTACTTTTGTCTTCTTCCTAGGGCTGAGAAGGCATGACTGACCCAAAGTCAACCAACTGGCTCTGTGCTTAAGGCTGGATTAGAAATCACGACCTACAATTTTGTATTGTGGTGCTGTAATTATTACACCAAACTAGCCCTCATATTTTGTACAGCTACAAATAATATTCTGATATTATTACAAGTACCACAATCCTAATCATGTTACATTGAATACTGAGAGAAAACAGAAAGATAAATGTTTCCCATATTTTCATTGGATTAGTATATATTGGCTTTATTGGAATATATTGGAATTCAATGGCTCTATTGTAGTTCACTGTTCATGCAATTCCTCAAAGGTTCAACATACTGGGAAAATGTGATAGAGAAATTTTCCATGATTTGCAAGTCTATCAACCAAAATACTTTCCTTAATATGAATAAATGGCAAATATATTTCAACCCTGTCTTGAATTTGTGTTATTCAACTGCACATATTCCTTATTCAGGAAGAGGAATGAATAGAAAATATAATATCCTCCTGTATTATGAGTCAAAGAACCTCTTACCAAGCAAAACTGAGTTTTGATCCTTGAAGATGTCAGAAATGGGAATGTAGTACAGATCTTCTACATCCTTCTATTTGGAATAAAACAATGCTAACATAATTTTCTTGCTTGCTTTCATTAACTGGACACCAAAAAGATATTGATGCTTGGAACCATTTTAAAGATAGCAAGCTTAAGTTAACTGAATTTATTTAACTGAACAAAGATCATCTTTGTAATAAAATTATAAATAAATATAAAATTAGATTTCCTTGGTTTCCATTTTGTGGCATGGATTAGATGACATTTTGACAAAATTCATGAAGGAGCCAAATTAAACATGCTGTGTATGTCAATTTAAAAATTAAACTGCTTATTTTCTGATGAGTGTAATATTTTCTATCATGTCAGCCCATCTCAAAAGATATTTAATACAATTCTATTTCTTTATTTATTACTTGATTTTTTCCTATATCCTTTTTTGATTCTCATTTTTTTAAAAAACGTATTGCTATCAACTTGTTTTGTTTATTAGGAAAATATTGAGACAAACAATCCGAAGATCACTACCTCCCAATATTAATATATCTGAAACTTTAAGGCTAGTTTGGTAATGGAGTGTCATTCTGATAAAGGTATTATTTAACTGCTATCTGCAGATATTCAAACTGCACTTATGCTGGCAGAGTGTAAAAATATTAAATAATATGCTATTAAACAAATCAGAATGATAAATGAGAGCATATGTGCTTCAACATGCAGACAATATATGACGTAACAATCCAGTAACTGTCAGAATGTTTGCATTTTTATGACAGTTCCTTTCCTGTACTGATAATCACCTGTGCTCATGAGGCTGGGTGGGTATCGAGTGGTCACTTGTTGCCTACCTATTACTGCTAAGAACAAGAAAAACAGTTTCCAGGCAGCATGCATGAGAGAGAGAAAAGAAAAAAGGAAATAAAAATAAAAATGTGCCACTTCAGAAAATTGCATTTTAATCCTGAAAATTTGCACTCAAAATTTTAATATACATATATATGTATGAGATAAAGAGCCATTTATGAGCTCTCTGCCTGGGTTTCAATTATAATTAATATAATATGTTCTGCATTACATGAAACAATTGCATACCATTCACAAGCTAATGCAATTTTCACAAATAAATTGTTAATGCTAATATTGTTTGGAGACAAGGGGAAAATATCAGTTTACAAGAAAAAAGAAAGAAAAAAGAAACCCATACCAGATTAAAGAATATAAAATTTATAGTATGTCATTAAAGAAACTAAGGATGCAACAACAGATTTTTTTTACAATTAAAATTCTGTGGCAGAGAACAAATAAATTGAGGCTTAATTATTATCTTATTTGAAAGGAATGCTTGTTTTATTAATGATGCACATTAACGTTAATAAACATGTTCACTTTTTTAAAAAAAAATTCTGGATAAAGTTCCACCTCTTTCTCATTTAAATTAGTTTGTCATGGATACAAGTTCAAGTATGAAAAAGACTGAAGGCACAAAACAGATTGTACTAATAATAAAGAAAAAAGGTTAGATAGCAGTTTTATATCCATTTGAGGGATATGTAGGGTAGTGCAGCTCAATCATATTGTCTGCATGTATGTTTGTAATATCCTGAACATTATAATAAATTCAGAAAATTCACTATTTGGAATAAAACAGGATCTCCTCCATATAAATATCAAAGGCATGTACTTTTTGTTTCAGTTGACTTAACTGAGAAGAAAATTATTTGCATTTTTGTTAAATTTATACGTGCACATGTACACAAGAAGGGTATAGATAGTCATGGTTTGGCAACTGCCTCATGTAGTGATTGTTCACAATTATGATGTTGATAAAAAAGTAACTTTAGAATCAATCCTCACATTCACGACCTTCACAGGTCTGTAAAGCAAAGAAAAGCTGAAGTAAAAACAGTTGGGGCTTGACTGACAACTCCTTCCCTTAACAACAGAGTTGCCAGTCCCAGTTGTGGTCACTAAATTTTGAACTGCTTCAGAAGACAATTCTTGCTTTATTCAAGGACTGACCAAAATGTCCATCCCTCATTTATTAATTGGGTGAATAGTTGGGTTTCGGGATAAGCAGCCATGAGTTGATTTCCAAATGATTATGGAAAAAAGAAATTAATTTCTTTATCAATGTCTTCTTCTTTTTCATTATTTTTAAAGTTCCAGAAACACAGACATGACAGAAAATCCTGTTAGCCAGTTTCCTCCTAAATTAAACAGGGATTGCATTGTACAATGGGAAACCTGTGTGCATACTTTTCTTTTTCAGAGTGAATTCATCTTGCCTGCAGATTATTTGATTACCATGGAAGGAGTAGTACCTTGACATAAGGGAAATTGGTAAGGTAAGAAACTACCTTCCATATGCTGTTATTAAATATCACCTTTCTTGCTTTTCCCCTCTTGAAATTGTTTCAGCGCAGCCCTCCTTATTTAATTTCATGATAGAGAATTTCATATTTTATTTCACCCAAATTCCTGAAATGAAAAATAATTAATTTTGACTTGGTTTCTACATTCTTTAGCAATTATCATGGGGCTTTATGTTAGATACTTTTGTCACTAAGAGTAACATAGTATGTATTGACATTTTACACTAGCTTCTAATACTTCATTTTGGAGGCACTGGTAATGAATGTTGGTTAAATTGGAAATGCTATCCCATATCTGAAGACTATAAGACTTCACAGTAAGACCAGATATTTTCCCAGTTTATTCAGCAATGGTAGAAGATGGGCAAAAAGAAATCAGATAAATAATACACCTCCTTTGGAGAGGCAGTTTTTTGGTTAAGTGTATTGTTAAGAGCCGTGGTGGCGCAGTGGTTAGAATGCAGTACTGCAGGTTACTTCTTCTGACTGCTGGCTGCCTGAAATTTGGCAGTTCGAATCTCACCAGGCTCAAGGTTGAGCCTTCCATCCTCCTGAGGTCCATAAAATGAGGACCCAGATTGTTGGGGGCAATATGCTGACTCTGTAAACCACTTAGACACGGCTATAAAGCACTGTGAAGCAGTATATAAGTCTAAATGCTATTGCTACTGTAAATTAGAAGAAGTTACTAGTCTTTCACTACCTCATAAGAGAGCAGAATGTGCAAAAAGAACAAGTAGTCCTTGACTTATGACCATTTGTTTAGCGACCAAAAGTTACCATGGTGCTGATAAAAGGACTTATGACTGGTCCACACACTTATTTTATTTGTTTGTTTGTTTGTTTGTTTGTTTGTATCTTACCTTTATTTTTATAAATAACTCAAGGCAGCAAATATGCCCAACATACCTTCCTCCTCCTATTTTCCCCACAACAACTATCCTGTGATGTGGGTTGGGCTGAGAGAGAGTATCTCATTGTTCATTATGACCATCACAGCATACTCATAGTCATGTGATCAAAATGTGGACACTTGACAACCAGCATGTATTTATAATAGTTGTGGTGTCCGAAGGTAAAGGTCGTCATCAATTTATGATTAGTTGCTTAGTGACCATTTGAAGTTATGGTCTCCCTGGAGATACTTGCAACCCAGTGTCAAAGTTCCAACAATCATCCCTCTCCTATAGTCATATGATTGCACCTCAGGCACTTTTGTCATAATTTCTATTCAAGTGTTTTATTCCAGGCAAACTTTTACCCAAAGTGTTTTACTCCATCTCTACAGATATAACTCAAGAGACTCCTGTTACATGTTTAATGTCATTAAAGATATGCTAAAAGTCTTCACATGTAGAGTTCACTGACTTCCACCTAAATTAGGAACCTGAATAAAATTGTTTGTAGTTTATATGGAGGTCATCTTTTAAGAAATAATCTGACATCTTGCATGATTGGGGCAGTCCAAATCTCTGGGGTGATGCTACTCCAAAGGGCATCCACTAAAACAAAGAAAGCATACTTCCTAGGTCCTATTAGATAACATTGATTAAAGGATGGGACACAAAATGTATCTACTCGGTCAAATTTTACAGGACAAGCAGAAATTATGGGGCAAAGATAGTCCTTTAAATAGTCTGACCCTATGACATGGTTATTATAGATGGTAACAAGCATCTTGAAACCTTTCAGCTTTGATTTTCAGATCTTGATAATTTGAAATCTTCTCCAATTCTTTGTCTTTTATTCTACTATCCTCTGGTATTGTCAATTTTTTATCCATATTTTCTTCTTTTCCACCAGAGCTAAATTTGGTGGGTTATAAACCAAGACTTCATCAATTTGTATTGAGAAATCACACAATATTGGCAACTACTTTTTTTAACTCTATGTTCTTACCAATTTTTCCCTACTGACACATGATAATTTTCTGTTCATTGTTCCAATGAATAATTTCAGTGACTCTGTTACGTTGTTTTTTATAATCAGTTTATATGATCTTCTTGAAAAATCTCAGCATTTGATGTAATATTTCTTTTGCTTCTTTGCAAATATGCACTTTGAATCATTCGATGTAATTTCAGTTATGGTCTTGATTGCATTAGTTGAAATGGCTTGTTCTTGAGAAGCCAAAATCAAGCCTTCATTTTTTTGTTAACATTTTTTTGCAAATATTTCAGTTGTAAGCCACTGCCAATTTTATCTTTATCCACTTTCCCCTTGATCTTTTGCAGAAATTGACCATGATGTAATTTTCCTTGCCAAAATTCTACTTGTGTTTTTATTAAATTATTTCAATATTCTTGTTTTGTATTATGTATCTTCAGTTTTTAGCTTGAATCAGTATGTGTTCTTGACTGTCATTCACATAACCAACTAATACATGCTTTACTTTTTCAACAGTTTGTTTGAATTAAACTTCTACCTCCATTTTTGTAGGGCAGGTACAATCTATCAATATTATTAAAGGGATATAATGCATAGTAAATAGTTATCAGTTTTCTATCTTTTGGTCCAAGCTGTCCAGTTCAGCTTTTGTCCAGTTACTAATTCCAGCACTATTTTGTTTCATACGTATGGGCTAGGTGTTGATGACTTTGATGGTGTATCCACTGCTCAATTTTGTCTTTAGCAATTTTCTCACTCTTACTTTTTTTTCTTATTACACACTAGTATTATTTCTAGAATTCCTTCTTTATTCAGGTCACAATTAATATATCACAAACATATATACTAATTTGTCACATACTTCAAATGCTTACATGTTTCTACTATAAAACTATTTGAAGATAAAATGAATAAATGAAATATCCCTTTCAAACTCTTTTGACAGATTTTTCCTTGTTATACCTATATTACATCTTTCACACCCCATTGCTAAAAACAATTTCTTTTTAAAAGAAGTTTTTTTTTTCCTACAAAAGAACAGGGAAACCACAGGGAAAGTAATCTTTCTATGCTATTTTGGAAAAAAAGATTAATTATCTTCCCGGTATTAAGGAGAAAATAGAGAATCCAAATTTCTTGGCATGAATCATTAAACAATTGAGAAATTAACGGAAGTTTTAGGGTTCTCA
Organism: Masticophis lateralis; assembly: GCA_030761175.1. NCBI lineage: Eukaryota > Metazoa > Chordata > Lepidosauria > Squamata > Colubridae > Masticophis > Masticophis lateralis. The sequence continues at coordinate 184,654,761 of JAUDYJ010000003.1, forward strand.
AACTTCACCAAAGTATAACCACCTAAAATAATATATGAATGATAAATGTATATGCAACTTTTTAATATACTGTCTTTATCATATGCTTTCTTATACAGTATACTGTCACCCTGCCTATTTAACTTATATACATGAAAAAGGCAGGGCTAGATGAATCACAAATTGGAATTAAGATTGCCGGGAGAAATATCAACAACCTCAGATATGCAGATAATACCACTCTAATGGCAAAAAGTGAAGAGGAACTAAAGAGCCTCTTGATGCAGGTGAAGGAGGAGAGTGTAAAAGTTGGCTTGAAACTCAATATTAAGAAAACTAAGATCATGGCATCCTGCCCCCTCAATTCCTGGCAAATAGATAGGGAAGAAATGGAGGTAGTGAAAGATTTTATTTTCCTGGGCTCCAAGATCACTGCAGATGGGGACTATAGCCCAGAAATTAAAAGACGCTTGCTCCTGGGGAGGAAAGCTATGGCAAACCTAGACAGCATACTAAAAAGCAGAGACATCACCCTGCCAACGAAAGTGTCTATAGTCAAGGCTATGATTTTCCCATTTGCAATGTATGGCTGTGAAAGTTGGACCATAAGGAAGGCTGAGTGTCAAAAAATTGAGGCCTTCAAACTCTGGTGCTGGAGAAGACTCCAGCGACTCCCTTGGACTGCAAGACTATCAAACCAGTCAACCCTGACTGCTCTTTAGAAGATCAAATCCTGAAGATGAAACTCAAATACTTTGGCCACCTAATGAGAAGGAAGGACTAACTGGAGAAGAGCCTAATGCTGAGAACAATGGAGGGGAAAAGAAGAAGGGGATGACAGAGAACTAGGTGGCTGGATGGAGTCACTGAAGCAGTCAGTGTAAGATTAAATGGACTCCAGGGGATGGTAGAGGACAGGAAGGCCGGGAGGAACATTGTCCATGGGATTGCAATGGGTTGGGCATGACTTTACAACTAACAACAACAACAATATGAGTTGGGCTTAGCACTTCTTTTTGCCTAGGTCATCTTTAGGTTTTCTATTTTTTTTCTAAACTTTTGGTTATCTAAGCATGCTTCTCTTCTCTTTCCTTTTCTTTTTTGCCTTTCTGTTTTCCTTAGCATATTTTATATTTTTCTGTGCAATAAATAATATTAAATTAAAATACTTTTTCTATTTGAAAACCTATAAATAAAATAAAATTGATAGACAGGATAAAAATATTGAATTTCACCACTGCATATACTTCTACAAATACCCCAAAGACTATGGATACATGACTGCATCACACTGGAAGTCACCTGCTAGTAGGAAACCATTTGCTAATTAGCATTGGTTTAGCCATATCTCAAAACCTGCCTTGTATTTTTTGCTCCCTTGCAAAATGGAAGCAAGTTTTAATAAATTATTCCCATTATACAAGCTGGTACAAGCCTTCAATGTTGTTTACTCTGATATCCCATTGTTTTGGTTTTCTTTTCCTTTTCTAAATACAGATGTAGATTTTTTTTTCAAAGCTCAGGAGAGAAACGGTGAAAAATGCTAAAAATTCTATCACTATCTTTCTTCTTTTACTTCTGTTAATTTTTGGGTAAATTAGTAGGGAAGGCCTTTGCATGACAAGTCTGAATAATTAAGATTTTTTCCTCTGACTCCAATTTAACATGATTCATTTTTTAAAAGGATTTTTATGTCATTTTAATGTGATCCTTTAATTTCATGACAGTTGCAGAAAAACGTCCTTGTATTGCTGTTACCACAGCATGGTTTTCAGATAGATATTTCCGCATTAATGTTTCAAGACTTTTTACCAATTCCCTTCCTTTTTAAGGAGATATAATACAAAGGAATATTACATTCAGATGTGATCCAGTGACTAAACTGAGATCATCACATGCCTTATTAATGCTTTGATTTAACCAAGGTATGCTGAATGATCATAGGATCGCCAACATGATCGCCAATGTCCGATGATGGATATGGCACAAGAAGAAGAATGCTGAATGGATCATAGGGGCTGGGTTCACACATAATACTAAACCACAAACCTGATTTTACAAATCTGGAACTAAACAAATGCATTATGCTTTAGTTTGTATCATGGAAGCATTTCATTGTGGTGAATTTTAGTAGAACCCAGCTGTTTACTGATGGAAACAGCTGTCAGTATAATGATTAATTGTTCTGCCTTTTTCATTTTGTGGCTAGTTAGTATTCTTTGATATGGAAAACAGAAGGATAAGTCTGTGTAAATCATTACACTATGACAAGACAAAGTCAGGATCATGGAAACAGAGAATGGAATTGGGGTTGCCAAACCAACCCTTTGATGTTGTAATTATAGCTAATGAAGAAAAGTCAATGAACTTTATTGTCAATGTCAAAAATATATGGTGGAGCAAAAAACTAACCTACAAATGAAGTTTAAATGTTATGATGAACTCATTTATTAGCTTAAAATGCTTAAATTCCTCTAAAATAAGAGACCAATGAAGATATTCATGACTCCACTGATAACAATTTTGTTATTTCAGGAACATTGTTTTAAATCACAAAATGTACAGGTAGGTACTTGTCTTATTCTTACTCCTTAAATCTTGTATAGTAAGAATAGATTTCCCCAAATATTTAAATACTGTGTTCATACTCAGTAAATTTTATACCTTGACAGTGATCATTATATTTCACATAAAATTACAAGAATAGAATCTACAAGAAAAATAAAATCGTAATGTGAGAAAATAGCATTGACATAAATTGAACAATAATAATTCTATTATTCAGCTTGGCACCAAAATGAAATTTGGGGGAAAATGTCTATATTAAACTGATTGTAATACAGTTTTAAAATATGCACATTTCTCCCATTTCTGCAACTGTGTTCAAGGACATTTTTATTGAGGAAAATGATTTGGCAGACATGAATTCCTCTGCTTTTAGTTTTTGTTACACATAAATTGTTCTATTGACACTTTTGCTGGCAAAGCTACCTGCTTGATTCATGCCTTTTCAAAGGAACCACATCTTTGTCATTTAGATTGTGGGATGTCAACTTTATTTTAACAAAGCACAGCTATTCTGTTTAGATTAAGATAGGCACTAGTATGTGGCCAATGGTTTGATTTCTCATCTTAAATTACCATTAATTTTAAGTCATTCTTGTCCCTGGAGGCACATCAGAACTTATACAAATCAAGGCTGAACTTTTAGATATTGTGAAAACACTCTCATTGGAAATCAAGGCATGTGCTCTCTTTTGAATTATGTTTACCAGCTTGATTATCACTTCCATATCATTATCAAAACTGAAAGCTCTGCCTGGAGCATAGTATTCTTAAAAGCATAATAATTATTTGAAAGAAAGTAGAGGAAAGAAGCAAACTTTTTTTTGAAAAGAAAAACAACAACAACAGTGGCTTTTCTGGTTTAAATCAATATATGGATAATTTCACTTTATGGCATTGTGTAAATGACAATGACTATATATATATATTTAGAAACAAAACCTGCCTTGTTATTCTCTGGTAACAAAAGAAAGAAACATTCAGAGGCATCTTAAAGATCATTTGGTACTTGTACTTTAAATCACTGCAGGAATTTGTTTCCATAATTTAAAGATAGGAGAAAGAGATCTTGAACATACCTTTGGTGGCTAGCCGGACACAATTTATTTTGGTTTCCTGCAAATGACAGAACACGAAAGGACATCAGATTGTTTCTTTATGAAGCATTTAAGAAGGAACAATATCCTTCAGCTAGAGTCATACATAAAGAATATTTCTGGAATATCTATGCCTAGCATAATAAATATAGGGCTGTGCATACAATGAAAATGGTTTAGAAGTGCCTTGGACTTGACCTGAATGCAAGCATACACTTCTCATCTACTATTCATTTAAGGGAACATGATAGTTTTCAGATTCCTATTGCTTCAAGACTCACCCTAACTTTGATGATTAATTCCTTAAAGGATATCACTTATTTTTTCATATTTATATGGAAACCTGAAACAAGATCAGGTTGCTTTAATGAACAGCAAAGAAATGCTATTTCTGCATGAGACCTGAAGCACTTCAAATCACTTTTGAAGAGTATTCAGTTCTACTAAATGCAAATTGATACCACCAATGTGCATAAAGCCTGAGTGCCATTGTCAGGGAATAGATTGGGGATATAAATTAAATTCAATATGCACATTGGTGAAAGGGAAATGGTGCCGTCTACAAAAAGGACAAAAATACATGGGCATAAATAGAGTCCTCTACTGTCCATCACACTCTACTCAGACACCTTCACAAATATATACAAGGAAATGCATATTTGAAAAAGATATGCCTAGAATATGAAAATAAAACTTGAAAAAAAGGTTTAAACTCTACAGAAGAGTGTTAAGGACAGTTACAAATCATTTCTTTTCTTTCTTCTTTCTTTTGCAGAAAATTGTGAGAATATAAAAATATAGGCAAATTTTGCAAACCATACAGATTTAGACTCATCTACATATCTTTTGTTCAAAAAATTGTTTATGCATAATTTAAGAACACATATTTCATATGTAATCAGGCTGTACCTTGCAATTTGTCTTTATGGTTCTGACAAAGAAATATTTGTTGGGTGGTAATAAACTACAAATGCCGTTTTCTTCCTGTCTTTACACTGTAAAACATGTGTCTCCAAGTACCAGACTTTCAATAAATGATTGTATATAATAGGACTTTATTAATGTGGCTATTTTGTGCATGTCTTGCTTGTATAAATTATTGCATATAAAAATATAATAGGGTTCTATTAATAGGGTTATTTTGTGCACATTTTGCAAACATTAATATCGCATTATATATTTACAATTTTCATCTTGTATTTTAATAATATTTCTTTAAAAATAGAACAATACTTTATTATAGCAAATACCATAGAGTGTATTTCAGAGTGTAAGATGCACCTTTTTCCCCTCTAAAAGAGGGTGGAAATGTTGGTGCATCTTATACACTGAATACAGCCACTTTTTGCCTGCTGAAGCCCCGTCTAGTTCATTCCATTTTTGCAAAAAACAAGTCTGTTTTTTGCCCATTTTTGCAAAAACCGGGGCGCACACAGGGTTTGGGAAGCCTGCAGACTGCTCCTGGGGGTTGGGGGAGGGCAAAAATACCGTTTTTGTGAAAAATGGCAAAAACACCCCCATTTTTTTGTGAAAAATGGCAAAAACACCCCCATTTTTTTGTGAAAAATGGCAAAAACACCCCCATTTTTTTGTGAAAAACAAATCCATTTTTGCAAAAAAAGGGGAACCCAGTGGGTTTGGGAGGCCTGCAAAGTGCTCCTGAGGGCCGGGAAGTGCAAAAACTTTTTTTTCCTACTTACCTCTTGGAAATCTTGGTGCGTCTTATACACCGGTGCATCTTATAGTCCGAAAAATACATTATATTTTCTGGTGCGATAAGCTAAAAACATTATTCTACATCCAGTGATACCAGTATTATTGTATATCATTTTGTATAATTTCTAGTTCCCAGAATACTTCTTTAAGCAGACTGTCCTAATGCTGTCATTTCTACCAGCTGACCAACACAAGAGAGCAACTCTATCAGATTAATTTTTAAGAAGGTATTATTTGCCACTTCAGACATATTCAAAACTTCCTCCAAGTCTAAGAGGAAACAATCTGATTCAGAGTAGGAAAGTCTAAAATCATATTTTAATCTCATAATTTGAATGTGCCACAAATTCATCCAAACCTCCATCAAAAAAATAAAAGTTCAATCAGATGCATGGACAGAGGCACAGGCAGAGTTTTGTGATTGACAGATCTAGTTTCCAGTGATGAAATGCCTTTATCAGGGCTTTATTTTTCTATTTACTTTATTTTGCTTCAAATTACACTAAATTTTAACATAAGCCCCTTTCAGGTATCAGACTTCCAGAGTTCATGACAGAAAGTGCTCTGATAAGTCCCAAATCCAATTGTCACTGAACTGAAATTGGTTTCTGGGAACATTTGGCAATTGAGAAAAGTTGCTGTTCACCTCTCACACGTTGGATATATCTCCTTGCAAGGAGTCCCCTCATCCTTCATTTATTTTATTTTTTTTAAAAAAAAATGTTTGCAGGAGGACAATCCACATTGCTATACTTAACAATCAGTTGCGCAGCTGATTGTGGGTGGGGAAAATTATTTTATTCCATATTTTGCTTCTTAGAAAAAGAAATAGCGCAGCTTTGTGTTTTAGTACTAATACATGAAACCTATAATATTGCTAGTATTGGTATATTATGTGGGCATATTTGTATTAGTTTGAGACACACAATAAAAGACAGGGATGGGTCAAAGTCTGACATCTGAAGATTGGGTACTGCCAAACCAGGTTACTTATTAGTTTCAGTTGGAATTAAATTCTGTCTTCTTCCTAGCATTATTCCCATGCTGTGGCAGGGTCTGCTTAAATTCTGTATTATGATAATAAGAGGTATGCCTTCTTGTCATCTGATATCCTTCTATTATAAATTAGGCTGGGATAATAATGAGGCGTCTATTATGAATTCCTATTCCTTCTAAAAATACATGGGTGTTTTCTCCTAGATGTTAATTTATACAATGTTCTAAAACCTCAGTAACATTCCCTTTGGAATAAATTTAAATTTTAAATAATGTGAAAAAGTTTTTTTTTAAAAAAAATGTAATGTCTTTTGCATGTTAGAGCTTCAGTTTGTGGCCAAGTTAAGCTGTACTGTAGCCACTCTGTCTCTTCTCTCATTAGCTAAGACTGTTACATTGAAAATGACACAATAAATTATATTATGCCTGTTAAATAGTGACCAACTTAGATCAGCCATTTCTTTCGCTTTTGATGCACAATGTGCCATTTTTGGTATAATATGCCAAAATGTTGTGTTCTAGTCTCAAGGCTGTCACATAGGAGTTGAATTTTCTGGATCTCCATCCAAAGATCGTCTAAATAGAACATGTGTGAAACTGAATATTCTTTCATTTTATAATATAAACCACCTGTTTACTGGAATTTTTTTTTCACTCGGTGGACTTGTCAAAAACCAGATGTTTAAATGAAATGTGTCAGAGTTGGGTATAAAGGAGGGGGGGGGAAGCAAAAAAATGTATAGAGAAAATACAACTGGTTCCTGATTCAATGAGATTTGCAACAACACATAGGAATGTTGACAGAGTAAAAATATGCCGCCCCTGGCACCTTATTTAAAATTCCAGAAACCCTGCCAAGTGGGTGGAGTTCAGGGATTCAATCTTTCTCTCCCCTTATAAACATTTTTTGGACAAAGTAGGGAATTTAAGCTGTGGTGGGATTCAAATAATTTAATAACCAGTTCTCTGCCCTAATGATTTCTTCCAACAACCAGTTCACCAAACTGTTCAGAAAGTTAATAACCAGTTCTCCCAAAGTGGTACGAACTGGCTGAATCCCACCACTGGATTTAAGCAGTGCAACGAATGCTTTAAATATTAGATTCATGTTACAGCATCCCTCAAAAAGAACCCTTCCAAACCATCAAGATGATTTTTCTGATGGAGAAGGAGGAGAAAAAAAATATCTTAACCCTATAATGTTTAAGGTATCAGTATTGCCCTTTGTACACTCAAACAGAAAAATGCTCACAAATTTCAGCCAGTGATATCATCATATTACAGGCAATGGTCTCTATTTGGACAGCACACACAATTGAAGTACAAAGTAAAAAAAAAAACTTGTGTGTTTTTTGGAGGCACCAAATCATTATTTTTTAGTCTTAAAAGTTTTTGACAGTCTCACCATTAGCATTGCTCAAAAGCTCAACTTTTACTACCAATATTTTAAATGTAAACATATAAATTTCACACAATTTGATTATCTTACAAGGTTTCAGCAATTATTAATGTATTCATTTAATTTTGATTGACTTATTTAAAACTTTAAGCCTTTATATCTTGCCTTTCCTCATACAGTTCTCTTTAATTTTCCCCCCCTAAGAATCCTGTCTATGGTTGTTGAGGGTGCCTTAATATTCTGGATTCTGCACTGTTACCTCAGAAAAAAATCCAAGAACTTTATCAAGGACAGGAAGCAATAATTAGAAATGAAAACAGAAGTGAGATTACAATTTTTATCCAATTAAACCATTATGTTTATATTACCAGATGTAAATGCTTCTGCTGAAGACAAAATCAACATTGAAATTTCATTTTTTACTGTGACCAATTCATATTTAATTAAAATATCATGGGAAGAGGAAGAGCCTAGGCACTGATAGATAGATAGATACAAATCTCATTAAAAGAGACTAATCTGAAATTGTGCTGAAAATAGGAGATATTATTTACTAGGAAAGAATCTTAGATTAACACTGCAATCAAATAAAGAGTATTTTTTTAATGCTCCGTTTCTATGCCAAGCAATATTTATAAAGTGAAGTTGATGGGAGGAAAAGGGATAGCTGGAAGCAGTTGAGACTGGCAACTCTCTTATTAAATAATGATAGAATTAAGTGTAAACTTGGGGTTTTTTTTTATATCTGCGTGATTTGGAATTATATTAGCTCTTGGGCTGTCATTATTTATGAGTTGGAGTGTGCTTCAAAGAAGAATATAAACCACAATTGCACACATATGTTTATCCTTCCTCTCCCTAACCTTTACAGAAAACCTGAGTTGAGATTTTCACTTTCTCTCAACAATTCTATGCTGGGCAATCTTTCTTGTGCAGTGCTGGTTTATTCTGTAGTTTATTGAGAGACAGAAAATATAGTATCTCTCCCTCCCAGAGATTTTGAGCAGGATAATAGAGATGGGTAGGAGGAGTCTTTTTTTCTCTTACATCAAAGAGATCTTGGTCAAGTTTCCTACTTAGTTTCCTACTACAAACAAGCTCTCAGTGACAATCACTTTAATTCCACCCACTTCAGGCAAATGTGTTATACACTTCAGATACACTTGTGATAATACAAGATGCTTACTTTCAAATATTAAAACAATCACATGGTTTGACATGTTTTTTAAAAAAAGATCCAGGGGATTTATTGTTAAATTGAGTAAATTTTGCTCATGATGCACTTACCCCATTTGCTTTACTGAGAGCCTGAAAGTAAATGCTGTAGCTTTTCAATGGTGAAAGTGGAGCATTCCAATAACCATTATAAGTTTTGTTGTCTCCCACTGTGAAAGGCTGTGTAACTGGAAGATTGACTGGTTTCAACTCAGCTGCAAAGTAATGGGGGGAGTCAAGATTCGAAGCATTTTTGTAGCTCACTGGAACAGAGAAACATTCAATGATGTCTGCAGCTCTTCGTGATTTCTGTGGCCGTTCTTCTTTTACAACAAGCTGATAGACACTGAAAAAGACCAGGAAAATTTAATGGGATAGGAACAAACAACTTTTAGGGTATAATAAAAACAATCTAATTCAGGAGAGTATTGGCAATAAAAAAATGGACATCAATAGAGAGTGCGGGTGTCTGCATTTATTGTAGAAAAAATCCCAAGAGTTGCACTAAATAGCACTGCTGACTAGCACTCTACAAATGTAAAAAGTGGAGAAAAGTATTAGAATATTAGAATTGCAATGATGTCAGCCTGAATTGGATTGGCACTTGGCAGTACTTCCCTGCTAGAGAACTCAGCTAAGCAACTTACACAGCTGTCTCCTAGATCACTGAGAAATTTCCCAAGTGTATGAGGAAACTAATTGGATCCATAAGGTGGCTGGAATAAATTATCTTAATGGCCCCATACCCTCTAAGAAGGACAGTAGTAGCTGTGAGTCCCAAAGTGACTAGATAGTGATCTGACCATGACAAATGACTGAAGTTGATGTCTTTTATCTTTAGCTTGCACACTACTTGCTGTGAGGTAAAAAACAGATCAAATGTGTGGCTCCACAGGATGAATTGGGGCTGTGATGATATTTTAAATTCCATTTTCAGATGTTCCAGCCAACTGGTTTCCATACTTTAAGTCCAAATGATTACCCACATGAATTGGAATGAAGAACAAAAAGAAAAGGAACAACAAAGTTTTGTTGAATTCTGAAAGGCTTATAAGCACATTCAACTGAAGCCTCCTTCAGTTGTTGAATGAACATCACTTGTGTAAGGGCCACCGTGGTACGATTAAACATTTTGGAGTGGCAGCAAAATCTACATCCCTGCATGAATTGATAACTTGTGTAATTACATTGAAACCTTTAACAGAACTACTATAATTGCAATAAATTGAATGATTGACATGGTTGAGAAGCCAAGTCAGAAAAAGGTTAAAGAGTTAAACAAGGTACGAGATTATATGAACTATAATCACAATACCTTAATATTACACATTCTGGTCCTGAGAGTTATAGTTCAGCAAGCACAAGAGTCTGGGGAGTGAGTTTGTCTCCAAAAGTAGAATGGCAGGATATTGAATGTAAGAGTTGAAAAAATGCAAATAGTTCTTGTTTATTGATGTCCTGTTTAATTACCCGAATTTATGACCATACTGAAAAAGTAACTTTACAAGAAAGAGGGGGGGGGGATGGGGGTAGGGAGGGGAAGGGGGGAGAGGGAGGGAGAGAGAGGGGGGAGGGAGAGAGGGAGAGATTTTTTCCCCTGCATTTCTTTGCCTGTCTGGGATTCTATTCCCTGCTGCTAACAAAGAGAGAGGGAGAGTTTGAGGATACAATGGATTCAGGAGCATCACTTGGCAGGTAAACCAACATGCAGAGAGGAAGATAGGATGGTTTCATCAGTAAAAAAAAAAAAAAAAAAACTGCACAGGGAATTGCCTGGGGGAGAATCAAAGTTTGAACAGCCAGGAAGAAACTTAAGAAGAGAAGCAGATTGGAGACCTGATCTAGGAAGAGGAATCAAATACACAAGAAGAGAAAGTAGAAAACAATAGCTCTATGAGATTTTGCTTTGTTTTGTTGTGCAATGAGAATTTTTGGCAAGAGAGACAGAGGAAGAACAGTTCTTTAAATACTGTGCTTTTGAAATGTACTTTACCTTTGAGGGAACTATTCCATCTATTGTGTGTGTGAGAAAACAGCTTATTAATTCTGTGTGAGCCTTATTCCAGGACACTGGAAGATTAAGCCATTGATTCAACAGCACAGTGTTGCTTAAAATGATTGTAAGTGTGCTTTAATGTCCAAGTGTTTTAATACATCCTTTCTTAATGATGTATGTAACAGCTGTAGAAAGCTCATAAGAGAGGTGAGGTTTTTTTTTTTCTTTCTTATTGAATGCCCTGGAAGGAGAGAATATTGTTCATCAGAGCGTCCCAGTTAAAACATTTGGCAGCAGGATGTTTACAATTCTAAATGAGCTCAATGGGATCTTGTTGGGTGATCTCATGGAGAATTGGCTCCTTGAATTCAGGGCCAGCGTCTATGTTGCAGCAAGAATCATGTTTATGCTCCGGAACTAAAATAATTAAAATTTTATTTTACTAAGCTTTCGTCAGCTATCTGCTGACATCATCAGAGTATTAAATTACCATTACAGAGATTTCTGCTTTTATATGCCATTAATCTATTTGGCCATTGCACTTCTAATAGGCCCTTTCAGCCGTCTCCCACTTGTAATTAGCTGTGTTGTTTTTGTTGTTGTCAGCATACACACACACACACACACACACACACACACACACACCAGTGGTGGATTGCCCCTGATTTGGACCGGTTCACAAGAACCGGTAGTAAAACTGGCAGGAGGCCCCACCCACCACCCCGGATGTCATCATTGGCGATCTGCACATGCACAATCCCATTGCAAACCAGTAGTAAAGGAAAGTAGAACCCACCCCTGATACATATATACATAGATACATACATACATGCATGCATGCATACACATTATGCCAGTCAAATTATCATTACAACTATATCACAGAAACAAGAACATAGAAGCTCCTTCCTTTCTAAGTAAAAAAAAAAGTCATCAGTTTTATCAGCAACACATTTCTAATCAGTGTGGGTCATAATTTTCCTCACCCTCGGGGAAAGCAATTCAATTTCTGTATGCAGCCCAGAGTTGTTTTCTCTGTATTTATTTGTACATAAATAAATACAAATAGCTTGAAACCCTGCACAAATCCATTGATAGGTTCAGGTTCACAATTCAAAATATTCTGACTCAATCGCTCTTGAAAAACATTCAGAAGTTTTAGCTGATGAAAAATGCAGCAGTGCAAGCAGTTATGTACTATATGTTCCTTGTTTGGCATGAATTGCATTGGTTGCTGGTATGCTACCAGTTCTCAATCACAGTGCTAGTGGTTATGTTTAAAGGCCTTCATAGCTTCAAGTCAGGATACTGTCAGATCTGACAGGAAAAGTATTAGGAAGTTTCTTCTGGTGGGGCCCAGGAAGAGAATTTTTCTCTTGTGCCCTACCTCTGGAAAATCATTTCAGTCAAGATTAGATTCAAGACTTTTGTTATATAGCCTATAGCATGGCTGTATGGTTAAATCCATATCATGTTTGTGTTAATTGTTAAGGGGTATTTTTTTATGTTGTCTGAATTTAGAATGAGTAGGCTACACCTGTGGTTTATGCAGCTTATCATAAAGATTCATTTGCAGTCCACAGAGCACCCACCAAACTGTACCAGTGAAACTGGATGTAGACAAGAGAGCTAATCCAGAAATTCTAATTATAAAATTCAAGACAAAACCATTGCATTAGAACACTAATCCTTCTAGGTGTTAGGTTAGCCTGCCCTAACACAGATGGATGTGTGGACTAATTCACCAGACAATGTGACCATTGTTGAGAATTTAGAAGATACGCAGAGTAGATGTAAAGGAAACAATTCATTCTACCTCAGTACTTATGTTTGAATCCTAGTGACTTCACAAACATACATATATGTGTGTGTGTGTGTGTGTGTGTGTTTTCTGAGGTTTTCGCGGGTGTTTGTATGTAGATCTTTGGTTATTCGGGTCTTCTCCTGCGTAAAATTGGAAGTGTCTTGGCGATATTTCGATGAAGTCTCATTCGTCATCTTCAGGCTGGTGTTTTTGGCTTCGTGCTTCTAGGAGCAATGTGAGATCGCAGCTGTTTCCTCCTTTTAACTGCTGGTGGGGGTGTGAACTGATTGGGTGGTAGCTTGGCTGTGTTCTGATTGGTTGGGGGTTGGCTGTGCTCTGATTGGCTGGGGGGTGTTCTGTTTGGGTGGGGGCTTGGTTGTGCTCGGGTTAGTCTGAGTTGCAGGGAGATTTGAGCTGGTGAACTGTGTTGCTGTTGTTTGGCTTCGTGTTTGTGGCAGTGCTACCTCTTCATGGTGGGTGTCAGTCTGCTTCAGGTATGGATTGGAGGGGTTCAGAGTGGCTAATGATGCAACTGCGGTCTGGCTTCTGGTCCGTGGTCATGCTTCATCATCAGTTTGAGTTTGAGTCTGCTTTCTGCGTGGATGTGTGGTGGTGACATCCTGTGTGGCTCTCGTGAGTGTGGGTCTGGTGTCATTCCTCGTGTTAGGGACTTGTTTGTCAAGGGCGGGTTTCCAAACGTAGAAACGTCACCAAGACACTTCCAATTTTACGCGGGAGAAGACCCGAATAACCAAAGACCTATATATATGGTTAATTTGGTTAATTTGATTTATATGCTGCCCTTCTCCGGAGATTCAGGGTGGCTTCAATAGCCTTCATACTTTTGTATATTTATACAAAGTCAGCTTATTGCCCCCACAAACTGGGTCCTCATTTTACCTACCTTAGAAAGGATGGAAGGCTGAGTCAACCTTGAGCCTGGTGAGATTCGAACTTACAGTAATTGCAGTCAGCTGGTGTTAATCACAATGCTTTAGTCTGCTGAGCCACCAGGCCATATTTATGTACTTGTTTGGCAATGCTACATAAAGTAGTTTGCTACTGCTTTCTTTTTGACATTTTTTACTTCCAGGCTTAGTTTACAACTCTAGAATTCTGTTAATCTTCCATCCAACTACTAACAGGACCAATATACTTAGTTTCTAATTTCAGACAAGGTCAGCCGTGTGCTGCTTCCTGTTTGTCAAAGTTATCATAAAATTCAAATATAATAACACATTTTCCTAGAATATCTCTCCTTCATAACAAGTATCTTCTAATTTACCTTAAATTGGTATTAACTATGTCTTGGCTTACTTGTATGACAATTATGCTCCAGCATAATAACCTTTAAATTCAACCAATTTATATGTGAAATTTACACAGGCTGAAGAATTAACTCATGTCCCTTTCAAGGCATGATCTACACATTTTGTAAATGTTTAACCTTTAGTGGATGTCTGGGACTTCCAAGAAGTAACTTTAATTAGTCATACAACATTATTGAAAAACTTTGAGATGAAGTACATACTGGAAACACTTTGAACACAGGAAAAATAACCACATTTTTTATTCTAAGTTATAGAATTGTTTAGAAATAATAGCAATACACATTCTTTGTTATTTTACTAAAAAAGAAACACACATATACCCCCACACTTTCCTATCTGCATGCTCTTTAATAATAATAAAAAAATCTTGATTATACTCAAAAATAAAGTTAATCTTCATCAAGTATAGACAAGATAAAGAAATTGTAATACATGTAATAATAAAGAGTTGACTATATTTTTCTAATAAATTGTACAACTCTTTTAACAATATGAAAGGGACACATCATTAAGCCACTGGCACAGAGGCACAGTGGCTTAATGATGCTGGAACTGCTGGCCAGAAATGGTCTGCACTCTGGCCAGCCAGGTTCAATCCTGCCTCCAGAAGGCCCAGTGTGCTCCCATTGCTCATTCCCTGGGTCCTGCCCACCCAGTGGTTTAAAAACATATTGCAAATAGATAAATGAGTTTTTCCCTTGCTGGCAAAAACCTAGTTGCATTTGCATGTATAAGAGAGCAGAAGCCAGTACTGGACCTGGCTGGATATGAGGCAACATGACACAGGATGAGATGAGGGAAGACTGGCCAAGGACCCCAGAAGAGCTAGCAAACCAACTGCTGCTAGTTAGCTGGTATAAAGCTAGTTTGCTGCCACCCTTGGTGCACCAAGGATGGGAATGCAAGTGCCAAACAGAATGCAGAGAGCAATCTAGGTTGTCAGGACTGCATTGTGTCTAGCATTTGCAGATCTCCCTGACATTGAATGCTATAGGCTAAGTAAATAAATAAGCAATGATATCAAGATATCTGGAACAATTCCATTCCTATGACTTCTGCAACAGTATGTGAAAATGACCTTGGGAGACTGGAGGTGGTGGTGGTGATGATGAGATACTGCCTAGAGAGCAATCACATGTGGGAAGTGGTGGTATTCACTTACCTTTGCTACCAGTTTGCAAATGTGAGCGCATGTTCATGTGCTCGCTTTGCTCACACGCACCACCTCTGCGCATGTGCAGAGCATCAAAAATGGGACATGATGACGTCTGGGCAGATGGGCAGAGCCTTCTGCCACTGCTACCAGTTTGCCCAAACCAGTTAAAACCGGCAGAAAACTACCACTGGATGTGGAGGTGGAGAGAGTATAATAAGCAGAGAAAGAAACTAGAAAATATCTTCCCTAACTTCTCAGTCTGTAAAAAGAGACAGAGAGGGATTTGCACTTTCAAATTTGCAAATTTCTGTCAATGTAGCCCTACAATAAAGTAGAATTTGCTCATTTGTCCTGTTTGCTGTGAGATCTGTCAGGGAAAGCAGACAATTTTCTACCTCTTATACTATCTTTAATTAATTTATCTAAGAAATGCACTTTAGGAAAATTTGTTGAATGGGATTTGATACCTTTTCAGCAGAGTTTGGCAACTCTTCAATAAACATTATTTCCCCCAATTACTTTAATGTCATAAAAAATGTATTACGTAGCATCTAGAATTCTGGGAAAACAAAATAGCAGCCTAAATTATGATCACAAAGCCTGCATCTATCCTAATAAGAGTTCATTCCTATTTTTCACATGAATTCATCAGAACCTACAAGGGTAGCAAGAATGCTACATTCCTCTTTAGTATTTTATTGATTATTCTGATTTGAAAATGCATCAGTATCTTAAGTCAATATTCCTTGATTCCACCAAGGCATTTTTATATTAGAAGACACTAAAATACTTTGTTTTAAAACCCTTTTTTTGTCTTAAGACCCCATGCACATTACCTTTTCTTGTGTGCTAAGATCCCAAACAATGTTATTGGAGATGGAAAATCAAGACCACTTAGTTACTTCTGTTCTGCCTTGATAAGTTAAAACAATGCCTCACTCTGAATTGAAGATCCTGAATTGAAGGATCAAAGCCCTAATTGTAATTATCCCCAGAAATTTAAAATATCCTGCATGCACAAATTAGAGGTGTATATGCCAAATTTAAGATAAAGTAAGAAAATCTCCAACTGTAATCTAATGCATATTAAGTGTTACCATTTTAATGAGCCAGATTCTATTAGAGATTGGGCTCAAGATAATGGAAATTTTGCTTAAACTGTTCTGTATGGTTTTTAATATAGAATATGAAACAACTGAGTATGCCACGGTTGTTACCATCACCTTGTGTTTTTATGATCCTTTAATCCCTTGTATCAAAAGCTAAACTTTTGGACTAAAAGAAATAGACATTGGACTTAAAATTGCTAGGAGAAATATTAACAGTCCCAGACCTTTTGATGAATGGAGATAAGGAAGTCTTTAAAAAAATCTTGTTGAAGATGAAAGAAGCCAGTATGCTACTAAGTACTAAAAATTATTATTTATTTAGTTACCCAATTTATATGGCCAGCCACTTGCTAAACAATTATATTAATGTGCCGTGCCAACTCAATGCAAAACATTGAAGAGGTAACAGACTTCATTTTCTTAAACTAAAAAATTCACAGGAATATTGAACTGTGACCATAAAATAAAGAGATGGCTTCTATTTGAGAGAAAGCTGATAAATTTAGACTAATGTTAAATTGCAGAGATATTCCAGTGAAAATAATTGTAACATATAGCTATGAAAACTACCATCAGAAATGCTGAGCGACAAAACTTTGTTGTCTTTCAATTTTACTCCTGGAAAAGGATATTTTGGATGACAAGAATAACAAAGTAATTGAAAACTGGTTTCTACCAAAGATTCTACCATTAACTTGGAAGTGGAACCATCACATTTTGCTAAGGGCATTTAAAAAGCAGAACATTTCTTGTCTTCCAATTAAATCAGTTTACTGAGAACAATTCAAAGAAACATTGAAACACAAGCACAGGGAGAGATTTACTTTACTAAAATCTGGGAATCATTGAGCTTAAACCTATGCAGTAAATCTAGGAGTGATCCTCTTCATGAAGAATTATTGGAAATAAAGTCACTATTTCACATACTTATTGCAAAAGATCATGCAGTATTAAAAGGATTAAATAATGATTATAATACCATTTTAAATACTGAAGACAATCACATTTATTTGGATTTATATGGACACCCATTTTATGAAAAACAATTTTGGATGGTTTATGAGAATAATAAAAAAACAATAATATACAAAACCTTAATAAACTTTTAGTCAAAAACATCCAATCCATTGAGCAGTACACTCTCTAGCCTCCAACCTCAACTTATTTTAGTACCTGAAAGAAAAGGCAAGTCTTTATGTTTTGCTAGAAATATGGATCCCAGAGGAATCCATATTTGACCTTCCTAGGTTCTTCTAGAAAATGGCATTTAAGGGAAGAGGTCTGGAGTATGCTCACCCTATTGAACCTGATGGAAGAGATTGTCCCACAAATAGCTTGGCCCTGTTAAAGGTAGGGCTTTAAATAATTAGCACTAAAAACTAGAACAAAACTAGAACCCAGTACAGCTTGCCCAATAGCAGTATGATATAGGCAAACCAAGGCATACCCAGTTCCACATATTTTGGACAAGTTGTAACATTTTTGGTCTTCAAGGGCAGCCCCAAGTAGAATGCATCGTAGTGGTACAACTGAGAAGTCACCAAAGCATGAATGATCATAAGCTCATGAGATGTATGTATTCTAAAAAATTTGTCATTACCAAAGTTCACAAGAATCCACATAAACTTTCTGTAAAAAATAAAAAAATTAGTTAACTATTTCCTATAGACATAAGAACTCTGGGTGTACTACACTTACACTCTAATTAGTTTCTTTTGTATATATTCTATGCATTTATGACAATTCCCGATTCTATCTTCAGTTAACACATTAATGCAATAGTCTCTTTTTCTAGTTTGAAGAATTATGCATTCATTATGGAGGAAAATTAATATCTC
This sequence comes from Masticophis lateralis, assembly GCA_030761175.1. Lineage (NCBI taxonomy): Eukaryota > Metazoa > Chordata > Lepidosauria > Squamata > Colubridae > Masticophis > Masticophis lateralis. Next base: position 184,672,962 of record JAUDYJ010000003.1, read on the forward strand.
AAAGCAAACTATAATTAGGAATTCCTCATTTCAGTTTATGCTTTTTCAATTAGGCTCTCTATAATTTTAATCATGGGAGCATTAACATGTTTCCATAATTTATATACCTGTGATATAATTAAGTCTTGAAATGTCTCAGTAATATACAGAAAAATGGGGAACTTAGTCATCTCCTTCTTTGTGTTTAGGTCCGAAGCATAGAAGGAATTTGTTCCAGGTAGCTTGGTATAAGGCATACAAAGATACAGAGTGCCATAATTACAGTATATCTACTCTGAGATGTGGCTGTTAGCTAGATCTGAATAATCTATATTGAGTTTCTACAGGGGATATTCATATTCATTTATTAATAACCAGGAAGTATATAGCCAGTATATAGTATATAGCCAGTTATAGCCAGGAAGTATCAGTAAGAAAAAGAAATTTACAAATAACATCATATTATTCAGAATAGTGAGCTCAAATAATCTGTAAAATGATGAAAAAAAATCTAACAAAATTACATTACATGAGCTCCATGTATGTACAGAATAGAAATAGAAATTTCATTTCTATTCTGTAAGATACATGAGAGAAATCCTCCAACTCTTCATATATGAATGGGATTTAGCAACTGATGTTTTAACGGAAGTTCCTAAAGAGGACAGTTTGGGACAATTGTTTGTGTAGACTAGTAAATGGGTAGTGGATGCAAAAAAATGAGAAGAAAGTTTTTCCACCAACCATATCAGAGATGTTACCTCCTGGATATAAAACCTGGATATAAATTTTCCAAACGAGATATCTCTCTAGCAAAGCAAACAGTAAATTTAAGAGTATGTGTTCATTTATGTTCCCACTTCAGTATACCTATTAATGTATATTTACTATGTTTGTTTAATGCTTGCAGAGTTAATACATATTTTCCCCTACTGAAGACAAAGACAGACTAAAGCAGGTATTCAATATTAATGGAAAGTTGCAAAATAAATAGTTTCTGGATTAAGCATTTTCCTGTATGCTTCAGTAGTAGTCAATGTCAATGTCAGAAGCCTGGTGGCTCAATTGACTAAGTGCTGTTAAAGTAGCACTTAGTTGCCAGTGGCCTGCAATTACTGCAAGTTCAAATTTCACTAGGCTCAAGGTTGTCTCAGCCTTCCATCCTTCCGAGGTAGGTAAAATGAGGACCCGGATTGTGGGGGCAATAAGTTGACTTTGTATAAAATAGAACACCACTTGTGGGGGGGGGGCGAAAGCCCTACTAAGCAGGTATATACAAAGTATGAAGGCTATTACTTAATGCATTGTAAGCTGCCCTGAGTCTCCAGAGAAGGGCGGCATATAAATCAAACTAATAATAAATAATAATAATAATAATAATAATAATAAGTGTTTATATAAAAATCTCAAAAACAGTTTTTTAAATTGATATTCAGGTATGTTCACAAAATGAACATATAATACTGATATTATTACAATGGAAGTAGGATGATTGTTCCCAAAATATCTTTACTAGTTATCCTCTATATTATATATTCAGAAGACTTTGAAGATATTGATGTTGCTACCATATATTATGGTGTGTAGAACAGCAATTTGCAAGTTGATTTTATAAGGCAAACTTGATCCCTATTAATGAAATTCTTGCTACAAAATATTGGCCCAAACAATAGATAGTATTTAGCTAAAACACTTTTCAGTCACAGTTTGAATATATTATTGTACGTAGTGCTAAGTGGATTATGCCTTACATCATTTGAAGTTTGAGTTTGATCCATAAAATAATCTAAATATGTGGCTGCTATGGCTTGTCCTATAGTAATGACTGGGACAGGATGAAGCATTTGGCCGAAGAAAAATGATTGGGTCTATGCCACTGATGGCTAGCCTTTTTGCCGTTACATGCCAAAAGCAGGAGGAGCAAGGGGGGGTCACACATGCGCATGACCACACCCATAATTCAATGCCCCCTGTGCCAGACCCCCCCCCCCCATGCATGCGTGCACAATCCCCATGCTCCCCCTGTTTTTGGCACACAACAATTATTGCTCATTGCACACCAAAACCAGAGGATAAATTTTACATCTGTCTTCAACCGTAAATCTACTCTACTGTATAGATTCTAGTAGACTTATTCATATCCTATCCTGTTCTTATAGAAAACAGGCATGATAATTCATTTTTAATTAATTTGATGGATGCTTCTTGGTATGGGATAGTATACTGCATTTATTTCCTAGTTGATGGGAATTGAATTTGGAGTCTATCATACCAAAGGTAACCAGTGCTATTGTTATTGTCAAAAAATAAAAAATAAATGTTGCATGTGAAAAGATAAAATTGCTAAAATAAGGAATACCTTTTTTAGTAAGAAAGCTTTTTTTTTATCAAATCAAACAAAGCTATGATTGACAGCTAAGATTAAAATCTTTCAGCAGATTTGCAGTATTGGGAAGATTTTGACTTGGAATGTAAGAGATGTAAATGGTTATTAACATAAATGAATGAACAAAAATAAAGGAAAATAGATAAATTTATGTCTGGAAAGTAGGAAAAAGTAGAGAATGTAATGAGCTGAATGAAAATAGCCTGATCATGTTGAATGATGCTTATGAATACATGAAGGAAAATGACAGAAAGGGTTTAATAAAGCATTAAAGGGCTAAAATATGTCTCTGAAAGTATGATTTGATGTTTTCTGAGTTACTATGGGTATATATGAAAAATAGAAATGTGTATTTTGATGGATAGTTGCATGTTACTGATAATGATAATTGAAAAATCAAGTAATAGAATGTGTTTTGAAAAAAAAATACAACAATGGATGGAAACTAATCAAGGGAAGAACCAACCTAGAACTAAGAAGAAATTTCCTGATAGCTAAAACAATTAATCAGTGGAACGAACTGCCTCCAGAAGTTATGAGTTGTCCATCACTGGAGATTTTTAAGAAAAAAATGGACAACCATGTGAAATGGTATAGGATCTTCTGCTTAAGCAGGGGGTTGGACTAGAAGATCTCCAAGCACCTTCCAAGTCTACTATTCCAAGTCTGTTATTCTGTAATTCATTTTGAATGAATGCAATCCCAGGGAAAATATTAATCTGTTAGGTAAAGCAAATGAATAAGTTGAAAGGGTATAAGAGCTATTTTAGACCTAAAAATGAATGTGTTTGGTCAGAATCCACATAGAAAAAAATGTTTTGAAAATTTGTTGTAGTCATTTCATATGTACACGATGGAAAGCAATGAATACAAAACATGACTGAGCTTTGAGCTTTTATGATGAGAAACTGGGAGGATTCTGAATGTTTCACACATTATTTTGTGGAAGGAGGGAAGAGAGGGCGGAAAGAAGGGTACAATTAGCAGTTTCAATATTTGCAGATCTCCTAATAGAATGAATAGAAAGTGGATTTAATGAAAGAGCATGTGAAATCCAAATTGGGGGGAAATCAGGGGAAAGGACTTTGCAATTGAATCTACTTGTGTGAGGGAAAAACATTCATTATAATAGACTTCTCACATATTGGATGTTTGTATGTATTTGTATGAAGACATCTGCATTGACATTTCAATTATTCTTACAGGTGATTCTATAAAGGAACAAGGTTTTCAGAAAGATTTTTGCACAGTTTTTGATAGATGCTTATTGTTTTACAGGAGGGGGCTTAATTTTGGATTTGGTTTTTAAGACTGTCCAATAAAAAAGAAAACAGCAAAAATTAAATCAGAAGATAGAACAGAATTAGAAAAGAAAGATATATAATATATAACATAGCATATTCTGGTCTGCAACAACATATAGTAATCACTGTATATGGTTTCCTAATTGACAAACACATACAAACATAATACGTTAGTTTTAATAAAAATGAGTTCAGTGTTAAATTAAGCTTTCTTCATTCATATTCCAAAATAAGAACTGAATAATTGTTTATTTTCCATCATTTCATCCAGTTCTTTGCCATTTATTCATTTAAAAAAGGAGTAGGGAAATACATTTTGTTTTTAAGTATTCCCCAGAAGTAGAAAAAAATGTTTGTTTAAAAAAAATATGAGAGGAAGTTAGTTTTGGAGCTCACACGTATTTCTGATGTGAAATATCTAACAATATTTCTATTAAATACACTTCCCTTTAGAGGTTTGAATCTTGTGGGATTTACATGGGGTCTTATTGAGGCAAAGTAAAACTATCCACATTAAATCTGTTAATTTCACTGGAAAAGTGATAATCACTTGATTAAATATCTTCCTTTATATTAAGAATCTGAAATGTTTAAATGTTACTGAGTATCCTCTCAAATATGATAAGCTGATCTACAGCTACTGTTATCTTAATAAGAAATGCATACTCTGGTGATAGATATGAATTCCTACAGATTTATACATAGCTAATCACTTGGGATCAGAATAACAGAGTTGGAAGGGACCTTGGAGGTCTTCTAGTCCAAAACCCTTCTCAAGCAGGAGATACCTATACCATTTCAAACAAATTTGTCCAATCTCTTAAAAATCACCATTGTTGGAGCATCCACAACTCATTTTTTGATCTGTCAGGAAATTTCTCCTTAGTTATAGGTTGGCTCTCTCTTTGATTAGTTTTCATCCATTGCTTCTTGTCCTAACTTCAGGTACTTTGGAGCCTCTTCCTTGTGGCAGCCCCTCAAATATTGGAACGCCTGTTATCATGTCACTTTTAGTCCTTCTTAAACCAGACATACCCAATTCCCATTCTTCCTATGTTTTAGCCTCCAGGCCCCTAATCATCTTTGTTGCTTTTCTCTGCACTCTATAAGTCTAAGTGCTATTGCTATTTTTATTTTGAAAGTGAAATTTCAACCAATGCATAATATAATAATATGAACTGAAAATATATAATGATTTTTTTGGGGGTGGAGGTATGTGTAAAAATTCTGTAAATATTTTGACTATTGTCATAGAAGAAGTGTCCAAATATTTACCAATCCTAATCATGCATATATTGAGCTGAGATAAAATTTGAAGGACAGGTTATTAGATGCATCCTGGAACCAACATTTTAGAAGTAAAACATATACTATGTTAACTCCATTATAGCTAACAACTGAAGTATTAGTGTGTCTTTCATTAGATAAGCAAGATAAGAGCTTTATTACTGATGAGTGCATATTTTGTATTAAGTCAATTAGGAAATTAAAATACTTGTTGTAGCAGTTACACCATTAATTTTATAACCTGGTGTTAGAACAGATAAAAACTGCAGTGTTCACTTAGAGTGCCTTTCACCATCTTTTAGGCTGCAAAAAGCTACAGTGGCATGACTGTTGCTATCCCTTGTTGCTTTCTATTTGCCTCTGGTGCGTATGTGCAACATGTGTTATGCAAGAGACTGAGTCCTCCAGTGTTGCTGCTTTTCTTCTTCAGATTATCACCAGCTGATAAAAAAAATTATCCATCCATCCATCCATCCATCCATCCATCCATCCATCCATCCATCCAATTCCAACCTATAAGGTTCTCTAACTCCAAATTTTGAGCCTGGGTGGTTTACATAGGATTAAAAGCACACAAAAAATAACTGATAAGCATAAAAACTACATAAAACACAACTGAGGCCAAACTGCAATTTTCAAATGAGCATTTCCCAAATAATTTCAGGGCAGGCTTATTCAATGTTTTGTCCCAATAGTGGATGAAAAACCAAGTTTTCAAAGCCTTATAGAGACCTACAGAAATGGCTTTGGAGGCCATGCAAATTTTGTGGGATATGATGTTCCAAAAGTCAGAAACTATAGCTAAGAAAGCACATTTCCAGACTCTGTGCCATGAAGGACTTCCATCTCTTTTAATATTCAGGAAATCCCTCAAGACCTGGTTAAATTATCAGGTTTGGGAGGTCCCAGGTAACTGGCAACATTTTTGTTGTGGGTAATATGTGGTTACTATGTTTTTTCCTCATTTGTGGTTTGTATATTTTCATTTTTAATTATTTTAATATTGATTGTGTGCATTTTATGATGATTGTTTTTATAATGGTGTTTTAATATTATGATTTGATTGTTGTGCATCACCCAGAGTCATCTCTAATAAGGTGGAAACAATTATATCATTGTGCATCCCACTTCAAAGCAACTTCAGAAGGATGCTGTGTTTTGAAGGCCACTCAAAAAAATAGAAAAAAACAGGTTAGATACATAACCCCCATCTCAGTAAACCTATTAAAGGTACTCTACAAGGGTGATCAGTATTATCTCCGTACTATATCCCAGTCAGAAAAACAAAACAATGCAGATAATTTGTTTATTCCTGGGTCTTTTGAAGCTGCAAACTTATCTCCTTACCAACAATCTTGCCTAAAAGTGACTAACAGTGTTCCTTGATAGCCAAGACAGATTGTGTCTGCATCAGGTCCAAAAGACCCGTACAATTGAAATACAACTCAGAGCAGATCTGAGTGGCTGTATCTTATGGCTGCCTTAAACAGTTTTCAGTGTGGCACTGTATAAGTTCACCTGCTCTTCTCCCTTTCCTCCCCCCAATATAGGCACCAAGTCACAGACCAATTACTTGGGGATAGTTTTATTGCTCAAAACTAAAAAGGGTAGCTTTTCAACTCTCACTTTCAAAAACAAAGTATAACTACGTAGTTATACTTTGAAGGACTAGTTCTACAAAACTTGAAAAAAAAGTTGAGTGTTCCTTCAAAGTTGATCCACAGCTTTTTCCCCACAAGTTTCAATACCACTTTTTTATGTGCATATATTGTGTGTGGAATTTTTGATAGGGGAAAATGAATACCAGACATGGTTTGACTCCAGAGAGATCAGAATGCCTAAATTAGCTCTCAGAGGAACCTTTGGGGAATTCTTTCATGGCCCAGAGAATATAGATTTTTGAGTCTTTTGGACTACAGCGCAATCACCATCAATTTCAGAATTTATATTTTAGAGGTACTTGCTCTGTATCTTTCTCTACTACAATGGTTCCCTGAGGTAGTGGTATTATTGTAGCTTTCTTTGTTTTGTTATAATTCTGCCTTTTCATAATCTGGAAATATGGAATGACACATGTCATGGCATTTTTGAAAAAGAAGGAGACTAAACAAGGAGAGAGAGAAAATTACCTGACTGGCGCACCACGAGACTGTGCAGGCTTCAGCATGACTGTAATGGTGGTCTCTGTTTCATTCAGAGGGGTGTCAGTATCATATTCTGGCATTGATGGGGCTGTGGAACAACAGAAATATTTATGTTTCTGTAATCAACCAGTAGAAGAGAATCAAATACAAAATGCTTTTTGATGCTGTTTGTTCTTTTGTAGCAGTGAACATTTGGTTCAATTTTTAACCCAATTAGGAAGAACTGGTTTTCCTGCTCTCCCTGTTCTTTTTTGTTTGATTAAATATCTCTTGCTCTCTTTCCAATTTCACATCTTAATTTACAGCTGTCTTCTGCAAGAGGCTGTTTCTAAAGCAATGCAACAGTTTGTGTGAGCAGACCCCTTTCAGGCATTGACCTAAGGCCAAAATAAACAAATCATATTATGTTTTAGTATAAAGTCAACAAAAGAAATTAAGCTCATTTCTTCAAATCTCAATTTTGTGTGTTAATGATTTCTAAATCTAAATGAATAAATGTTGACCCTTATTTATATGAAAGCAAAAGAAGCAATGTGTCAAATCCTGCCAGTTGTATAATTTCTTTTTACATGAATATGAAAGTGTTTTACATAGATGTACAGCAGAGAGTAACACAGTTATAGACATTTTTTGTTGCTAGATTGCACAAAGCTTAGTGATGAAGGGAGTGTTTTGAATGATTCTAGATCAATTTCTGTTTAAAATTAAATGGATTCAGAAAAGCAATGCTTAACTGGAAACAAAATAAAACAAAAAGCCCCACCTACTATGACTTATTATTTATTAAAGTGCACAGTGTTAAATGACAGGGTTGTTTCACTGTTTTATGAGAAATCTGACAAATTATTTTCCCCATAGGAACATTTTAAAAAATGCAGCCCAAGATGCTAACTGCTTTAACTTTGACAGAATGCTAATTATTTTCCCTCTATCTGATTCAAATTCAAAGTTAAAACTGAATTTTCTCAGCATGCCATTTCCCCCTTAATAGTAATACCTGAAATTTTAGTTGCAATCCGTGTGGTGATAGGAGGTCCAAAACCCTTTACTGTGCTGGCTTTAATGGTGAATGAATAGGTAGTTCCTGGGTATAACCCTACAAAGAGGTGGTGAGTTTCATTCCTTAGTTTGAAGACTTTTCCTCTCTGGTTCAACAAGTCAGCAGTAGGATCTAGAGATCCAACAGCCTTGTAGGTAATCTGAAATAAATATTGGAGGAGAAAATCAAATTTGTTGTATGATCTGATGTATAACTAATTCCATATATGTTTCCAACTACAAAGATCTAAATTTATTTAGAATAACTGAAAAAATATATTTCAGCTAACTTTAACTGATTTCTAGGATAAATGTGAGTTACCCAATATATGCCCGTATGTGTGTATGTGTACAATCACACACATCTCTATATCCTGCCCATTTCCTGAAACTCGGGATGGTTTATAATATAGGATTAAAAACAAACAAACTGATGTTCATCTCAGTTTGATGGATGGCCTCTTTTTGCATGGCCTCTTTCTATAGCAAAAGAGACAGCCAAATGGTATGGTATCCAATATTGGAGAAGTTGTGTGCTTGACTGCTCTTTTCTGCATTCTACAGTCTGGAACTATCCACTAAGGTAAGAACATGGCTACTGTAAATATTACTTGACTCCCAACCCTGATAGGTGATTCATCAATATAGGATGGCCAAGGTATCAAATGAAGGTCAAATGCCTAAAGGATAGATTCCCATACTTCAGAACTTGAGTTAGGATAGTCACTAGAAGAATCAGAACTGTTTCTGTCTCATGCTTAGACCTTAATCTAGAAATATCTATGGAGATTCTCAGTCATCCAGGTCATGGTTGTCCCAAAGGTGCTTTTTCAAGAGGCAGCTGGACTTTCTGGTTTTTCTTTGAAGACGTTTTGCTTCTCATCCAAGAAGCTTCTTCAGCTCTCAGCTGAAGAGAAAGAAAAAAGCTCTCAAAAGCAGAAAGTCCAGTTGCCTCTTGAAAAAGCACCTTTGGGACTTAATTTACAAAGGAAGGAATTTAGATAATCCACTTCATTTAGGATCCTCTGTAGCTGATTCCATCTCATATTATCTGCATTTTTCCCAGAAAGGATGGATTTGTAACAAAGTGAAAGGCTAGATTTTTTTTTTCAGGAGAAGGTCCATATCTGTCACATTCAAGGTTAAGTAGCACATCCCAATTCCAGCCACATAATGCCTCTGTCAGATAGCTAAGAAGCCAGAAAGAATATGAATCCAGATCACATGTGAGAGGCCCCCTATAACAGATAATCCATTCCCTCAGCTCACAAGATCAGCAAAACCAAATAGTCAAACAGTCATTATGTTAAACTTTGATATTGATCTCTGAACAAATATAAACTATTTTCTCTGCAAAAAAACTTTCAACAATGAATGGATTATCCTGATAATATAATAAAAGTGGAAACGTAAGCATGCTTCACTGTAATTTAGGCCAAGCAAGGAAACATGCCTGTGATTGATCTAATCTTCTCTTTGTTTTCTGCTACTATTGCTCTAGATAACTCCTATCTTGTTTATTTTCTAGAGCTCTTTATAAAGAGATTGATGGTTTGATGGAGGCTGTTCTGTAACAATTATATCCAACAACCTTGGTGTCTCAACAATCAGATTTGTGGAAGAACTGCCCACCACATTATTGGGGAAATCTCCAACAGCACTCAAGAAATGAGATAGAGGATATAGCAATAGAACACTTGTCATGGTCAAATCACTCCCTCCTTCGCCTAGACCTTCAAACCACCACACCCCGCCGCAGGGAGGCGGAACCGATGAGATGGTTCCGCCCCAGGCGCCTGATGGATCCTAATAGGTTCCAGACGGAGCTTGGGCCATTTCCTGAGGCTCTGGCACACGGATCGGCTGAGGACTTAGTAGCCGCCTGGGATAGGGCGGCTGCTGGGGCTTTGGACCGAGTCATGCCTTTGCGGCCTCTGACCCGGCACCGATCTCACCTGGCATACCAAGGAGCTCAGGGAGATGAAGCGCCGGAAAAGATGCCTAGAGAGCAGTTGAATCCGACCGGACACTGGTAAAATCTCATATTAAGAATTACCTAGTGGCGATAAAAGTGGAGAAGAGAAACTACTTTTCCGCTCTTATTACATCATCAGAAAATCGCCCAGCCACCCTGTTTAGGATGATCCACTCCCTGCTCCAACAGGAGGCGCGGGAGGACCCCTTGGAGGGCAGAGCTGAGGACTTTGTACAATATCTGTATGACAAAATCGCTCAGATTCGGGAATAGCTGGACTCTAACCCCGAATGGGTAGATCCAGGGGAGGTGACTGGGGCAGGTCTTGAGACTATTATATGGGAAGAATTTGACTCTGTGACTCCAGAAAACGTGGACAGGATACTGAGCAGCCTGAGCGCAGCCACATGTTTATTGGACCTGTGTCCCTCCTGGTTGGTGCTGGCTTCCCGGGAGGTGGCACGAGGCTGGCTCCAGTGGATTATAAATGCTTCTTTGAGTGAGGGTGTCTTCCCTGCCACTTTGAAGGAAGCGGTGGTGAGGCCCCTCCTCAAGAGGCCTTCCCTGGACCCGGCAATGTTGGTAAATTATCGCCCTGTCTCCAACCTTCACTTCGTTGCAAAGGTTGTTGAGAGTGTGGTTGCGCGACAGCTGCCTCAGTACCTGGATGAATCGACCTATCTAGATCCATTCCAGTCGGGCTTCAGGTCCGGGTACAGCACAGAGACGGCATTGGTCGTGTCGGTTGATGATCTCTGGAGGGCTCGGGACAGAGGTTGTTCCTCTGTCCTGGTCCTATTAGACCTCTCAGTGGCTTTTGATACCATCGACCATGGTATCATGCTGTGCTGGTTGGAGGCGCTGGGAGTGGGGGGCACCGTATTACGGTGGTTCTCCTCTTTCTCTCTGACCGGTCGCAGTCTGTGTTGACAGGGGGGCAGAGATCAACCCTGAGGCCCCTTGTATGTGGGGTACCAAAAGGATCGGTCCTCTCGCCCCTTCTGTTCAACATTTATGTGAAGCCGCTGGGTGAGATCATCCGTGGTTTTGGAGTGAAGTACCACCTGTACACTGATGACACTCAACTGTACATCTCACCCCAGGCCACCCAATGATGCCCTCGAAGTGATGTCCCGGTGCCTGGAGGCCGTACAGATCTGGATGGGGAGGAACAGACTCAGGCTCAACCCATCCAAGACCGAGTGGCTGTGGTTCCCGACGTCCCGATATAGTCAGTTGGTGCCATCACTGACTATTGGGGGCGAGTCGTTGGCCCCCACAAAGGGGGTTTGCAACTTGGGCGTCCTCCTGGACTCATGGCTGTCTTTAGAAGGGCATATGACGGCCGTGGCTGGGAGGACTTTTTATCAGGTTTGCCTGATTCGCCAGTTGCGTCCCTTTCTGGATCGGGACTCGTTACGCAAAGTCACTCATGCCCTTGTCACCTCACGCCTGGACTACTGCAATGCTCTCTACATGGGGCTACCCTTGAGGAGCACCCGGAGGCTCCAACTGGTCCAGAATGCGGCCGCGTGGGTGGTGATGGGAGCAACGTGGTGCTCCCATGTGACCCCCCTCCTGTGCGAGCTGCACTGGCTCCCGGTGGTCTTCCGGGTGCGCTTCAAGGTTTTGGTTACCATCTTTAGAGCACCCCATGGCTCAGGACCAGGGTACTTACGAGACCGCCTTCTGCCACCAATAGCCTCTCGCCAACCAGTCCACTCCCATAGAGAGGGGCTCCTCAGGGTGCTGTCGGCCAAACAGTGTCGACTGGCGGCCCCCAGAGGGAGAGCCTTCTCTGTGGGGGCACCTGCCATATGGAACAAGCTCCCCCCAGAGATAAGGGGGATTCAAGACTTATGCACCTTCCGCCGTGCTCTAAAAACGTTTCTATTTCAACAGGCAGGTCTGGCCTAACTCTCCTTTTAAATTGGGTTTTAAAAATGTTTATATAAATTAGATGTTTTAAATTTTTTGAGCCTTAATTATTTAATTTATTTTAATAGCTTTTAACTTTTGTATGAAAATGGTATTTTATTTTGGCTATTCACTGCCCAGAGTCCCTCTGGGAGTAGGGCAGTATATAAATTTAATAAATAAATAAATAAGTAAATAAATAAATAAATAACCTGGATCATGCAGCTGGAATGAACCATTTTTATAGGTCTTCTGTCCTTCTATCCTTACCAATGTCAGAAGACCAACTTCTCACTGTTCATGTCACAGTGCTGGAAAAAAAATGTGTCAAGCTCTGTCCCTTGAGATATGCATTTGACATTACATTACAAATAGAAAAGATACAGGTTTGCATCAGAATACCACTGTTTATGTCATACTGAGCCCTTGCCCCTTCCACAGTTGCTGTTGCATGGTGATATTGTGCAGTTTAAAAGTAAGTGGACAATGGAAAAGGATGCAATGTAATATCACACATGTTTTAAATCTAACTTGTGTTTGCCCATATGAGTAAGCGACAAGAATATTTTTTTCTTGGCAATGATGGCCATGAAATCCAAAACACCTCTAAATCTTACCTTGAAGAACCATTAGATTTTTTAGATTTAGATTTATTGGATTTATATACCGCCCTACTCCCGAAGGACTCAGGGCGGTGTACAGCCAACAATAAAAATACATACATACAAAATTTAAAAACCAACTAAAAACAGATTAAATGAATTTGGCCCGGACAGAATTAAAACACCCCAATATAATTTAAATTTTTTTAAAATTTGACACTAAAAACGGGGAGTGGTTAGGCCAGGCCCGCCTGGCGAAATAGAAAAGTCTTAAGAGCGCGGCGGAAGGTGGGCAGATCCGGGATCCTCCGTATCTCTGGGGGGAGCTCATTCCAGATAGTAGGTGCCCCCACAGAGAAAGCTCTCCCCCTGGGGTCTGCCAGCCGACATTGTTTGGCTGACGGCACCCGGAGGAGCCCCCCTCTATGAGAGCGTACTGGCCGGTGGGAGGCTATTAGTGGTAGTAGGCGGTCCTGCAAGTACCCAGGTCCTAAGCCATGGAGCGCTTTAAAGGTAGTAACCAGGACCTTGAAGCGCACCCGGAAGACCACCGGGAGCCAGTGCAGCTCGCGCAGGAGAGGTGTCATATGGGAACGCCATGTCGCTCCCATCACCACCCGCGCGGCCACACTCTGCGCCAGTTGGAGCCTCCGGGTGCTCCTCAAGGGGAGCCCCATGTAGAGAGCATTACAGTAGTCGGGAAGTGACAAGGGCGTGAGTGACCGTGAGCAAGGAGTCCCGATCCAGAAAGGGACGTAACTGGCAGATCAGGCGTCAGATGACCTTCCAAGGACAGCCGTGAATCCAGGAGGACGCCCAAGTTACGAACCCTCTCCATGGGGGCCAGTGATTTGCCCCCAATAGTCAGTGATGGCGCCAACTGACTATATCGGGACATCGGAAACCACAGCCACTCAGTCTTGGATGGGTTGAGCCTGAGCCTGTTCCTCCCCATCCAGATCCGCACGGCCTCCAGGCACCGGGACATCACTTCAAGGGCATCATTGGGGTGGTATGGGGTGGAGATGTACAGCTGAGTGTCATCAGCGTACTGATGGTACTTCACCCCAAAACCACGGATGATCTCACCCAGCGGCTTCACATAAATGTTGAACAGGAGGGGCGAGAGGACCGATCCTTGTGGCACCCCACATATAAGGGGCCTCGGGGTCGACCTCTGCCCCCCTGCCAACATAGACTGTGACCGGTCGGAGAGATAGGAGGAGAACCACCGCAACACAGTGCCTCCCACCCCCATCTCTACCAATCGGTGCAGCATGATACCATGGTCGATGGTATCAAAAGCCGCTGAGAGGTCTAACAGGACCAGGACAGAGGAGCACCCCCTGTCCCGAGCCCTCCAGAGATCATCAACCAACGCGACCAATGCCGTTTCCGTGCTGTACCCGGGCCTGAAACCTGACTGGAACGGATCTAGATACGTCGCTTCATCCAGGTGCTGGGGAAACTGTTTTGCAACCACGCTCTCAACAACCTTCGCCACAAAGCGAAGGTTGGAGACCGGACGATAATTTACCAACATTGCCGGGTCCAGGGAAGGCTCTTTCAAGGCGGCAGGAAAGACACCCTCCCCCAATGAAGCCTTTATAATCCCCTGGAGCCAGCCTCGTGTCACCCCCGGGAAGCCAGCACTAACCAGGAAGGACACGGGTCCAATAAACACGTGGTCGTGTTCAGTCCACCCAGTATCCTGTCCACATCCTCAGGGGTCACAGGATCAAACTCAGTCCAGATAAAATTCTCAAGACCTGCCCTGGTCCCTTCCCCCGAGACCACCCAGTCGGAGTCCAAATCTTCCCGAATCTGAGTGATTTTGTCATGCAGATATTGAACAAAAACATCGGCTCTACCCTCCAAGGGGTTCTCCCGCACTTCCTGGTGGAGCAGGGAGCGGGTCACCCTAAACAGGGCAGCCGGGCGATTATCTGATGATGCAATAAGAGCAGCAAAATAGCTACATTTTGCTGCTTTTATCGCCACTATGTAAGTCCTAATATGGAATCTCACCAGTGTCCGGTCAGATTCAGCAAGACTGGCCCTCCAACTACTCTCTAGGCGTCTTTTCCGGCGCTTCAACTCCCTCAGCTCCTCAGTGAACCAAGGAGCCAAGTGAGATCGATGCCGGGTCAGAGGCCGCAAAGGCACGACCCGATCCAGAGCTCCGGCGGCCGCCCTATCCCAGGCGGCCACCAGGTCTCCGGCCGAGGCGTGTGCCAGAGCCTCAGGGAATGTCCCAAGCTCCATCTGGAACCTATCAGGTTCCATCAGGCGCCTGGGGCGGAACCATCTTACCGGCTCCACCTCCCTGTGGCGGGGTATTGTGGTTCGAAAGTCAAAACGAAGGAGGGAGTGATCTGACCATGACAAGGGTTCGATGACTATGTCCCCTATATCAAGATCTCTCAACCACTGTCCAGAGACAAAAACCAGGTCCAGTGTGTTTCCCCCCGTGTGGGTAGGGCCATGAATTAACTGGGTCAGGTCCATAGCCGTCATGGAAGCCATGAACTCCCGAGCCACCTCAGACATCTCCCCCACGGATGGCAGGTTGAAATCCCCCATGACCATAAGCCTGGGAGTATCAACCGCCACCGCGGCGATGACACCGAGAAGCTCGGGCAGGGCTGCTGCCACGTGGCAGGGAGTCAGGTACATGATCAGCAAACCCATCTGAACCCCATGACCCCATTTCACAAGGAGGGATTCACAATCGGCCGTCTGAGGAACAGTGGCCTCCCTCGGTTTCAGACCTTCTCTAATAATAACCGCAAACCCCCCCCCCGCCCCTCCCCTGTGACCTCGGCTGATGAAATGCTTGGAAACCCGGCGGGCACATTTCAACGAGGGGCACCCCCCCTCGTGGCCCAACCAGGTCTCCGTAACACCTGCCAGGTCTGCACCCCCCTCCTGAACAAGCTCACAGATGAGGGGGGCTTTATTTACTGCAGACCTGGCATTGCACAACATCAGCCGAAGGCCTGGGCCCTGAGGGTCTGTGCAACCTAGGGAGCGGGAGGAGCCTTGGGGGCCGGAACACGCCACCGCTCGTAAACAGCGGGTACGTGTTCCCCTGACATATGGCCCCCTGCTCCCGCCATATCTACCTCTCCCACCTACAGTAACGATGTTCAATATACTATCCGGATCCGCTCTAATCCCCTCCACGACCCTGGGTCCCACACTCCCCCCACCACTCTTTACGGCTCGACCCAACCCTCCCCTTGGTGGGTTGTCCCCCCTACCCACTATCCCCTCCACCCCCCTCCCGGAACCCCTTAAAAGTTTAGATAAAAATTTACATAAAAAACCCCTCAGCCCCCTCTTTGCCACATGCCATGATGGATCAGTGGCTAGAATGCAGTATTGCAAGCTAACTCTGCCTTCAGCCAGGAGTTCCATCCTCACTGGTTCAAGGTTGACTCAGCCTTCCATCCTTCTGAGGTCAGCAAAATTAGTACCCAGATTGTTGGGGGCAATATGCTGACTCTGTAAACTGCTTAGAGAGAGCTGTACAGCACTATGAAGTGGTATGCAAGTTTATTGCTATGACCATAAGCAGTATGACTTTGAGGAATCTATACTACCAGTTCCACAGTGCAGTTGTTTAGGAAAGACCACTAATAGTGCAATAGGATGTTGTAAGCAGTCACAACTTCTCCATACGGTGCAGTATCAATCTCAATAATTTAGTCACAACCCAAAAGCCATGGATTAGCAGATCTGGTTATTATAGTAGAAGTGCAAACAATTGCAGTGTCCAGGCACTGGTCAATACATTGGCAGCTTCGTCTCTGCAACTTGGGATGGAAATGTAAAGTTGGATATCATCTATATACTGAAGATACTGTATAGCACAGTATCATCTATATACTGAAGATACCCAAAATAGCACATGATCCTTCCAGTGTTTGGGAGAGGCTGAACAGAGTGTTGAGTTTTGATAAACCTCACGTAAGAGACGCTATGGATAAATTTTTTCCTCTCCTGTTACTACTGACTGAAACCAGTCACTAAGGATAGTGCCTTGCCTCCCAGCACCTGCAGCTGGTTCAGAAGGGTACTGTAGATAAAAGTATAAAAGGCCACCGAGAGATCAAGGAGCACTAGGATAGATATACCACTTGCTTCCTGGCTCCACCAAAGATCATCAGCAAATGTGATAAATGCTGAATCTGTACTATAATCCGGCCAGAGGCCAGGCTGAAATGGGTAATATAATCTATAATAATTATGTAATTGTAAGTTTAAGATCCATAGATGCCACCAGGGTTTCCTTGTGAGGCAGTGCCTAGAGTCACCATATTGGTATGCTTTCATTTATGAACAGTCCTAAAAACTTTAAATAAAAATGTAGTATCTGAGTAAAAGAAACAGTCAGGGATCACTGTTAGTGTAAATGTCAGGACACCATTGATATTTACTGGAATTTTATAATTCCAGTGAAATGTCAGAATGGAAAATGTCAAAAAAGCTGTTATTTATTATGTCTTAAGATTCACCAAAAGCCTTTAGTTAAATTGCATCTTCATTATCATGATAAATTGATAAAAGGGCAGGATCTAATAGTTAATAAGTATATATCACAGATAGATTTCTACTGATTTGCAATCTTGTTAAAATTATTCAGTTCATAATGATATAGCAAGGTGATTTTGCTTAGATGGTTAAATCTGACCAGGATTATAAAAGAAGATTTATACACAATTACTGCACAATTACCACTCAAAATGGCCTTTCTCTCTTCTTTCTTCTTTCTTTTTCTTTTTAACAAGTCTTGCATTATAAGCAACTCTAAACTCTATATTTAACTTTTAACTACTGATAATGGTTTTAACTACTAATGATGGTTTAGGAAAAGTCTCAATCCTTTGGAGTTACAGAAATTTCATAAATGAAAAATAAACTTGGCCATTCTTAAGAAAATTCCACAAACCAATTTAGATGAATGTTAGGCATCAGCAGATTTAGTAAATGTGAATATTTGGTTCCCTCCCTCCCTCAAAACTCTTTCTTATGTTCTTTGTGGCTCCCGGAGAGCCCTAAATTCATATCACCAAAATTGGCAGAAAAATTATTTTGGGGAAAATATTCTTGCTTATTTTTTTCTTTTTTTACCTCTTAAGCACTAAGGATTTGTTAATTTTTCAAAGAAAAGAGAAAATGTAAAAATAAAAATAAAAATAAAAACAGGGCAGGATATAAATATCAGCATACACTCTGGTAAATTCCTACGCTAAACTAAAAATAAAAGCAGCCTACCTCAGCTTTATATACTATTGAATGAAATCCTAATTTATTTCCTATAAAACCTGTTTGGCAACAGTGGGGGAGATCTGACCATGTTTGCAATCAAAGTATTTCAGGGAGAAAGGACTGGGTTTTTAAACTTTATAATAAGGTATTGTTTTGATTATTTTGTTTATATTTATCATTTATACTGTTCTAATACTTTGTGGTATTTTCTTAGCCATCCTAATGGAAAGGAAGAATTGACCTCACCTAGTGTGCAACAATATATGACATGGTGCTTTTGGTGCCCTAGGTGAGGTGAACTCTCTTTTTCCATTGAGAAAGCAAAGAATATATATTTAAATAGAATATATTTAGTTGGCTGGACTAAAAGAAAGCACTGAGTCATACTGGAATAAAAGACAACACTGTGGTACTGATCATAGCATCACAAGAACCAAACCGGATCCGTACAAGCAAGAGTCTTACCAGTCTAGGCAGGACCAAGGTGTAAATTATGTAGACAGGCCTCACAGAAAGTCCAGCATGTGGTTGCAGGGCTTAAGATGCAGGCAAGAAGAGAGTACACTGAACAGCAGAAGAAGAAATTTCCTGACAGAACAATTAACCGATGGAACAACTTGCCTCCAGAAGTTGTGAATTCTCCAACACCGGAAGTTTTAAAGAAGAGATTGGACAGCCATTTGTCTGAAATGGTATAAGGTTTCCTACCTGAGCAGAAGGTTGGACTAGAAGACCTCCAAGGTTCCTTCTAACAAACTTGTTGTTTGCAACTTATAATTAAATCCCCTATTAATATGATTATGACATATTACTTGTTATTTATAGGTACACTGAAAGCTTATGCACCAAAGTCTAATTCTTTGTGTGTCTGATCACACTCAGCTAATAAAGAATTCTGTTCTGTTCTGTTCTGTTCTTGTGTTCAGTTCTGTTCCCTCTTCTAGCTTCTCTTCTCTTCTCTTCTCTTCTCTTCTCTTCTCTTCTCTTCTCTTCTCTTCTCTTCTCTTCTCTTCTCTTCTCTTCTCCATTCCATTCCATTCCATTCCATTCCATTCCATTCCATTTTGCATTCTATTCTATTCTATTCTATCTTCTTTCTGTATTCTGTATTCAGTATTCTTTTCTTTTCTTTTCTTCTCTACTCTTCTCCTCTCCTTCTCTATTCTATTCTGTTCTGTTCTGTTCTGTTCTGCTCTGCTCTGCTCTGCTCTGTACTATATAACATAAGAAGAATGAGTCAAGAGAAAAAACTGAGAAATAAGTGAATGGGTGGAGTTGATATTTTAAAGAGGAAAAAGCTGAGAACTTTTCCTTTTCTACACTTTATATGAAGTCTGCTTGTCTCAAAAAGGAGCATGAAGAGTATATAAATACGTAATTTGAAGCCAGAGGTTGCCTACTCCTTAATTCCCCTACATTTGTCATTCAACATTATCCTCAGCCGTGAAAATTTCTGTTCAATTTATACCTTATCTTCTACAAATATTCATCACTTCATATATTGCTGCAATTACTGACATACTTTTAGTACATTATATATTAAAGCACACATTTGAAATTCTATCTGACTTCCATTATTATGCTTATTAACAGCAACTGTGCAAATTATACAGCCATATTCAGAGGTAAAGCTCATGACTTATTTACCAACCAATTTCTTTACTGTGTTCTAAATTCAATCTAGAGAGGATTCAATTTCATCAGAGTTGTCAATAAAATATATTGTGTTCGGCTGCTGCCTTAACCTTTCCTGCTGTTACAAGGATCCTCACTTATGTACAGGGTAACGTGAATAAATCAATGTGTATATGCACACACCTTCATTTTTTTATGAAACGCTTCGCAAAACTCAAATTCACAGGTGTATGAGGAAAGCCTTTGGGGTAGGGAAGAAATGAAAACTCTGTTTTTATACTAGAAAGAAAAAAATGCTTGTCAAACATTCAACTAAACCAAACCAGAAAAAAAGTATAATAGGCATTGTCCAATTTGTCTAAATATGATTGAGAAGCATAAGCATGGGGGGGGGGGGTTTCACAAATAGTGTATTCTGTTTCCAGAAATTACATTGTTTCATCAAAAAAAGATTGTACAAATTATCAGTGTAGAACAATATTTATTTCTGAAGTATAGAATTTTGCTCATAACATTGAAAAGAATAAAGCAAGCAGAATGATCCAGCCAGAGTTAAGCATTTAGAAGAAAGAATACTGATATCAATCAAGATGCTAAATATCTCTCACTGAAATAAATCTAAACGTGTATTATCTAAACTCTATCCTGACCTCACATAATCTTCCAAGACTACTATTCCATCCCACCAATTACCACTCATTACCATTTTCAGAATTGGGCACTAACTGCAGGTTCTTTTCTGCAGCATCTTTGGAATATTAGCTCTGATTCTGAGTCTCCTTTCTCTATTCTTTCACTCACTCTTAATTTTTCTCACATCAAAAGTCTTCCTAATCAAGACCAGTTTTAAAGGGATGGCTTTAATAATCTTTAACGGTACTGGAAATGAAGGGGCATTTCCATGGTCCTCCATGTCTTTCTTCATTAATTACATCCAAAAATGCCATATGGATCTAAATTGAATTATCCACTGCTTCTCATATTTATATTAAGTGCCAACAAATTTTCCACTGAAAGGTTAAATCAAAATATGTTTAAAATGCATTTTGAGCATTTATATTTAGATATACATGTTTTGGGAGAAAAAATTAAAACCAATAAAATGGATATATCATTTGTTAATTTTTCACCATATATCTGCAGGAACTAGGATGATCTATGTAGTTAATTACTACTACTACTGTGTAGTTAATCTATGTAGTTAATTACTAGATAGGTATATAGACCTATCTATGTAATAAAACAGAACTAAAGATAGAAAATAAAAATAAAAATCACAATGAAACCAATTTTGTGCAGTTCCCTAGTCTTCATTATTAAAGGCCCCATCCTGAAAATCTTAGTAGAGATTCTGAGATAGCTGGGTATAGCTACCCATCTGAGAAGAAATTGGTAAGTTTCTGACGCTGGATACAACACATACAACATATATATTTATTGTACATAAAATACATAAATAGATTTATATATTTATTCTTCCCCAACAATTGTTTCTGTGATAGGTTCTCACAGGTATTAAACTTTTCTAGTTAAGTTCAGAAAATCCAGTTGGGTAACCCTTGGCCAATCACTCCCTTTCAGCCCTAGGTAAGAGGCAATTGCAAATCACCTTCAAACTATCTTGCCAAGAAAAATGCAATTTCCAGGAATCAACATTGACTTGAATGCATAAAAAAGGAGACTAATACAATACTCTGTAAACTTTTTGACCTAAAATAACTTTAGCTGAAATCTTCATTATTTTGTTCCCCTTAGCACATAAAAAACCCTCCTATATTCTTTGTAATGCAGGCTTCCTAAATCAAGTTTGTTTTTCATTTTTCAAAATATTGAAATTTCCCAGTATTCTTTCAGGAGAATCATCAGTGTAAATTGTTTTGTTTCAATAACTCTGAAGATCAGGCAAAATCTTTTGAGAGCCTATTAGAAGACAGCCTATATGAAGCCCTTTCTATAGAAGTACTATGATTCCTCCAGCAAGTAAACTCACAAAACAGTAGATATCGCAAAGTTGTACAAAAGTGACACAAAATTCTACTTTTATTGAAGGAGTAAAAAAAGTTTAAAACAATACACAGTACAACCAGGTAAGGGCACTATAGAAGACCTCTAGTAATAGGCAGTTTGCAAAAATTTTGCCAATCTAATTACACTTAACCAAATAATAATACCAAGAAGGATTTAACAATCTAGATTTCAAGATTGGGGTTGGGGATAAGAATATGGGAGAGCAGATTAATTTCACTTTGCTGCTGAATAACAGCTTTTTTTTTCTTCTGTTCAATCTTGACCAATTGTCAGAAGGTGCAAATTACTCTAACTCTTCTTGGTCTTTTGGCTAAAATCAAGTGTAGTACTTTAGGAAGATTTTTTTTTTTTGCCTCATACTTCTTTATACACCAAGCAGAAAGCACTGAAATTCTCAAAACAATCCTTTTCTAAATGCCCAGAGACTGAAAAACGTTAGTCTTTTACATAGGAGGGATCCTTGACTGAAATCTGCTATCAAAAAAAGACCAGGATAAAATCAAATTCAAAATGCTTTGTTAGTTGAAAAGAATGATTTCATTTACTACAATAGTTTACTGCTGGCTTTGCCCCAAGATAGTGAAGTGACAAAAGCGCATGCAAGTAGAAAGCACAATCATTTCCTGTCATTGTCTGTCTGAAACAATGACTCTGATTGCTATTTGTGTAAGTGGGTTTTCAAGCTTTCCTGTCAAGTTGCCTGAGATGACTTTACAGCTCACTAAGAAAGGTTGAAAGGAAGCTGTTTTAATGCAAGGGACAAAAGGAAATAATCATCTATACAATTCCCTAACATTAGTTTTCCATTTTTAAAAAATTAATACCTATACACTGTTCACCTAGAATAATTTCCTAGTCTGATCATGCAGGTTTGAGAATTATAGCAATCTAACCTGATCAAAATTCATCAGAAACAGATAGAAATCTTCCTTATTTTGACTCCTGTGATCTTCAAATTGAAAGCTAAAAATTCTTAAGAAGGTTAAGAAGCCAGTCATTTCCAGCATGCCAATTTTATGACATGTACTCAGTCATAAAGGACAATATTTCATTCAAGTTTAATGTTTTGGCACCATCAAGCAATTATCTTGCCCTCCCTTTTTGAGGAAATTCCCCATGTTCCCTCAAGAAGAAAGGCAACTGTATTGCTCGTTGTCACATAAGATGTTTACAGCCCAGTTTCGGGATTCAGCCAGTTCGCACCACTTCAGGAGAACCAGTTGTTAACTTTCTGAGCAGTTTGGCAAACTGGTTGTTGGAAAAAATAATTAGGGAAGAGAACCGGTTTTTAAATTACTTGAATCCCACCACTGGTTATAAGTATTTGTTGTAATGTCCAAATTCCCTATGAATTCAGTTCTGCTAATTCTTACTTGTGTTCCTATTCTATCTGTAGCTGGATTAGTGATGGAGAAAGAATTGGGAGGAAATTTGTGTGGAATTATATTACTTCCACACAATAATAACGGAATTATTTTTCCATACAAAATGAAGTCTATCATTACTAGACACCTTTCTCAATTTTTTACCATTTCTATTTTGTACCCTACACTTTAGGGATGGGCTATATGTTAACCTACATATAGTCTAATTACAAACATGATATATATCAGAGATTGGATTCAAATCCTGGCGCTACCAGTTCACTATCACATGTGCAGGGTGTTTTTGATAAGGTCTGGGTGGGTGGGTGGAGCCTCCCGTTGCTACCGGTTCATCTGAACTGGGGCAAACCGGTAGAAACCCACCCCTGATATATATGTAATCTATATAGTACAATCATGCATAATCTATATAGTACAATCATCCATTTTACTTCAACATTATTTTCTTATTGAAAATTACTTCCCCATCTCAATTTATCAATAATAAAACCCATGCCCCTGTCTGAATCTTCTTTCATGCTCAGGTTTTGTAATGAGGCTAAAAGATGACCTTGCAGAAAATATTAATCAACCAAAAAAAAAAAAAAAAACCCTGGTGCAAACCCTGGTGCACTCAGTCCAGAGTGGTGGATGAATATTATAAAGATTGGTGGGAGACTGAGATGAGGCTACTCTCCACACTCTTACCCCTGACTCCCTGGACCAAAAAAAGGAAGGAAGAAAGGATTCTGCACTTATAGCCTAGCTCAATAAAACTTAGTGTCTTCCTGTGGAATCTGTTTCCTGAGTTCATCTACTTTGAAAGGAGGAGGAGGGGAGAATAAAACAGCTAAATTAGTGGACCAAGGAAATGCTGTTGATATAGCATACTTAGGTTTCAGTAATCCATTTGATAAAGTACCCACTTTCTTGTGGAACAGACAGTACGATGACTAGCTGGATTCATAATTGGCTGACCAACTACATGGAGGGAAGTATACAGTGGAATTTCTCAAGGTACTGTCTTGGGCCCAGTGCTCTTTAACATCTTCATCAATGATCTAGATGAGGGGACTGAAGCAGAGATGGATTCTACTTACCTTTACTAGTGGTTCACAACGGGATTGTGCATGCACGAGCAAAGCTTGTGTGTGTGCCTTGCTTCTGTGCATGCGGAGATCGCTGATGATGACATCTGGGTCAGTGGGTGGAGCCTCCCACTGGTTTTACTATCAACTCTTGAGAACTGCTCCGAACCGGGGGCAACCCACCACTGGACTGAAGGGGCTTTCACCAAAGTTATTATTATTATTATTATTTATTAAATTTATATACCGCCCTTCTCCTAGTGGACTCAGGGGGGTGTACAGCCAAGAATAAAAAGCACTCCAATACAAAATTTAAAATATTAATAAAAGAATTAAATAATTTTGGCCCAATAAATTTAAAAAAACCAATAGGCAATTAAAATTTAAAACCCGTAAAACTTTAAACTTAAAAAAGAGGGGGGGGGGTTACGCCAGCCCAGCTTGACAAAATAAAAAAGTTTTTGGGGCACGGCGGAAAGCCTGGAGATCAGGTATCGTACGGATCTCCGGGGGCAAATCGTTCCAGAGGGCTGGTGCTGCCACAGAGAAGGCTCTCCCCCTAGGTGTCGCCAGCTGACATTGTCTGGCTGACGGCACCCTGAGGAGTCCCTCTCTGTGGGAGCGAACTGGCCGGTGGGAGGCTATCGGTGGCAGAAGGCGGTCCCGCAAGTACCCAGGCCCTATGCCATGGAGTGCTTTAAAGATGGTCACCAACACCTTGAAGCGCACCCGGAAGACCACCAGAAGCCAATGCAGCTCACGCAGGAGAGGTGTCACATGGGAGCGCCCCCTTGCTCCCATAATCCCCCGCGCGGCCACATTCTGCACCAGTTGGAGCCTCCGGGTGCACCTCAAGGGGAGCCCCATGTAGAGAGCATTGCAGTAGTCCAGGCGGGAAATGACAAGTGCCTGAGTGACTGTGCATAAGGAGTCCGATCTAGATAGGGACGCAACTGGCGTATCAGGCGAGCCTGATAAAAAGCCCCCCTGGCCACGGCCGTCACATGCTCCTCCAAAGACAGCCATGCATCCAGGAGGATGCCCAAGTTGCGAGCCCTATCCGTGGGGGCCAATGACTCACCCCCAATGGTTAGTGATGGAGTCAACTGGCCATTTCGGGACGCCGGAAGCCACAGCCACTTGGTCTTGGAGGGGTTGAGTTGGAGCCTGTTGCCCCCCATGCAGATCTGCACAGCCTCCAGGCATCGGGACATCACTTCCACGGCATCGTTGGGGTGGCCTGGGGTGGAGAAGTACAGCTGAGTATCATCAGCGTACTGATGGAACTTCACCCCAAAGCCACGGATGATCTCGCCCAGCGGGTTCACATAGATGTTGAACAGAAGGGGCGAAAGGACCGACCCTTGCGGCACTCCACAAGTGAGGCGCCTCGGGGTCACCCTTTGCCCCCCTGCCAACACCGTCTGCGACCGGTCAGAGAGATAGGAGGAGAACCACTGCAAAACGGTGCCCCCCACTCCCAACCCCTCCAGCCGGCGCAGCATGATACCATGGTCGATGGTATCAAAAGCCACTGAGAGATCTAACAGGACCAGGATAGAGGAGCAACCCCTATCCCGAGCCCTCCAGAGACCATCCACCAACGCGACCAATGCCGTTTCCGTGCTGTACCTGGGCCTGAAGCCGGACTGGAGTGGATCCAGATAGACAGCTTCATCCAGATACCCAGGAAGTTGATGCGCCACCACACTCTCAACAACCTTCGCCAAGAAGGGAAGGTTGGAGACTGGACGATAATTAGCCAAAATAGCTGGGTCCAGAGAACGCTTCTTGAGGAGAGGCCTCACCACCGCCTCTTTCAAGGCAACTGGCAAGACACCCTCACTCAAAGAAGCGTTAATAATCCTCTGGAGCCAGCCTCGTGTAACCTCCTGGGAGGCCAGCACCAACCAGGAGGGACACAGGTCCAATAAACATGTGGTCACGTTCAGCTGCCTCAGTATTCTGTCCACGTCCTCGGGAGCAACAGGATCGAACTCCTCCCAGATGACTTCCTCAAGACCGGCCTCTGTCATCCCACCCGTATCTACCCAGTTGGAGACCAGACCTTCCCGAATCTGAGTGATTTTATCATGCAGAAACTGAACAAAATCCTCAGCACGACCCTGCAAGGGGTCCTCCCGCACTCCCGGATGAAGGAGGGAGCGGGTCACCCTGAACAGGGCGGTTGGGCGGTTATTTGCCAATGCAATAAGAGCAGAAAAATGGTTACGTTTTGCCGCTTTTATCGCCACTAGGTAAGTCTTAATATGAGCTCTTACCAGTGTTCAGTCGGACTCGGAACAGCTGGACCTCCAACTGCTCTCTAGACGTCTTTTCCGGCACTTCATCTCCCTTAGCTCCTCGGAGAACCAAGGAGCCAGGTAAGCTCGGCGATGGGTCAGAGGCCGCAAAGGCATGACTCGGTCTAAAGCATCAGCGGCCGCCCTATCCCAGGCGGCCACCAACCCTTCAGCCGAGCCATGTGTCAGATCCTCAGGAAATGGCCCAAGCTCCATCTGGAACCTCTCCGGGTCCATCAGGCGCCTGGGGCGGAACCATCTAATCTGTTCCGCCTCCCTGCAGCGGGGTGTGGCGGTTAGAAAGTCGAGCCTAAGGAGGGAATGACCTGACCATGACAAGGGCTCAATCACTATCTCCCCTAATTCAAGATTATTTATCCACTGACCAGAGACAAAAATCAAGTCCAGAGTGTGTCCTCCCATGTGAGTGGGTTCATGAATTAATTGGGTCAGGTCCATGGCCGTCATGGAAGCCATGAAGTCCCGAGCCAACTCAGATGCCTCGCCGACAGATGGCAGATGACACTAAGCTGGTGGGGAGCAACTTTGCAAGATAGAGTCAAGATTCAGAGGGATGGTATGAGGCCAGGCTATATACAAGACTGCCTCTCTCTGAGAGTACCCGTCTGTCCCACCAGATCTGATAGAGTAGGCATACACCATATCCCTTCACTTAAATGTTGCCATCTTTGGAGACCTAGGAAGTATGATTGGTTGTTTTTTTTTTGTATACACCTTGCCCTGTGGAACACCTTCCCCACTGAGATTCAGCAGGCCCCTACCCTCTTAACCATAACAGGAAAGCTATAAAGAGCTAGCTCTTTGCCCAAGTGTTGAGATAAAGCAAAGTTGAAGTTAGAAGAGAGGGATGCTAGTTGTATCCAGGGATTGAGGCACAAAGTTATTCTGTTTCTGTTTCCATTGTGTTTGTTATATTTTTTTGGTATGATGTCTGTTTTTATATAATGGTTGTGAACTATTCAGAGTTGTGGTTCTAAGTAGTCACACATAAATTATACATAAATAAACATGTTTTGCCAGTAAAAGCTGGATAATACTATATTTAATGGGTAGCAGGAAAAGACAAAAGTTTCATTCCTCGTTGGAAGTGAGTAGAGGCCAATATTGTTTGTTCTTACCCTTGAGAAATGATTAGTTGCTCATACTTGCCATTAAAATAACCTGTTGTAAGATTTGGCCCATCAATCTGGACAATGTATTACATGTCACAAGCTTTTTCAGGAATTATTTCTTTCATGTGCATGGACCCTTTCTAAAATGGCAAATATGGAAGCATTATTAATCTTGGAAATAAAATAAGACAGACTTTTTAATCTTATTAGAAATATAAGACTACATTGCAGTGATCACTCTAAAATTTGGGTAAGACTAGCAGTCAACTTTTTAATGTTTATTTATAGATGAGGACATATCTGATTAGGTAGTAAAGTTGCCACAATCTTAACTGATATTACTATGGTCAAGACAATTTTGCAAATATAGAATAACCCTTCTTGAACAAACAACTCATAAAACAAACATAATACCTTTTTAGTTCAGATATGGACACAAGTCACTTTGCGAAAATAGGGATTTTTCTGTTGCTTCTTGTGTGTTTTAAAGATATTGAAGCAAACTTCAATGTTTGGTTTAAAGCTAAATTAAGGAAACTTAAATTGTTAAAGTTTTAGTAGTAAGAACTTCATAATGGAATGATTAGATACTGACTGTGGTATTGCAACAGGATTATGTTACATTTTCTTCTATATTTAATACTAATGAACAAAATGTGTTCCTTTATGATCCGAGAACTACTCACAGAATTTTTTAAAAATACAATACAACATTAATACATGTATAAGAAACTACAGTGTTTTCCCAAAAATACAACCTACTTAGAAAGTAAGTCCTAGCTTGATTTTTACACGTGTGCCCAACATAACCTCTACCCACAAAATAAGCCTTGCTGGCCTTGCCAGTCCTTCCTGAAGGCCTCTGACAATGAAAAGGAGGCCAGGGGCACAAGTGAGGTGAGTCAGTGGATGACAACCCCCCTGAAAATAAGACCTGGTGCCTTTGTTGGTGGCAATATAAATATATATAAGACAGGGTTTTACTTTGGGGGAAATATGATAGTGTTTATATAGTAAATATGTATATGTACATATGGTAGAAATTCCATGAATCAATCCATTCAGTGTTGGTTATAAGATCTGTGGCTATATAAATATTGTAAATAAAAATCGTAAATAAAACAAACTCAACATTTATTTATATCCCACCATTATTATGGTTATTATTTCATGAACAAGTCAAGGTGAGAAATATATCTAATACTCCTTCTTCCTATTTTTCTAACAATAACTCTGTCAGGTGAGTTGAGCTGAGAGAAAATGAATGGCCCAAGAACAACAACTGGTAATTATTTCATTGGGTGGATTTCATTGGGGAGGGTGGATGGGGAAGGAGAGACGGACAGAGAGAGGGATGGGGAGAGGCAAAGGGAAAGGGCGGGAGGGAAGGAGGGAAGAGAGGGAGAGAGAAAGAGAGAGAGAGAGAGAGAGAGAGAGAGAGAGAGAGAGAGAGAGAGAGAGAGAGAGAGAGAGAGAGAGCACATTATATCATGGTTACCCAGTGAGCTTCCATGGTTGAGGTGGACCTGAGCTTGTCTCTTTCTGAAGTCAGTCCAACTTCTTAATCAGTGGATCACCCTGGATTTTATCCCTTTTGCATCACCACACCTAACAGAATTAGTTTCTTCACAGAAGGGTGGTTTGCTGCTGCAATAATAAGTAAGTGAGCAATAAATGGTTGAGAAGTGCATATAGCATAATACTGAAAATGTGAGGGAGTGAGGCAGCTGGAATTTATTATCTTTTTCTGTTGTGTGGAGTGGGAGTGATGATAAGAGATTGTAGAAAATGTCATTACCATTATTAGGGATTTGATTAAATCAAACCATTGATGGGCTACCTTTTATTCATGAAGTTACTGCAAAGCTTCTTAAAAGCAGACAAACAAACAAAAAAAACCCACAATTACTTAGATTGTTAAATTGCTAGAAATGAATAATTCTTAATATTTTATCTATTCCCTGAGTGATTTCATTCTCTGATTTCTTGCAAGCACTTTAAAGTAGTTGACATGGCTTCAGTCTGTCTCTCACAAAGAATGTTGCCACCTGTAACTAACTAGAAGAGCATGTCCACAAGCATGCACACCATTAACTTTTTCAAAGGTAAGACGTTTTAGAAGGGACATGGTATGGTTAGGAAAGACTAGCTATATGTACATTGGAGTATAGCCAAGAATCCGAATGGCTTGCTAGTGATGCTCTTGAGGAAGAAAATTCTAAGCGTGTTTGATGTGTCTGAGAGAGAAGTGAGACATGAAGTATCCATAGATAAGAAAGGTTTGATAGAAAAGGATGATGTTACATGTTTATAAGAGGTGCAAAGAACCTCCAGAGAAGAGGAGCTGGAGACAGCAGAATTATTTGGAAATTTCAATAGTAGTAACTTATACTGTACTTCCCGCAAGTCAAGAACATTAAGCTCAAAAGTTGAATGGAGAACTCAGTGGGGAGCATCATATTACAGGTGGTTGATTAATTAAGGGGCAATCCCATCTCAACCCTCACATTCCGTTCCCTTCCTCCCCATCTTTTAACTATAATTTTATTTGATTCTGATTATAATTTTGATTTCCATTTTTATCATTTTACAAATATTTATCTGGTAGAATTTTAATGTTTTAATGTTCTGAGCTGCCCAGAGTCTTTTCAAAATGAGATAGGCAGCAAATAAATTTAATAAATGTATGTATGTATGTATGTATGTATGTGCGTATGTATGTATGTTTGTCCTAGTTTACTCACCATGAAAAAAATGAGGTGAGTCAAAGAGTGGGGACAATTGCTGGTGGGTCATAGAGGAGACCAGAAAGCAAATGAGCAAAATCCATGAGGGCTGGGAAAGGACGTACAAGCCACCAGGAGAATCTCACACTCATGCTTGGAATATACTGAAGGTTCTGGCAGATAGCATGCATCAGAGACAGAGGAGAATACTCACAGAATCTTTCAGGAGAGGTTGAAAGGCTATGAGGAAGAAATAGTATTACTTCAAGCAGAGAAGATAGATGAAACCTGTCCTGGAAGAAGAGAGAGTCACAATAAACCTCAAAAAGAAACTGAGAGGTATCAATGACTACAGACCCAGGTATCCAAACATTTAGAAGTTTCTGGGTGTAACAAGGGAAGAGGAAGAATGAGAAGAGACTATAAATAAAGTTTAAGAATAAATTACCTCAAAGGTTAGGGGAAGAAAAGCAATAATAAGAAGAGAAAGGTCCCTCTGACAGATAAATATGTTCAGGGGAACAAGAGACTTGAGAAAAATTAACAATTTGAAGCTGACTAAAGTTATTATAATAGAGAAAACAGAATAAAGCATAGACATTTAGAAATGATGCATAGCTTTATGAATATATATATATATATATAAATAAATGATGCATAATAAAATTCAGAATATGGAAATATAAACCCAGAAAAAGCTACATTGTTAAGTTTCTTTACATGTTTATCTGAAAGAATACACCCAAGTAAAGTAAGTTAAGCTATAATGTGATAGATAAGAACAAACCCCCAGAACTATGGAGATATATAGATAGATAGATAGATAGATAGATAGATAGATAGATAGATAGATAGATAGATAGATAGATAGATAGATAGATATGTTTTCTGAGGTTTTCGCGGGTGGTTGTATGTAGGTCTTTGGTTATTTGGGTCTTCTCCCGCATAAAATTGGAAGTGTCTTGGTGACGTTTTGACAAAGTCTCATTCGTCATCTTCAGGCTGGTGTTCTCGGCTTCGTGCTTCCAGGAGCAAAGCCGAAAACACCAGCCTGAAGATGATGAATGAGACTTTGTCAAAACGTCACCAAGACACTTCCAATTTTATGCGGGAGAAGACCCGAATAACCAAAGACCTACACACACACACACACACACACACACACACACACATATATATATAATTTATTTATCCTAAAAATGCGAGTTCCAGGTATAGTTATAAAAGAAGCGATAGACATCGCGATCTCCGGAACATTTAAAAAAGTTTAAAAATTTATTTAAAACTTATGCTAAACTTTCGTCAGCACCTACCGACTTCGTCAGAGTATAAAATCCCCATTGAAGGGATGCTTGCTTTTACATAATTTTACAGCATTACATAAAAGCAAGCATCCCTTCAATGGAGATTTCATAGTCTGAAGAAGTTGGTAGGGGCCAACAAAAACTTAGCATAAGTTTTAAATAAATTTTTAAACTTTTTTAAACGTTCCGGAGATCGTGATGTCTATCACTTCTTATATACATACATACATACATACATACATACATACATACATACATACATACATACATAAAGAATCCACATCCTTGCTTCATTAAGGACTATTTATATTAAAAATAATTGTGTGATAAAACATTCTAGGTCTATTCATGAACTTTAAAACACAACAACAAAATGTACAGTTTGTCAGCGTTCCAGAAAGTCCCCAACACCAAGTAAAAACTCTGAGGCAAGCATTTCTCAAAAGTTCCATTTATTAGAGAAGGTAAACTGGCACATCTGGGAAAACCTGAATTTGAGAGTTCTGGTTTTCCCTCAGTAACTCAAACCCCCAAATCCAGCCTCTGCACCCATCAGTCTGTCACATGGACCAATCACCATCTGTCCAGGGGTGAAATCTAAAATTTGTTACTACTGATTCTGTGGACATGGCTTGGTGGGGGGAGGGGAGTTAATGTGACTGGGTGGGCATGGCTAACTTTTTTTTTTACTTTTAAAAGCATTTTTTCCACAACCTTAAGAGGTTGCAGAAAAAATGCTTTTAGAAGCCTCTGAGAATCAAGCAACTCAGCTGGAAAGACCAGAGGCTTTTAAAGGCATTTTTTCCCCTACAACCTCTTCAGCCGAAGAGGTTGCAGAAAAAAATGCCTTTAAAAGTAAAACAAACAAACAAACAAACAAAAAACCAACCTCTGATGATCCCTCAGCTGGGTATGGGGGAGGGGCAGGGATTTTCGCTACCAGTTCTCCAAACCACCCGCCGCCATCGCTACCAGATCGGGTGATCCGGTCCAAACCAGGAGCATTTCACCCTTGTTGCTCTGTCCCCTTCGCACGCACGCACACACACAAACAGACAGCCAGGAGTTAATGAATCAAACAGTCAGGAATTCCTTTAAGATAACAGTCTTGGCAGTGAACCATGAAATGCCTGCCAAGAGATTTTACTCACTAAGGGAGGTTTTTTTTCCTCAGTCTGATATACCAAATTAATTCCACAAAGCAAAGAGTTAGTCCAGACCGAAGAAATCCAAAAAGAGCTTCTAACAGGTTCTAGAAACACGATACTTCCTAGCTTTTCAATTTGTCCGTCACAAGGCCTGAATAGCCGACACACCCCCTTTTATCCCTTGTGGGGTATGGTCCAGGGATTCAGCACAATCTCTGGCCTGCCCACACCTCTTTCTCTGCTGTGCGTGCTTATCCTTCCGACACTGTCTGGGATCCAGCCAAAACTCATTCCCCTCACTCTCTATCTGTGGCTGCTCTGAAGTGCCTTGCTCCTGGCATATCTCTTGGCCTTTGGAGGAAACCTGAGGCATTGCCAGAGAGGAGGGTCCTGGAGAGGGAGGCCTTGCCAAATCCTCTCCTTCACCTTCTGAGTCCTCTCCCTCTGTTAGGACAGGCTCGGGGGTCAGAGTCACAACACCTGTATCTGACCCAACTAGAGCCATCACTGCAACCACTCTTCCTCTAGATGCATAAACACCATGACCTTGACTGAAGGGAAGA
Organism: Masticophis lateralis; assembly: GCA_030761175.1. Lineage (NCBI taxonomy): Eukaryota > Metazoa > Chordata > Lepidosauria > Squamata > Colubridae > Masticophis > Masticophis lateralis. The sequence goes on from JAUDYJ010000003.1 coordinate 184,706,160, forward strand.
ATGCTATTATGTCTAACTACAATCACTCCTCTAAATTCCTCCCTCCCACTTTCCCAAGCACAGGAAGTTGGCAGTGGGAAAGCATTTGGTTCTAATATGGCTTCCAAAGTTGACAGAGTTTAGATTTTCACTAACAGAACGGTTTATTTTCTTCCGAAATTGGGACTTCCACAGCTGTCACACAACAAGATTATTACCCTCACTTCACCCTTTTTCTACAAAAAATATAAGAAGCTATGGATGGCTTTTGTAGAAGAAAGCCTGGTAGTTTTCCACCTGAATGATACAAATAATATCTCCTATTTTATTGGAGTTATATGTTCAGTTTTTTTAAAAAAAATAGACTTCTAGCCCTCATTTTCAAGGGGTGAGAGCCATGATAGTTCTTCCCACAACAAGCAAGAATTGTTCTATGTTTTCCAATTACTTATCTATTTGTCTGAGAAATGTGGGTGACAAAATGTTAGCTGTCGTCTTGCACTTTATGTTGTTCTTCTGATACCATCTGGATTGTTCTTCATTCAATACTGGCTGGATTTCTACTGAGCCAGTTCTGAAAATAATAGATTATTAGGTGGTGTGTCTTCCTCTTAATTAGATTTTGTTGTGGTACAAGGCAAGGAAGTTCCCTGACTATTTTTCTTTCTTTTTAATCTGGAGTTAGAACTTTTTGACGAGTTATTAGAATTTCAGAAAATAAAAGGCATCACAGTAGGGAAGGCAGGATATAAGACTATGCTCTAAATGATGCATTATATTTTATAGGCAAACCAGAAATGTCTGTTTTTAGCTTGATTTTAGAAAAACAGAAATAGATTTGCTGTCCTTTGTGTTACTTTATAGATAAATGGAGATAAATCAGAGTCAATGCCACTGTTTCTCTCAATATATACAAGGACTGATCTTTTAAGGTATGTTCTCATTCTGAAAAAATATTTTTTTTGTAAATATATATATATATATATATATTACAAGTAAGAAAATAGACATATATATATTACAATACATAACATTCTCTACATGGGGCTCCCCTTGAGGAGCACCCGGAGGCTCCAACTGGTCCAGAACACAGCCACGCGGGTGATTATAAGAGCAGCATGGCGCTCCCACGTAACACCTTTCCTGCGCGAACTGCACTGGCTCCTGGTGGTCTTCCGGATGCACTTCAAGGTGCTGGTTCTCACCTTTAAAGCGCTCCATGGCTTAGGGCCAGGGTATTTGCGAGACTGCCTGCTGCTACCGATAACCTCCCACCGGCCAATATGCTCTCACAGAGAGGGCCTCCTCAGGGTACCGTCAGTCAAGCAATGTCGGCTGGCGGCCCCCAGGAAGAGAGCAGAATGAGCTACCTCCTGGAATACGACTGATCCCGGACTTCCGGACTTTCCGTAAGGCCCTGAAGACTTATTTATTCCAGCAAGCCGACCTAGCATGAATAGTTTTCTAATGGGAATTTTTAAATTTTATAGACTTGGGGTTTTAATTTGGGAGGCCGATGATTTAATTTATTTTAGTTTTCTTAACTTTTGTATTATATGTATTTTTAATTTTGGCTGTTCACCGCCCTGAGTCCCTTTTGAAGAAGGGCGGTATATAAATTTAATAAATAAATAAATAAAATAAATAAATAATTATAAATAATTATTATTTTTATGCAACATTGGACAGCAATCACATACTCAATCTAGTATTCCTGGCAAAGCAATTGCTACGTGATCTGATCATGACAATGGAGAAGCTCAGATCTGAGCTCTTGCTCAGATCACACCTTGATTTCCATGGGATTCCCTATCCACTGCAGAAAGGCTGGATCCATTAGATCGGTCTGTCCCCGATGATGGATGTATCTGAATGAGTTTCAGAGACAGTTGGGGACTATTCCTGCTGATCTCCTGCATGGTTCATCTGAAGCCTTGGTTGTCACTTAGAATAAGAGGGCAGCTAAGTCATTGGATAGAATATTGCCCATTGCAATCATTCCCCTCTCAGGGATGCTGTTATTTCCTTAAAACTTGGCTTTGTTATCAAATCTGGGACTCCCAGTGGACCAGAGACACAAAAAGTTGCCTCCATCATTTTGGTTAATATTTATTCTTTTCTGCCCTGTTGGTTTATATTTTTAATAATAACTAATGTATATTGTTAACACACATATACAAACTTAATTATTGTATGCTACCCAGAATATTTTTTCTGTGAAATGGACAGTCATATAAATTTGATAGATAAATACAAAACATCTTATAATTAAAAACACTACAATACTGGAAAAACAGATTAGGTTTGAAAAGTGATTTGCTTCTGGCTATATTTGTAAGTGATAAATTTCATAACCTGAAAGATTTATCAATAGATTATTGCAAAAAGTGGTATGTTGTGAAATGCAATATTGAACATGAATACACTGTGCTGGCTATAATGCAACTCTGGAGAGGGTGGGGAAATGGAGGAAGGAAGGAAGGGAGGGAGGGAGGGAGGGAGGAAGGAAGGAAGGAAGGAAGGAAGGAAGGAAGGAAGGAAGGAAGGAAGGAAGGAAGGAAGGAAAAAAGAAAGAGATTTGAGATTAATTGTTCAGAGAGTAACAAGAACAATGGCAACAGACTGAGCAAAAAGTTTAAGCAGTTTCAACATTGATCATTTTTTACTCTTAATCCAAGGTCCCCTTCATTATTTTTCATTTTAAAAGAAAAGAAATGAATGCCAACTGCTCTGTGACATCCAGTTTGGTTCTAACGTGAGGATTAGTTCACTCAACTCAATACTTTTTATAACAACTTTGGGTATGCCATTTTCTGTAGAAGTCTTACATGCTGAAAGGGTAAAAGCACATGTCGCCCAACAGCTATTCATCTTCCATTTTACACTCCTGGACTTCACTCCAAGGGGTTGCTGAGGCAAATACTCCTGGGGCTCTGCCTGATGCACATGAATGCTTCAAATTGCTAGAAATTGATATTTAATAAAGCTGCTGCCTTCTTAGTCCTCCTGCAGCTTCCAGTTTCCTCTGGAGACATAAGAAATACTTGCAAAATTAGCATACCATTTCTGATGCATCTTCAGCCTTTTCATGTAATGTTTTGGTTTAGGGCGGTGCAGCACTTTTCTTGATATACATTTGAAAATGTTGGTACTGCATTGTTAATAAAAATATTTTGATGGCTTGTTTGCGTATTTCAAAGAAGGGAATCCAGAAAACAAATGAAGATATAACTTTTTGCTTCCGATCAAAGATAGTACTTTATTGGTAAAACTACTTCATTTGAGACTTACAAAATCTATATCTATAACTTGTTATAAGAATTACAAAATCTACATCTATAACTTGTTATAGAAGAATATTCTGTATTTCCAATGTACCAAGGGAATGTCATGTATCTGTCTCCCTGTGTGTACATATATTATATTTGATTGTATCATATTCATTTAATTTCCTCAATAGAATCTTCATTGGTGTTACACTTTACTATTTTACTATTGGGATTACATGAGCTAAAATAGTAGTGAATAATTGGGGATTTAGTAAGAAGAAATGCAGTTTCAACCAGCCTTGTTGGCACTTGATTACCATGACAGAGGAATTCAGGAGTCTTTAGGAAACACTGCTGACAGCAGAGAAGACCTTTGCCGCAGGCAAAACAGAACAAGTTCCTACAATTCCCAAATCAATGTGATTTATAGCCTAAGGCTTTGTCTCATTATTAGTACCTAGTCAAGGTCTTTAGAACATTATATATTAGTTGTGCAATGGGGGTCCCTGATTCCCTTCCCAACAGTTGGTGGTGCAGTAGTCAAGGGAGTTATTGTCATGGGGATTAAGGAAACAAATACTGTTTCTCTTAAGTGAGAACATTTGTACACAGAATTTTAATAGATGGGAAATAGATTAACACCAAATGTTTGGACAAATTGAAGTTGAGAAGAAATCGAGGTAGAAGAATGATAGACAAAGATTTTGACCAGAGAGACTGTTTTATGTGTAAATTTATAATGCACAAAGTTTGTACTATACAAAATAAAGTATTTTGTAATGCACAAATAAAGTTTATGGCTTCTTATCTTGGCAACCAACTGAGCACTTGTACAATCTAAGTGTCTTCAAATGGACTGACTGTATTGTATGTAGTAAGATTAATTATGGCCCAAGGTGCTTTTTCAGGAGGCAACTGGACTTTCTGGAGGTGTGTGTGTGTGTGTGTGTGTGTGTGTGTGTGTGTGTGTGTGTGTGTGTTTGAAGATGTTTCACCAGTTGCCTCCTGAAAAAGCACCTTGGGACAACCATGACATGGATGACTGAGACTCTACACAGACATTTAAGACATTTAATTATATTTTCAGAGATATTTTTGAGGGTTACATTATGACCATACTAGCTGGATGCCTTTTGTGCTTCACTACAAAATTATGTGCTCAGGTTTGATAAATCAACACTTAGTGTTTGAAAGTTAATGAGTAGTTACAATTGGCCTCTCCTCTCCCCTCCTCTCCCTCAGGCTGGCCCCACAAAAGCCTGTCCTCTCTTCTCCCTCAGGCTGGCTCTACAGAAGCCTCTCTTATTCTATCCCCTTCCCTCCCTCAGGCTGGCCCCATAGACCCTCTCCTCTCCCCTTCTCTCCCTCAGACTTGCCCCACAGACCCCCTCCTCTGTCCTCTCTGTTAGGCTTGCCCCATAGATTCTCTCCTTTCCCCTCTCAATCACGGCTCCATAAACCCTTTCCTTTCCCCTTATCTCCCTCAGCTGGCCCCATAGATCCTCTCCTATCCCCTTCTCTCCTTCAGGCTTGCCACATAGAAGCCTCTCCCCCAGCCTTGCCCCACAGAAATGTCTCCTATCTCCTTCTCTCCCTCAGGCTTTCTAGCCCCTTCTCTTCCTCAGGCTTGCCCCACAGAAGCCTGTCCTATGCTATTCTATTCTCTCCAGAGTTATTTCCAAGTTGGGAGGGAGAGTAGAACGTCTAACTAATTAGCATCAGAGTGTGTTATAATAATATAGGAAATATTAATGCTCTGATGATCATTTCAAAAAATCCTTTCTTAGTAAGCACCTAGAAGCCAAGAGGAACATACATGGCAAATTTCAAGTTTGTAGGCTTTACGGTTCTGGAGATTTTGTGATTAATGTGTGAGTGGTTTTCACACACACACACACACGCACACACGCACATGTAGGTCTTTGGTTATTCGGGTCTTCTCCCGCGTAAAATTGGAAGTATCTTGGCGACGTTTCGACGAAGTCTCATTCGTCATCTTCAGGCTGGTGTTCTCAGCTTCGTGCTTCCAGGAACAATGTGAGATTGCAGCTGTCTCTTCCTTTTAACTGCTAGTGGGTGTGGGAGCTGATTGGGTGGGAGCTTGGCTGTGTTCTGATTGGGTGGAGGTGTGTTTTGATTGGTTAGGGGCTTGGCTGTGCTCTGATTGGATGGGGGGTTGGTTGTGGTCTAATTGGCTGGGGGTATGTTCTGTTTGGGTGGGGGCTTGGTTGTGCTCAGCTTAGTCTGAGTTGCAGTCTGAGTTTGAGCTGGTAAACTGCATTGTTGTTGTTTGGCTTCGTGTTTGTGGCCGTGAGAGCTCTTCATGGTGGGTGTCGGTCTGCTTCATGTATGGATTGGAGGGGTTAAATTGGAGGGTTTCATGTGACCTTGCATTCCTATGCAACCGCTGAGATCAAAATTTAATCCCTACAAGCTTCCAATTGAAATTCCACTCCAACTCTGCAGCCACCAAACGCATTCTGAAAAGAACAGAACTGGCCCTAATCAGAAATGAACTCCACACAAAAAGATTCCTCCTAGACCGAATCAACAAGGATCTCCTCACACTTCACCTCAAACTCAGCAACAAGATCCACCCTGCACTTTGGGACAAATCCAAGCAACTTGCAGTCTGGAGAGCCGAAACATAGACCACCCTCAAGACAGACACACACATCAACCAACTCAGAAGACCTCAAGAACGCCAGAAACAAACCCCTCCACCCTCACAGCCACACATGAAACAAATAGTGCATAACATCTCAGATAGGATCCTCACCAAAGCCAAAACCAATGTCCTTTCCAAAGGATTCAACTTTGCAGTCGCTCCCAAACGCATCCCCACTGAAACCATTATATGGGGAATTGAAACCAGCCTGACCAAAATCAACCCCGACGATGCAAACAGAATCAGACTCGAAATCACCAACATCCTCTGCACCAGCAAGCCACCCAAAAGCAACTTACCCAAAGAGGAACAGACAGCACTACTTAACCTGAAAGAAGACACCAGCATAATAATCCTATCAGCAGACAAGGGCAACGCCACGGTGGTTATGAACACATCAAATTAACCAACCTATTCCAAGACTCCACATACAGACCCCTAAACACAGACCCCACCACCTACCTGGAAAAAACCACCAGATCCAAAATAAAAGCCTCCCCCATCAGCAAAGAGATCCAGCAAAGAATCATTCCCAGAAAGAAATCATCCAGATGCCCCATGCTCTATGGTCTCCCCAAGATACACAAAGAAGGAACCCCACTTAAACCCATAGTCAGCTCCATAGGCTCACCTCTACAAAAGCTAGCCAAATTTCTCACCAAACAACTACAGCCCTATGCAGAATCCATCACCTCACACGTAAAAAACTCATTCCAGTTCATAGACATCATAAAGAAACAAAACTTACAGCCCAGTGACCTACTCGTGAGCTTCGATGTCATATCCCTCTTTACCCAAGTACCAATCAAAGAAGCCTTGACAGTTATCCAAAACAAATATAACCCCTCCCAAGCACATCCTAGATCTGACCAACCACTACCTATCCAACACATACTTCATCTATAACAGACAAAAATACAAACAAATAGAAGGAGCACCCATGGGAGCACCCTCTCACCTGTCATTGCCAACCTCTATATGGAGCACTTTGAAACCCAAGCTCTAGAAAAATCTGATCACAAACCGAAACTCTGGCTCAGATACATAGATGACACCTTCATAATCTGACCACATGGGAAAGAAAAACTGGACAACTTCCTCACACACCTCAACAGCCTACACCCCAAAATACAGTTCACCATGGAAACGGAAGCGAACAACCAACTTCCCTTTCTGGATGTCTTAGTCTACAGGAAATCCGATGGCTCCCTAGGACACACCAGAAGAAGACACACACAAACCGCTATCTGCACGCACTCTCACACCACCACCCAGCCCAGATCAACTCTGTAGCCAAGACACTCATCTACAGAACAAAACGCTTGGCTGACGAACAACACCTAAAAACCGAACTACACACTCTCACTAACGTACTAACATCCAATGGATTCCAAAGAAATAAGATTACCAACCTAATCCAAAAAAAAACCCCCACTAAAATTCAAGACAGAGAACAAGAAAACGACAAAGCCCTCCTCCCATACATAAAAGGCACCACAGACCGAATAAGCAAAATCCTCCACAAACATAACATCAAGACAGCATTCTGCACAAACCGAAAAATATCCACCATCCTAAGGAACCCCAAAGACAAAATTGAGTTAGAAAATTAAGGAGTATATGAAATCCCATGCCCCACCTGCCCCACCACATACATCGGACAAACCAACAGAAGAATAAGTGCACGCATGGAAGAACACAAAAACTCAGTCAAAAAAGAGGAACCAACTTCTTCCCTGGTCCAACACTTTAAAGCCACAGGACATGAAATTGACTTTAAAAAGATCAGAACTATCGCCAAAACTGAACACTTTAAGAACAGAATAATCAAAGAAGCCATCAAGATAGAAAAACGCCCACACAGCATGAACAAACAAGACGATACCTCCCACCTACCAGCCATTTGGAAACCCGCCCTTATTGACAAACGAGTCCCTAACACGATGAATGACACCAGACCCACACTCACAAGAGCCACACAGGATGTCACCACTACACATCCACGCAGAAAGCAGACTCAAACCCACACTGATAATGAGGCACGACCAAGGACCAGAAGCCAGACCGCAGCTGCATCATTAGCCACTTTTAACCCCTCCAATTCATACATGAAGCAGACCGACACCCACCATGAAGAGCTCTCACGGCCACAAACACGAAGCCAAACAACAACAACAACAACACAGCTTACCAGCTCAAATCCCCCTGCAACTCAGACTAAGCTGAGCACAACCAAGCCCCCATCCAATCAGATGGGGGAAAGATTTTACATGACATCTTCACCAGCCTAATTAAATTTTCATTCTTCTCTTGAAATAAATTGAACTGGGCAAAGAGCTGTCTACAGTATTGCAGTTAAGAAAAGATGCTGTTTTGATTACTGTTTTAAAAGCTACATTTAATTTCCTTGGAACCCAAGTCCTCTGTCAATAAACCTGTAAAAATATACCCAAGCTTCAGAGTACAGTCATACAAAACCCCCACTGAATAATATCTAAAGTAATTTTTATACAGTATTGTAAAATCTGTGTATCTCAGAGAATTATTGTGGTGTAATGATTAAAGTGCTGGACTAGGTATGTGGAAACCAGTGTTCTAATTCTCCTTTAGGCACAAAGGTCAGCTATCACTTTTCCTCTCAGTCTTAGCTTGGAAAGTTGAAAAATATATTTCTGTCAATCTGCCAGGACAACATGGTAGCTTGTTGCGAATAAGGCTCAATAAAGAGAACTTCATTCTATGGAGAACTGACTGGGCTGAGAGGTCAAATTTCCTGAAAATGATAACCTTTCTGATGAACTAATAAAGAAATTGCATTGATATTTTCAATATTAAGCATACCTTACTTATGTTTATCATTTTCATAGTTTTGCTTTATCAAAACTCTACTTTGGTATAATATTGTGTCTTAATACAAATTCATGCACCTCCCATAATGTAATAACACTGCACGAGTGTTTAAAAATTTAATATTTGATATTTATCAAACATTGTTTTGCTAGTGGTTTTTCATGCAAATTCCTGCGGCCACAAAGCCCTTTTAGCAAACTTGGAGGGCTATCCTACCAAAGAGCAAAGATTGAGATGTATTACAAGCTAAAATAATCAAATGACAAATAATTAAAATTTGGGTGAGTCATTCTGCAAACAAAACAAAATGGACAATGAGAGGAGTTGCTTTAAACTATTTTCACCTACTTTCAACTGTATTTAATATGAATATTTCTTGCATATCAGTTGTATGTCATCCTGAGTAAATCAATATCTGCTAAAAAAGAGATTGGTAGAATCATATTCATATGATTGGTTTCTTATTGAAAATAATGTAGGCAATACTAATTAAGACCACTGATTTTTACTTCTCAACAATAGTTAATATTTGCTTTCTTCCAAAACTAGATCTATAAAATACTTCATTACGTATAAGCCACTGCATTTTCTGTGCTATTATTACTACCATATACACACTTTCCTAAAATAATATGATTTTCGTTGGCAATAAGTAAAATTAAATGAAGTGGCATAGAAATGGAAAAATGAAAAAAAAATAAACAACAAAGCAACTGTTAGCCTCATTGTGATGAATACAGAACATTAGGGATTTCATTAAAATGTCATTACAAACACACACACAACACATACATACACAGACAATATTTCTTCAACATTGTAGGCAATTCTGTTATTCTATTTTCCAAGCTCTGCAACCCACTGACATTAATTAGAAAGCTATATATAACAGGAACAGTTTTAATGAGCTGGGTTTTTTAAATGACTTTATTGGTGAACAGTATTGTTCAGTTTAATAGCACATAAAATGAAACATATAGAAATTGCTTTGGTAAGATTAAACATTGAGGAGTTGTTCAGTCTTCTGTATTGTACTTTCTCAGTGCTTCAGGCTTCAATATTTTGTTGTACATATAATTTGCTGTGCCAGCTCTTCATAGGATCTGTTCAAGATGTATTGTTTTTTTCAAAGCTTCCTTATAATAGCACAGCAAATAACTCATATTAGAAATTGTTTTGTAACACTGTATCAATACATATAGAATAGGACATTTAAACATGCAAACTTAATCAGATTTTTATATTTTTAGGGATCAGACTCTGCCATCTACACCAGGACATACACAACTTAATATAATTAATATTTAATTTCACTGCAGGGTCAAACTACTTATTACATTAAATGTGCAACATGCAATTCAATGCATTTTTCTGTTTGGTTTTACTTAAAACTGAAGATCTTTGGGGCAATCCAAACAAGGCTCTAATAAATGTAAGGGGAAAATTTAACACTTTCTTGAGCCATTTGGTAACCTTCAATACCAAAAACACAAATGACAAAAACAATCCAATTAGAATACTGTATATACACAGATGCATAGATGCACCGACAGAAAGAGACACAAAGAGTGAGAGAACACCTAACTGATATATGAGTATGTAACAATTTCACTCACCACAGGAAAATGGCACACATAATGTTTAGCCTCTTCCATCTATTAATATCCATCTATTCTTGATTAGTCCTTTATGATTGCCATTAAATAAACAAAAATTGTTTTCAAACTTCTCCAAATACAAGAACAAAATTCAGGAACTTGGCAATTTGCTTGCCCTTATAATTGACCATAGAGATGTCCCCTGCTAGAGATGCCTCAAGGGGTAGGAGAGGCATAGATAGATCTAGAACAGGCCATGTATAGATGCTATATTGAGTGCTAAGTGTTAAGTCTTCCCAGACCTCCCATACCTGAGGTGCTTTGCTTAACTATTGCATCAGGGATGAGGGTCAGTAAACAAGGTGATTATGTGAGCACCTCAATTTAACAACCTTCATGACTTGTGACCAGAATGGGCAGGTTTTCATTACAGTGGAAAGTTGAGGAGAACCTATATTTAACTCCTGCTTCCTAACATATTTACTATCATATCAACATAAGACTTCTCCAATATTCCTGTACTGATATTACCTAATAACTGTTCAGAGAACACCAACAATTCTACATGCTAAACCTAATGTACCATTGAAAATACACTATGTACAGTATGTAATATAACATGAAATGTGTATATTACATAATACTAGCAAATGGCATGGAACTAAATGGTGTAATTAAATACTTACATTTTTATTTCAGTGGCACAACTTTGATATCTGTACATTTATTTATATATCAATCTTCTATGCCACCCATATTACTCTGCAAATTGAATCAACCATAAAATTAATTTATTATTTGTTTTTATGTTAAGGTTGTGATTAACCAGTTGCATTTTCTACTCTCCCAAAACCTTTACTTTTTCAAATATGAAGGAATCGGTAATTTCTCACTTGCATCCTATTGTTTATACAAATTAAAAATCTTACAACTAAAATTTAAGGCAAACAAGGGGAAGAAAGAAAATGAATGCTAACAAAAGTCAATTGATAAATGTAAAGCCTTTTCAGTGAGAGTCCAGCAATGTATATGACAAGTTAGATATTCAAAACTGTCTTGATTGATCCATTAGGGCAAGGGATGGAGTACTCAGCCTCCAAATCTAGCAAATTGTTAACTTGGTGCTTGTTATAGGTACATAGATATAGATTGGAGTCAACTATTGAAGCTACATGTTGCTGTTTCTAATGCTATGTTCATTCCTGTATGAAAAACAGATTCTTTTGAGCTTGTTTTCTTGCAGATGTTTCATTACTCAAACTAGATAACATCATCAGTGCTAGTAAGGAATGGGGTTTGTTTTCAGTTATTTACTAGCAATGATGATGCTACCTAGTTTGTCTGCAAGAAAACAACCAAGTTCAGAGAGAACCAAGGACCCTTCATTTCAACCGTGAGCTACAAATATTCTCCTTTATTGAGACAGTTTTTCCATTTAGAAGAATTTTGTAGGAGACTTTTTAAGGGTGGATACCAAAAGAGAATGGACAATTTGAATAAGAAATGTCTCACTAGTGATTGGTAGCCTTTTATGCCCTATAACAAATTCTGTGTTAAAATAACATTATTGAGGACAGATATTTCATTGCTTCAGCTATGGCTGGACAACACTTGAAAGCACTAAGGTATCACTATAGGAGAAATGGCCTTAGTTAAAGAAATGGAAGTAGAAGGAATGTTGAAAGAAAATTATTGCGTAATGCTGGATATAATTGCTTTTGAGGAAAACTAGTGTTAGTTAAATGTGTAACTTTAAGAACTATTATTTTGGATTAGGTTTCTCTACACATACAGACATATAGTGTATACATTCACAAACAGACACACACAAATTATGAAGAGCAAGATGAAAGGGCAGAACTGAAGACTGTGAGTGAGGAAATATAGCTAGGGACTAGTTTTGAAAGAACTGAAATCCTAAGGCTCAATTACACTGTATTTATTTATTCATATAGTTATTTAATTATTTATCTAATTTATATAGCTGCCAATCTCACAAGCAAGTGACTAAGACCGCATTTGGAATAGTGCATCCACTTTTGGTCACCATGTTATAAAAAATGATCCTGAAACTCTGGAAAGACTGGAGAAAAGAGCAATAATGGTGATTAGTGGGCTGGACGTTAAACTTATGAAGAGCAGTTGCAGGAATTGGATACATCTAGTCTAGTGAAAAGAAGGACTAGGGTTAGTAGCGATAGTAGTGTTCCAATATTTGAAGGGCTACCACAAAAAAGAGGGAGTCAACCTATTTTTCCAAGTATCAGAAGGCAAGAAAAGAAACAATGGATGGAAACTAATCAAGGAGAGAAGCAATTTAGAACAAAGGAGAAATTTCCTAACAGTGAGAACAATTAACCAATGAAACGGCTTGACTTCAGAAGTTGTGCTTCATTACCGGAGGCTTTTAAGAAGAGATTGGACAGCTATTTGTCTGGAATGGTATAGGGTTTCCTGCTTGAGCAGGAGGTTGGACTAGAAGACCTCCATGGTTCCTTCCAACTCTATCATTTTGTTACTCTGGGTAGCATACAACAAGGCTAAAACAATAAATATCTAAAATCCTTATCAATAACAGAAATTAAAGTATTAAAAAACTAGGAAAACAGCTAAAACAAAATTTATTCATCCTAGAGTGCTAAAGGAACAGTCTGATGGCCTTGCTGTTATGTTTACCAAAATCTTGGAGAATTGATGAAGTGACAAATGACTAGACAAAAAAGTATTAGAAGATCTTCCTATCTTCAAAAGGAGGAAAAAGTAAGATCCTGGAAACTATTAAGTAGAGCAATCAGTCTGGCTCTGATGTCATGGAAGATTCTAGGAGATATCATAAAGAGATTGATATGAAGCACATATTTAAAACAATGTATTCTCTTAAGTAGATAATTAAAAACAAACCTTTTCAGTATAACTTACTGTTATTTTTTGATCAAGTAACTTAATACAATTTTAGGAATGTTGTAGGCATACCTTATCTTGATTTTAACAAACCATTTGAGAAAGTACTGGTTTCAAGTATGGCATAACCATACTTCCTGAATCAGGGAGCAGGAGAGAACCCTATGAGGAGGTGAGCTGAGGATTTAGTAAAGTCCTGCAGGATAAGATCGTTCAGATTCGAGGGGGGTTGGACTCCAACTGGGCAGGGTCAGTTGGGGAGGTCTGATGGTTTGGGAAGAGTTTGATCCTGTTAGTCCCAAGGAAGTGGACAGGATCATGAGGAAGCTGAGTGCCACCATGTGTGTGCTGGACTCGTGTCCCTCCTGGCTCATTTATTCAGCCCGGGAGGTTACACATGGCTGGATCCAGGCAATCATTATGGCTTCTTTGGGGAAGGGACACTTTCCAGCTGCCTTGAAGGAGGCTGTGGTGAGACCCCTCCTCAAGAAGCCTACCCTGGATCCAGCCACTTTGAATAACTTCTGTCCTGTCTCCAACCTTTGCTTTATAGCGAAGGTTGTTGAGAGCGTGGTGGCACATCAGCTCCCGCTGGTCCTGGATGAAACATTATATCTGGACCCGTACCAGTCAGGTTTCAGGCCCGGGTACAGCATGGAGACGGCATTGGTTGCGCTGGTGGATGATCTCTGGAGGGCTTGGGACAGGGGATACTCCTCTGTCCTGGTCCTATTAGATCTTTCGGCGGCTTTTGATACAATTGACCATGGTATCTTACTGAGGCGCCTTGAGGGGAGGCACTGTTCTTCGGTGGTTCACTTCCTACCTCTCAGGGCATGCCCAAGTGGTGTTGGCAGGGGGACAGAGGTCAGCCTCGAGGTCCCTCACATGTGGGGTGCCTCAGGGGTCGGTCCTCTCACCCTTCTTGTTCAACATCTATATGAAGCCGCTGGGGAAGATCATCCGTGGTTTTGGTGTGAGGTATCATCAGTACGCTGATGATACCCAACTTTTTATATCCACCCCAAACCAGCCCAGTAATGCCCTCGACGTGATGTCCCGGTGCCTGGAAGCAGTGTGGCTCTGGATGGGGAGGAACAGGCTTCAGCTCAACCTTGCCAAGACTGACTGGCTGTGGGTACCGGCATCTCGGTTCCAAGGAAATATTCCATCGTTGGTCATAGGGGGTGAGCTGTTGCTCCCTGTTGAAAAGGCATGCAATTTAGGCATCCTCCTGCATTCACGGTTGACTTTGGAAGATCATATTGTGACCGTGATCAGGGGGGCATTTGCACAGATTCATCTGGTGCACCAATTGTGCTTCTACCTGGACCGTGATGAGCTCCATACAATCACTCATGCGCTCATGACCTCCCGGATTGACTACTGCAATGCTGTCTACATGGGGCTGCCCTTGAAGACCACTCAGAGCCTTCAGCTGGTGCAGAATGCAGCCGCACGGGTTGTGATGGGAATGTCCCAACACTCTCATGTTACACCCCTCCTGCATGACTTGCATTGGCTACCAGTTGCTCTCTAGGTGAGATTCAAGGTGCTGGTTATCACCTATAAAGCCCTATATGGCTTAGGCTTGGGGTCCCTGACTGACCATCTGCGGCCAGCAACAGCTCCCCATCACCCGGGCGATGCGGCACTTCTTGGAGTGCCGTCGGCCAAGCAGTGTCGACTGGCAAATCCTAGAGAATGGACTTTCTCTTTGAGTGCACCCACTTTATGGAATCAACTCCCCCTGGAGCTCCGGGTGGCCCCTGACCTGTGCTCATTCCGCTATGACCTTAAGACATCGTTATTTCGCCAGGCCAGATGGGACTGAAGGGGTTCTTAAGGGGAATTTTAATAATTTTAACATTTAAATATTGATTCTTGCTTGTAAAAATTTATTCCTGTGAGCCGCCCTGAGTCCTTGTTGGAGAGACGGCAGCATACAAGCTTAATTAATAAATAATAAATAAATAAATAACCAACTAGTTGGTCTGCTACCTGAAGTTTCTTAGGATTTCCCTTTTCCTGCCATAAATACACTGATGTGTTGGTTAAGGAAAGGTAAAGAAAAAGTTGGGAAAATAGAAACATATGCAGGAAAGTTTGGATGTGCCAGGCTTGAAGTTCCTTGTTTATTGTAGAAATCAGGTTAAAAAGAACACAATCTTTGAAAGAGACTGTTTTGAGAGAGAGCCATTATATTCTTAACACCAAATATTTCATTGTTTTCATTTTTGGATTTTATTGGAATTTTTGAACTTAGTACACACTGTTTTAAAATTTGGGAAAGAGTGTTTTATTTCTGGTAAGGAAGTTGGAATCTTGCTGTAATTCTTTGTCTTTCAGAAAGTAGTATGTATGCATATGTGAGTGTATAAGAGGAAGAAAAGTATATCTGAATGTTGTCTATAGACATCATTACTAGCAAGAGAATAAAAGCCAGATCTTCTCCTGAAATTTCAGTTCTGGAGTACTAATGTGTTTGATTCTAGAGAATTTCACAAGATTTTAAATTTGGAAAAAAGTGATTCATTTTTAGGCAAATATTCAGGGTTTCCACCATAATTCCAAAATGATAAAAGATTGGAAATAGAACAGGCCACTCACTTGCTCACAAGATAACTACATATGCAAGATGGGACTCACACATTCTACTCTCTGTGAACTAGGTAGATACCTCTGATACTGCCTATCTCTAAACTTTTTCTCATAGTATATCTAATTCAGTGTCCTAAATAAAAGATAAGGATAATGGAAAGCTGCTGAGGAGATACCACAGCATAGTATATCTAATTTCATGGCCTAAAGAATAACATTGCAGTGTTCAAATCTTCTTAGGATCATTGCCAGAAAAGCAGAAGGAGGAAAGAAAGAATCTTTGAGTTAGTATTGTTATCATTTCCTCTGATCTCATTCAGATGTCTACCAGCTACATAACAAAGCCTTTAGTATTCTTACGACATTCCATAATATGTACTAAAAACAATGTAATGCTATCAAGAGTCAAACAAAAATTCAGTCTGAAGCAACTGAAGTGGAATTCAGTTTCATTAAATTATAGTCATTGTGAAAATTGAGCTTCTCACACCTTAAAAGAATATATTCATTTCATTGGCTTGGTGTACATTTGTATTCTGCATGCTCTGGTAAACATTCTGCACACAACAACATCAGATCTGGACCATGAAAGTTGAACACATTCATTTGTTATGGTGTCTTAGGGATTATGTTAATTTTGCTGCTACATATGTCAGTCTGGATTTCTGTTGTTCTAATTAATCAGAAGCAGTACTAGTGATGAGACTGCTTATAGATACCAAAGCCTTGTTTTCACACATAATATCAATGTGATAAACTACTGTCTGCCTGAAAAGTGTACTTTCCTTCACTGTTTTTATTTAAGTAGTGGCTAGACAGTTATCTGACATGGATTCTGGTACTTGGATTTCTGCACAGAACAGCTGGCTGGACTCAGTGGCCTTAATTATCCCTTCCAACATTAGACATCTCATTCTCTAACCAGTCTGAATTTTCCATCCAAACATACATATAGTGACTACTTTATGCCTTGCAAAACTGCCAAAGTACTGTCAAGGTAGTAACAAATTACAGCATTGTCTTCCAATTCCAAGCCCCATTGCATCCTGACCAACCATCTTAGCAAAAGAAGGAAATAATTTGGTTATTGCATTTCTCTGTTTTCACTTGCTACAATAAACCTCATATAGCGTGTAATCCCATTCCAAGGGAATGTGTTCCTGACATAGTGAACTCTTCAATTTTCATTATAAAAATACATTATTTCAAATAGCTATTAAAAATATAATCTTAATAGTACTGTCTTTTTTTTTCTCAAGCACAATTAATTACATTAATTGCTGAATGCCTGAACTGAATTGTCATTTTCTTTTAAATGCAATGCTTCGTTCAAATCTGGAGGAAAAATGAGGAAAGAACTGAGGAAACAGTATCATGATTATAAATGTCTGATTTTAAAACAGAATTATTTTATTCACATTTTAGAATAGTATTGTTTAGACTGTCCAACGTTTGTGTTCAAAGCATCCCTGAGGAAGATTATAAACCGTCAAGAATCCATTCTTCTGCATAAAGAAGAAGAATGCATATGAAAAAGAAATTAAACACAAACCATCTAGCCCAAAGAACAATTCAACACCTAGAAAATGGAGAATCTTTCTAACTAATATGGATCAGATATTACTCCAAGAATTCTGATGTGGTATTTAAATGCTAAATTACAAACATCATTAGAACTTTTTTTTGTCCCTTTGAATTAGTGATAACTCCAATGCTGATCAGTTCCTTAAGTGAGACTTGGAAGTGGTTTGCCATTACCTATTTCCTAGAGCTGACAGAGGGCCTGGCTCAATGTCATCCAGCTGGTTTTGTGCCCAAATAGGACTAGAACTAAAAATGTATTAATTTCCAGGCTGATATTTTAACCACCACAACAAACTGGCTCTCTTAGTTCCTGTGATATTTCATTGTACTGGATCTGTTTGTTCTGATCTAGGTTTCCTTAGAAAGTATAAAGCACAATCCTAGTCCCGCAAAACCTCTTTTATTTATATGACTGTAAATTACTTTCATTTACAATCTGCAAGGCTTGATAAACAGTCTTTCAAAGGAAGGTTATCAACACCCACCTATCTCACGTGGAATGCTGCCATAGAGCTAATGTCCAAATTTGTAAGCAACAAACTGTACTAAGTTTGGCAGAGCAAGGCCAAACTTGGTACAGAGTCACAAACAAACTTTGAATCAGCCAGATGAACTAATTGCTTCCTGCAAAAGCTCACATTCCATTCTCTCTTCTTTTATGTCTTATGGGAGGGGCCAATCATCTCCAAGCCTTACTCCCAAGTCAACCCAGTTTTCTTAACTGTCGTCTGGCAGCTCTGCGCATGCGCACACTGGAAACAGGCTCCTGATGTTCTTCTGCCTCGCTGCTGTCAGACTCCGGAGGCTGCACATAACTATCAGATGGCCTTGGCACCCTCTCTGCCTCTTATGCAGAGCCCTTGTTTGAGCTTTCCCCAGCTCCCAGGACTGGCCCAACCTCCTCACTGTCCGACTCTGCTGCCAACTCCACTGGCAGCCGGCGGATCACAACACTGTGCAAGTACAACAAATACAGAGGTTTTTAACTTTGATGAAAAAGTGAAGAAACCCAAAATTAATGAGTTGGAGGCTGCATCATATCTTTATCTTATGAGCTGTTTTTACCACTGGTACAAATGATGAGAGATCCTCACAGTTGTCCTGTCTGCTTCTCATCTTCCCTACAGTTATTTAAATAAACTCTGTGAGACTATGCATCATGAGATTTTCTCTGTTTAAGAGAAAAAGGTTCTCCTTCCTTTTGCCAAGGCCAACACAAATGGATTGTGTTTGCAAAATGCAGAACAGGCATGAGTACAAAATTTATCCTGCCTTGGGCAACAAAAGCAGCCTCACTATAAACATATAAATATCTGTTCAAATATACTACTAATAAGTTCTTGCATTTGTTGTGTAATGTTGGGATGGTTCAAAACGAACTAATCCAAATCCATCCAGGGTTTAATATTGGAAATAATTTAAAGATCAGACTGAGGATCCATTCCTATCTCAGCTGTTCAGTTATGTTCATTTTAAATCTTATACCGTGTTTTGTTCCTACAGTGTTAACATTTGAATGGGCCTCTTCATGATAAAAACATATAATTAAATCAAGTATCTTTATTTTATATCTGTCACTTGTCAGTTTGCTTCTCTAACTACTTTTAAAATGTTTTATGCTGGTTTCTTTTGTTATTGATAACCTATATATCTTATCAACATCCCTTTCTGTCACATCATCTACCACCTGACTAATACTTATCTACTGGTTTGGAAATAATTCTGCCTACATATATATTTTGCAACCTCTGTGTGTGTATATGTGTGAATGACTTCATGAAGTAATGGACATGATATTTTCTCATCCCCTTCTTTCTGAATTAAATGAATTACAAGAGAGAGAGAGAGGGAGGGAGAGAGAGAGGGAGAGAAGGAGAAGAGGAGAGGAATATAAAAATTTAAAAATGAAGCTGTGCTTTGAATGTATTATTACTTTTCAATAATTATATATAACAGGGGTGAGCAATTAATTTTCTCAAGGGATACATGAGAAACTGGCACTTCTATGGACAACCACCGCCACAGCCAGACAGAGATAGTCAGAGATAGTTAGATGTGGCCTGTGAGCAATAAAATGTCAACCATGAAGCTGGCCTAGCTGAAGTCATCATAGAGCTTCAGTGCTGCCACACTGGAGCTGAGGGATAGGGAGAGGGAATTAGAGATAGTTGGGGTTCTACTCAAAATAAAATACCAAAGAGAAGAAAGATAAATCAATGAGATTATGCATTAATTTTAGATGTATTAACGCATCTAATTTTAGATGTATTAAAACATCTACCCCCTGCCTCACATGAAGGACATGCTAGCCCACTTGGCCATGTGACTGATTGTTTGGAATTGGCGGGGGGGGGACTTTCAGTCACATAAATAAATATTGATCTCCACACTCTAAAAGTGGTGCTGGGAATGCTGAGGGGTTTTTTGTCTATTACTTGGAACCCTGACAACACCCACATCTGCTCTATAAGATAAATTTCAATCACAGAGCCCAGAGAAAAATATTAAGGCTCTTTAGGACATCCATATCGTTTCCAAAAGTCATTTTAAACATTCATGTAGTCAATATAATTTTAGATATTCTCATGTCCCTTCTAAAAATTATGTGATATATGAATTATCTTATATATATTAAATTATGTGAACAATTCATCCATTTTATTCCCCCTCAGAGCTATAAAAAGCATCATATTCACCTGTATGATTCTCTGAGAGGTCAGCTGGCTAGACAAACACTTGTATTTCAAGTTTTGTAAATTGGATTTACTGGTCATGAATGTTGAATTTACTAATGACTTTAAGAATGGACATTATAATTAGACTTTATCTGGGACTGAATATAACCTTGAGAGGATGTGAATTATTTATTTTTAATTTTAAAAAACATATATGCTGCCCTTCAAGACAGGCTTTCATAGGCTGGCATATAACATTCTCAAATTTCAATTTAAAAATCTCTCAAGCAAAGCAAACACAACAAACAAAGATAACAGAAATATATTATACTTTGAAAATCCATTGCAAAGAAATCATTCATTAAAAGACCTCAGAGAATAACAACATGTTTGCCAGGTCCCTGAAGGGCAGTAGAAAAAGGCATAGGTCACTGGGGAGTAAATCCTGAGCCATGGGGCCACCAGTGAGAGGCCCACATGTCAGAATGGAGGCGCTTTCAATATTGGTTCGAGGATATGGCTAGGAACTTATGAGAAGAGGTGTTTCAACAGAGACTGCAATATTAAGCCATGTAGAGAATTAAAAACTAATACCAATAATTTATATCGAGATAGGAAATAAACAGTTATACACATTGGTCTAAAAGAGGCAATTCCTTCCAGTTTCTATATATACAATACATCCACAACTAATTCTAATGAAGATTTAGCATTTTTGCACATATATATTAAAAATGGGGAACCTAAGTTCTCCATAGCCTTTGTCATAGAACATACAATATAACATACATAACAAGGAAATGAAGTTGGGATAGTGAGTTCAATCTAGTTTACCATAAAAAGAATATTTATAAATGCATAGCAGGGCATCCTTCATATGCTGGGAATCTTGCTTTTTTAGAGCCTAATACATAAGAAACAATAGAAGTGTACAGTCGTAAGTTCTTTCATGGATTCTGCAATATCAGACACTGTGTGGTCTGCTATTACAAAGATGTGTAATGAAGATCAATATTTCATCAGAAGTGTTTTCACTTAGAAAGGGCTGGAAGGACCTTTGAGGCTGGAAGGACCTTTGAGGTCTTCTTGTCCAATCTCCTGCCCAAGGCAGTAGTCCTTATATCATCCCAGACAAGCAGTTGTCCAATCTTTTCTTGAAAACCTCCAGCAATGGAGCACACACAACTCTGAGAGACAAGCTGTTTCACTGATTAATCCTTCTCAGATAAGGAAATTCCTCCTTATTTCCAAGTTGAATCTTCTTTGACAAGCTTCTACCCATTGCTTCTTATCCTGCCATAAAGTGCTATGGAGAATAAATCATTCCTCACTTCCCTGTGACAATCCTTCAAGTATTGGAAAACTGCTATCAGGTCTCCCTTAAGTAGACAAGAGCTAGTATCTTTTTAGAAATATGTCTGTGTCAGTTCGACTCCCAGAATTCTCTGCAAAACATAGCACTTTATCTAAGCCTTCCCTGCTTGCCACCCAATAGATTACATCCAACATAAATTCTTTTGCTGACAAAAAAAAAAAAAAAAGAATATTTTTCATCACTACCTAACACCTCCAGCAGTACTCCAAGCTCTAGAAGCGCTCCCTTGGCATTCCCCATGGGGCTGTCAGCCATTTTGTAAATGCTGTTATGGGCACTGAGTTTATTTTGTTGCCATACTTAAATAGCTAAAGAAAAAAAGTAAAGTCTCATTTTTTCCCAGCTCAACTTTATAAACATGATCATTAGTTTTCTTGGCAAGAATACAGAAGGATTTTTTTCAAAAAGTAAAAAAGCCTGTAAATGTAAACCTCATCTTATTTAGTGTCCATTAAAAGTTATAATGGCACTGAAAAAAATGACTTATGACCATTTTTCACACTTATGACCACTGCAATATCCCCATGGTCACGTGATCAAAATTCAGACTCTTGGTAACTGGCTCATATTTATGAAAGTTGCAGAGCCCTGGACCTTCTGGCAAGAAAAGTCAATGAAGAAGCCAGATTCACTTACTTACTTAAGTGAATTAAGTAAGTAGTTAGTTAGTGTCACTAACATAACAACGAGAGTGATTCATTTAAAAACAGTGGCAAGAAAGGTCAAAAAATGGGGCAAAATTCACTTCACCAATGTCTCATTTAGCAATATAAATTTTGGGTGCAATTATACCTGTATTGTAATTTCTCCTGGTAATTTTTATAACACCAAATCATCCAAATTCCCATTGTAAATATTTTAATTCCATTAAAATACTTATTTTATAGGGTTTTTGTTTCTGTTTTAATTGAATATCTTTTGTAGAAATGGAACTTGCTATTTAAGGACTGTTATCCTAGTAGCAATGATGCTGTCTGAATTTAATTTCAAGCTAGATATGCTGCATCCTTCATCTTGTAACCTAAAATACTCTGCTGTGCAGTGTAAAAAACACACTGGAGAATGTCTGCTGCACAGATTGCTAGTTGGAGCAAACAGTGGAAGCTTTTCAGCGACATGCACAAAGATCCACCGAGACTCGGCTAAAAGCATTCAACTCAATTTCTTCCTTTGACCCAAACCACTTTGGAAAATCATGTTTCCAGATGTGAAAGGCTCAGCACATTAACCTTGCTGCAAACCCCCAACCTTCTGCCATCTGCTTTTATAGCACAGGCATTTCAATGGAACTACTGTAGTCATACGAGAGACTAAAATTTGACACAATACACAAGATCATATTACATTTTCAAAAGTCTTTCACGCAGTGCATCAGCTGAACTTTAAAGAAAACTGCAGGTAGAAAATAAGGTGGAATTTTGCTATTCACATTACATCTCTTCTTGCCAGAGTATTGGAATTAAACCCCGAGTAACATGCAAGAGATTAGCAACTTAATTTTGGCTTCCTGATTAAAATCACTAATTGCAATTAATTGTAGCAATCAAACTAATATGGAAGTTTTTGATTTCCACATGGCTACATTCCACAGAGAAAGACAAAGGGAGATGACATAAATCCAGATAAATACTATTTTATTCTCTTAATGCTAAATCATAGCATTTTAAGAACTTGGGACTCTAGATTTGCTGAAAGAAAGGATCCCACCATACAAAGGATATGAAATGCCTATCTTCCATTCTCCAGAATTCCTACTACAATGAAAAAAAAAACCTGCTATATCTGGTCAATGGGACTGATTGACCAGATCAGTCCCATTGATCAGTCCCACCAGATGTAATTCACTTTGCCTGAATTACATCTGGTAATTCAGGCAAAGTGAAGACTATATCCAGTACAGACCAGATTTGCAGTGGACTTCATTATGTATGCAGTAATTGCATTCAAATCTCAAATTTGGGAAGACATACCAGTTTGAGACAATGTTTGCTCTTAAGATTTGTGACATTAATCTTATCTCAGCTCTGCTGTAGGTATGTTTGCATTGGCATACCACTATAAATCATTCTCATTTCATAACTAGGATTTCTTTATATATCTACTACTATGACATCTGTTACAAGCAAAAGTAAAGAGCATGAATTTTATTTGGTGCAAGCATCAGGGTATTTGAGTTAAGGAGTTGTAAGACACCAGTAATTCAAATCCCTACACTGCAATATTCCTCACAGGTGAAACCAATGCAAAACTGTTCATTCAAACACTCCAATGCTTTTAGCCAAGTGACAACATGCCATAATAAGTATAGTTACTCAAAAAGTAACTCTAAAATCCATCATAAAGATAGCAGGGATAGAAGAAGTACAGTTTGAGGCACCCATTCTATCTTACCTCATAGAGGGTAATTATTCCATTGGTTTCATTTGGTGGCTTCCACTGAACATAGATCTTCTCTTCAAAGGGTCCTCCCTGAATAGATTCAAGGGGAACAGTTCCAGGAACTAAAAATAAAATGAAAACTTTGTAAATTCATTTTTTCTCTATAACCTAACATCATAATCAATGTTCACTCTAATTTCTGACAAAATATTGTGCAATTTTTCCCAAACCATGTACAAATTTCTGTGCCACAATAATACAAGTGAATTGTAAATAACAGTCCTCCCTTAATAATAGTAATTGAGACCCGAATTTCCATTGCTAAGTGACACAATCATAAGGTACAATGTCATGTGACTGCATCACATGGCCATTAATTTGTAACATTCTGCCAGTTTCTTCATTACTTGCTTGTAGTAAAGCAGAAAACAAGATTGAAAATGGCAATCATGTAACCACAGGGACACTGAAATTGAAATAAGTGTGAGAATTGGTAGTAACTACTATTCATTCAACACCATTGTAAGTTTGAATGGTTACTGAATGAGTGGTCATTAAGCAAGGATGTTCAATAGTGACATGTTAAAATAAAACTGAAGTACTTGATTTTGTTTGCATTTTATTAACTAGGTCAGTGATTTCCCCAACCTTAGTTTTGTGGATCGGTGGCGGCGGCGGTGGCGGTGGGGCAGAGAGGGGATGGTTTCACACAAGCAGAAAGCAAGCGCACTCTCACGCAAAGCTCCATTTGCACATGCAGCAGGCACGCATGTCTGCCACTTGCACAAATGGAGCTTTGCATATTCACATGCATGCCCACAGCTAACATACACAGCCCAGGATTGGGGTCCCCCGAAATAGGTTACTCACTTCAATGAGTAAGAGATAGCTTCTCTCTGAGGGAGATGGACAGTTTAGAAATACGAAATATAAATAAATATGTTTAATCAACATATAGATCTTTACATCATTTCTTTCTCTTGAACCCTTACCCTCCTGGAAGAATGACTTATTAAATAAATAACCAGTAAATAGCAGTAAGGAATAACTACTGCCATTCAGATGCCTCTTTAGCACATTATCTATTAAACTGAAATCTCTTTTTTTAAAATGCAGTAATCATCAACTTTGACAGGCCCTTGAACATAAATTAATTCTTAAGCACCCCTTAAGCAAACTCACCTGACACATTTTGACACATATTTAAAGAAGACAACTAAAATCTCCCAAAACATATAGTTATTGATTTTGTTAAGATGTAATCAGAACTAATCTTCCAAAAAGCAAAATGGGAAGCATCATTATGTTTAGTATTAGCTATAATTTTAGCCTGCAACAATTTTCAGAGGTTTATTTTCCCAATATTAAATTATAGTCTCTTTTTGGAATGAGCTGTGAAATATATTGGTTGAATTTCTTATCTACCAATAAAATCTTACTTTAAGCATTTTTTAAATTCCCTTTCCTCCCCCAAACAATTTAAATAGTAAGAACTTTATTTCTTACCGTCCTCTTCTGTTTGCACCACCAATTCTTCACTCTCCATCTTGCCCTCTGGATTTGAAAGAGCCAACCTCAATCGGATGGTCATGAAAGGTCGTAATCCTCGCAACGTGTAATGTGATGATGTCTGAATTAGTTCCTCTGCTTCATATTTCTGCTGGTTGAATATATACTGGTAATGAACTGTCAAGTTATAGCTGTGGCAACGAGTCACAACATAACCAAAAGGTTCCCACTGCAAAGTCAACTGACGTGATCGGATGTCTACAACCTCTACATTCTGAGGACCATGGACTGGATCTGTGGAAGAAAAATAGGTA
Organism: Masticophis lateralis; assembly: GCA_030761175.1. Taxonomy (NCBI): domain Eukaryota; kingdom Metazoa; phylum Chordata; class Lepidosauria; order Squamata; family Colubridae; genus Masticophis; species Masticophis lateralis. Next base: position 184,731,862 of record JAUDYJ010000003.1, read on the forward strand.
ATACTTTAGTTGATGAAAAATGAAAGCATCTGGTGGAAAGCATCTGGTGAACACTGGACCAAGAAACTGGCCAGCTTCAGCTGGTATATCTTATCTGGAACAAGTGTCTTTGATAATAGCAAGTGATACCCTTAACACCTCAAATCTATAATGTTGCAAAGTACTTTACACAGGGCTGCTTTGAAGATTGCATTTGATATAGAATGTGAGAGTCCATTTGCTCATATTTAAGAATTATTGTGGCCTTATAACAACACATTAGCAAGCACTGCACGGGCTGATGATGGATTTCTGAGAACAATTCAAAGTGCTGGTTTTCCAGCTTTTTATGCTTTGCATCTTAAGTATTTTCTACTTCAAACAGAACTTTATCATGTTTTCATTGTGCAAAAGGATAATGAAGGTACCTCCATTTTAGAAGCTCAGGAGGACAAAGGAAATTTTCTTAACTATAGCTCCTGTTCTTTATGAATAACCTTCCCAACCCCCAGAGTTTGGTTGGTGCCCATTTTGATGAATTTTTGAAAGACCATGAAAAAGATATTGTTCTTTATTTGATATTTAATTTGTTCCCATTAGATTGGGTGTCAGTGGAGGTTACGAAATATAGTATTTATGTTTGTGATTGTTTTATAAATTAGCTCCTTTACAAATTCATACATTTATTTATATGATTTATATAGCCACTCATCCTACATAATAGATACTGGAAGGCTTGAATATAACATTTTTTTAAAAAATAAAAACTGATTGAATTGGTTATATGCAACTGTTGTGAAAAATTCAACCCAATAATTTCATGTTTTGATCTATATGTCCCTTCCCAAAGGAACCAAGGGAAAGGTATCACTACAACACACTAAGAGTAACCTGAAAATTATTGAGCTACATCTCACATGTGAAAACAAAACCAACATCTACAGATCATCCCGTATACAAAGCTGTTTATGGAATGAACTTCTGAATTAAGAAAAGAAATGCATTAATTGGTGGATGTTGGTTTTATGTTGTTTGTTCCTATTTCTCATCCCCCCCTCATCCCTTAATATTATCAAAAAGCAGCCTGTCATACTTTCATAATCTTTGCATCCTTCACTAAAAGCATCATGCTTCTTCATTCACCCCACTTCTTTTTTTAAAAAAGAAATACAGCTTTGCTTAAACCAGATATTCAAATAAATAAACATTCTATTCAAATGCTCAGTATTCATTATTCCCATTCATGCCTAGAGCTTCAAATGACCTAATGACACTTTTTAAAAAAGGTCTCTTTTTCAGCCATCCTTCTATGCCAACTACCAGATTGTTTCCCCAGATCATATTAATTATTGAAAATCAGCACTATCAGTAATCTATAGATTAATGTCCATCCACAACAAACTGTGATGATACCAATTCATATTTTCAAACACGCATTTTACCTTTTTCATTCATAATTAAACCAACACTTTTATTTCCATAGAAATATTCAACTACATTCCATTCCACAAGATTAGATCTTCTTCATTCTAATATATTGCATCCTTCCCTTTGTCCTCATTTCACATAACCTAGTTTCTTATCTTTCATTTCATCCTTTAATTCATGTATTTACCATTTGCATTCCATATATCACTGCTGCAAAGTGTGCAGTAAACTGTTAAACACATAGATATTTACCACTATTGCCATCATGGCACTAGTCAATCAAAATGTTCATACACTTTTTAGCAAGACAGAAAAAATGGCCTAGGTTAGTAACCTCAATTCCACCCATACAATAGAAGCAGTTCAAGTCAGTTTTGGCAAGGCTTGTCTGGTATATCAGAAATGAAATCATAACTTTTACCCCAAGCATTTCAAATTCAGCAACCATTTTAAAAGCCAACATAATTTTGGCACCCATCAAATAGTAGGTAGATGCAGTATACTGACCTACTTTCAGGAAACAAAACAAAAACTATTTTGCTAATTTGCTCATAAATAAGGAATAGATCTTTTGAACAATTGCTGCACTGTTTCTATCTGTTGATGCCTTCTCTTTTAAGAAAATCTATATTGTCACATTTATTTTAAATGTGTTATTTTTTAACAAAAAAATGATCCAACAGTCTAAACTGTTAAAATCAGTATTTGTCACATGGAGGGAAAGCAGTTTGTGCTGGTGAGACCATTTAAAGAAATATGAAGGTTATTCTTTATTTTAAGATAATACAGCAGGGAGGTGTTGTATTATTTTAATATAGCAACTCCTTGCTGTACTGCCTTAAAGTTTCATTCTTATTAGATTTGCACTTGTATTAATCTGTGGTTTGTCAGACCATGATTTGCTGAATAAACCACAATTGTTTTATTACATAGACTATGTCAAAAACACTAGTTTACATTCTGTAACACTAGCTTTGCAAAATGCATTGTGCCTAAATTAAACAAAGTGTGATACTACTGTAGTAACAAATTATCAGATATGAGTTAGTAATCAGAATGTAAAATGGGATTAATAATTGGTTTTGTATTCTGTGCTAACCAGATATGGTGACTATTTCATATTTGCTTGCCATATGTGCTATAAAAGTAAAGGTTCCCCTCGCACATATGTGCTAGACGTTCCCGACTCTCAGGGGCAGTGCTCAACTCCATTTCAAAGCTGAAAAGCCAGTGCTGTCCGAAGATGCCTCCGTAGTCATGTGGCCAGCAAATTTTGTCTTCCACCAAAGGTTCACAGAATGCTGTTACCTTTCCACCAAAAGTGGTCCCTATTTTTCTACTTCCATTTTTTACGTGCTTTCGAACTGCTAAATTGGCAGAAGCTGGGACAAATAATGGGAGCTCACCCAGTTACATGGCACTAGGGATTCGAACCACTGAACTGCCAACCTTTTGATCGACAAGCTCAGCGTCTTAGTCATTGAGCCACTGCATCCCTTTATGTCTGTTATAGATAACCTTAAACTTTAGAGTCACATCAGACAGAAGAGAAAATAGCAGTTCATTAACCAAGTTGTTTAACATCTTTTCTAAGTTTATTATCCAATTGTTAGATGGCCTTCAACCAGTGTAGCATGTGTTTTGGTAATCCGTCACCTGCAATGAATCATCCTTTAATCAATGAAACTGATTTATCCATGCACCCAAGCTTTAGGAATTCAAATCCTGATTTGTTTGAAATAAGTTTCAACATTTTTGGTTTCATTCCGAATATCTGTTCAAATGTAACTAAATAATACTAAATCTACATGCTTCAGTTAAACTAGTGGGGTTTTCTCATGCAGAGATGGATAGCTTTTCCAACCCCATAATTCCCATAATACTGAAGAAAGAACAAATGCATATGTATATAAAGCAATTAACCAAAGAGGGATTCTTAGCATGAATGTTTATGATGCTGTTAATATGGCTCTACACTACATCCTACAACATCTTGAATCTCCAAAGTCCTATGCAAGGGTCCTCTTTGTAGACTTTAGTTCAGCATTCAAAACCATCATTCCAAATATTCTTCTAACTAAGCTAAACCAGCTAGTGGTACCTGAACACACTTGTAAATGGATCATAAGCTTCCTAATAGACAGGAAGCAGCAGGTGAAGCTAAGCAGAATACATCAGTTACCTGTACAATTAACACAGGGGCGCCACAAGGCTTTGTGTTCTCTCCACTTGTCTTCTCTCTATATATCGATGACTGCATTTCAAACGATCCATCTGTTATACTACTGAAATTCACAGATGACACAACAGTGATTGGTCTTGTTCGAGACAATGATGAATCTGCATACAGATGGGAGGTTGAACAACTAGCCTCATGGTGAGACCAGAATAATCTGGAACTGAAAACACTCAAAACTGTAGAAATGATAGTGGAGTTTAGGAGAAACCCTCCCATACTACCACCTCTTACAATACTAAACAACACAGTATCAACAGTAGAGACCTTCAAATTTCTAGATTCTACCATATCTTAAGACTTAAAATGGACACCCAACATCAAAAACATCATTAAAAAAGCACAACAAAGAATGTTCTTTCTGCGCCAACTCAGAAAGCTCAAACTGCCCAAGGAACTGCTGATACAGTTCTATAGAGGAATTATTGAGTCTGTCATCTGCACCTCTATAACTGTCTGGTTTGGTTCTGCAACCCAACAAGACAGACACAGACTTCAAAGGATAATTATAACTGCAGAAAAAACAATTACTACCAACCTGCCTTCCACTGAGGACCTGTATACTGCACAAGTAAAAAAGAGGGCTGTGAAAATATTTTCGGACCCCTCGCATCCTGGACATAAACTGTTTCAACTCCTACCCTCAAAATGACGCTATAGAGCCCTGCACACCAGAACAACTATACACAAGAACAGTTTTCCCCCAAACGCCATCACTCTTCTAAATAAATAATTCCCTCAACACTGTCAAACTAGTTATTAAGTCTGCACTACTATTAATCTTCTCATCATTCCTATCACCCATCTCTTCCCACTTATGACTGTAACCTTGTTGCTGGTATCCTTACTATTTATATTGATTCCTAATAGGATTTGATTGCTTATTTGCTCCCTATAACTATCATTAAGTGTTGTACCTTGTGATTCTTGACAAATGTATCTTTTCTTTTATGTACACTGAGAGTGTATTCACCAAGACAAATTCCTTGTCTCCAATCACACTTTGCCAATAAAGAATTCTACTCTACTCTACTCTACTCTACTCTACTCTACTCAGTTTTTAGAAATAAAAAATGGTAAGTGCAAAAATAAATCATTTTTTCCCAGCTGAAATAACTTGCTTCCTGCATCACCTTTTTATTTCGTTCTGATCTTTTCTTCACAGAGTAAGAAAAATGATTATTTGGTCAAGTAATAGGAAATTAAAAGTATATTTTTTTCTGTATAAGAATAACATCTTAAAAAAAACATGTACAGAAAACTTGTCATCTCTCAATATGCTCTGAGGACAGTTTAAATAGTCTATGTCACTCACTTCCAGAACAAGATTCAACCACTATGCCTAGGCTATTTGGATAAAGTATGCATGGCACCATGGCATTTCTAATGTATAACTGAAACCAATGTAGTCTTTGTGAGGAGGCCCACTAGTAGCTCAATCAATTTGTACTAATGACCTTTTTTCTCAGATCCCTGTAGACTCTTTAAAGATGTACAGAGCCTACTGAAGTTTCTTCTTCACAATCCCTTGAGCTTTCAGGGGCAGAGATTGAAAACAAAAGGAAACTCTTTGGAACCTCAGCAGTCAAGAATTCAAAGTAACATTCAAAATAAAACGTCTCACCAAGGAACTCTTCTGGAAGTGGCAGTTTGAGCATTGTTCTCTTGTTTTCACATCATCAGTCTCAATAAGCCTTCCAACTTCAGCTGTGAGCATACAAGCAATTCCTTATTGACGAAGTCTCTGCTTCTGTTCTTTCCCCCTGAGGAAAAAGGGTTTCCAGTCTGAGGAACCCATCTCCTTTCTTTGCTTGGACAATGAGTTATACCAAGGCCAGACAGTGTATAAAGGTGGGGGGTCTGTTTATACAGGCCTGATAAGAGTAATCCAGCAGGTGCTTTCTCTGCAGGATTCTTTTTGTTGTCCTTTGCATTTGCAGTCTTCCTCAACTGTCTTCTCCAACCTCATACTGCTCCTTCATCAGAGCAGCCTTTATGCACAGCAGGCAGAAAGTCAGTAAACATACTTATTCTGTTGCTGTGTGTGAGGCAGTGAAGTTGGGGTTGCTCTCTGCTCTTTTCAAAAGTAGCTGCAGTCATAGTCCCCACTCCCTCCCTCAAGCATTCACCCATTTCCTCAGAACTATACTAACAGGCATTTAAGTTAGTGCTGCAGCTGCGTGGGATAATTTAGCCACATCCTTATGTTTCCCAGGATGTGCTGGTCCAGAGGCAGCCTCATCCCATCCTGTCTTCTGAGTTTACAAAAACAAATGCTAAGATTGGGGAAGGGGCGGGAGTAGCAACAAAGGTGATAAGCAAACAGCACACAGATGGGGAAGCAGAGGCGACATCTGAAGATTGGCAGGCAAGAGAACTTCTATTCATCTGCCAGGATCACAAGCTACAATGAACAGCATATCCTGGTGGGAATCCTGCCTAGAGCTTGGAGCTTTGCCTGGAGCTTGGCATCAACCAGAAGAGGAGTAAACCACAATGAAATAGTTCTTTCCAAACAGTGTAAGAACTTTGGAAAAAGGCAATGTATGCTACTTTATAAACTTTGAGACTTTTGTTTAAACTGAGCATTAAGACACAGTATAAAGTATAAAGGATTGAGTATTAGATATATCAATAGAACAATGTCATCTTGCAAAGTCCTAAAAGGGCAGAACCCATTAACCCAGCGTAATAGCCTGTTGTTGGAGAAGGACTGTGGTACAGTAAAATAGTATGTACGTATTTGCTATGCTGTGTTGTGTTGAGTCCTTAGAGAGCCAAGATTTTCTCACAAGGAAGCTCATTTTTTCCCTTTATTGCAGATTCAATAATATATTTATTGTACAAATCTAAGTTATAGCATAAAGATAAAAAGTCATAGCTGAAGAAGCTTCTTGGATGAGAAGTGAAATGTCTTCAAATAAAAACCAGAAAGTCTAGTTGCCTCTTGAAAAAGCACTTTTGGGATAAAGGTAAAAAAAGTTCCAATTTCCTCAGCTCACACTTAACTCTTGATGACTATAAGGATATATATAATTTTGGGGCAATAATGCAGACATTTGCCATTACCATCTTCTGAACTTTTTTTAACTTAATTATATTTATATTTCACATTTCTGAACTCATCTCCTTCAGAGAGGTACTCTTGGCCATGTACAATTAAGGATCAAAATATAAAACAGTATATTAAAATAAAAATGTTGGAGTTGGAGTTAAAATTACATATATGCATGTAAATATTATATGTATTATAATGTGTATATTACATACACGCACACACACAGACACACACAGAGCAGGCAGATTATATTAGATTATATATAGTTATCAATTAGACATATAGATATTTTCAACGAGGCAACAATAATTAAATGTTAAATTGGTTGACAAAGGAAAAGTGGGGGTTGACAAAGAAAAAGGTTGACAACCTGATGACTCTGTGCTCTTTTGGGTTGAAAGGCCATAGAGTCATGTTTAATTTCTATTACCTCATGTAATCTGAAGATTTTCTGGTGGTCTCCATTTTAAAATACTAACTTCCAGGTTCAACTAAGATCTGGTAGGTGTTACCATGTGTAGTTGGAGTTACCTATTACTTAGTCCAGAGGTTTGCAACCTTAAACACTCAAAGAGCCATTTGGACCCATTTCCCACAGAAAAGAAAACACCAGGAGCCACAAAACCATTCCCATGCCTATCTATTTCCTGAGGGGTTACAAAACTAGTATATGTAGTTGAATGAAAAGTTCTGTTTTCTTCTGAAACTTTTCTTTTCTTGGATTTATCTATAGTTGGCCTACCGGAGGTTGAAAAGCTCAATAAATCATGTGCTGGTGGGTGTCGCACATTGGCGGTTGTGACACATATTTTGAGTGACAGAGAGCTGCAGCAGTGGGATGAAAGAGCCACATGCGGCTCCAGAACTGCAGGTTGCTGATTCCTGATTTAGTCTGATATTTGATTTATAACTGTAAGCATAGATTTCTGAATCTCTTACTAAGAATCTGTAATAAAGTTAAAAATATATAACATCCATAATAAAATTTCTCAACACTGAGGAAGAGGAAAATAACAAAGACAACTTACTATAAATTAACCAAACTAAATTAAATCAAGATGGGATCAAGACCCAAATCCTTTTGGAAGAGGATTTGACCAGTTTTGACCAATTTTTGGAAGATGGGTGGGAACAAACATATGTCCAGTGAGATGTCATTTCAAAGACCTCTCACTTTCCTAAAAGTGGGACATTGCTAAAAGTTTTTCCTTGGGATATTGAACTGGCCAGGTAAATCATATTAAGAGAATGTGTTCCTTAATTAAAATAATGAATTGAAGCTTAATTAAAAATTAACAATTCTATATATGAATACAGATTAGCTGAAACAACTTCTCCACATGATGTAGGGTCTTTTAATCAATTTTATAAGGCATTTAGCAATGACTATTTTTGCTTAACTCCACCTTATAGTGGTGAAATGGGAATGTGGAGAGAAAAAACTTCTTGGGGTTTCATGATTATGAATAGACTGAATTAGTTAATACAATATTTGTATTTATTAATATAATAATATTGCAAATTCCAAAGCTAAGATTGGCTGCACTTTTGTTGTTTGTGCAGATGCAAACATATCACTTTAAACTTTAAAACCATAACATATCCACTGAGGCCATGGAACAGTTTTGTTTAACATTCTGGGTTCATATATCTAACAAAATATCTATCCGTTTCAACCTAACAAGGCAGAAAAATATCATTTCTTCTAACAATACATTGATCCAAGAAAGGAAAGACTGAAAAATAATCTTAAGAGCTGTTTTCTTTCTTTCTTTTATAATAATGATTATGTAATTGACTAGTGGGAAACTGAATTTGTGTGTGCCTCTGCATCAATTGGATCACAAAAATGGGCTTTGGGAGATTCAAATCAATCTGTCTATCTTTTAGCCAGTGATATTTCATTAGTGACAGGAACAGTTTCTTGCAATTAGGCCCTTGCAACAAGTAGTTAACCTAAAGGGTTATACCTGATTGTTTCTATTTAGCTTTCATGCTCAGCTGAAGTCTTCCATTTTAAATTCAACAGTTTGACAGAAGTTGTCTCTTCCCTCTCTGTCTGCTTTCCTGACAGTGGGAGGCAGATAACTTTTACTAAGAAGAATCTAAATCAGAATTTTCAGCCACATAGCTTCCTATAAGCCAGTAATCACAGAAGTATAAAGAAAATCACCATTCAAAAAAGGAATGGTAGGAAAAAAAAAACAGAATAATACAAAATGAGATGCTCTCACTGTAGGAGACTGACACAGCATGTTTCTGGGAAAAAGTAAAGTTCTGGATACAAAAATAATTCTGGCCTTCCAATTCAACTCTATATGTATATGAAGAAATCTCCAAAAAATTATAAATCTAAGGAATTTAACACTATTGCTTTCATGATTTCTGTTAAGAATCAGTTTCTCAGCTTTATTTGTCAACCCTGAAGCTGACCTGACCGAAGCCATCTTGGAGCTTCAGTGTTGCCACACTGGACTTTAGGGATAGGGACAGGAGATTAGAGATAGCTGGGGTTTTGTAGCCAAAATAAAATACTTTCTCTTGGGAACCAAGGACATTCTCACACATGGCCCGATGAAGGAGAAGTGATGTCATTGGGCAACCAGATAGCACATTGATTCAGGGGTGAAATGTAAAATTTGTTACTACCGGTTCTGTGGGCGTGGCTTGGTGGGTGGGGGGGTAATGTGACTGGGTGGATGTGGACAACTTTTTTTTTTTAAACTTTTCAAAGCATTTTTTCTAATGCTTTGAAAATCCTCTGCTGATCAGGAAACTCAGCTTGGGTTTGTCAGAGACTTTTCAAAGCATTTTTTTACCACCTCTTCGGCCAAGAAGTTGCAGAAAAAAATGCTTTGAAAAGCCTCTGACTATCCCAGCTGGCCACGTGATCATTAGAGGCTTTTTTTTTAACTTTTAAAAGCATTTTTTCTACAACCTCTTCAGGCGAAAAAATGCTTTTAAAAGTAAAAAAAAGCCTCTGATGATCACAAGGCTTTTAAAAGTAAAAAAAAAACAATCTCTGATGAGCGTGCAGCTCAGCTGGGCATGGAAGGAAAGTGCAGGGATTTTTTCTACCGGTTCTCCAAACCACCCACTGCCATCGCTATCGGATCAGGCGATCCAGTCCGAACCGGGAGCATTTCACCCCTTCATTGATTTGACCATGTGACTGATTGTTTGGGGTTGAGGGAAAACTTTTAATTAGATAAAAACCCCAGGAAATTTCAGAGTCGGTTTTCATCTGATCTGTGCCAATATGATATATCCAATAAAGCTATTCTTTGAGGAATCTATGTGTCTCGGAGTTTTGCTTGCTATAGGTCTATTACTTGGAACCCTGACATTATCTTTATGGCAAAAAGACAGAGTATTTAACCCTCAAATGTTGTTGGGCTACAGCTTCTACCCTGTGCTGGGTGTTCCCCTCCACCCTGAGGCACTTCCTCTTTGCTCTCTTTGCTACTCTTTTTTGGACCCATAGTTTCTGGTAAACATTTCCTATACATGGAGCTCAAAAAGCTGCTTTAGCACTTTGAAGAAGACTCTATCAGAGTCTTCTTTAAATGACTCTTTCTCCATTATGTGATTCTTTCCTATGCTTAAAGTCTCTGGAAATTTTAATTGGGGAAGGTAAAAAGTCAACCTATGCTTCCAGTTACTGCTGAGAAAATCAACTCTTTTCCATATTTTTCTCCTCAAAGCAATATACATAGCTGATAAGGTATAGCATAACTAAAGTGTATAGTCAAATGGGAGAATTACCTTAGGTTATTTCCAAATAAGTAGCACACTTCTAACAGACGATTTTTAAGATGAAGAAATGGTTTGAAAAGTAGAAGAAAAATAACACAAAGTAAGATCTAGCCAGCCTAAACTAAGGAATAAAATTTCTAACTCTCAAACCAAATAATGCTGATCTCCTAGACTTACAGATGAAAACTAAACCAATTAGAAACGATTACATGTTATGTTGCTGTCAGAAGAATGAAATATTGATCACTTAAATAAATCTCACTTTTGGGATGAGAATATATAATTGTAGGTGAGAATTTTGTACTCAGAATACTTTGGGACTCAAGCAGTTATGGAATATTGTCACTATGATTAGCTAAGAAAAAGAGGTGAAGACTAAAGGCCACTCTATCTGGACTAGACAAATTAACCTCTTATCACCCTTTTTATAATTCAGGGCAAATAGTAGGATTGTTAATATAATCAATTACATCATTGTTTCCATATAAAATGCTCAAGTAGGTCAGGGTTATTTTGCATCATAGACAGGATAAACATTTTGGATGTCAATGAATTATTTATACATGATGTCAAATGCTCAAATGACAGCTGAAATAAACAAAGACTCTGAAATTTAAATATCACAGTGGTAGTATCACACTGCATAAAATAATGCTGTGCTAATTTGCATGCTAACACTCAGCATGGTTTTGTAGCAGCACATTATCCGTAGGATTAACAGACTTTTCTTCCATAATGTAGTTTCTAATTGTGCCTCCTAACTGCCTTATAATTAATCTTTAAATAAATGAAGACAATTTTAAATTAAAAATTCTGGTTTTCTCACTTGTGGCTACAATGCCATTCTTCGCAGATATCTGACATTTTGCTTTTTGAACAATAACTTTGAATGCTTGACAACCATTTACTTAATTATAACATATTATTTAGGTATATAATCCCTTGGTATGACAGCTTCCAATATTCTTCAGCAAAATGATGGTGATTATAATCTATCACATTTTTTGAAGCTAACTGAAAAATCCAAGGAAGAAGGATGACACTTGAGATTTACTTTTCTAACATCACCCCATGCTGATCAATTCTTTCCACAGTTTTAGAGCTGAACAGCATACCCTAGAGCCTCATGCAGCTCTCAAAACCTTGGCCTTAAACCCTTCCAAAATTTGTAACAAATTGCACTTTTTAATGCTAGACAAAGAGAAATTATATAAAACATAATAGAACTGATTTTAAAGGTTCTCAAAAAGTGGTGAAAGCATTGAACAGAGAAGAGATTAAGACCACAGCTCTATTATTTCAAAGTAACACTATAAACGTACTTGAATGGTTTATGATTAAAAGGAATCAATGTGAGCTAAAAGGAACAAAACTTATCTAGAAAAGTGGTCATTCAGAAATTGAACTTTTGAATAGAAAAAAATCCCAGTGAAAGACAGACATTTTAATACTTTCACTATTCATAACAATTTATTACATGATTGTCAATCCTTTTTTGAATTTAATTAGTGGGTCAAAATTGACCTGAAATTCTTTTTGAACACAATATAATTTTGATTTTTTTCATAAGGCATTTGATTCCATGTAGCAATATAATAACACAAAATATATACAGAGATATCTTTTATTACTGTAGTTATGTGGATTTTGAGTTAACAGATAATTAAGGCAGACAGGAAACTTTTGCACTGTGAACTATAGCTACTCAAAACTTATATTTATTCAGACCCCTTTTCATAAACTTTTCAGTTGTAATATTTTTTTCTATTCACTTGAAAGGATTTTACGTAGCCAATCTCTGGAATACCTTCCCTATAATACTGTATATAGTTGCTACACTTATTTTCTTCAACAGTTAAACTTGACTAGAAATGTTGGCAATTTCCTTTTATTATTATGTTGTGTTGTGTTGTGTTGTATTATATTAATTATATTATTATAAAATTTATATGCCACCTATCTCCCTTAGAGATGACTATCTATTATATGTGGATAAAGTCAATTTTTGAAGAATTATTTAAACCTGTTTTCCCCATTCCAATGTCCTTTGTGTACATAAGTTCCAGAATTTTTGTCCAGCACAGAATTGGTATTACCTACAAATTCTGGGTATTATATTACAACATAACTGATGGACTGGGCAATGCTGATATAATTAATAGTGATAATTGTGGGCTTATCTTTAGTCAATATTCAAGCAGAACACTCTATTTGCCATCTTGGGAATCTTTTCATTCAGATTCCTGCCCTGATCAGGGGTTTAGACTTTGCAGCCTAAATGTCCCTTCAGAATATTTCTTTGATTTTTCTGTCTTCTGTTTATTGCATATTAGTTTAAGGCTGGAGCATAAATTACAATTGTCACAGGAATGGCATCTAAATACAGGTAGTCCTCAACATATGACCACAACTGAGGCCAAAAGTGGGAATTTGCCCCATTTTATGACATTTCTTGCCATAGTTGTTTAAGTGAATCATTGCAGTTGATAAATTAGTAATTCTGGTTCTTAAGTGAATCTGGCTTCCTCATTGACTTTGCTTTGCAAAAGGTGATCCACATGACCCCAGGATGCTGCAATGGTCATAAGTATGAATCAGTTGCCAAGCATCTGAATTTTGATTATGTGATCACGGGGATGCTGCAAAGATTGTAAATTTGAAATAAGTCACTTTGTCCAGTGTACTTTTAAGCAATCACTAAATAAACATGTTTTCTAAGTAAAGAACTCCCTTCTGATATCTTGGATGAATGAAAAGCTGTACAAAATGCCTATTTTAGGAGGTATCCATCCTTTTGCATAAAATGTAGAAATTCAACCCCCTCCCTACCTAGTGTTTCTTCATAAAACATAACCGGAAATTTATGCAAGACATTTCTTCTCTTTCATCATCTGATTCTATCGGGAATTCTCCGTGTCTTAGCTTTACAAAGTATAGCTTGTCTATCCTATCCAATTGTTTTTCTGATGTCCCATAAAAGTCTGGAATCCAGCACTAATGATGCTGTCAAATAATGCCAAATCTGCTTTTAGCAATTCTGACTCTGTATTTGTTGTGTTTTCTCTATATAGGGACACATACATACCTTTTATGGGTGCAATCTCTGTAAATATGTTTTGACAAGCTATTATCTTATTATGTAAAAGTTTAAAAATAGTCAATAGTCCATTTTTATGATTTGCAACACTAAATGAAAAGCATCATTAAAAATAAAGCAGCAACAATAATAGACAATTATTAAAAGTATTCATCATGCATTTGCAAAATTATGTCAACACTGAGAATGAAGAATGCATTATTAATTATTGTAAGAATTAATTATAAAGGAGTGAAAAATAAGTTAGGGAAATTGAGCTAAGACAAGACTCGGTATTTACAAAAGAAAAAAAAAGCCGTTGCCTTTTTAGAACATTCTTTTGAAACCTCAGTCAGTAGATTTGATATGATCCAAATCTAACCTCTAAGCCGTGAAAAAAAAATGAAATCCCTCCCTCTGCCATGAGAGTACGTAATTAGGCTTTGGAACAAATGCTGTGGAAACATTTGCTTAAGTAGAGACGCTTTTTCATAATTGCTATTGTCTTGAATTATACAGGGGGAAAAACAACAAAAAGGCAAAGGATTGCTTCAGTTGATAAGCATTTCTCTTTCACAGTTACTTTTTTTTTGTTTTTTTTGTTCTCTGTTGTGCAGTCTGCATGGACAAAATACTGGCTTTTCTGTCAGTAAACACAAATTAAAATAAAGTACTTTCCCCTCCAGTTCCTGCCAGGATAGTGCTGCAGATGTAGCTTGATCAGTCTTGTCAAGGCTGGAAAGACAGTTTCTGCTTCATTCCCAAATTCAGCCCACAATGAATCAATGATCAAAGGAGTAGCAGCTAGAGTAATTTTATGGAATGGGCCCTTCGTTAGTCCTTGAAATATTTTATTTTGCATTTTTCACATATGATATGATGGGTATCTGGCTTAGCTAAGAAATGTATGTTCAACAACAACAGAAACACTAGGAACTATCGACTCTAGGTGCCTAAAATATGTATATCCATGGCTTTGGAATCTGGTACTGATTGCATCCCCAGTTTTCAGTTTATAGTGTATATTTAAAATGTATGGGTACAGTAGCAGTGAATTGGCCCTCGCAAAAACAAATGAAGGCCTGTAAAATATCTACCTTATGGCCACCAAGAGTGTACAAGCTAGTATTCTACACTGAAGATCAAAAAGATAATATTTACATTTATTATGTCCTCACTTCTGGTTCTTCAGTCATCTTTCATTCTATTAAATCTGATTTAAGTAGATCAGATTGTTTTCTTAATTTTCATAAAACATATTACTACCAATTCATTTAAAACAAATGTGCAGAAATAGTGTTTTTAAGAGTCTATGCTTACAAGAATGCAGTGATCCAAAACACAATTCTACATTCTAAACTTTAAGGTTTATCAATGGGTTAAAAAGAATAATATGTCATGACTAGCAACATTTAAGCAAGGAGTGTGTGTGTGCATATTATTTTTAATTTCCAATTACAGAAGCTGAAGACGAGTCTGTTTGTAATTATTACATCAGCGGTTTTGCACAGATGAATTCTGGCACAATGATAGCTTGCAAGGATCAAAAATATCACAGCCCTATGTTGTTTATGTAATTTTGTTTATGTAAAATAGCTAATATTAATAGAATAAAACCTGCTTGTACATGTTACTTATGGGAGCCTGTAATCACAAATATAAACATTGAAAGAGCAAAGTCAATTATTATCCTGTTACTTAATTAACAAATAGGTCATGATTTTATTGAACTAACTTTCCACAGTAACTTATATTTTATTCTGAAACATTTGTGCTAATGCTTTTCTACATGGCTTTTTCCCTTTTGTGTTTCTATAGCATTTTTTCTTGATTCTTCAAAGTATGTCACAAGCTTTATCACTGTAATAATAACAACGTTTTCAAAACCAGTTACTTCCAGATGTGCTGGACCAGCCAGTTTAACTGGTGATCACGATGGTTGGAAATTATTGGAATAAACGTATCTGGAGACTGCTGACCAAAGGAAAAGTGCTTTAAAAACTTTGTTATAGTTAGATTATTTTATTATCCCTATATTGCACAAAAATGTGAAAAAAGTAGTGAGACTAATAAAAATGAATAAAATATCAAATTAAATACACGTGCCTCATTTTTTCCTCATAATTTAAGTTGGAAAGAAGCTTTCCAGAATCATTGGGGAATATTTCTCTTCTCTGTCTATCTCTCTCTCTCTCTCTCTCTCTCTCTCCCCATCTATCTCTATCTATCAATCTCCATCATCCATCCATCCATCCATCCATCCTTTGAGTTCTGCCTCATAATTTTATCATATTGATTTACTTTTTCATTTATTTTGTCTCTGACTTGGATACACATTGTTTAATATACTTCCAAAGTATATTACAGAAGATAGAAAAAATGCACACATTCTCTTTCATGAACCTGAACATCATAAGTGAAACAGAAGCCAGAATTTTTAAAAGTAGGAATGCCAATTGTAGCCAACATCCAACTGACATTCTAGTCTGAGAAAAGCAAGGGTAAGCTGTTTGCTAAACTGGGGAAAAGGCAGAAAGTGTACAATTTAAATCATAATGGGTATAAGAAGAGATTGTACTTTCATATTTTCAGAGGGCAATCAGCTACTTTAAGGTGCTTCAACCTGATTGACTGATTATATGCTATTCATTGCCATTGTAATTCATTATTTTCTTCTCTTTCTTGCTGTTGGTCATCCTCTCTTTTTTCCATTCCACCTTTCATAACATTAGTACCTTCGCAGCCTGAATGTTTTAAATAAAAACTCTGGATTGATTTGTTTGATTATCCATTTGTTTGTTTTCTTAGCTGTCCACAGTATTCTTAACAGTCTATGGTGGGACTTATCTCCGTAGGGGATGAGTCTGCCTATCGAGATGCTCGATATCAAGACTGCTTGCTTTTGTGGTATAGAGACAATAACTTGGTCCTCAACACCAATAAGATCAATGAGCTTATAGTGGACTATAGAAGGAATAGATCAGACATCCAGCCCTTGCTTATCAATGAAGAGTGAGTGGAACAAGTGGCTAGTTTTAAGTTTATGGGTTTTATCATAAAAGAGGACCTGACCTGGGGTTCTCACATTGCAGCACTGGTCAAAAGGGCTCACCAGAGATTATGCTACCTGAGACTTTTCAGGAAACAACAGCTGAATGAAAAACTGCTGATGACCTTCTACCACTGCACCATAGAGAGTATTTTAACTTACTGCACCTATATGTGGTTTGCCGATTGCACAGTGGCAGATAATGATTGTTTTTTATTCCCAAAAGAAATTGTGGTTAGTTTCTGCCTTTTAGCATCAACTAACAATAAGGAAGCATAAATCAAGAAATGTGTTGTAAATTAACCTTTGATAGAGTAGCACTGAAGGCCTTGGAAAATATATTCAGATGCTCTGAAATGCTTATATCAGAATTAATGGTTTTGCGAGTGATACTCTATGGAAACAAAAGCTGGACTTTAAAGAAGTGAGCTATATTGTCAATACTTTTGAATTCTATGTTGGAGAAGACTCCTGAGAACACCACAAGTAGCCAAGAAAACAAATAGATAAAAGAACAAATTAACCCAGAAATCACATTTGTGATGCAAATAACCAGATTCAAATCATCATATTTTGAACACATTATGTGAAGTCCAGGTTCCATTTAGGAAATCTCTAATGCTGGGAAATATGGAAAGAAAGAGAAGAAAAGAACAAGCAGAATTCTCATGAAGGATGAATTCAGTTATAGTAGTAATTGTTGCTAAAATCAACAATCACTTGATTGCACATAATGAAGGAATAAGTCAACCAACCAACCAACCAACAATATTGTGATAGGATTCAGAGTTAATTCATTTACTTGCATTGTTCCAGAACAAACTTTCAAAACCAGGATAGCTAATTGTTATAAGGCAAGATACTTATATACAATATACATAGAAAGATTGCTTCCTTTAATCCAATAAAGAGAACAATTGTAAACCAAAGGGTTTCCCCCCTCTTTTTAACAAATTATCATTTGAAGAATTAATTCCCAGTCTATACCCCTAATATGATCTTACAAAAAGCCCTGTGAGATTCCCCGTGTAAAGATTATTATCATCCTGGCAAAATCCTGGCAATTTGTCCTCATTCTTAAAACATACTATAGTTTAAAACAAATATAACAAACAAAAAAATATTTGGCATTTTTAAGGTAACAACTTTTAAGCCTTCCCAGAGTTTCATTGTATTTGTTTCTAAATGCCTTTAATATCTTTCAATAGTCATATGACAAGAAATGTATTAATGAATGTTCCTATTACTAGTGCATAATTTTTTTTTATTAAAAAGTTTTAATAAATTTTACAAATATTCTACTACTGTAACGTTCTCTACATGGGGCTCCCCTTGAGGAGCACCCGGAGGCTCCAACTGGCACAGAGTGCGGCTGCGCGGATGGTGATGGGAGCGACATGGCGTTCCCATGTGACACCTCTCCTGCGCGAGCTGCACTGGCTCCCAGTGGTCTTCCGGGTGCGCTTCAAGGTTTTGGTTACCACCTTTAAAGCACTCCATGGCTTAGGACCTGGGTACTTGCAGGACCGCCTACTACCACCAATAGCCTCCCACCGGCCAGTACGCTCTCATAGAGAGGGGCTCCTCCGGGTGCCGTCAGCAAAACAATGTCGACTGGCGGCCCCCAGGGGGAGAGCTTTCTCTGTGGGGGCACCTACTATCTGGAATGAGCTCCCCCCGGAGATACGGAGGATCCCGGATCTGCTCACCTTCCGCCGCGCTCTTAAGACCTTTCTATTTCGCCAGGCGGGCCTGGCCTAATCTCTCTCCATTTTTAGTGTTAAATTTTAATCTGTTTTAAACTATTTGGGGTGTTTTAATTCTGTCTGGGCCAAATTTATTTAATCTGTTTTTAGTTGGGTTTTAAATTTTGTATTCATGTATTTTTATCGTTGGCTGTACACCGCCCTGAGTCCTTCGGGAGTAGGGCAGTATATAAATCCAATAAAATCAAAATCAAAATCAAATCAATCCCCCTTCCCCCAAGCCTCCCCCCTCCAAGCCTCCCTCCAACCCTTCCCCCCCATCTTCCCAGAGCAAAATACAGGGTATAGCACTAAACAATCATAAGCTAACATATGCTAACTAACTATAAAATTTCATCTTCCTCTTGTACTTTAACTCCCTTTTAGTTAAACTAAAAATTAGATAGATTATGACATTTCTATTCATTCATAAGCTAATCGAAATTTCTTAGTCCAATATTTGTTTTGAATATAATCAATCCATCTTCTTCATTCCAACATATATTTTTCATTGGTATGGTCCTTCAAATATGCTGAAATTTTAGCCATCTCTGCTAGATTTACTACTTTTAGCATTCATTCTTGAATAGTAGGCAAATCTTCCTTCTTCCAATACTGTGCCACCAACAATCTTGCTGTCATTATCAAATTCAAAATCAAATTAGTCTCTACAACTGTACAGTCTGTAATTATACCTAACAAAAACAACTGAGGAATAAATTTTATCCTCTTTTTAAGAATATTTTGAATAATCCACCATATTTTTATCCAAAATGCTTTAACTTTTTTACAAGTCCACCATATATGATAATACGTAGCATCAGCACAGTCACATCTCTAACATTTAGATTGTAAGCTCGGATACATACAAGCTAACTTTTTAGGGTCTAAATGCCATCTATAAAACATTTTATAAAAGTTTTCTCTCAAATTTTGAGCTTGAGTAAATTTTACATTTCTTACCCAAATCTTTTCCCATGTTTCCATCATTATTGATTCTTCAAAATTTTGTGCCCACTTTATCATACAATCTTTAACTAATTCTGTTTCGGAATCCATTTCTACCAATATATTATACAATCTCTTTATGTGCCTTTGACCTTGATCCCTAATTAGTGCATAATCTTCATTAGTTTACAGTACAACAGGCACTTGTAGGAAGTACAGATTTGTATCCTCTCATTAGTATCCTTGGAACAAAGAATTGCAAGCCTTATACATCCTGGAAAAGGAAAAGAATCGGTAAACTTCGTACAAGAGTAAAAACTAACAGCAAATTAGTCTATTTAAAAGACTTACATGACTGCCCATTGTATGAAACTCAACTTTGATAGGCTTACAACAATAATAAAAACTAGAAAACAGTAATATCAAGAACCTGGTGCATAGATTTATTTATTTATTTATTTATTTATTTAAATTTATATACCGCCCTTCTCCTAGTGGACTCAGGGCGGTGTACAGCCAAGAATAAAAAACACTCCAATACAAAATTTAAAATATTAATAAAAGAATTAAATAATTTTGGCCCAATAAATTTAAAAACCCAATAGGCAATTAAAATTTAAAACCCATAAAACTTTAAGCTTAAAAAAGAGAGGGGGGGGTTACGCCAGCCCAGCTTGACGAAATAAAAAAGTTTTTAGGGCACGGCGGAAAGCCCGGAGATCGGGTATCGTACGGATCTCCGGGGGCAAATCGTTCCAGAGGGCTGGTGCTGCCACAGAGAAGGCTCTCCCCCTGGGTGTCGCCAGCCGACATTGTCTGGCCGACGGCACCCTGAGGAGTCCCTCTCTGTGGGAGCGAACTGGCCGGTGGGAGGCTATCGGTGGCAGAAGGCGGTCCCGCAAGTACCCAGGCCCTATGCCATGGAGCGCTTTAAAGGTGGTCACTAACACCTTGAAGCGCACCCGGAAGACCACCGGAAGCCAATGCAGCTCACGCAGGAGAGGTGTCACATGGGAGCGCCCCCTTGCTCCCATAATCCCCCGCGCGGCCGCATTCTGCACCAGTTGGAGCCTCCGGGTGCACCTCAAGGGGAGCCCCATGTAGAGAGCATTGCAGTAGTCCAGGCGGGAAATGACGAGTGCCTGAGTGACTGTGCGTACGGAATCCCGATCTAGATAGGGACGCAACTGGCGTATCAGGCGAGCCTGATAAAAAGCCCCCCTGGCCACGGCCGTCACATGCTCCTCCAAAGACAGCCGTGCATCCAGGAGGACGCCCAAGTTGCGAGCCCTATCCGTGGGGGCCAATGACTCGCCCCCAATGGTCAGTGATGGAGTCAACTGGCCATATCGGGATGCCGGAAGCCACAGCCACTCGGTCTTGGAGGGGTTGAGTTGGAGCCTGTTAGATATTCACACATCTTTGTATTCAATACAGAAAATGCATATATATTAAGGGAAAATGTTTATGAAGGTGGTGTATTATGTTCAAAAGAAAATATGCTCAAAAAACTTACATTAAGAAAAGTCACTTGCAAAGAGTTATTGAATTCTAAAAAAAACAAAATAAAATAAAACAAAAACACCCCTTATTGTCACAACTGAAAACTGATGGGAAAATAAACTAAAAGAAACATATGGAAAAGAAAATGACAAATTCATGGAGGTGGGGGGGGGGAGGCAAGAAGCAAATATGACCTCCATCAGTTCCCTCTGACAAATATTCAGTGTTTAAGAAATTGAACACTGGACCTTTAAGGCAGTTTTTAAACCACTTCTGTCACTGATTGCTTCAAAAGATATTGAAGGACAGCCTTCGGTTTTGCTGTGGCATTATAGCAACAAGACTGCAGGCAAGCTCAGGACCATCCACTGCACATAACAGTCTGAATTTCCAATGGAATTAGGCACCTGAGCCAATTTCCACACCATTAGGATCAGTTCTATAAGCAGGGCTACTAAAGAAAAGCAAGCAGAAAAGATTAGTTTTCCTCCTCACTGCTTTAAGTGAAGCTCTGAGCCCCAGATACAAAAACTAAAGCTGTCCAGGGGAAACTGCAAAGCCCGGTGAGAGAGTAGAAACAGCTATTGCCTGTAAATTCCTATTGCAGAAACACTTCCAGGGTAATCTGCTGTTGCCCAGCAATTTAATTCTGATGTCTCACCGTGCAGAAGGAAAGCATTTATTTGAAACTCTTTTTAAAAGAGAAATTATACAGGTTTGGCTTACAAAGTTTCAGTCACTTCCCCTTGACTTTTCATACTGTGATACTTTGATACTGTCCAGCTGACAATTTAAGAAATTTTATTTTTTCCCCCTTGTTATTTAAAAGGAACAAAAAATCAAAAACATATGATTGATTGGAAGGACTAGGGATAGTCCTAGTCAAGTAGGACTAGGGTAGAGCTGAGGATTGTACAATATCTGCAGGACAAAATCGCTCAGATTAAGGAAGGCTTGGACTCCGACTGGGTAGTTTCAGATGGTGTGACAGGGCTGGGTCTTGAGAATGTTATCTGGGAGAAGTATGACCCTGTGGCTCCCAAAGACGTGGACAGGATTCTGGGTAGAATTAGCGCTGCCACATGTTTATTGGACCCGTGTCCCTCCTGGTTGGTGCTGGCCTCCCGGCGGTCACACAAGGCTGGCTCCAGGAGATTATTAATGCTTGAGTGAGGGCTTCTTCTGCTCCGCCTTGAATGAGGTGCTGGTGAGGCCCCTCCTCAAGAAGCCTTCCTTGGACTCAGTTGTATTAGCGAATTATCATCCAGTCTCCATCCTTCGCTTTGTGGTGAAGGTTGTTGAGAGTGTGGTGGCGCAACAACTTCCCCAGTACCTGGATGAAGGTGTCTATCTGGATCTGTTCCAGTCGGGCTTCAGCCCAGGGTACAGCACAGAAACGGCATTGGTTGCATTGTGGATGATCTTTGGAGGGCCCGGGACAGGGGTTGTTCCTCTGTCCTGGTCCTAATGGACCTCTCAGCAGCTTTTGATACCATTGACCATGGTATCATGCTGCGTCAGTTGGAGGGGTTAGGTGTGGGGGGCACCATGTTATGGTGGTTCTCCTCCTTCCTCTCTGACCATATGCAGTCTGTGTTGGCAGGGGGTCAGAGGTCGACCTCGAGGTGCCTTGTTTGTGGGGTGCTGCAAGGGTTGGTCCTCTCACCCCTTTTGTTCAACATTTATGTGAAGCCGCTGGGTGAGATGATCCGTGGTTTTGGGCTGTAGTTACATCAGTATGCTGATGATATTCAGCTGTACATCTCCACCCCTGACCATCCCAATGATGCACTTGATGTGATGTCCTGGTTTCTGGAGGCCGTGCAGATCTGGATGGGGAGAATTAGGCTCAGACTCAACCCCTCTAAGACTGAGTGACTGTGGTTCCCGGCGTCCCGGTATAGCCAGCTGGCTCCAATGCTGGCTATTGGGGGTGAGACCTTGGCCCCCACAGAGAGGGCTGCAACTTGGGTGTCCTCCTGGATACACGTTGCTAGAAGAGCATGTGACAGCTGTGGCCAGGAGGGCTTTTTATCAGGTTCACCTGATTCACCAGTTGTGCCCCTTTCTGGACTGGGACTTGTTGTGCACAGTCACTCATGCCCTTGTTACTTCCCGTCTGGACTACTGTAATGCTCTCTACATGGGGCTCCCCTTGAAGAGCACTCGGAGGCTCCAACTGGTCCAGAATGCTGCCGCGCGGGTGATTATGGGAGCGGTTTGGCACATCCATGTAACATCCATCCTGCGCGAGCTGCACTGGTTCCCAGTGGTCTTCCTGGTGTGATTCAAGGTGGTGGTGACCATCTTTAAAGTGCTCCATGGCTTAGGACCCAGGTACTTACGAGACTGTCTTCTGCTGCCGATAGCCTCCCACCAACCAATATACTCTCACAGAGGGGGACTCCTCAGGGTGCCATCGGTCAAATAGTGTCAACTGGTGGCCCCCAGGGGGAGAGCCTTCTCTGTGGGGGCACCTGCCCTCTGGAATGAACTGCCCCCAGAGATACGAAGGATCCTTGACCTATGCACCTTTTACCATGCCCTCAAGATGCTATTATTCCAACAAGCGGGGCTGGCCTAGACATTTTTAATTGGGGTTTATTTTTAATGATTAGGCCAATGTTTAATACATTTTTTAAAATGTTTTTTAAATTTTGTATTTGGACCTGTTTTATTGTTGGCTATGCACTGCCCTGAGTCCTTCGGGAGAAGAGCGGTATAGAAATTGAATAAAATCTAAATCTAAATCTAATCTAAGTGTCAAAGAAGGGCTAGGGATAGTTTTATTTCTGCATTCAATTAATGATTTTCCTCTGAGGCCAGGGCTATCAAACTCCTGGCCTGGGGCAGATGCATCACGTGTTAGCCACGCCCATGCCCAGTTTAGTGAAGGGGAAAAAAGTCCCGATACATCACATGATGCTGCCGTGACTACATGAGTTTGACACCACTGTCTTAGGCTCTGGACCAGAAGGCTTTACTTCATAGCAGTCTAAGATACTTGTCTTCTGTGTTGCTCTTGACTACAGTATTCTTGAAGTGGGCCTTAAAAATTATAATCCCAGCAAATTGGTGTTCAGATATTCTGCTACTTTTGCCCTTTTCATTCATGAAGATTTGCCAACAATGACTTCAAATAAACAGTAAAGATATAGACACTGATTTGTAAGGCCATCAGAGCCAGCAAAATCTTTACACTTTAGCCAGCACAAATCACTCTGTTTTTCTATTTCTGCATCCATCTCTGCACCATCTCTATCTCCATCTCTCATTTGTCTGCCTCTCTATTACTTTAAACAACATTGTAGTTTTGGGTTTTTTTAAAAAAAAACATTAAATATATATGTTCCCTTAGATATTAGAAGAACATTTAGTTTTTCCACAGAAATATTACCTGATAACCTGAAAAAGGAGGGAGACATCATATTATATTTTGATTTATTATCTTATAGCCATAGAATAAAAGAAAGAAAAGAAAGAAAAGACTACCAGTATAAAACATTGCATAACCATTATGAGTTACAGCTCATACAAGGCCAAGGTTTACACACAGCAATAACAATTTTCATCGTTTAAGGATACAAAATCATATTTGTTACATAATATGAAATGTAAGTGAAATATATGAAAGCATCCTAGAAAAGAAAAGAGCTCAGGCGCAAACAAGTGTCCTTGAAGAACTGGAGGTATAACAAAACATGGGCTGCAGTTTCCACTGCACCTGCATCATAAGGGCACCATTATTTAGCAACACTGCTGTGGGGAGAATGTAAACAAAGAATAAAACATTTCTGGGTTTCAAAGCAGTGATCTTCTTCAGATAACTGGCCAAATTGCTTTGATTTTATTTATTTATTGTAAACTGGTTGTTAATGAATACATCATGGAGATGAGTGATGTAATCCTATTGGCTTTCTCCACCTAAAGTCCTTTGGTTCAAAATTAGTTCCAGTTGCAAACGAGCATGACAGGAAAAGGCACAGAAATACCATGTTAGAAAAGTGGATTTTTTTCCAAGTGGAGTTAATATCTTCTGGTGCTAAGTCCTCAGACTTACGACAGGTCCTCAGACATACGACACATCATTCCCATTGGCTAAGATGCACCCAGAAATGGCGGGAGAATTCCAGCAGCCTGATTGGCTGAGCGGTTTGACAGCTAGTGTATAAATAGCTGTCAAACGCCTGAGTTGCTGTTCTAGTTCTGAAGCTGTTTTGTTAGCTCTTAGCAATAAACCCTTGTTCCTTTACACCTGTCTCGCCTCAGTTACTGCCCACCGTCGCTCTACAGAGCACTGGCGACGAAGGTGGGATACTGGGCGTGAGGTGACAGGTAGCTAAAGTCACTACGAGCTGGGTGAACTAGAACCCCATTCTTGTCAGGATGGCTCCTCCAACTTTCGCTCCTTTCAACCCACTGACAGAGACCTGGAATTCGTATGAAGCTCGCTTCGAATGCTTCCTTGAAGCAAACGACTATACCGGTCTGTCCAGCAACCATAAGAGGGCTCATTTTTTGAATGCATGCAGCCCAGAAATGTTTACCACTGCGATGGCTTTGATGGCCCCTGTTCCTGTCCAGACGGTTCCCTGGGAGGTCTTGAGGGAGCAGCTTAAAAATCACTATTTGCCAACCCCCTCACGAATCGCTCACAGGTTCAACTTCAGACAGATTCTTCAAGCTGAAGGGGAATCTATCAACCAGTACATAGCTTCCCTCAGAATGGCAGCTTTGAACTGTGAGTTTAAAGACTTAGAAGATTCCCTTTTAGAGCAATTTGTGTGCGGGGTTAAAGACCCACGCATACAACGCCACTTGCTTGAAAAAAAGGAAATCACTCTCCTGTCAGCTATTGAGGAGGCACAGGCGTGTGAGCTGTCCAGCAATCCACCATGGAGATAAGGAAATCGCAAGGCTCCCTCCCTGCTAGCAAGCCTGCCACCATACATTCGGAAGATGTGGACCCAGAAGAAAAGGATGAGGACAACATTAGCCGCCTCAAAACAGTGAGGGGAAAAATAAAAGCCTCTGAAAAAGAGTTTGCCGGCCCTCCATGTCAAGGTTATGGTGAAAAAGAGCCAGTTGCCGTTTTAAAACTGCAGTTTGCCACAGTTGTGGGAAGAAAGGACATTTAGCACGTGTCTGTAGAGCCAACCTACAGACCTCCCAAACAAACCCCAATAGACAGCCTTTCCTCAGAAGCACGAAGCCAAGTGGGGACTGCTACACCATTCGGCGGGGAACCAGATATCCTGATGTGGCCACCTGCCAATCAAAACCACCATCTAGCCACAAAACTTACCTCACGATTACCATCGAGGGTGTCCCTTGCCAAATGGAAGTCGACATCGGATCCTCCAAGTCCCTCATTTCATGGGACACATTACAGAAGTTGGTCCCTACATGTAAGAGAGGAAACCTGAAACCCTGCCATCTCCGTCTGCGAGATTACCAGGGAAATCATATTCCCACTCTGGGCCAAATTAAACTCCTGGTGGAGTACAAAACTTTCACCGGCAGCCTGCCCTTGATCATTGTAAGTGGCCACCTCCCCAGCCTGCTGGGCCTTGACAGGTTTGGCGCCCTTGGGCTTGGCATCACTGGCATCTGCTCGACCACCTGTGATGACTTTGAGGACATCCTGACTGAGTTTGCCGAAGTTTTTGACAACAAACTAGGTAAATATAATGGATCACCTATCTCCCTTAGTCTAGACCCCCAAGTCGCACCAATTAGGTTAAAACCTAGGAGAGTGCCTTTCGCACTTCGACCCTTAGTAGAAAAGGAACTGGATAAATTGATAGCACAAGGCGTTTTAGTGCCCACCGACCATGCCCCCTGGGAGACCCCCATAGTCATACCCATCAAGCAAGATGGGTCTATAAGAATCTGCGGGGAATTTAAATGCACAGTAAATAGGGCGCTCCAGGCTAACCCCTATCCAGTGCCAGTGGTGCAGCACTTGTTGCACTCTTTGGGGCGAGGCACCATTTTTGCCAAATTAGATATGGCTCAAGCCTATCAGCAGCTTCCGGTGGATGCTGCCATGGCTGAGGCTCAGACAATTGTGACCCACCGGGGCGCTTTCAAGTGCCAATGTCTCCAGTTCGGAATCAGCGTCGCCCCAGGCATTTTTCACGGTTTGATGGAACGACTCTTGCAGGGCTTGCAAGGAGTCGTTCCATACTTTGACGACGTGCTTATCGCAGCCACCAACCAGGCTGATCTGAAGCACAAGTTGAGGGCAGTCCTGCACCATTTCCAAACGGCCGGGCTCAAGCTTAAGAAACAAAAATGCAAGATAGGTGTGCCTAGTGTGGAATTCCTAGGGCATCTCATCGATGCCACCGGCATCCATCCAACTCCCCCTAAGGTAGCTGCCATCAGACATGCCCCAACTCCTTCCAATAAAACCGAATTGCAGGCGTTTTTAGGGCTTCTCAACTTCTATAGCATCTTCCTGCCTCACAAAGCATTGGTAGCAGAGCCCCTGCACCGGCTTCTGGATAAGAAGACCCACTGGTCCTGGGGCCCCACTGAAACCGCTGCTTTTGCGGCTGTAAAAAACCTTCTAACCTCCGATGCTGTCCTTGTCCAATATATTGACAGCCTCCCCCTGGTCCTAGTTGCTGACGCTTCCCCTTTTGGCATCGGGGCTGTTCTCAGCCACACCTTGCCCAATGGCACAGAAGCTCCCATTGCTTTCTATTCGAGAACCTTGTCCTCTACCGAACGAAATTATGGACAAATTGATAAAGAAGCATTGGCTGCAGTTCCGCCATAAAACGCTTCCATGACTACTTATACGGCCGGCCGTTCACACTAGTCACGGACCACAAGCCCCTACTGGGACTGGTGGCAGGGAACAAACAAACCTCTCAGGTTCTCTCTCCCCGTATGTTGAGATGGGTAGAGTTCCTAGCTTTGTACTCCTACAACCTCATTTACCGCCCTGGCAAGCATCTTGCCCAAGCAGATGCTCTCAGCCGCTGCCCCCTTCCTATCACCATACTAGACCCTTCCCCAACCTCTTCAGTGCTCCTCATTGACTCCCTCAATCTGCCAGTGACTGCTTCTGACGTCGCTGCCCTATCTGTCAAAGACCCCATCCTGCGCCAGGTCCTTGACTGGGTGCGAAGGGGCTGGCCCATGGGTAAAGTGCCCTTAGAGTTTAAACCGTACCAGGCAAGGCAACACGAGCTGTCAGTCAACGAGGGTGCCTTCTATGGGGAAATAGGGTAGTAATACCATCCCAGCTACAACACCGAGTAATGGAATGCCTTCACGAGGGACACCCTGGCATTGTCAGGATGAAGGCATTGGGTCGCAGCTACGTATGGTGGCCCAATTTTGACCAGTCAGCCACTGCGTGGGTCACTAGGTGCCAGGCATGCCAACTATCACGTCCAGCAGTCCCAGCAGCTCCTGTGAGAGAGTGGGAAATGCCAAAAAGCCCATGGTCCAGGATTCACGTGGACTTTGCAGGCCCCTTCCATGGACAAACCTTCCTGATCGTGGTGGATGCATATTTGAAGTGGGTTGAGATAGAAGTGATGGCATCCACCATAGCTAGTGCTTTAATCAGGGCAACGCAGAGACTCTTTGCCACCCACGGCCTCCCTGATGTCCTCGTCTCTGATAATGGGCCGCAACTAACTTCTGCTTCCTTTCAAACCTACCTAGCGGGGCTCGGGATCCGCCATGCCCGAGTCGCCCCGTTTTGCCCGGCCAGCAATGGGCTGGCTGAACGCGCTGTAAGAACGGCCAAAGACGCCCTATCCAGGTTCGCAAAAGGGGACTGGTCAGAGAAAGTGGCGAGATACTTGTTGACCCAACACGTAACCCCCTGCCCTTCTACCAACAAGAGCCCTGCTGAACTGTTAATGGGCCGTCGGCTCCGAACGACCCTTGACCGTCTGCACCCCAGTTACACCTCAGATAAGCCCTCAGGGTCTACCAGCCGCGCTCGCAGCTTCTGTGTGGGTGACCTCGTTTTTGCTCAAAACTACTCAGGGGAACCAAGGTGGCTTCCTGGGACAATAGTGCATGTCTCGGGGCCCTACTCCTACCAAGTTGAACTACCCGATGGCCGGCTCTGGCAGCGCCACATCAATCAACTGCGTGCACGCATCACAGGAGGCGGAAAAGAATCAATAAGCCAGCGGGAATCCGAAACCCATCCAGTCCCTAACTACGAAAATCCAGGCCCTGTCTCAAGCATGCCACCCACCCAACTTACCTGGTGAACCAGGCCCGCTTTCTGAAGTCGAGTCCGATGTTGAGATTCCAGAAGAGTCACTGGGAGTTCCACAGGCAGCACAGACACCTCGGAAGCCGTCCCTGAACTGCGTAGATCTGTGCGGACCAGGCGGCGCCCTGCCTACTTGAGCGATTACACATGCACTATCCAGGAGGGAAGGGGTGTTAAGTCCTCAGACTTACGACAGGTCCTCAGACATACGACACATCGTTCCCATTGGCTAAGATGCGCCCAGAAATGGCAGGAGAATTCCAGCAGCCTGATTGGCTGAGCGGTTTGACAGCTAGTGTATAAATAGCTGTCAAACACCTGAGTTGCTGTTCTAGTTCTGAAGCTGTTTTGTTAGCTGTTAGCAATAAACCCTTGTTCCTTTACACCTTTCTCGCCTCAGTTACTGCCCACCATCGCTCTACAGAGCACCTACTTTAGTGAAAGAGAATCCAACCTAAAGTTAAAAATAATAGTATAAAGTCCAGATTCAACTCTAGAGATTCCTTCTTCTTACTAAGCATATTTTATAGGGGACACAGAGAGGAACTTGGAAAATATTTCTTAACAATATAGATTGGACTTTCTCTAATTTACTGTCTTGCTATATGGCCCTAAATGAGTCCCATGGAATAACTGAGCATGAACCTTAACTGTAGATAACTTAAAAGAAGCTGGAATAAACGATGTGTCTCTATTCAAGTAAAATGCTTGCATAGTTCATGTTGATATCTGTGTTTTTTGGAATGCACAGATATTTCCAGAGATTTGGAAAACCACTCCTAAGCATTTAAATGTTTTGACCTGTTTGATAGGGTGCTCTTTTACTTGCTAGTTTCATGACAAGGAACTTTCTTTCAGCTATAATTTAAGAAAGCAAAGTCTTTTGGATTGTTATGGACAGTCTTAGACATAAGGATTTTGTCTGCCCTGTAATAATAAAGTCTGATCACTGAAAAAGGTGAAAGTGACATAGGTTGGATCTTGATCATTATTCCAACACTGTGAAACTTGTTACTACTCCCAGAGATAAAGCTGGCTTCTTAATCTTGGCACTCCAGAAAGTTCTGAAGATTCACTTATTTCAGTTGTGTATTTCATCTGAGGTGTGGTGTTTTTATCTATATAGTTTTGGTCTGATGGGGTTTGTTAGTTGATGTTTTAGCATTAACTGCCAAGAGTCATTTAATTAGACAATTTTAAAACAATAAGTAAATATATAATTACCAAGACTCACACATTATTATTATAATAATATAGAACAAATTCCAGAAATGAAAGATAAAAAAACCTTGTAAAATACTATTACTTTAGTATTTTAGAGGAACACTTATTATCAATTATCATAGGCCATTGTTATAGGATGTTCTAGGAGACAATGATCTGCAATTTGGTACCATCGTCAAAGTTGATAGTCCCATCCTGTTTATGATTTTATTTCATTAGAGCTTATTATGTTAGCAACCAAATTTATAATGCCAGAGTTTTACTTATTTTAAAAGAAAATAATGTACTGCAAACTTCTGTCCTAGCTCCTGAACTGATGTATATATTCTTAAATGACTTGTATGAAATATTCTAAAATATAATTGCCAATGTTTTAGCTAGCACAGAGATAAAGAGAATAGCAAACATTTTTACAATTAAGGAGAATTTTACTAAGTGAAAAAGTGAACAGACAACAGAAAGATGAATTTCAACATGGTGAAATTCAAATTTTTTATTTGGATTGGAAAAAAAATCAAAGGCATGGTATCAATGGAAGTATCAATGTTACACCACAAAAGAAAAATAAAGCCACAGTGTGAAATAGCTGAAAAACAACGAGAACAAGAAATAAGTAAATAATTAAGTGCTATAGTGGACCACATGAACAAAAGTGTAGTTTTAATATGAAGACTAGTTATTATTTGTTTGTATTATGTATTAACCAGGATAGACTTGGAATATTGCATCCTGTTCTGAATCCCAATGTTTAGGAAAGACATTGACAAATTGGAGCATATCTAGAGGAAGGCAATACCGTTGATAAAGAACTTGGAAAAAACATATGCAAATTGGTTAGAGACATTGGATTTGTTTAGTGTGCAGAAAAAGAAGTCTGTGTGGAGATATGATACTTATCTTCAAGTACCTGAAGGGATATTATGTGGAACATGGACAATGAGCTTAAGTTATAAGAATGAAAATTTTGATTGTACTTAAAAAAAGAAAAGAAAAGACCTATTACACAATAGAACAAACCTCCTCTTGAAGCAGTGGACTCTTAGTTGTATTTAAGCAGTGGGTTCATGGCCATCTGCTAGAAAGGCTGTAATATTCCTGCATCAGTCCCAAAGGTGCTTTTTCCAGAGGCAAATGGACTTTCCCACCAGCAACAAGAGACCCCACCAGCAGTTACAAGAAAAAGGTCATTGATTTCTTGCAACACCTACTGAAGGACAATGCATTGACAATCCACAATATTACTGTCTTTACCCTGGGGAAGCCACCCCATGAATATATGCGCTACCCAAAATCCAGAGAGAGGGAATTCCACTGAGCCCAACTGTCAGCAGCATCAACTCTGTCATCTACAACATTGCAAAATACCAGAAAGTCCAGCTGCCTCTTGAAAAAAGCACCTTTGGGACAATCATGACCTGGATGACTGAGAATCTCCACAGACATTTCTTCATCAGGCAGGAAATTGAACTATGTGGTTCCCAAAACCCCTTTCAATCCTCACACTCCATGACCGTATGTTTATCATTTTAAGCATTTGAAAAAGATTAAAAGCAATCCAAAGAGGAATTCTGTAGGAAAATAATAACCAATATAGAGACAAAGAGTTATCTTTTTCACACAAACAATGCTTCTTCTTAGTTTAAAAAGGGGGGGGGGAATCTCTATACAAGAAAAATGGCCCATTTAAACACCATTAGCAATCCATTCATAAATGTTATGTTTATAACTGACAACCACATTTCTGTAATAAATTAACTAAAATGTTTTATTTGACGTAAATGAGAGAAGAAAACACAAATGAAAAATAGGGGATCAGACAGCATCTGCTCAATTTTATATATGTAATACTTGGTTAGAGAAAATACTGGTTTGAGATTCAATATTTGAAGCACAGTCACCAACCACATCAAGAACAGGATATTAAAAACAAGCATATTTTATAGAAAGGAATCAATCACAATAGATTATGGAGGCACATTAGAATGCGAGAACTTGAATGAAATTTTGGATACCAAAAACTCTGTGGGATCGTGATTGTTAGTTTTTTTCAGAATCCTGCCCTGACATATCATTCACAGTGCCTGTGGCCAGTTCAACCCTTTTGAACTGGGCACCAGACTGGATTGGATTATTCCGAGACTGATCCAGCATTGGGACAAGTGATCTCTGCACATCCTTAATATAAATAGGAGATATACGGTAATACATTTCTTTCACAGTGTATGTTACCAGTCTCAGAAGATAGCAGAAAGCTAGTAACATAAATATTCTTAACAAGATCCAAATCTATGCAATATTGAACATGAGAATTTTTTTTAAAAAATGATCATGATAGAAAATGTAGAAGTATAAATAAACTTTCAGTTCTGCCAAGACAATATCATATAAACTATCTCTAAGCCGTGTCACAATATTGTGTTGATCGTGAATGCAGATGTGGAAATATGCAGTATGTTGTTATTTGAACTTATTTTCATGGTCCATTATACACCTACTGCTTTCCTTAGAGATGAAGTATGTTTTTATTGTCTCGGGTTCATAAAGCAAATTCAGAATGCCATGCCTTGCAAACCTCACATCTCATATTCCCTTCATTTCCCACACCTTTTGAAGAAGCTGCATTTGGATATAAGCGCACACTTCATGCTGAATGCTTTTCATGCTATGCTTAGCTGAACAGATCTCAGAAGTGTTAATATAAAAAGAAGCTTTTGCCCATGGAGTGAAATTGAGTCTGCTAACTAAACTGTAAAACGGGCAGAGATCAAACCCACAATTCTTATTTCCCACAAAGCTGCACTATAAATGCTGTTGTTGTTGTTTTCCTGAAAAGCAAAGAACGAGGTTTAGAAAAGCTGCACAAACTTTAATATGCTGGACTTGTCTAATATTTCAGCTTGTTTACATTCCAACATTGACAGTTGCCAAAGAGTTTACATGGCACATATGATGATTTAAGCACCTACTTGACGTTTACTATTATTATAAATCATTTTTCTAATAAGAGCAGTGATTAATGTAAAGTATAGCATCTGCTGCATCATGTACTATTTTGCTTCTGATGAATAATGCTTCAAAACTATTTTCTGTTTTTAAATACATAGTATTGCATGTAAATATAGTATTGCTATTAAATATAGGATGATAGTGAAATGAATAAACAAATGTGCTCATTTAATTTTTTCAAAAATTGTACAGTGGCTGCTTATTTTATACAGAGACATATAATTCTGGGTTGGTTATTTATCACTGACATGTAGGTAAATTGCTGGTTTTCTTCTTTTTCCTTAAGGGTCGTCTTCAAGATATGGTTATATGGATAACTGAAAATGTCACTAGCATTGTTAAAATTATATTTGCTTTGCTTGAAGTTATTTTGATGCTATGTCTATATAGACATAGGGCACACGAGTGTTGCCCTAGCTCAGCTCCAGAGCACATGTGTGCACTGGCCAACTGATTTTGAGGCCTTCAGGTCCCACTGCAAGTCGGGAAACTGGCTGTTTTCGGCCTCCGGAAGGCCTCCTGGTAGATGGGGAAGACTGTTTTTGCCCTCTCCAGGCTCCTAGAAAGCCTCTGGAGCCTGGGGAGGGGAAAAACTGAGCCTACTGGGCCCACCAGGCCATCAGGGGCCAAAAGCAGGGGGAAGTGTGGGGGGATCAAATGCGCATATGCGGGAGGGTGGGGCGCATTGACCCCCCACATGTCCCCCGCTTTTGGCACGCAACGGCAAAAAGGTTAGCCATCATTGCTATATAGGAAACATCAAATTCCTTATGAAATTCATCTGAGTTGAAATTTAGCCTTCACCTACTACACTATTGCCTTTTGGAATAAGGAACATTATGAAAACAAAAGAAATGAGAAATAGTAAAGGCATGAGATAACAAAAGGAAATGTAGCTAAAATAGTTTCTATCAACATCAACCTTTATACTTCACCATATACTTCTATCCTTGCAAACCATTTTTTGGTTCCTCCATCAATTCATATAATCCATTTTGTTATTTAAACTTCCCATTCTTTCTTCACCCTTCCATGTTCTTAACCCTTCCATGTTATCCAGTAACCAACTTTGTTATTCTTCCTCTTCCTCTTGATACAATTGCTTTTTCTTCACATACTTGTACTTTGAGTATGATCTTCATTTATTCCCTCTACATGTCCAAGCCACCTCAATACTGGTTACTCACTTTAAAATACAACCCATATTTATTCAGGACCCACTCATAGTAACTGCTTTCCTATTTACTATATATTTTTTTAATGTTTTTACCCAATTCCCAATTCATTCAACTTACCTTTAACTTACCTCCTGATATAGACAACTTTAACTTCTCTATTACCAAATATGCAGAAACACACACTTATGCACAGCAATTTTTGCTTCTTTTGAAAAACATTCACTTCTTGCATCAGGTGACATAATAACCACTATCTTTCTACTAGCAGTTCCATTTCTTAACATTTTCTCCATCCATTTCTCCATCTTTAGTTAGCATTTTACCAAGATGTACAAATTTACTACATCCTTTTTTTTACCATTTATGTATAATTTGCAATCATTCATATATTTTTTCTTCATCTTTAATACATTAACTTGCAGATGCATACTATTTAACTGACATTTGTTACAAAATTTACAGATTTTTAGCCAACAGCACATCCCCTGCAAACAACAATATCTCCAGTCAACACAGATCTAAAATCAAGTCAAGCATAGCCATAAATACTTTATTTAATAAAAGCAACATCATACATCCTTGACTTACTCCCTGCTCAATGCTGAACCAGTTGCTTAGCATTCCTTTTAATCTCATATGTTTTCTTTTTTACATTCAGTAACCAATTTTCAACTCCATATTCTTGCAAAATAATCCATAATTTAATACTGTTTAATTCATCATCCACTTTCTTTACACCAACAGATAAATATAACTAACTTTTGCATATTCATATGTTTCTAAGTGATTTGTAGAAGAGGAAAAATAGATTCCACAGACAAACATATTTATATTTCTTTGTTTCCTTTTTAAAAATAATGCCTTGAATTACTCCTCTTACTATTCGTTTCAATCTTTTCTGTTTCATGGTCTTTACCAGAAAAATATTGACTTTGGTTACCCATCATTGCTTTGATCAGGTTTTCAGATATTGCTTTGCAACATGAGAAAAAATTTAGACTAAGTTACAAGTCTTAGTCATACCTATTCTGCCTTTTCTAGTAATCATAAAATGAATACCAATGAGATTCAGCACAAGCCATAAGTGCAGTTATAGCCTAGGGCATGGACAAGCAACTCTATGCAAGCTAAATTCTCTGACATAGATACTATTTTGCAAACCATTTTACTTTTGCCCACTCCCTGCCAATTTGGAGGTACAATCTACCAATATGCACTTAGGATACATTGAATCTGGGGAAAAAATAAGTCTCACGAGTTTTCAAGGATGTTCTCCATTAGAAACCAATATAGCTTTTAATATTGAAATGTTATTTGGTATAAGATTGAATTTCAATGTTATTCTCAATGAAAATGATATGTCTTTAGTAAAGATTACATTAGGCTTCGTTGCCTTTCAACTAAGATCATGTGTTATGTCTTTGTTTGTTTGTTTGTGTGTGTGTGTTTAGATACTTCCAACCAACTAGTATTCCTTTCTATTAAAAGAAGATAGAAACTACAGATTTATATTTAACCAGAAATGAAGCAAAATAAAATTGAAGTTTAATTGACTTTAATTTACTTCATTTGTATAATAACATCATTATGCAAATGATATAAATAAATGTCATTTGCATAATGACATTATATAAATACCATAAATGAACATGAATGATATATATAAATCAAAATGAATGATACAGTTTTGGTCACTATGATGTAAAAAAGATGTTGAGACTCTAGAAAGAATGCAAAGAAGAGCAACAAAGCTGATTAGGAGACTAGAGTCTAAAGCATATAAAGAGTGGTTGCTGGAATTGGGTATACGTTAATGAAAAGAAGAACTGGGGTGACATGATAGCAGTGTTTCAATATCTCAGAGGTTGCCACAAAGAAGAGGGAGTCAAGCTATTCGCCAAAGCACCTGAAGGCAGGACAAAAATGGATGGAAACTAATCAAGGGGAGAACCTAGAACTAAGGAGAAATTTCCTGGCAGAACAATTAATCAGTGGAACAACTTGCCTTCAGAAGTAGTGAATGCTCCAGCTTGCTGGAAGTTTTTAAGGAGAGATTGGACAACAATTTGTCTGAAATAATATAGGGTTTCCTATCTGAGCAGAGGCTGGACTAGAAGATCTCCAGGTCCCTTCCAACTCTGTCAGTCTATTCTATTCTATAAACATTTCTGCAAATAAAGTACATTTAATATTTTAAGTCTTTACTCTAGATGCTATGAACATTTTAGAGGGAGATCTCTGGCTAGAAATGTTGTCCATTGCTAAACCGATTGATTGGTTATGTGCCATCAAATTGTTGATGACTCTTGGTGACCACACATATAGATTTTCTCCATGATAAACTGTCCCTAACTTGGTTTTTCAGGTCTTTCATCACCCATGTAACTGAGTCTATTCATCTTGCTGCTGGTCATCTTCTATTTCCTTCAACCCAGTTGATAAATAGAAGTGAATTAAATTGTAGTTTCAATATTCAAGAGCATTCATATAAGTTGTTGAGAGAAAACTTTAAATACATGACAACAATGCTTGTTGAAGTCTGAATAGCAGGGTTGTGCAAATTGTTAAATAGAGGACTTCAGCATATGAAGGAGACCTGAGTTTTAAGTATTAAGTGTCACAATTTTCTTCAAGCTTGTGTAGCTGGTCAGGCAACATGTTTGAAGGATTTGCACACCCTCACTGAATGGTAATAGAAACATAATAGAATGCCACTCAATTCTCACTTAGCCATCAGATTAAACTGTTGATAGGACTGGGTTCATATAAACTCCAACTTTAAAGAAGAGCTTTCTTATTGTACCAATCCCACAACTACACCTCCATCTCTAGCCCCATCAATATTTCACAATGCTTCCCTCTGGAATTTCTACTGTGAAAGAAGTCTAATTTGATACTATCAGTGTTCAGAGCCAGAGGCAACCACTGACAGCTTTTTAAGCAGTCTTATGCCACTGAGGATGGAAGCTAATGTGTTGGAAAGATAATGCAGTGAAGTCCATTAGGTGTTGTGATAAAACAAGTTGCTTGTTCTTTCACATTTTAGACTAATGTAAAAAAATTGTCCCACATTTATCAACACTGAGATTTTTTTATAGCAGATGCAAGTTTTTTGTAAAAATATAATAAAACCTAGTTACTTTGCCATAAAATATTATTTTTTTCATTATTGTACTTCGTGTGTGTGTGTGTGTATTTGACTATTTCTACACCTATCTGCATAGAATTAAATCACATGATTGGAGTCAGACAATTCATATCATGTGTGATGCCTATGTTCCTTTTCTTCATGTGATCTACACCCCCTTTCTGCAACCTGGGAAGACTTTCAGAACCACATTTTAAATTTGGAAGCACCAATTTGTGGTTCAGGTTTTGCCTTATCATTTTTAAGGCAAAATAAGTATTCTTCCAATATGCTTAAACCATCAATTTTTTTAAAACTGCAACATACTGGAAAAAAATTCTAATTTACCTCCAATTGTGACCTTACCATATCATCTGCATGTCTCCTATATCCCTTAATATGATTTTTAGGCACCAAAGACTTCTGAGATTCCTTTCTTTGAAGTCCTTATCTAATGAAGGCTAGCCATGTTGTATTGATAAATTAGGCATAAAGTGTAAACTGGTCCAAGTCTTTCACTCCCTAATGGGCTCACATTATCTACTGGTGACCTAAGGACATGTTCATGTAGTTTTCCTGCTAACAACATGGAAGTATTTTGACATTCAGAAATGATGTTTTCATTCTCAATCTTGTCTACAACACTAACATTGCTTGAATGATTACATTATTGATTCAACTGCAATGCCACCTGACTCCAGACCAAGTTCCTGTTCATATACTCTCAAAGTATTAACTTGACTTGTCCCTGATTAGTCTTTTCAAGATCAGTCAAGTTTGGCAAAGTGCTACATAAATCCAATAAGAAAATAATACTGAAACACACTGTAGGATGGTAAATTATTAGTTGAAGGCTGGAGAGACCAACATTCAAATGCCTACTTACCCAGAAAGCTGAGTAGATGCCCTTGGGAAAGTGTTTATCTTTAAAGTTCACCTATCTCAATGTAGATAATATGCTCTTGAACGAATCATGTATGTTTCTTGGAATAACTAAATATTGATAGCCAAGCAGCCAATGATAGGCATCTGGTAGTTTCTGTCTTTGATTGGATGAGAAATAATGATGCTAAATGCTCTTATTGCCAAAATCGAAAAGGAAACCCTGCTGAGGTTTGCATTAAACATTTCAATTGTAGTTATAGATTAATCAATGCATACCCAACTACATGTGTTAAGAAAGACAGATATTGACTCAGAGAAACAATTTGCTGTCAGAACCTGTGAACAGCCTACAAAATAGGAGAGGCTTCCTGCAAGAATATTGGTTATGTTGTCAGCATTGACAATGGTAACAAAACATGTAAATCTGCCAACCTAATAATAAAGATAAATGAGCTTTTCCCTTGCTTCTAAAGGGACATAGGTTTGTTGTGTAGAAATCAAACAATGAATGTTTTATATTTCCTGCAGCCTCAGCGTTGGAAAAAATGGGAGAAGAGCTAGTAGAATTCATTACATCATTAATTACAGGGCAGATATCTTGCTGAAGGCAATTCCCTTAACAGAGATGTGACAAACTATGCTTCTGAAGACACAGTTTTGAAAACTGAACGCATGGGAGCAAATGTCAACAAATGTATGTATCTGCCTTCTTTCTGAAGAAAATTCATATTACATTGAATTAACTATAAATCAACTTTACTGAGCCCATCAGTTGAAATACCAGTTGATAAGAATCCATTTTGGCATTTTCAAAGTGATATTTCGAAGGCAGTGAGGGAGTGAAGGCTATTTAGTCAGTAAATCCAAATTTGCTAATTACTTATGAAGAGAAAAAAGAGCCAAAGTGGTGTATCCTGCAATCTGTATTAAGAAATAATGACACCATGGAGCAGCATTCTGTTTAAAACTCTGTTCTGCATTTGTCCCCATAATCAACCTAGTGGGAGGGCAAGGAACATGATTTGTAAGCATGTCATTCATGGATGCTTGCTGGGAAGGCAGTCAGACTTGATCCAATGAAAAGAGGGCTTAGAAGCTTTGAATTTGGGGCTTTAAATTACAAGACTCTTAAATATGAGCATAATTAGATACAATTTGAAACAGGGCTGCATGTATGAGCTTCTGTGAAGGGTTTCTGCATTAGTTATATTCACATTTTTATATAGTCAACTTTTTATGATTTTTATAAAGATAGAAGAGAGGAGAGGAGAGAAAGTAAGTAGAAAATGGCAGCACAACCATGATAGGAATATGCATGACAGCATTACATTTGACACATTATACCATGAATATATTAAGCATAAGTAAGGCATTTTTTGTTACT
Organism: Masticophis lateralis; assembly: GCA_030761175.1. Classification (NCBI taxonomy): domain Eukaryota; kingdom Metazoa; phylum Chordata; class Lepidosauria; order Squamata; family Colubridae; genus Masticophis; species Masticophis lateralis. Next base: position 184,771,698 of record JAUDYJ010000003.1, read on the forward strand.
TCACATCTTCATGGCTGTCAGAAAAACTTGGCAGAAGGTAAAATAGGGTGAACAATTAAATACTTGGAATCTACAACATAAACCAATGAGCATTTCCATTCATTGACAAATGAAGCAGATGATGCCATTAATGACAGCTCAACAACAATAAACCCCCCTTTCTTAGCTTTCTCCAGAAAACATATTGCCAAAATAATGTTAACTTTGAATTTTCAACACAGAAATCATGGTTGTCTAATTATGGTTGTCTATATGGTTGTCTATAGTAGCTCTAATTATGGAGCTACTATATCATGAATAAAAGGGTATAAATTGGATGCAAGGGGAACAAGAAAGTTTGAAGCAGAGAAAATAAATAATTCCATCCTGAGTTCAGTTGTGAATACATCTGGAATTTTTATTTTTTAATCCTAGGTCCTTGTAGAGGACCTATGGATAAAATTTGGAATGGAAAATTCTGGTTTAGTATTCATGCTTCAGTGGAATGTGGATGAGGCATGGGAATTTTTTAAAAAATCATTTCTGAAATTTACATGTTAGCTAAGTAATGTCTTTCTTCATAATGAAAATATCTGTTTATTCAAAATAATGCAGGTTTATATAGCTTTCCTTTTCAGGCATGACACTAGTCATGGATCAAATAGTTCTGGATCATTTGAGAGTCTTTCTACAGAGGAAGAAATTATGCAGAGAAATGGTAACATCACGGGTATGTTCAAGTAGAGCCAGATGGATATCTGCCTGCAAAGCTTTCATCTGATTTCTGCATTAACAGGGTGTTGGACTTCATAACCTAAATATGCACTTCCACTTCTATGATTCTAAAATGACTATAACATCATAACATTTCAAAAAGCATGTTTCGATGTAAAAGTGTACTCTGATATCAGATGATATGAAATGAATGAATTGCTATATGCTTTGGCCTAACATTTTCTCCTTCATCTAGTTTTAATGACTTCTGACTCTATATAATAAAAATAAATATAAGTAGATCTGTGATTTATTCATAATGAAATAACCTAAAATATGAGAAGAGGCTGTACTTCCTGAGAATGCTCAGAAGATAAATCTATCTCAGCATCTACTTCTGTCCTACTATCGCAGCACCATTGAGAGTGTCCTGACAAACGGCATTCTTGCATAGTATGGGAGCAGCTCTGTAGCGGACAAAAAAGCTGTACAGAAAATCATTAAAACTGCCCAGAATATCATCAGACTCCAGCTACCAGCCCTGGATGACATTTTCGAATCTTGCTGTTTGAGAAAATTGCATAACATTCTCAGAGACTCTTCCCATCCTGCTTACAGTCTTTTTGGACTGTTGTCTTCTGGCAGAAGATACAGAACAATTAAAACTCAGTCCTCACGTTTTCTTAATAGTTTTTATCCCAGAGTTATAATTGCACTCAACAATGAACTAAAGGGCCACTATCAGTGAGCTGTTGGACAGCATTACATGGTCAGTTGTGTGGATGTTTGGGTGGTTTAGGGGTGGGGAATTTTTTTTTTTAATTTGATTTATATGCCGCCCTTCTCCAGAGACTCAGGGCGGCTTACAATGCGTTAAGCAATAGCCTTCATACTTTTGTATATTTATACAAAGTCAGCTTATTGCCCCCACAAACTGGGTCCTCAATTTACCCACCTTAGAAAGGATGGAAGGCTGAGTCGACCTTGAGCCTGGCTAGGATTGAACTCAGAGAAATTACAGGCAGCTGGTGTTAATTGCTGCCTTTAGTAGGAGGCATTAGCCCCCTACGCTACACAGGCTCCTGAATTTGTGGTGGGTGGGAGTATGTTTGTGGATTGCTATGTGTGTTGGACCTGGTCTTTGGGTATTAAGTGAATTTCGTTGTATGGGTATACTGTGTATACACGTACAATGACAATAAAGTTATTATTTATTTTATTTATTATTATTTATGATTGAAAATAGTATAATTGGCATGATCTAAAATAACCATTAACAACAATAATAGCTGGTTTAAGTTAACTGGATATGGGAAAGGAAATTAGGACAGGTACAAAATGGTAGGAAACCTTTTTATCACTACAGAGATAGCAGATTTATTACATGATGCTAAAATGCATATACTATTTTAATTAATTTCTTTTTTTGAGGAGTTGATCTTAGATATAATCTGCTCTTTTGAATTTACAAACATCACAATAGATGCTTTTATGATTTGTAGTAGTGGTTTAAATACATCTTTGTATAACTGAAGAAAAACTAGCTAACTTTTCAATTACATACATAAGATCACTGAATGAATATGCATTGGTGAGCTATTAGCTACTATGTAATTGTCCTGGCAGGTAGATATCATAAAGCAGTCCATAAAATTTCCCTTGCTAAGCGTGAATACAATTAAGTATGTTTGCATACATATTGGTATATATAGTACTTATTTTGTATTTCAATAACTTTCCTTTTGTATGTTAATGTAAATTGGAAAAAATTCACATGTACTTCTCAGAGATTTTCTTATTATTATTGCTTTCAAATAATAGAATCCTGTATAAGCGGTATATTACAAAAAAGTAGGTACATAGGGAAAGAATAAATTTATTGTGGAAATAAATATAATTTACAATCTTACTAACATTATTAATGTATGACTCTGAAGTGTTTTAATGTAGTATTTCAGAATACACAAAATAAAAAGATTAAGGCTGAAGCTAAGTAGAAGAAGGAAACACCAATCTTCCCTCCAAGACAAGTTATAAAGATGCTCAGTTAAAGAACGTATTGCATTTATTTATTTGCCATTGCTAAATAATAAGTTATAATATTGTTTTTTCTACCTTCAACTCATTTTTTTTTTTATTCTTGGTGATTGCCTGGATTAATCCTTATAGTTTTCTTGGCAAGGTTGTTCAGAAGTGTTTTGTAATTTCCTTCATCCTAAGGCTGAGAGTGATTGGTCCAAAGTCAGCCAGCTAGTTTTGTGCCCAATTGTGGGATTTGGGATGTTCTATGATTTTTTTTTTTCCTAGCAGATATTTCATTACTTATGCAAAGTAACATCATCAATGCATGGGTGAATAAAGTTGCCATCAAACTTCAATCTCTGATGCACTGAAGATGTTACCTAGTCTAGTAATGAAACATCTGCTAGAAGAAAAGAAAGCTCAGAGAAAATCAAGAACCTAACAATTAAACTTTCAGCTTCAGATATTTTCCACTGTTGCTGTATAATATAGAGTCTATATAAAAGAAAGTGTACAAAAGGAAATACTAAAGTTTAGACCATAGCATTGATAAGAAAGATAATAGTTTGTGAAAGAAATACAAATATAATTTTATTTAGAAAATAACATGGGTAGTAATAGAACTTAGATTCATCAACAGCTAAGAATCTATAATACGCTTTTCTCCATTATGGAAAGTCAAGAAAGTAACTGCATTGCAAAAGTCAGAGTCAGAAGAAGTAACTGAAGTAAAGAAAGTGTTGAAACCCCTGTTGAAATAAAGTTCAACAAAGGATCCTCAAAATCCTGAGAATATCAGTCTAATAAGAGGTATGTAGACCAGGAAAATAGATAAACAGGAATACATGTTATGCTAACTATCTCTAACTGTGCCATTAGTGGTTTATGGACACAAAAAGCCAGTGCATGCAAAGCTGAATTCCATCATACTCAAATAATCATTGATTTTTAATGTATTTGATGATCAAAAGACAATACAGGTAGTCCTCAATTTACTACCAGGATTTCTGTTGTTAAATGAGATATTTGTTAAGTGAGTTTTGCCTCATTTTACAACCTTTCTTGCCACAGTTGTTAAGTGAATCACTACAGTTGATAAGTTAGTAACCTGGTTGTTAAATGAATCTGGCTTCCCCATTGACTTTGCTTGTCAAAAGGTTGCAAAAGGTGATTTCATGATCTTGGGACACACCAATGGTCATAAATATGAACTAGTTGCCAAGCATCTGAATTTTGATCACATGATTATGGGGATGCTGTCGTAACTATGAAAAATGGTCATAAGTCACTTTTGTCACTGCCACTGTAGCTTGGAATGGTCACTAAATAACCATTGTAAGTTGAGGACTACTTGTACATAAAAGAAATAAACATTTGTTATATTGGCATTTAAATAATCTCAACATATGCATTTTGCAAGCATCTTTCTCAAAATGTTCTTTCTCTGTGTGTGTATGTATGCATGTGTGTCCTATACATCTGTTTCCTGCTTGATGTTACATAGCATTTTCATTATGCAGGTTTTGAGCCAAAAAGTTTTTGAGATGGAAACTCATTGACTAAGTGAATTATTTGCCCATTTATGCTGCAGCAGATTCACTTTGAAATAGTTTCTTGACAACAAATCTATATCCCTTTATTATTCCTAGTTTCATCTTGGTTGCCACCTTGCAAGCCAATGATTTGAACACAAGTCAAAGTAATGAAGATTTTTGTAATTTTGTAATTTTAGACTAGAACTAATTGTGAACTTAATATTCAACTTTTAAAAAATGCGCTGAACTTTTGAGGTATGCCATTTTCTTAGAGATATGTTTATATAGAATAAGTTTACCACTTTAACCAGCAGCCTAATAAACACCTTAATTATAGAGCACAGTCAAGGAACTATAACAACACAGGCTTTTTAATGACCTTTAAAGCCGAATTTTAAGGGACTAGAGTACAAAATCTTAAGAACTGATATAAGGAGATTCCACCTCTCCTATAATAAGGTGGCACCTTGACACCTTAACTATTTTTTTCTTAAATGTTTCCATGATGGACTAAATATATCTGATAAGACTGTAATAAAATCTCCCTTCAGTTGATTGATTGTATTTCTCAGATAGTTCTTTCTCAGGCTCAGGATATTGTCTTATATAAAGGTCTTCTTCCCCCAATACCATGACTTGGTGGGTTTAAACAAATTCCTCTTGTTTCTGTTGTTTAGTTTCAAGAACATTTCCCCAAACCATGTGTTGAAGCTGAAAGAAGCCAGGACTTGATATGACTACCTAGATGATGGTATCACTGGAAAATTGTGATGGGGTGAGGTGGATTAATTTTGTGTTGATGATTTGTCATATGTAGTACCCAACCAGGACTTGCCAGAAATTTGTGCAGGTCCTTTATGCTGCTGTAGATCTCTTGGCAGCATGCTGGACCAGTTTTTTTTTCTTTTTCTTTTTTTGTCAATTTTAGAGGGACATCCAGTTCTCGATAATGTCACTGTTATGCCATATTTTCTCAAGTTGTTGATGACTCTCTTCACTGTATTCCATGCCTTGGAATTTTTTTTTTGTACCCTCTCCTGACCGATAACTTCCAACAATGAGACACCTTTGACGCTTCGTAAGCTCTTTGCAGACCATGGCTTTTGCTATAAGAGACAACTGTAGATAAGTCAGAAAAATCCTATTATAACAACTGAACTTTAGATGAGCTTGATCACAGTCACTTTAACTGATGGCAGGTGTGTACTGATAGCAATCAAACTGATTGCTATTTAACATCAGTTTGAATGTGATTGGTTAATTCTGAACCTAGCCACCTCCTTAAGAGAGTGTGAACATTTATACATCCACATTATTCTAGTTTTCTATTGTTATTTTTCTCCTTAAAACAGAGCTGTCAAATTCCCAGCCTGTGGGCTGAATGCGTCACACACTGGCCACACCCATGCCTGATTTAGTGAAGGGGAAAAAAGTCCTGATGTCACATGATGCTGCCATGACGACGTGATTTTGACACCCGTGCCCTAAAAGATTTCAGTTTGTTTTTTAATTGAATTGCACAGTTTATATGTTATATGTTAAAGGTAGAAAGGATTCTGAAATGATTTATTTGGTCTATTTTTTTACATCTCAAAAAAATTCATTTTAATAGGAGTGGATAGACTTTTTAAGCCCACTGTACTCCTGAATTCATTTGAATTTTCTGCCCATTAAGTGGAAATGAAACTGCAAGTCTAACTTTTATACAAATGTTAACAACAGTTCTTATATAAACAACAGTTCATATAAGAACAACAGTTCTTATATGAATATAAACTGATGTTTTGCTAAGGTGTTTGTATTTCACTAGCATCTCCATTGTTTAAAGGTTAATCGTTGTGCTTTTCCAAGAAGCCTTTTTTTTCTATGCATGTACACATAATGTCAGTCAGAAATCAGCATGGTGCATGCATCATTCATTGAAGCAATCAGAGAAATGCATTCCAGTCAACACCATTCATCAGTGTCAACCACAGGAGCAATTATATTTCATCCACCAAGAATATAGAGATGACAGGCATCATATTTGAAATGACAAGCTGAACCATCTTCTCTAACTAGAGCAGATTTGTTTATGAAAAGCAACAACTGAACAGGGAGGAGATATTATAGCAAGAACTGTTCATCCCAAACAAAATCTGGTTCCAATGAGCAGCTTATGAATCTTCATCAACTACACAATGTGTCAAGAAGAATTTTGCATTAGAATATCTCAGACCTAGGATGGGAAACATATGAAATATACAACTCAAAACTTGGTGAATGAGCAGCTGTGGAAAATTAATTTATTATCTGTAACAACAATTCTTATATTTCTTTATCCGTGAAAGCACAAATGTCGACTTTTCAATGTAATAAATCTGGGACAACAATAATAAAATGACACATCCTCAAACTAATCTAAATAACACTCTTGAAATCAACTCTCTAAAATGCTCACATACAAAGAACTATTGAGTAATGCTGGGGTGTCTTTTTCTAGAACCAAACATCCCTTAGAAAAATGAATAGAACTATTCATCTAAGAAAGCAATGTGTGTGTGTGTGTGTGTGTGTGTGTGTGTGTGTATTTTTAAAGAAAACACACACACACACACACACACACATATATCATAGGTTTTATGTTTTTAAAGCAAAATACACACACACACACACACACACACACACACACAAGAAATTTGAAAATAAAAACCAAAGATCAAAATGTGAATAATTGGACATATGCAGAGAATACCACTTGGTTATTTTTAATTAAGGAAGACTTACAAGAAACCATTAAAAATAAAATGGAAAGTGAAAGATCTGATTTAATTGAAAATATTAAGGTAACAAAGATAATTTCAATAAACATGCTTAAAGACCTCAAATGTCGATGACAAAGAAATGGAACTGGTAGATTTTTTCCCCCTTATCCGCAAGAACAGCCAAAGATAAACAGTGTGTTGAATAGGTAAAGAGACTAAATCTATGGAAAGACTGATCATATTAAATAAACAAATAGATAGATAGATAAAGCCTAAACTGCAAAGCAGATTAACCACTTAGTCCTGGATAAAGCTTGGCTGCTCTGAGTTTTTCCTGTGAAGATTGTGACAACTTAATTTTCTGTTTGGATGAGGACATAGGTCACACCTAAATAGAAATAATTAATCAAATTTATCTTGAGACAAAATTTCACAGAAAATATTTATCTTGAGACAAAATTTCAAGCAGAACATCCAAGAGACCCTCTGAACACAAAAAAGGTTTTGTAAGGAGTACCGACAGTGATGTCCTTTACTAGAGGGAGAACTTCTGTGGATATTAATGAATTTTTAAAAAATTACTTCCCAATCCATGATGTCAAAAAAAGACAGCTCTTTTCAACCAAATAAATGATTCAAACGGCAACAAATTGCCACTGCTGTTTTACAGTAAAGGTGTCACCAAAGATTGTAATGTAAAGTTGATTTTAAAACTTAATTGTTTTATGATGAGTCTTAGCATTGCATCTAGAGAGGAGTATTTTCATGCTCCTTCCTATAATCCAGAAACAGGAAAAAAAATTGGAGCTTTGGCCTGCCTTAGACAAAGGCTTTGTCTCAGGATGCTTCTGAGAGCATGTTCAGATACAGTAGAGAAGCTCAGTCTTCCTACCCCAGTTCCCATTTCTCATTCAAGAGGAATGGATGGAAAGCTGATCTCTTGGTGAAAATCACATCATGCCAATGGCACTTGGATGTCAGAGCTGGTAATGAGGAAAACAGTGTCAGCCTCTGTGTAATGCTGTGTAATGACGTTAATGATGACGAAGCAAGGCAAAGCAAGATTGAATGATATCAGTGGTTTTGGGATGACTTTGACATGGAGCAAACAGTGGTATGTTAGAACTAAGTTTTCAGTGCATTACAAATAAAACAGCATTTATTTTTTCTCAGCATAGAATTTAAATATTTTTTTGTCTTGCACTCTGGCACCATTAGTTCTGCAGACATGCAGGGAAAAGCAATTTTCCCTAGTTGTTTCTCTTGATAATTTGAATTTCCAATTTTTCCTAGGTGCTTGAATCCTAGCATGGAGTCTTTTTATCTGAAATGGTGAGTAACTGAGCAATATGTCCAAAGGATATTATGGATTTAGAAGGGATTTTCAAAAAAAGCTGAATTGAATCCTTTATATCCTAGTTTAACTAGTTGTCGAGACAGGTACAAATTTATGGTTTATCCATTTAGACTGATCTGTGAAGAAAAGGCTATGCAGTAAAGAGAAAGGAGTATCAGAACAAAAACTTCATGAATATAGATATCTCTATGCACTAAATGTCTATTGCAACTTTCTGAGGTATTCTGGATAAATTGCCAAAAATATTCATTAACAAGGCAGATGACTGCTTATATACAGTTTTGCAAATGCAAATATGCAATTTTGCAAATGCAGTAACAACAAAAACACTTCAAAGAGAAAATATCAAGGAAACTAATTTCTCAGTTGGATAAAACACATTAATCTTCAACCTTATAAATTATAGGATCACTCAAAAAAAAGACTATAATCTTCTACAGTATCAGCATTGTATGATATGTTTTATTTTTTAATTATCAAAATGCTCATATTTAGTCAGAAGCATAGATATTTCAATATTACAGTGTTCCCATATTTGTGATACTGTTTTCTCAATTGCGATTTCTATTATTGAAATATGCTTCATAGCATTAACATTTCATTTTCTTATCTTACTAAAACACTTATTCAAGAATAATTAAAATAATGTATTTGTTGAGAAAGTAATGAGAACTCCTAATTTTCCTTTGCTTTGTTGCAAAATGCCATTTTCTGACATTTATATTATGGACATGTTCAATTTGCATTTAAACAGTAATAATTGTCATCCTGATTGTGGGAAAAACAGTCAAAAGGTGAAAAGATCTGACTGAATCTTAGCACTTGAGAAAGTGATTTGCATAAAGCCTCAACTTCTAATCTTAATATATATATATATATATATGAAAAAGGAACAGTGAATCAAACTTAACTGAATATTTAATGTGTTGCTGAATATCTTGTTGTGATAAACGTATCTTCAGGGAGCCATATAGCTGATCAACCTTCTCATTATTCTAGGTCATCTGCTAATCCAGCTAATCATGAATCAAGCTAAGATCAATTAAAGTCACCTTCAAATCAAGTAATTTTTGGTGACTTAACATTTATACTTAACTTCCAATTTCTTTATATGCTTACTAATATGTCCTTCCACATTTTTTTTTTTTGCTTTTGCTTCTTCTTTTAAATTTATTCTTTGCATCTATAGTTTTGGATTTTTCAAGATCTTCCACAAATTCAAACTAGAGCTCCCTGCCCACAGTGTTCATCATACGAATTATATCTACAGGTTTGACATGAGTGAGTGTATGTGTAGGGGACAAAATCTCCCAGTGAATTATGAAAAGGAAAAAGATGAAATCCGTTCACAGCAGAGGACAGAGCAGCCTCAAAAACCTAAACACCATCATTTTATCAGCAGACAAAGCACTACAGTGCTTTCAAAGACACCTCCACACAAGCAGTCAACACCCAGATGAGTAGAGATTAACATTATGATTAACATCAGACAAAAAATCAAGGAATAAACAATACCTCAATCAAGAAGCTGCCAAACAAGCTAACAGTAAATAGCTCAACCAAAGAACCGTCAAGATCACCCACACACACAGTGATAAGACAAACCACTAGAATATACATTGAGAACAAATCCCACTCCCTACTAGCACTGATAATGTTACCTAGCTTGGCTAATGAATCATCAACAATAAAACAACCAAGCTTAGAGAACACCAAGGATTCCCTATATTTCAACCCTGAGTTACAAATATTCTCCTTTGTCAAGAAAGACAATTTCATTTGTTCTATATTTGCCTTACATGACACAAAAAAATTCAGAAACTAACTTTCATGATGCAATTTTCTACCACATACCAAACAAATATTGTTATTTGAAGTTGCAACACAGTATACTGTGTCCATTAACTCCAGGAACAACAGAAAAAGCATCAAATAACAAATGTGCTTTGAAAGACTACAAAGTGCTTCAATAACCTTATCTGATTTGCAGCTTTGAAAGAGATTCTTGCTTCAACTGGCAAAATCTACTTTGAACAGGTGATTTGACTGAAGCCTTGTCAAACTGAAGTCCTCTTTCAAAGCTCTGCCCAGCCCTAAGAGATAAGCTGTGACCTCTCTATTGCTCTAGGATTGCTCATAAAACTCTAAGAAGATTCAGTATGAAGAAGAAAAATACTCTTATTTTATACTACACTGTCAGCTATATATATTAAATACCAACTCCATGATTTAAGCATGTGGGTGTCTTCTTGTTTCCAAAAATAGGGATAGATGATCATTTTGTTTGCAATATCAGTTTCCAATATTATATTCTTAAGTAAGGGAATTGAGAAAGCTCCAGATACATTTCAATGAGGTTTAACTAGATGCAGCTTCAGTTGCAGTTCCATCTGAGATTCTTATTCTGTTATCTTTGACCCTGCCACAATCATACGACAATTGGGGTCTTACATAAAATAAAAATTGAAACATTCAGTGAGATTAAAAGCCATGGAAATCGTAGCATAAAAACTCTGAACACATACCATCAAAAACAATAAAAAGATAAGGCAGGCAGGAAATAATGGTGGTTTGCCCCATGGCCTGGACATGGAGGTTTTCTGTGTCCCTGGGTTTCACTTACAGCTACTGAATGCTAGATTGGCCTATAATCAATGGATGACAAAAAACAACCTAGCATGATTACCAATACTTGCTTGGTAACTGGGACAGGTTAAAAAAAATGTCCAATTGTGTCTGATTCTAGTGGACAGTGGTCATATTTGTTTTTTACCTAAGAAAGGAAGCATTGTCTGAAGACCCTTTCAAAATCATGTGGCTAGCATGACTATATGCTGAGGTGCAGAGAATGTTGTTACCTTCCCACTGAAGTGGTACCTATTTATCTACTTGCATTTTATGCTTTCAAACTGCTAGGTTGGCAAGATTGGGGGCAGAAATGAGGCTCACCCTAACGCTCCTCCTTTTTCCTAAGAATGCAGAACATGGTTCAAGATAAAGAAGAATGTATGAGAGAAGTAGTTGGAAGTATCTTAACTGAAATCCTGGAAAAAGATAAGGAGTTAATAATGAAAGACATTGATGAGGCCTATAGGGTATTTACAAGATATGCAAAACAACATAATTTGCCTCAAGAAATTAATATTCGATTTTGTAAGGACATATAAGAGGAAGTTTATAGGAAGGCAGGGGACCAGGTGATATCATATAAAGGACAACAAATTATGATTTTAAAGCAAATCCCTAGGAAAGTTAGAGAACAGCGGCAAAGATACCAATTTCTGACGTTGCAGTTAAGGAAAAATGCAATTCTATATAGATGGTTGATACTGGAAGGTTTATTGATAACTTTGCGAGACAAGAGGATTAAAATTGAGAACTTGAGAGATGCACGAGAGTTCTATGAACGAAACTTTAAGGCGAATGACTTGGAGACTGAGGGGGAAGCGGAAAGTGAAAGTTTAGAAGACCTACAGGAGGATGAGGAATTTAAGGAACGAGCAGATGAGAGGGGGAGAAAGGTAGAGAGGGAAGGAGCTGGTGGAAGGAAAGAACCCCTTTCCCTGAGGAAAACCCGACAGGCTAGAAAGAAAACAGAGAGCAAGCAATAAGTAAGTAGTAAGGAGGATGGTAAAGGGAGAAGTGGGGGTATCCTTATTTTCAGCTAATATTAATGGATTAAATAATCCATGTAAGAGAAAAAAAGTGTTCAACCGGTTGGCAAAAGGAAATTATGATATGATATGTCTACAGGAGGTTCATGTAAAAGGAAACCAGAAAGCGATACTGGAGAATAAAAGACTGGGAAATTTGTATACCTCCCTGACAGATCAGAAAAAAATATGTAAAGGGACACTTAGAATCTAAATTAATTTATGCCGGAAAAAAAGGTAGAGTCCTGATGGTAGAGGTAACAATGGACCAAAGGAAATGTTTGTTGGTTGGAATCTATGCCCCAAATGGATGCCAAGTAAACTTTTATGGGAAATTATATCAGAAGTTATTAGAGGTAAACTATGCCAATATTTGTTTGCTCAGGGACTTTAATGCGGTAGTAGATCCAAATTTGGATTATATACCAGAGAGAGGTAAAGCCGGGAAAAAGAAGAGGAAGCTTTTGCCAAAAATTTGTAAACAGATTAGACAGGTAACAGGGCTGAGAGACATATGAAGGGACAGAAATCCGGGAAAGAAACAAGGTACTTATTTCTCCCCCAGACACCATTCCTGGTCCAGATTAGATATGGCCTGGATGACTGCAGGATTATGTGACCAGGTATTAGATGTGGCAATTGAAGTTAATGACTGGGCAGACCATAGCCCGTTGAAAATATTATGGAGAGGAGCCCACAGAATAAAGAGATGGAAGATGGATGTAGGAGTATTAAAAGACAATGATCTACTTCAAAAGCTAAAGGAGGAGATGGCTTTTTTCTTTAGGGTCAATAGGAAGAAAGATACGAGTCCCCAGATTATTTGGGATATGGCGAAGGCGGTGATCAGAAGAGTAGTATCATCCCATATAATTGGAAAGGGAAGACCCAGAGACTGAAACGGAGTAAACTGATGGGTGAATTGAAGAAAGTGGAAGCGAGGTTGCAAGCAGATCCAGGGGACATAAAACTAGTTGAGGAGAAGAAAATAACCCGACACCAGTTAAATTTATTAGATCAGGAAGAATTGGCTACTAAAATTAGATGGGCAAAACAAAGACACTTTGAACATGCAAATAAAGCGGGAAAATGGATTACTTATAGACTGAAGAAGCAACAGGAGAGAAATAGGATAGTTTGCCTGAAGGACCAAATGGGAAGATGTATCTCGGATAAGGAAGAGAAAGGAAAAATAATAAAAGAATATTTTGCTGCCTTGTATACAGCTGGAGATGAACAGGACCAGGAGATTAGAGAGTATTTGGCTAGAGCGGACTCCCGGAAGGTCCCACTCCCAATGAAAGAAATATTGAATGCAGAGATTACTTTGAAGGAAGTGGAATTAGTATTAGTAACCGGACGTCCATTTTTGGTCGCTGCGACACAATCCATGGAATTAGTATTAAAGGAACAAAAGGGGGGAAAGATTCCAGGTATGGATGGTCTTCCAGTAGAAATTAATAAGGCCCTCTTTGAGACTTTGGGGAATTTTTGACTGAAGTGTTTAATGAGGTTCTGGTATTTGGTCAAATGCCACCCTCCTGGTCCGAAGCGTATATTACATTAATTCCAAAGGAAGGCACTGATCCGCTTCTGATCAAAAATTACAGGCCAATCTCCCTATTTAATTCCGATTATAAATTATTTTCCACGATTTAATGAAGAGACTAAAATTTTTTTTGAATGAGTACATCCACAGGGACCAGAATGGCTTCCTACCTCATAGAAAATTGAAAGATAATGTGAGAACTATACTGAATATATTAGAATATTATGAGTGTAATTCTGATCAACAGGTGGCCCTGGTCTCCGTGGATGCACAAAAAGCCTTTGACAGAGTGAGCTGGAACTTTCTCTTTGCACAATTGAGTGAAATGGAATTCGGGAAAAGATTTATCAGGGCGATCCGGACAGTATACGCAAAACAGACAGTAAAAATACTTACTAATGGGGAGGAATCTGAAAAGATTGATATAAGTAAAGGTACTAGACAGGGATGCCCATTATCTCCACTTTTATTTATCTTAACCTTAGAGTTATTATTGAATGAGGTCAGAAGGAATCAAGGAATTAGAGGACTAAGAATCAGAGGGGAAGAATTTAAGCTCCAAGCCTTTGCAGACGATTTGTTATTTACCTTGGAAGAACCTTTGGAATCGGGACCAATCTTGCTCCAGGAGTTGGAGGCTTACGAGAAAGTAGCGGGATTTAAATTAAATAAAGATAAAACCAAGATCCTAATTAAGAATATGATGAAGAATCAAAAAGTGCAGTTAGAGGAAGAACTAGGGATTCAGATAGTTAAAAGACTAAAATACTTAGGAATTTGGCTTTCATCCAAATGCTTGACCATTAAAGAAGACAACTACCAGAAACTACTGGGTCAAACTAAAGAAATGCTGGAAGGATGGAAAGGTCTACAATTATCATTATTAGGTAGAATTGCAGTAGTTAAGATGTATATCCTGCCTAAATGGATTTTTCTCTTTCAGACAGCCCCAGTTTTATTAGATACAAAATTTTTTCAATCTTTAAATCAATCTATACATAGATTTGTATGGCAGAACAAAAAACCAAGAATTAAATTGAAAATGCTTCAAGAATCCCCTTCCAGGGGAGGATTTGGCATACCTAAATGGGAGTTTTATCATCAAGCAGCTATCTTAAATTGGATTAGAGACTGGATTGCTTTGAGGAGAAGGAGAATCCTTAGCTTGGAAGGCCACGATTTGCAACAGGGGTGGCATTATTATTTGAGTCAGGAAAGGCCAAAAAAACATAAATATTTTATGGACCACTTTATCTGAAAGGTTTTGATGACTATTTGAGATCGAATAAGAAATCAATAGTACCTGATGACTCCGATTTGGCTTTCCCCTTTAGAGGCGATGATACACCTGACTCTTTATAACAGAAACAAACCATTAATTTACCAAGCTCTGTTGGATCCCTTAGGCAAAGTAAAATCTTGAAATATGCTGGTAGAATTAGGCTATGAGTTAAATTAGTGGACATACAATCAGATCCAATCTAGGACAGCTCAGGACAAAAACAAGGGAAGAATCTATAATTCCCTACAAGAACTTGATAAGATCTCTTTTAAGATTTGAAGATGTGAGATATCGTATCAACTCGGTGGAGAAGGCGGAACAGTTCTATAACAATGTGTTGAAAAAAATTCCTTCACCTCGTTCTTCTACACTTATACCTATTGAAGACATCTCAGTAGAGCAGGTTTTTCAACAGGGACTGCTAAAGGAAGGTCAAGAAGCCCCAAGGGAGGAAATTCTAGGTGCAGCAGGAGGTGTATTAGAAGATTCACTAATAGATATCCCCGAGGTGAAACCAAAGCAATCCAGAGCTACAAGAGAGGTGGAACCGGATTTGGATTTACTGATGCAAGAACCCAAGGATCAACGTATAACCAGAGCGGCAGGGAAGCAACGATTGGAAACATACCAGGAGAAGACACCACAGGAGGAGAAGGAAGCGAATGGGAAAAAGTTATATTCAGAAGCTGTGGGAGGAGCAAGACCGAAGACGTCGGCGGTTGCGGGAACTCTTCGTGAATTGCTTCGAGAGCTTCAGCCATCATCAAAATGATACTTAAAATTTTATCTTGGAATGTGAATGGTTTGAATTCACCCCAGAAGAGAAGAAAAATATTTCACTATTTAAAACAATACAATAATGATGTTGTCTGCTTACAGGAAACTCATATAAGAACCCAGGACCAGAAACTTTTAATCTCAAAAATTGGATTACAATTTATATCTTCTAGTAAGGCCAAAAGAAATGGACTTGTATTTTACATTGCCAAAAGAATACCAGCTAAACTTATAGAAGCGGATGATGAGGGGAGATATGTTGCTGTCGTAATAACTGTACAGAATGTTGAAGTGCTTCTAATTGGCATCTACGCCCCGAACCAGCAACAGGAAAGTTTTTATAAAATGCTGAATGAGAAAATTTTGCAGTGGAATTATAAATCTCTTTTGATCATGGGAGATTGGAACGGGGTGATTGATGTAACATTGGATAAAAAGACATCTGCCAAGAAAGGGAATAAGTTACCACAGACTTTTTTTGCTATGAAAGAGGAATTAGAGTTGAAGGATGTTTGGAGAATTCATCATCCAGATGAATTGGATTTTACTTTTTTCTCAGATAGACATAAATCTTTTTCGAGAATTGATTTTATGTTGGCTACTACTGATTTACTTAATGTAGTGACAAAAACAAAAATTCTTCCTAGAACTTTAACAGATCACAGTCCAGTCTGGATTGAAATGAACCCAGGTAAGCGAGAAAGGAGATCTTGGCGTATGAATGAGAATATTTTCAGATATGAAAAGTATATTAAGGAGTTAAAGGAACAAATTAAAGAATTTTTTTATATTAATTTGAATAAAGGTACACCCATTGAGATAGTTTGGGATGCATGCAAGGCCTATATGAGGGGAGTACTGATACATATGAACTCTAGACATAAAATAACTCGACAGAAGTCGAGGTTGGACTTGGAGACGGAGATAAAGGATAAAGAACAATTGCTTATTAAGAATCCGACTGATGAAAAGGTATTGTTAACTATAAAACTCCTGAAAGATCAATTTCAAATGCTGATGGCTGAACAAACAGCAACTAATCTGCAGTATGCTAAACATAATACTTTTTGTAATGCTAATAAACCTGGCAGATGGTTGGCTTATATTTTGAGGAAACAGCAAAATTCTCGTATGATAAATGCTATTGAGTATAAAGGGAAACGAATACATCAGCAAAACTTAATACACCAAGCCTTTTTAACTTATTATTCGAAATTGTATCAAGCTGATAAAGTTAAAGAAGATCTTATCGATGAATATTTGCAGAAGAAGAGAGTTACAAAAATCTCCAGTGTACAAAGTGACAGACTGGAACGACCTATAACATTGGAAGAGATTATATATGCAATAAAACAATTGAAATTATCTAAAGCTCCTGGGACAGATGGTTTGACAGCAGTTTTTTATAAGACCTTGCAAGAGGAACTGATAGAGCCTCTTAAAGACTTGTTTTGTAATATTCAACAGGGGGGAAAAATACCTCCCTCGTGGAAGACGGCTTTTATATCATTGATACCTAAAGAAGAAGACTCTGCTAAACCTGAAAATTTTAGACCAATATCTCTCCTGAATACGGACTATAAAATTTTTGCTAAAGTATTAGCCAACAGATTGATGCCAGTTATTCAAGATGTGATTCATGAAGACCAAGCTGGTTTTATAGAAGGCAGATACATGAAAGACAATGTCAGGCAACTCATAGATTTGTTGGAATATCTTGATGAAAAGAAACAGATCTCTGCGGTGCTGGTGTTTTTGGATGCGGAGAAAGCCTTTGATCGAGTCAACTGGGATTTTCTAAAAAAGATTTTGCATAAGATGAACTTTGGAGAGCAGTTTACACAAGCAATCTCGGCAATTTATCAAGAACAGACAGCACAGATCATTATTAATGGCAGTTTGACTACTAATTTTAATATACAGAAAGGGACAAGACAAGGCTGCCCATTATCTCCACTATTGTTTATTTTGACGCTAGAAGTGCTGCTGAATGCTCTACGGGACTCGGACAAAATGAGTGGAATAGTTGTAAGGCAAATAGATTACAGAACAAAGGCATTTGCAGATGATCTGATTGTTACCCTAACACGACCTTTGGAATCTATCATACAGATGAAGAACATTATAGAGGAATACGGTCTGGTTTCAGGTTTCAGCCTGAACCAGAAAAAGACTAAGATGATAGTTAAAAATATGTTGGAACCACAAAGGAAAGAGCTTGAAAGGGTGGCAGGCTTTGAAATAGCTACAAAGGTGAAATATTTAGGGGTCCAAGTTGCAGCATCTAATAAAAAACTTTTTCAAAATAACTACGAAGAACTTTGGCATAAGATTCAAAAAGATCTTGATACATGGAAAAAACTGCAACTTTCTCTGCTTGGTAGAATTGCAGCTGTTAAGATGAATGTTCTACCTAGATTTCTGTTTCTGTTTCAAATGATTCCGGTGCTTAAAAATGATAAATATCTGATGGACTGGCAAGCAGGCTTAAATAAATTTATTTGGAGTGGGAAAAAACCAAGAGTTAAATTTAAGATCATGCAAGATATACGTGAACGTGGTGGCCTTAAAGTTCCAAATCTACGTTTATATTATGAAGCAGCAGCATTGATACAGGTCGGAGATTGGATTGGAAAAACCAAAAGAGAGATTTTGAATATAGAAGGCTATGACTTGCAATTTGGATGGCATGCATATCTACTTTATGAAGATAAGAGAGACAGTGTATTTAACAGGCATATTTTAAGACACGCTTTGCTGAGAGTTTGGAAGAAGCACCAGCTTCAATTGGATTACAAAATACCTTTGTGGTTGGATCTTGGGCATATTTTGCCAAAAATAAAGTCACTCGGGGGGTTGTTGTACAAAGAGATACTTTTTATTGATGGGGGCAGTTGGTGTTTGAAGTCATGGAATACTCTGTTGGAAGATGGAGTCAATTTAACTTGGTTGCAGTACTTTCAACTTCAAGCGAGATGGAGAGAAGATCAGAAAATTGGATTAATGTTACATGAAGAGGACTTGATGACTCAGATAAAATGTACAGGACCGATGCATATTAAACGATTGTATAATTTACTGTTGGAGAGAGATTCAGAGGGGGAGTTAGTTAAAGACTGTATGATTAAATGGGCACAGAATTTTGATCAACCAGTTATGTTAGAAACATGGGAAAAGATCTGGGTCCAGAACGTTAAATTTACGCAAGCACAGAACTTAAGGGAAAATTTTTACAAAATGTTTTATAGATGGCATTTAGATCCCAAAAAGTTATCACGTATGTATCCAAATGTTCAACCTAAATGTTGGAGGTGTGATTGTTTGGATGCAACATATTTTCATATTTGGTGGACATGTAGGAAGTTGAAACCATTTTGGATTAAACTTTGGTGGGTGATGCAGAACATTTTGAAGAAGAAGTTGGAGTTTTCTCCTCAGTTTTTTCTGTTGGGAATAATCAAGGGCTTTTCAGTAACTGATACTAGGTTAATATTGTATATGATTTCTGCAGCCAGATTACTGATAGGTCAATATTGGAAGAAAGATAAAGTGCCTACCATAGAGGAATGGATATTGAAGATGTCTAATCTGGCAGAGATGGCAAAAATTTCTGCATACCTAAAGGAAAGGACCCATGAAGCTTTTGTTAAGGAATGGAGGAAATGGGTTGACTATATGAAGAAGAAATATCAAAGCAAGAAATTTCAATTAGTGCTCAGTTGAATTAGAGTTAGAATGTATTTAAGTAAATGTATGGATAGTTAAGTGGTTTATTATTATCATTAAACTGAAGAATTTATAATTGAAGTATAGTTTAAAATTTAAGATTACTAAATGTTAGGATACTTAAATAACTGTATGAAAGGTATAGTTATATGGTTAATTATTATTATTAAAATGAAGAGTATATAATTGAGGTATAGATTAAATCTTAAAGAGAATGTATTAAGTTTATTTAGCTAAATTGCTTTAATTTTTAAATATGTGAATGTTAGTGAAGCTTTAATAGTTAATAGTTTCTTATGTAAAGGGATCTCGCCTTTAAAGAATGTCGAATATGATAAGATTAATGTTTGTCAAATAGCGGAAGTCAAGGGAGGGGGGAGGGTTAGAAGGGATAGGGTGGGGGGGGGAAAGGGAGGGGGGAAAGGGGGGGTTTTATATTATAAAATGTAATGTAAAACTTTTTCAATAAAAAAAAAAAAAAAAAAAAAAAGAACTTGATAAGATCTTGTTAGGGAAGGATGAGAAGGTATTATCCAAACTGTATCAATTCCTCTTAATGGGTTGGATTGGAGAGGAGTTTATCAAGGACTCAATGAGTGCCTGGGGGAGAAATTTGGGATATTCGATTGAACTTGAAAAATGGGAAGAAATTTGGGGGAAAACCTTAAAATTAACAATGTTGGTTTCCTATAAGGAAAATATATACAAAATGCTGTATAGATGGCACCTGCCCCCAGCTAGATTATTGAGGATGTTCCCGGGAACTTCTCTGGTTTGTTGGAAATGTAATGCCGCTATGGGAACTTATTTTCATAGCTGGTGGACCTGTCGCCGAACAAAAGAATATTGGGCTAGAATTCAAAAATGGATTTTAGAAATCATAGGATGTAGGATAGATTTGAACCCGGAAACGTTTTTACTAGGCATGAAACCAGAGAACTTAAACAAATCTAATTGGTATCTCGCTCTCCACATCATCATTACAGCCAGACTCTCATTTGCGCAAGAATGGAAATCCAAAAATATTCCATCGGAAGCTACGTTAACCGCAAAGATCATGGACTGTGCAGAAGCAGACAAGCTTACTGGACTTTTGCGAGATAGGCAAGAATCGGGGTTACATAGAAGCTGGGACAAGTGGTATGCTTGGCTGCAAAAAAAGAAATCTTAAGAAGAATGAAAATATTAACTTTAATGTGAACATGGGTAAATGTTTATAGGAGCATTGTATGGCAGTTGAGAATTCTTTCTTCTGATAAACTTTTCTTTCTTTTGATGAGTTGGTTTAATGGAAGTTTGTACTTTCTCTAGGTGAAAATTGATACTTTAAAAATTTATATGTATTATATTACTCTCTGCAATTCTATCCATATTGTTATACTTTTTTTCTATATTTTTTAATAATTTTCAATTTAAAAATTAAAAAAAAACCCAAACTGCTAGGTTGGCAAGATTGGGGGCAGAAATGAGGCTCACCCTGTCACAATGTACCTGGGTCTCAAACTGCCAACCTTTTGATCAACAAGCCCAGTGCCTTCTCTAATAGGCCACTGTGCCCCCATAATTAAGATAGGTGATCCCTTAGTAAAATGTGCTCAGCTGCATTTCAGGTATGGCATCAGATAAGACTTCAAGGCAAAAAAATAGGATGGCCTTTATTATCCAGGAAACTCTGGAGACAACCAAGGCACTGTTCCACAGATAATCAGATGTGAAACCTTATTTGTAAAGTCAGTCAAGACTGAGTCATTGAGGGTTTTGGATGTTCCTATATTTTCCATCATTAACTCTAAATTGGATGACACTATCCCACTTGATGCACAATCTAAAAGTTCCTGGCCTGATAGCTCTTCCTCTATAAGCATATGGCAGGTATGACCAGGAGAGCTTTCATACCAATGTGTGTGTGTGTACATACATTTATATAAATTTCTGCAAATATGTTGCCTAACTGCCAACATAATCTATGATACTAAATAAGAAGGTTGCTGTCCATAGCATGTCTGACTCCTCTTCCAGGCACTGGGCCCAGGATGTTAGTTGCTAGTGTGGGTATATGTGATATGGGGAAAGGAAATTTTTATACCAGCTCAACTGCTTTCTGCTGTCTCCCAAACCTCTCAAAAATGGGGGAGCGTACTGTAAGTAAATTCTCTCTGAATATCTTAAAAGATGAGCAACACTGGTTAGGATGGTAGTTACTTCAGGTACCTCAGATATTGTACTCTGACTGCTTTAGGTGCTTTGGTGGATGAACTACATTGGGAGCATGTTAGGGGAACTATGAATCTGCTTTTATAGACCTCCCGGTGCCTTTTGATATCAATGATCAAGACATGCTTGGGCTTTGGGTGCACTGTTTTACAATAGTTCTTATTGAAAGGCCATGTCTTTCAATAAGAACTATTTTTGAGCCCAGAGTTCTATTTTGTTCTTCACATTGCTTCATGTCTACATGAAACAGCTGGTGGTGATGGTGGGAGAGGTCAGTCCAGTGAGGTACTATTAGTATGCTGATGACTCTCAGAATTGCTGTTCTGTATTCATCAAGCTCAAGAAGCAATCAGTACCTTTGAACATTGCCTAATTTCACTAATGGGCCGGATAAGGAGAGCAATCTGAAATTAAATCCAGACAGGATGGAGAGCCTATTGGTAGGGGGGAAAAAAATTCTGAGGGATTAAGTTCAAAGTGATGACTGGGCGAGACTGCACTTCACCAGAAAGAGCAAGTTCAGTTTTAGGAGAGCTCTTTGACCCCCATCCCCCCAGCAGTGAAAACCAGCAGTTTTCAATAAATTTACAAATACTGTCTGAATATCTACAGCTAGTGCAAATTGTGAACTCTTTTTGAATTGGCACTACTTGGTGATTATTATCCATATCTTGGTTTCAACCTCTTTTGACTTCTGGATTACATTCTGTATGGGGCTATTCTTGAACAATGATGAGAAACTGCAACTAGTGCAAAATGCAGCAACAAATCGCATGGACAATGAGAAGAAGAGAAATGCAGGATACTATGGAATGTCAGAGGTTCAAAGCAATATATCTGGACTAATGATAGACTTGTCCTATTAGTGTAGAAGTTAACATAATAAATTCAGAGTGGAACAGAAACTTAAAATGTTACTGATGGATTCCTGAAGTAGGAAAGATTGGACTAGATGACCTGTAAAGATACTTCTGACCTTAAGTGTTATGGAAACAAACAACAACAAAGGTAATATAGGTGGGGAAACATTGAATAGTTAGTAAGTATTGATCACTCTGATCAACATTTACCTGGAAAGTTGGAGAATATAAAGGGATAGAAAAAAGGAACAGTTGGCAGAAATAATTTCCCTATCTCTGTGAGCAGAATATCCCTAAACTTATTCCTTGGTTGATGGAAGGGCAAGGAATTTAATTAAATCCTTTATATCTATATTCCAAACCTAATATTTCTGATTTGTGATATGACAGCACTGCTGACACTAGTATGCAGAAGAGCCATTGTTGGATTGTACTAGAATTGTCTGCCGAATTACAGTGTCCACCTGAACAGATTCTGCTATGTCTATTTGTACAGTTTCTCTATGTATACCAAATGATCAGATTTTCTACCATTATACTATATGTACCAAAACAAACTTCTACCAGCATCTGTAGGCACAACTTTGTAAGGTGAGAATATGTTAGTATTTGTCAATGTTCCCCAGTAGAAATAAATAGTAGGAATGCTATTATCTTCTCAACAAGTTCCACTAATAACACTAATGGTATCTTTGCAAACCACTAAAAACACTAACAGATTGGTAAATCCAAAACAGCCATTTAGGAATTAGTCTATTTTGAACAGCTCTCACACAGCTCTGTGAGTTATTAAAACACTGGTAATTAAGACTAAGTACAGAATGGACCACAGTGCTTGGAGGAAGGCACTAGATTTTAATGATACACCTGTCATGTCACCAATTGGTAATCAGGTAATTTATCAACTTACTCTTTGAGAAGCAACCTGGAAAACATACAAATAAGGCTGGTAAGAATAAGCAGAGAAGAGGAAGTATTATGAAATGAAGCAAAACTCAAAAAAAACCCATGTGGTGGGTTACCAATAGTGAGACATCATATATAATTATAGTTATATCTTCAAATTATTTAGACAACCATTCTCTGCCATCCATTTTCCCTTGTAACAAAAGAAGTTTTATTCCAGAAGGGTAACAAAGTCAGCTTTAAGGAATAAAAAAAGAAAAGTCTGAGGGGAGATGTGGAGGTGATCAAAGAAACTTTTCTTCAAAATATACATGCATACAATTAAACGGCCAAAAGAGAGAGAGAGAGAAATCAGAATAATAGGTCTATCTTCCTACATTTCAAGAACAGCAAAGAAATAAATTCTGTTTTCCATTTAGCACATTTTTTTAATCCCATTAAAGGTGTTAAATGAACAGAACAGCTCGAGGCTAAGACGACAGGAAAATAAATGGAAATGTCTAATATATATATATACATATACATATACATATACATATACATATACATATACATATACATATACATATACATATATATATATATATATATATATATATATATATACACACACACACACACACACACACACACACACACACATACACAAAGTGGTGGTAGCTGCTGTATTTTTTAATTGAGCATTTTATTCTACAGCTACACCATTGCAGACTATTGCATATACAACTTCCTCCAAAAACATTCCATCTTATTTCCATTTAAGTTTTATCTCCTTGAACTCTTTCCACAGATTATTACAGATAATGTAATAATATTAGAACATGTGGTAAAATGAGCTTGATATTGCAAAATCAGGCAGGGGAATTAGGCATGAGGTTTATCTTGTTTTCCAGCCATAATTCCAAGGGGAGAATAATGTTTAAGCCTATCCAAATCGTAATTATACCGGCAGAGGCCATGATCACTGTCTCTGGAACTATCACACAGAATATGATAACGTACCTGATCAGCGGCCCTCATTAATTTTTTTGGACCTCAATCTTAGCCTAGGCAACTGATCACTGAGTGGGGTATGCATGAGAATAAATGTATGGATTATGTAAATATATGAATGAATTAAGCCAGTTTGGCCTAGCAATTAAAGCACCAAATTAGAAACCAGGAGACTGTGAGCTCTACTTCTGCCTTAGGGACAAAGCCAACTGAGTGACATTGTAGTGGTCACTTTCTCTCAGCTCTAGGAAGCAGACAATGGCAAACCACTTCTGAAAATCTAGCCAATAAAACAGGTAATCGCTAACCTGAAGGACACACACACAAATAAACATGGATAGCTCAACTAAAAGCCTGTTATTAACATTCAGCTGTCTGCAATTATTGCAAGTTCGAATCTCACCAGGCTCAAGGTTGACTCAGCCTTCCATCCTTTCTAAGGTAGGTAAATTGAGGACCCAGTTTGTAGGGGCAATAAGCTGACTTTGTATAAAATATACAAAAGTATGAAGGCTATTGCTTAATGTATTATAAGCCGCCCTGAGTCTCTGGAGAAGGGCGGCATATAAATCATTCATATATATATATATATATATATATATATATATATATATATATATATATATATATATATATATATATATACACACATACATACATACATACATCATACATACATACATACATACATACATATATATATATATATATATATATATACATACATATAGGTCTTTGGTTATTTGGGTCTTCTCCCGCGTAAAATTGGAAGTGTCTTGGTGACATTTCGACGAAGTCTCATTCATCATCTTCAGGCTGGTGTTCTCGGCTTCGTGCTTCCAGGAGCAATGTGAGATCGCAGCTGTCTCTTCCTTTTAACTGCTAGTGGGGGTGGAAGCTGATTGGGTGGGAGCTTGGCTGTCTTCTGATTGGGTGGAGGTGTGTTCTGATTGGTTAGGAGCTTGGCTGTGCTCTGACTGGATGGGGGGTTGGTTGTGCTTTGATTGGCTGGGGTGTGTTCTGTTTGGGTGGGGGCTTGGTTGTGCTCGGCTTAGTCTGAGTTGCAGGGAGATTTGAGCTGGTGAGCTGCGCTGTTGTTTTTTGGCTTCGTGTTTGTGGCCATGAGAGCTCTTCATGGTGGGTGTCAGTCTGCTTCATGTATGGATTGGAGGGGTTTGAAGTGGCTAATGATGCAGCTGCGGTATGGCTTCTGGTCCTTGGTCGTGCCTTATTATCAATGTGGGTTTGAGTCTGCTTTCTGCATGGATGTGTGGTGGTGACATCCTGTGTGGCTCTCGTGAGTGTGGGTCTGGTGTCATTTGTCATGTTAGGGACTCGTCTGTCAATAAGGGTGGGTTTCCAAATGGCTGGTAGGCGGGAGATATCGTCTCGTTTGTTCATGCTGTATGGGCGTTTTTCTATCTCGATGGCTTCTCTCATTATTCTGTTGTTAAAGTGTTCAGTTTTCTTTAGCTGCTGGGACCCGGAGGAGACCAACTCTGTGGGATCTTACCAGTCGCTGGAAGCTATGAGGTAGAAGGCGGTCTCGAAGATAATCTGGCCCTGAGCCATGTAGGGCTTTAAAGGTAGTAACCAACACCTTGAATTGTGATCGGAGACCAATAAGGAGCCAGTGCAGCTCACGAAGAATTGGTGTAATGTGGTTGTACCTAGGTGCACCCATAACAGCTTGCATGGCTGCGTTCTGGACCAACTGTAGTCTCCGAACACTTTTCAAGGGTAGCCCTATGTAATGTTTCACATAATTTTAAAAATGTTTTCTGGCTGTCAGTGAGATATAATTGGCACAGTTGGCAGCATCTATTAGAAGAAATAAGAATGTTTATGTTTCAGATGGTAATAGGAACATGGCATATCCCTGCAGCATCCCCCACCCCAGGCCTGCTATACTGCCTCATTATGGTGGAGTTTGTTTCTGGGAGGAATGAATGAAGAACACCAAGAGTGTACACTAAGAATATGTATTCCCAGCATCACCCAAGGCATGAAGCAGTGGTGAAATCCAATTTTTTTTAACTACCGGTTCTGTGGGCGTAGCTTAGTGGGTGTGGTGTTGCTTGGTGGGTGTGGCAGGGGAAGGATACTGCAAAATCCCCATTCCCTCCCCACTCTGGGGAAGGATATTGCAAAATCTCCATTTCCACCCTACTCTGGGACCAGCCAGAGGTGGTATTTGCCAGTTCTCTGAACTAGTCAAAATTTCCACTACTGGTTCTCCAAGCTGCTCAAAATTTCTGCTACAGGTTCTCCGGAATCTGTCAGAACCTGCTGGATTTCACCCCTCCATGAAGACCATTCCAGCTGCCCATCTAAAGGAGGCAGGCACCTATATTGGGCAGAAGCGATATAGGAAGATGTTGGAGGCAGGTTATCACTTTAGTAGTAGTAGTAGTAGTAGTAGTAGTAGTAGTAGTAGTAGTAGTAATAATAATAATAATAATAATAATAATAATAATAATAATAATAATAATAATAATAATAATATTTTTATACAGCTCTTCTCCCGAGGACTGCGGCCAAGGAGTCCGCTGACAGCACCGTCCGGGGGAAAGGGAGTCCTTGGGGCAAAAGTATTCCGGCTAATGGGATAGCGCGTCCGCCCTCTGGTTGAGGTGGCTCGGAATGTATGTGACGTGGAAGTTGAACCGGGCGAAAAACAACGACCACCAGATCTGCCGCTGGTTCAAATTCCTGGCCGTGGTGAGGTGCTCCAGTTTCCAATGGTCCGTCCGCACCTCCACCTGGTGTCGGGCCCCCTCGAGGTGATGTCGCCAAGCCTCGAACGCGGCCTTGATAGCCAGCAACTCCTTTTCCCAGATGGTGTAGTTGCGCTCGGAAGGAGTGAGTTTCCGGGAGTAGTAAGCGCAGGAAAAAAGAGTGCCGCCATCCACTGGAGCCTGTAGCAGCACCGCCCCAATCGCCACGTTGGATGCGTCTGTCTCCACCACGAACGGACGGTGTGGATCGGGGTGCCTCAGGACCGGCTCCATGACAAAGGCCTGCTTGAGAACCTCGAAGGCCTGCTGCTGCGGGGGCCCCCACTGGAACGGGACCTTCTTCCGAAGGAGCTGGGTCAACGGCACGGTCAGGGTGGCAAAGCCCGGGATGAAGGTCCGATAGTAGTTGGCGAATCCCAACAGACGCTGGACGTCCTTCACCCGACGTGGGGGTTCCCAACTGCGCAAGGCCGCCACCTTGTGTAGGTCCATCGCGATGCCCTCGGGGGTGATGATGTGCCCGAGGAACTCTATGGAAGTTTGGAAGAAGTAACATTTCTCCAACTTCGCATAGAGCTGGTGCTCCCGCAGGCGCTGCAGGACCTGGCAGACATGCTGGAGGTGACTTTCCGGGGTCCGGGAATAGATCAAAATGTCATCCAGGTATATCAACACGAACCAATCCAGCATGTCCCGGAACACGTCGTTCATCAAGTGCTGGAAGACCGCGGGGGCGTTGGTCAACCCGAACGGCATGACGGTATATTCAAAGTGTCCGTATCGAGTGCCAAATGCCGTCTTCCACTCGTCCCCCTCTCGCATCCGCACCAGGTTGTAGGCTCCCGGAGGTCGAGCTTGGTGAAAATCGAGGCCTCCCGCAACCTCTCCATCAGCTCCGGAATCAGCAGCAGGGGATAGCGATTCCGTACCGTGATGGCATTCAAGTGCCGGTAGTCGCAACACAGGTGCAAGTCCCCTGTCTTCTTTTTCACGAAGAGGACTGGGGCTGAGAGCGGGGAGGTCGAAGGCCGGATGAACCCACGGGCCAGGTTCTTGTCCAGAAAGTCCCGTAAGGCGGCCAGCTCGGGCTCCGACATGGAGTACAGGCGTCCCGAGGGCAGGGGCACGTTGGGCATCAAGTCTACCGTGCAGTCGTAGGGTCGGTGAGGGGACAAGCGATCCGCCTCCTTCTCGCTGAACACGTCGGCGAAAGATGTCAGCTCCGGAGGCAAGGAGACGTTCGGGGCAGAGACGTCCTGGCCGGCACAGGTGTGCCGAAGATGGTCGACACACTGCAGGCTTGGGAACGAGATGGCATTTCTCGAACATGCCACCTGAGGGTCGTGCGCCCGAAGCCAGGCCATCCCCAGGACCAAGGGGAAGTGCAGGTCTGCGGTCACATAAAACTGGATCGCCTCCTCATGGTTCCCAATGGCAAGGCGCAAGGGCTGGGTAGCGAAGT
Organism: Masticophis lateralis; assembly: GCA_030761175.1. Lineage (NCBI taxonomy): Eukaryota > Metazoa > Chordata > Lepidosauria > Squamata > Colubridae > Masticophis > Masticophis lateralis. Next base: position 184,800,209 of record JAUDYJ010000003.1, read on the forward strand.
TGATGGGCCCCGCCACAAGTTCCCGCCCATCAATAGTTTCGACCCTCAACGGAGGGTCCACTGGAACCAAGGGAACCTTGTAATGGGCCACAAAGGCCTGGTCCATAAAGTTCATGGTGGCCCCCGAGTCCACCAGCGCGTGCGCCTGGAGCCCCTCCGACCGATTAGCCAACAACACCCGGGTGTTCAAAATCAAGTGCCGAGGGGGCTCACAGTCCACAGCCGCCGACTCCGGTGGGGCATGGTCACCTGCCTGACCCAGAGTTTCCCCTAAGCCAGGCCTGACCCGTTTCCCGGCTGGTCACGCCGAGGCTCCGGAACAGGCTTGAGCGATCCACTCCACTTCTGGGGACACGAGGCGGCGAAATGTCCAGCCTCGCCGCAATAGAGGCACACCCCCCCTTGGCGTCTCCGCATCCGCTCCTGGGCCGTTGAGATCTGGCTGCTCCGAGCTCCATGGGCTCCTCAGCCGTCGCCACCAAACGCGGTACCGTCCGGGGCGCTGTCGGTACGAAACGCGGGGGTGCCGGTGCTGTCGGTGGTTCCGGAAGAGCCCTACGGGGCCGTCGCCATTGTAGGCGGACGTCGATGCGCAGGCAGTGGGTCACCAGCGCGTCCAGGGTCTGTGGCGCCTCCACCCGAACCAGCTCGTCCTGCATCTCATCGCAGAGGCCGTCCTGGAAGGCATCCATCAGCGCCGCCTCATTCCAGGCCGAATCCTGGCCTAGCAATCGGAACTCCGCAATATAGTCCTGCAGGGGGCGCTTGCCTTGGCGAAGGTCCTTGATGCGCCTTGCTGCCGTCTGCACCCGGAGGGGGTCCTCAAACATGGTGCGCAGGTGTTGCAAAAAGCCCTGATAGTCCAGAAGCAAGGGGCTGTCTTGCAACAACAGGGGCGTGGCCCATCGGGCGGCAGTGCCAGAGAGGGAGCTGATAATAAAGGCCACCCGAACCCGGTCATCCGGAAAATCCTCCAGCCGCATTGCCATGTACAGCTGGCACTGTCCCAAGAAGGCCGGGAACATTTCCTGCTGCCCAGAAAACTTATCTGGCATGTTCATTGGGCATCTTGGACGGGGAAGGGGAGCAGGTGGAGCTGCTACAGGAGCATTTCCCAAAGCAAGTTGTGCAGTTAGCTGTGCTACTTGCTGTTGCAGAAGTTGATTGGCCTCCAGCATCTGCTGTACCTGCTGCTGCAGCTGTTGGTCCATCGTGGGTTAATGATGGAGTTGTGGTGATGAACAAGATGATCTGTCCCCCCCTTCAGAAACCCACAAAAATGCAGCCAGTCGAGGGTTAAGAAGCACTTGGCACACTCCACAGTTCTTATCTCAAACTTGGCAGCGATATGCACACCGTCTGCCAAGGACTTTAATAGTACACAGAAAGAAAAGCACCACAAATATTCAGCAAAGTCTCTGATCAGCTTCAGCTTGTAAACTCCAATGCCTAACCGATAGTATAATTTGTTCATCACAGAGATCATTACCACCCCTCTGTCTGTTATATAGTCTCTCTGGGTGTGGTCCAGTGACTCATTGATCCTGTGACTCCAATCCAGTGACTCAGGTCTATTCCCTCATACGTCTCCGCAGCTGCAGTAATCGTTTCTCTCGCCTTCTTTGGCGTGCATCCAGGAATGACGTCTCTCCCTCACTCTCATCTGAGACACCTGTTTCCCCACTACTTGGCTCTCTTTCAGCTGGCACCTGAGACGGTGCCAGAGGGGGGGGGCTGGAAGATCTGGCTGGCTCCTCTTCCTCCTGCTCAGAGCTTCCTTCCTCCAATGGGATAGGCTCAGAGGACGGGGCCACAACACGAAGGTACCCAGGTCCTATGCCATGGAGCGCTTTAAAGGTAGTGACCAGCACCTTAAATCGCACCCAGAAGACCACTGGGAGCCAGTGAAGCTCGCGCAGGAGAGGTGACATGTGGGTACAAGTTGTGCCCATAACCACCTGCGCGGCCGCATTCTGGACCAGTTGGAGCCTCTGAGTGCTCTCCAAGGGGAGCCCCATGTAGAGAGCATTACAGTAGCATTACAAGGACGTGAGTGACTGGCACAAGGCATTCCGGTCCAGAAAGGGCCGCAACTGGCAAATCAGGCGAACCTGATAAAAAGCCCCCCTGGCCACGGCCATCTTATGCTCTTCTAAAGACAGCTGTGTATCCAGGAGGACACCCAGATTGCGAGCCCTCTCTGTAGGGGGCAGAGATTCACCCCCAATAGGCAGTGATGGCACCAGCTGACTATATCGGGACGCTGGAAGCCACAGGCACTCGGTCTTGGAAGGGTTGAGTCTGATCCTATTTCTCCTCATCCAGACCCGTATGGCCTCCAGGCAGTGAGACATCACATCAAGGGCATCATTGGGGTGGCCTGGGGTGGAAATGTATAGCTGAGTATCATCAGCGTACTGATGGACTCTCACCCCAAAACCATGGATGATCTCACCCAGCGGCTTCACATAAATGTTGAACAGAAGAGGTGAGACGACCGACCCTTGCGGCACTCCCTATGAAAGGTGCCTCGAGGTCGACCTCTGCCCCCCTGCCAATACAAACTGCGAATGGTCGGAGAGGAAGGAGGACAACCACTGCAGGACGGTGCCCCCTATTCCTAACCCCCTCAACCGCTGCAGCATGATACCATGGTCAATGGTATCAAAAGCCACTGAGAGATCTAATAGGACCAGGACAGAGGAGCAACCCCTGTCCCGAGCCCTCCAGAGATCATCCACCAATGCGACCAATGCCATTTCTGTGCTGTACCCCTGCCTGAAGCCCGACTGGTATGGGTCCAGATAGATAGCTTCATCCAGGTACCAGGGAAGCTGTCGTGCCAACACACTCTCAACAACCTTCGCTACGAAACGAAGGTTGGAAACTAGATGGTAGTTAGCTAATTCAACCGCGTCCAGGGAAGGCTTCTTGAGGAGGGGCCTCACCACCGCCTCTTTCAAGGCAGCGGGAAAGGCACTCTCACTCAAGTAGGCATTTATAATCCCCTGAAGCCAACCTCATGTAACCTCCCGGGAGGCCAGGAGGGACATGGGTCCAATAAACATGTGGCAGCACTAGTGATAATGCAAAGGTATCAATTCATTTCACTTGGGAGACACAATGTAAACCATTCCTGTATTTTAAAAAAAAAAACACGGAAAGAAGGAAAATATAAAGCGATTGATGATACCTATGTGGTTGCTAAAAGTTGAAAATGACTTGATAGCACATAATCAACATCCCTGCAAACAAGAGATTTTGGGACAGATCAAACTAATACTTTAAAGGGCATTGCGAAGATGAAAACATTACAGTGAGCAAAGAAAATATATGTGTTACTGATTTCTATGTGGAAAATTAGGGACATTACAATGAATAGCATCAGTGTGCACACTCTGTGGAAGACTGGTAGAGATTATTATGCAAAAAGTTACGCTGCAAACTTCTGTATTAACAGTGAAGAGATGCACCTCCTTGCTGGTTCATCAGAAGGCAGTAAGAAGTATCAGAAAATCTTCATTGTAAATAATTGGGATAAATTGAAAACAGTTTTAATTTCTGGAATTCTTTTAATCCCATTCCATTTGTCTAAGTAAATCTTGCTAAAGAGAACCCTGTGAAATATGTGCAAGAAAAGAATCACTTTTGGTCTATGTTGCTACTGAAGAGCCAGAGAGAACCAATCTAAAAGAAGTAGAACAATTGTCTGGGGAAAAAACATATTGAGAAGCACATAAACCAGCCTTGAAGGAGAAACAGGTAGTTATGTTACATTTTTTGTTTGCAAGCTGCTCAGGAGGGAGAGATGTGAAATATGAGCAAGAGAAAAACAAGTAGGAATTTGCTGAAGCAGACATGCAAAAGCCAGTGTAGGAAGCTGAACGGTTATATCAGAAATCATACCGGGCATTAGATTCCTTAGAAAACAAATAAACAGCAATTAAATATCTGTAAAGACAAAATCAGAAGTTGTTTATTAAAAGTAGGCAAATGGGATGATGGAGGAAAAAAATGCTTTAAAAAGAATTGGTAAAGGAATTGAGTACAACACCAACTTCAAGTTCTGTAAAAAATTTGATTATCAATAGAGAAAACACCAGATGAGCATCCTTGGAGGCAATTCTTAACTGCTGTTGTAAAACAGTTTCTCCATATGAACCTCAGTTAATTGCTAAAATAGTGAACCTGATAAATTACCTAGAATAGATTTGAAAAATACAAAAAAGTGTCATCTTGGCCTTTGAGGAAGTTAAGAAGAGCAATTCCTTATACCACACCAAGGATGGAGAATTTAGTTTGTGTTAGAGATATGATGTAAAATTATTTTTAAGTACCAGCAAAGAAAAAGGGGTCACCTGATATGAGTCTATACATGCAACCTCATAAAACTATGGCAACTTTGATGGATAAGCAGATTTAAGAATGCCTTTATGCTCATCGGTCCCCCATATTGAAGGGATAGGATAGACATGGAATCCCTGAGACTATTGGCCACAGTATTTGCTTCAGCGTATTGAAAACATTAGAGACTGGAACAGATTGTTGGGATGTTTTTTAAGTGGATATATCCTGTAAATCTTCAATTAGGGCTAGGTAGAGAAGGAATATCAAAGGAGAAAAACTCTGCATAGAAAGTTCAAAGGACTAACAAAACATGGATTTTTAGAAGGAGAAAAATTCCAAAGAGGAAAGAGTGTGGAGACAGAAAACTAAGGAGTAAGTTATGGAAATTGTTTATACTATTTGGGGTAGATACCAGTACTATTCTATTAATGGAGAACAATAAGGAAAAGATAGTTTGTACAAGCTCAAGAATGACTGGACAAAGAGAAGAAGACAGAACTCGTAAGGCAGTCCCATTATTGAACCAAGGTTCTCAAAGAAAAATCCAAGGAAAATAATAACAGAATAAAAGGGATCAGGATAAACTTCGGGAATAATAGAATTAATGTGAAATTGTAAGGGTAACATTTAAGGAAAATCTGTAAGTAATATCCAAAGACTGGCCTGGGCATCTTTAAATAATTTTAGCTGCATTAAGGTACAGTGATTGATAATATTTTGGTTTTATATTCTATCGAATTTTATTCAATGTATCTGATCTCATCTGATCTCAGAAAGTGGAAAGTTTGAGTACAGCCATTCCTGTACAGATAATGTATAGATGGTGTAGTGAAATGGAAAAAGCAAAAACAACAAGAGAATAAAGAATTGAAAGTGATCTTGGTAATGGGAATGAAAATATTGCATAAACACATATACATGCACACATATGAAAATATGTGAGTTTCAATCATATCAACTTGGTCAGTTAAAAAAGAAAGATTCTTGGGGCCATGGTTAGCCAAAAATACACTTTACTAAAGCCAAGTGCTTAAAGAAGAAGCAAAGCTAGATCCCTTGCCTTCATCAGATGGATGGTTCTGAATTACCTAGCATGACCTTAGAATGGGCAGTGGCTCTCACAAGATGGTACAATGCATAGTTTCAGTTGTGGGTTGCCCCCGGTTTGGACCGGTTCACAAGAACCAGAAGTAAAACCGGTGGGAGGCTCTGCCCACTGACCCCAACGTCATCAGGAAGCTTCGGCGCAGGTGCAGAAGCATACACAACACAGAAGCTCAAGCGCACAGCCCCATTGCGAACCAGTAGTAAAGGTAAGTACAACCCACCCCTGCAAAGTTTGTGTACATACAAACACAAATATGCATTCATGAAGAGAAAACTGAAAAGGTTTTAACAGATACATTGATGTGAAGAAAATTTTAATAAATATCTAATGCTGAATGAAAAAACCCATGCATGTGGCAACATATAATGGATTTGTTGAATATACCAAAGACAATATTTTACAGAAAAATAGTGCACAACAGGGATGACATCCTAAGACTACAACTGATATTAAATCAGGCAAATTAACCAGATTCTCATTTGGACTAATTTTTAAAATATTTACAAGAAAAAATAGAAAAGACAGGCAGTTTTAGAGGGACAGCATAACTACATAGTAATCAGAACAAGTAGAAAATAATGAGCAATTTGGGGAAGAAAAAGTTCCAAAAATATAGCAGCAATTCCCTGATGAATACAATAATGTAAGACAGCTCCAGTGGAATATTGTGTTTGTTTATGTCTCGCTGTGTGTATGTGAAAGAGAGTGCGTATAAGTAGCCACTTAAAAGCAGCATAAGGTTGTAGAGCAAGGCATTTGTGAGATAATAAAAGATCTGGAGAAACAAGGAGTAATAAGGAAGACAAATAACCCCTTCAATAATCTAATTTGGTCAGTGGTCAAAGCAAATGGAAAAGTTGAGGATTTATTATCCATAAATCAAAAGGGCTACTCTATTGGTGACACCTATTATAGCCAATACATCAAATATTTCAAAGATGGTTCAGATGGGAACCATAACCAAATGCCATGTTCATCCCATATTCAGGCTTGAACTTGACTGGAAAGGGTTTAAATAATACACTTCATCCAGGAGATTATATGGCAGGTACCCCTGTCATAAAATCTCATTCTCAACAACCTTTCCCAAGAAAGGGAAGATGGGAGACAGGATTAAAATTATCCAGTAGGAAGGAATCTATTGATGGTTTCTTAAGAAGACCATGGCCCACAGCCTCCTTCCCATCCTACAGGAAACATTAACCACCACCAGAACCCACCTGCATGTCACCTCCTGGGAAGCTTTCACAAGCCAGGAGGGGCATGCATGTAAAACACAGGTACTTGTAATAGTAAAAATTAAAAAAAAAACATGAAAAATTAATACTCAAGGTTTTAATAGTCAAAGGAAGTTGAACTTGAAAAAGGTACAGTGCCCAGCTGCAATAATGGATCTAGAAACCTTTGTACTTTATAGGAGTAATCATTGACTTAACCTGCCCATTACAAATGTAAGTCAGTATGGTCCTAAAGCAGGTCCTGATTTTACAACATTTTTTTGTGGCAGTCATTAAGTGAATCTGTGGTAGTTAAGTGAATCTATTGTTCACTAAGGGGCATGTTTGCTCAAAACCAGAAGTAAACACTGGGGGCTTTTTGTCAAAATATCATAAATTGTGGTCATATGACCACAGAGTGCTTGTAAGTACTTTTGAAGGGGTCTGCCAGAACTTCAAATGGTTACTAGATATCAGTTGTAAATTGAGAATTACCTATATTGGGGCAGGAAATATTTTCCAAACTAATAGTTTTCCTTTTAAATATCTATTGGCTACAATGAAAACGTCACATGTAAGCAATATAATTTTATCTCAAAGGGGCTGGAAATTAAAGTGGAAATTAGGTAGAAACATTGGGGCAGGGATGAGATTTGTTAAGTATAGCCTTGACAGAACAGGTGGCACTCACAACTATGAATAGAAACAATATAGTAGGGGACTTCCGGTGGCGCCTTCCTCGTTGGCGGCGGGCTTTCCCATGCCCGCCGGTCTCCCGGCACGTTAGAGCCGCCTCACAGCTGGCAGGCGGCTCGAAAAACCTGTTCCTCGACGGGAGGAACAGGCAGAGCTTCTGGGGGTGAGGTAGAACCTCTCTGAGCCCCCCAGGAATTTTCCATGTCCTGGGGAGGGCTCAGAGGGATGGTTCCCTCCATACCCCCAGGGTATGCTCCGCGCCGAGAGGATCCTCCGCTAATTATTTAATTAGCGGAGCCAGACGTGGGAGCAACACCACGATTGAAACCACATTTGGAGCAAGCTGGAAAAGAGAAAAGAAAAATTCAAGCAAGTATGGATTTTTTCCTTAACAGAGTTTTTTTCGGAAGAGGAGGGGGGGGATGGGGGAAGGAGAGGAAGAAAACTGAAAGTCTTTAAAATGGCGACAGGCTCTGCCTGAAAGGAAAGTGACAGTGGAAATGGAGTGCAGAGCTTAGTCTTGAAAGGAATATCCTGTTACAGACAAAGAACCCAAAGGAATAGAGGCTGATTTAAACAGATTTTTTCTACCCTTTTTTTTTCTTTTCTCTATTGAAGTAAGGAAGATTCTTTTTCTTGGGTTTTTTTTTTTAAAAAAAAGTAAAGATGCCTAAACCTAAAGAAAGGGGGGGCTCCCCTTTGAACCAGATGAATAAAGTTGAAATGTCTCATGTCCAGAGACTTACAGAACAGGAGTTAAAAGAGTTAATTACAAGGTCCTTAGAGAGTGTGGTAGATAAGATAAAAGGTTCACAGAAGGATCTTGAGGAACTGGTTTCTGGGAAATATGACCAATTAAATCAAAGCATTGCTCAAGTAGCCTCAGATTTTTCAACAGCGCTGGCTGCAATGGGGAAGAAAATGATTGAGATGAGTAGTAAATTTGAATCTCAAATACAAGAGTTACAAATGAAACTCCTGGAAGCAGAGGCCAATAACCATAATATTCAGAATGATGTTATTATGCTTCAAATTAAGACTATGGAATCTGCAATTAGATTGAGAGGGATAAAAGAAGATAACAGAGAAAACCTAAGGACAACTTGTGCAAAGGCCTTTGCAGAATTATTAAAGTTACAAGATGAATCAATTCTGGGCTCTATAGTGAAAGTTTACAGAGTTAACTCACGTTTGGCTAAACAAAGGAATTTGCCTAGAGATGTCGTTGTCTACTTCACGGATAAAAGACTGAGAGATGATATTCTACAAAAGTCTTATTCCGATAGACTGCAGGTAGCAGGCACACAAATCAGGGTCTTCAAAGAGCTACCTTCGAAGGTTTTAAAAGACAGGAAAGATTTTGATTTTTTGGTCAAGGAATTGAAGAGAAGTAATATTCTATTTAGATGGGACTTTCCAACTGGTATAATTTTTAGATATCAAGGTGTGAGACACTGTTTGAATACTATTGAAAAAGCAGAATATTTTTATCAAAATATTTTTAAGGGAGCACCGAAACATCTCAAGAATAAAAAGTCAAAAATAGAGTTTACAAAATGTGAAAAGAAAGAAGAAAATCAAAGTGTGTTAAAAGTAAAAGGAGATTTTGGTGGTTGTCCAGAGGATTCTATTATGGATTTTTCGGATGAGAAAACTGAATACCCCAGTGTTCCTGGGGGATTACAAGACCTTGAACTGCTGGAGGAAGATTCAAAAAACAAAGTTTTACATCGAGATGACCAGCAGCAGAGGTCCAATACTCTTCAAGACATGGGGGTTGATGCTAATCGACAGGAATTAGAATTCAATGAAGAAATCCGACTGGAAACCACAGGTGATAAATTTAAAGAGCATCCTGAATTGCTTGATACTGAATCAGAAAGCATTGAAAGATTTGGAAAAAATGGATTAAGCACAATAACTGGTTAAAAGTTCATTCTAAATTGGACTAATTTTAAACTTACACATTAAAATGGATTATAAAAATTTTTACTATGAAGTTTATGAAGTTTATCCTGGATTGGACATGATATCCTGAGTTTTGATAGATTGCTGCAAAATTAGCAGCGATCACTGGTTACCCAATTATATATTTTGGTGGAACATATCGTCTAGGAGAAGACTAAGAACTTGAAAACATCTTATAACCCGAAGGATTGACTTGCAAAGGGTGGCAGGATTTGAACTAATTTCAAAGGAACATCTGGGAAGCAGCTTTTGTTTGAAAGGCTGCAAAAGCTTATTTTTAGGTATAGTATAAGCTAGCTGGAATGATTTTTCCTAGAGGAGTGAATATCTTCGTGGTTGGATTTTACTTATATAAAGTCACTTGGGGGGTTGTGTGGAGAAATGTTTTACTTTGCTGATGGGGGCAGCGGTAAGATGAAGATTATTGAAGCGGATTTATGAGAGGAAATATATTTGACATCACTCAAGTTGAAGAGAAGATCGAAATTTGGATTATATAGACTGAGAAATGAATTAAATAAAAGATAATTTTCTTTATGATATAACTGTATGATTATAACTATATATGCATATATATTTTTTGTGTTTTATGTTTTTGGGGGTTTTTTTCTCTTTAGTTAAGGGTGTAGTTAGGATAGAACTATAATGGTGTTCTTAACTATAATGGGGTTTTTTATTATTATTATTATTACAATATTGTTTAAATATATTAATGTTTGTTCCTGTTAGTTTGTTTTTTACTTTTGTGCCCTCTTTCCTTCTTTCTCTTTCTTTTCCTCTTTCGAAATTTGTTTAATTTAGAATTTGAATATTTAATAATCTTTTTCTTTTTCCCTTGTTCTAAATTTTGTTTTTTTTAAACTTGTAGCGGAAGTCAGGGGGGGGATAGGGAGGGAAAGGGTTGGGGAGGGAGGATGGGAGGGGTAGGGGAGGGGGATGGGGGGGAGAAAATGGAAAAATTTTGTATTGTAAAACTTTTTCAATTAAAAAAAAAAGAAACAATATAGTAGGCAAAACAAAGAGAAAGAGAAACAATGTATGACATGGGGTAATTATATTGGTAGTGAAAAGTAAAGGAATGGCAGGGGGGGGGCATTTCTTGGTAATAAGTTCCTTTACAGAAAAGAGGATTTATAGAATAAAAAAATATACATTGTAAAAAAAAATAGTAGGTGCTAAATGGAATAAATCAGCACATGCAAACTTGGACTCAAATGGATAATTATAGCCAAGGCAAATTATTGATACATTAGCAGGCTATTATACAGCAAGAAAGAGAAGAATGGAAAAGAATAGGCTAAACCACATACAAAAGAAAAGAACCAACTATCCCATTTTGCTTAATGAAAGGGTGGATTACTTAATAAAAGGACAAATAAAAGAGATAGCAATATAGCTGTTTAAAAACAACAGAAGAGGAACAATTAATTTGGAATATATGTTGTTTGAATAAATCTTAAAAAAATAAAATCACCCAAACAGAAATAAATTGTGCAAAAATTAATAGAAAAGTGTCTGAATAGTTCATCGTTGGTTTGAAGCCTAAAATTACAATTACCTGTGTCAAAGAGAATATCAAGACCAGGAGATTACAGATGAATTGTACAAAAGGGTTACTAAATTTACACTATAATTTTTAGATCATCATAAGTATGTTTTCAGGATACACAGAAAGATTTCTAGCATCAAACAATAGAATTCAGTTTACAAGTCAGAAACTTAATAATGAAGTAGTTAGTATATTTGGGACATTTCAACTGACAGTGAATCATTTATTTCACAAGTATTATGTAAAACAGATAGGAATGAAAAGAAATCTATATATATCATATTCAGGACAAACTTCAGGAATAATAGAATTAATGTGACATTATAAGGGTAACATTTAAGGAAAATCTGTGAGTAATATCCAAAGACTGGCCTGGACATCTTTAAATAATTTTAGCTGCATTAAGGTACAGTGATTGATAATATTTTGGTTTTATATTCTATCCAATTTTATTCAATGTATCTGATCTCATCTGATCTCAGAAACTGGAAAGTTTGAGTACAGCCATTCCTGTACAGATAATGTATAGATGGTGTAGTGAAATGGAAAAAGCAAAAACAAGAAGAGTTCAAGTAAAAGTTACACAAAATTAGGAAGAGGTGCTATATAAAAGGGGCAAAGAAAACGAAACTGAAGCAGTGAAAACAAAAATGAATTTGAACCAAAGTCCAGACTCTGATGACATACTTGAGATATATTGCAATCAAGGTAATGAGGGAGAATCAACAATGTCATGAAGGGCGTTGAGGGGAGGAGGTGGAAAGAATGGATTATCTGATATTTTATGTATCATAAGGATGGCATGAATACAAAGGATATTCTTTATTGTATGTTTTAAGCATATTGTATTTCATCCTCTTTGGAATATATTCTGATTTTTTAAAAATGAAAGCTTTACTGTATTTTTAAAATAGCTTAATGCAACTCTTCAAAATACCCTGCACAATACCTGAAAAAGCTAGATAACAAAAAACAAAAGGAAAAAAATTGTAAACTCTCCTGGAACTGAAAGTTGGGGTTATGGTTAGGAACCACAACAGCCAAATACTACTGTCCAAAACATTAATCTTAATAATATTTTGCTCTCTAGATCTCTGCTTTCCTTTTATGTTTCCTTACTACTTTAGGAGTAAAAAAAAACACACTGTGCTTTGTTTATACTTGCGTTTTATAGCATAATATATATCCTTTTTTATTTTAGACTGCTACCACATGGAAGATCCCACAATTACAAGGAGAATTTATAGCAGACAATGCTCTGCTTGCCAAGAGCCTTAGCTATAAATAAGATTTTTCCCCACTGTATTTTCCTTCAAAATGGTTTGTTTGCTTTAAAAAAACAAGGTGGGGGAATGAAAAACACCCACAATATCTTCCAATTCTTTATCCATTATAATTGAGTGAGCTCCTGCAAAACTATTTCATTACTGAGATAATATGTATTGCAGCTAATAATGAAATTTGGGATATTTTGCATTTTTTAATTTAGGATGGCAGAACATTAGCATTTTAAGTTTTTATTGTTCTATGTGATGTTTACCCATTGAGCACAGAATCACAATGTCAGTAATGGAACATAACAGCCAATCCACTAAACTGAACATTTGTGGGAATAAAATCCATTATTTCAGGAATCTTCAATGTTATTATCCCAACATTTGAAATAAATCTAAAATGTTCCCTAGTTAAAATCTGAATTGAAAGAATCTATCTGTGATCTGCAGATGAAAACAAATTAACCATAAAAACTTAGTGGAGCTTACACATAAAACTAATATATGACTTTTAACCTGGAGTTTGAAAAATAACCACAACAGACCACTAAACAAAAACCAATCAAACTTCATCCTGCCTCAGTATAATGTGAACCTATGCTTAAATTTGGCTAAACATCTGTCAGATATTGCCTGTATGTGATGCACCAGAGACTAGAAGGGGTTACGTCTTTACAGACATCACATGTGATTGTATCAGCCAATGAACACTCTTATTGGACTCTTACCCAGAGATCCCTTGGATATCTTCATCTCTCTCTCTCTCTCTCTCTCTCTCTCTCTCTCTCTCGTTTATCAGCAAGACAGCAAGTGAAGTTCTCTCTCCTCTCAACTTCTGAGTCATACAGTTAGGGTAAATGCAACAGGACACTCTGTTCATGCATTTATATATTTTGTAAATATTAAAACAACCTTTTTTGAACCTGAAGCTGTATTGACCAAATAACTTCTCATAGAACCGAATAAGCATGACCATCAATATATATATCTGACAACATCACTAGGCCAAACCAGAGAAATTAAATGAGATATCTGAGTTATCAGAAGGCATTTACAAACAGACTGAGAGTGCGCCCATTCAGCTGTTCTCAAGCTGGTTTTTTCTGACAAATCTACAAACATTTTGTTTTTATTTATTTATTTATTTTGCAGAACTAAAAATGGCAGCTCAAAATTGTTTATCCTCTGAATGAGCTGAGACACTGAGGTAATTATTTTTACCAAATTTGGCAGAAGGAGAGATAAACTGCCCATCTCTGACATGGAGTGAGATCCCACTATTAGCTGTGGCAATGTCAGTTTTATCCCCCATATTTATTTCATGATTGCTGTTGCTGAAAATGGCAGCGACTGTTTTAATAACCTAGACACTATTTTTGCATCTTCTGCAATGACCTCTGTGTCAGGTATTGCCTGGAGCATTACGTCAGGGAGGGAAATAGCAGCCATAAAAAAATATTCCAAGAAAATTCTCCTTTGTAGGGTTTCTAGAAGTCAGAAGCCAGAAGTAATGTACAGAGAAGAAAACAATCACAAAATATACCCCAAATGTTTTTAAAATTCTTTTCTCTCAACTCTGAATTTTGCAATCATCCAAAATTAGCCCATAGGCTGTGCTGAGGCTATGACTAAAAAGAAAATGCAAATGTGCATTTCTTAAAATGGCAGTGGCAACTTGACCTTATTAGAGTCTAATTTAAGACAGATTTGCTTTCAATATGAATTTATATTTGTCCCCCATTTCTTTACCAGATATTATTTCAAATAATTATGAATAGCTAGCAATAAGGGTGATGATCTTGAAACTGTAAATCTGTGTTTCTTTTATGATGAATTTTAAAAGTGTCTTTATTATGCCTGATGTCAACATTATAAATCATTTCAGTCTTTACATCAAGTTAAACATTATCATATAAAAATGCTTGTACTGTTTTCTGAATTTATTTGCAAGCAAAAAAATATGACTAAGTTTTGCCTAGAACAGACTCTGCCTTTTCATCTGTTCATCTTTCAGTAGTTTTCTTGTATATAGAGTTAATACTGCCCAGATGTTTTCCCTCTTATATTTCTCATACCTGTTCAGTTTGATGAAAAATAATTTTACTTTCAACACTGATAGGTAGTCAAGAAGCCTTCAGAGTGCATAGAAAAATTTTAACAGAAAACAGAAGCAGCATTAATTGCTTTTGGCATTTCCAAAAATAACATTATATCCCAAACTTCACAAATCAAGTGAGGGAAGGTTTCAAGCACCACAAAGATGCACAAAAACAGAAGCCTTTTTCATACTGGAAGAATTGCTTAGGCAGATTTTGGTTGAAGGAGATGTTTGGAGGCCCTGTTCAAAACCACCAACCCAAATGCCTTTTTCCAGAGAAAACAAAACTCAGCTCTAAATGAAAAATATGTCGTAAACCCACAAGAAACAAATTAGGCAAGCAAAATCACTCCTTCCCTAAATTCATTTTCCTAGGAACATTAAGCTGATACCTCAGCCATAAAACATCTAAAAGGCCAAGGAAAACTGATAGTCTAAGAAAAGGTATCAGGATACTAGTAAAGGAAAATACTTTCCTAGACAGAAATTATGTTTAGGAAATATAATCTTTGTGGTCCTGCCCGCCCACCACATATTAACATATTAATAACTACACTAAGTTCATAGATACATAATGCCTTATACCAAAATACCTTACACACAATCATAGGTCCTTGGGAAGGTGGATAGATAAATGGATGGATGGATGATCAGATAGATAGATAGATAGATAGATAGATGATAGATAGATAAGATTATACTGTGCAAAGACTCTCCTTGCCTCAAACCTACTCGAGTAGTAACCAAATACAAATTAAGAAATAAATGAAATTATTTTGTCAGTTCTACATCCTTCTTCATGATGTTTATATGCAGCTAACATCAAAATCATCATCAAAAAAGCACAACAAAGAATGTTCTTTCTGCACCAACTCAGAAAGCTCAAACTGCCCAAGGAGCTGCTGATAAAGTTCTACAGAGGAATTATTGAGTCTGTCATCTGCACCTCTATAACTGTCTGGTTTGGCTCTGCAATCCAACAAGACAGTGACAACAGAGGATAATTAGAACTGGAAAAAAAATACTACCAACCTGCCTTCCATTGAGGACCTATATACTGCATAAGTCAAAAAGAAAATATTTACAGACCCCTCACATCCTGGACATAAACTGTTTCAACTCCTACCCTCAAAACGATGTTATAGAGCCCTGCACACCAGAACAACTAGACACAAGAACAGTTTTTTTCCTGAATGCCGTCAGTCTACTAAACAAATAATTCCCTCAACACTATCAAACTATTTACTAAGTCTGCACTACTATTAATCTTCTCATCGTTCCCACCATCCATCTCCTTTCACTTATGACTGTATGACTGTAATTTTGTTGTTTATATCCTTTCGATTTATATTGATATTGTCTCCTGATTGCTTATTTGTACCCTATGACTATCATTAAGTGTTATACATTATAATTCTTGATGAATGTATCTTTTCTATTATGTACACTGAGAGCATATGCACCAAGACAAATTTCTTGTGTTTCCAATCACACTTGTCCAATAAAGAATTCTATTCTATTCTATTCTATTCTATTCTATTCTATTCTATTCTATTCTATTCTATTCTATTCTATTCTATTCCCTATTCTAAACTTTCTTTTAGCATGATAAATTCTATTCAAAATTTTAGTATATCAAAAAAATGTACAAAACATTAATGCTCATTCCCTAGTTCTGTAAATACATATATCATTTGAAACCACTGTATATCAAAATAGTACCATAGGACAGTCTTACTGAAGGTTTTCACTAAAATGCTCATTTCACAAAATAGGTGATTCTAATCATCCAAGCTTCCCAGATAGCTATCAATTTTTTGCAACCGAGGCATTGTTTGGGTTTTAAAATGGTCTCTTAAACTTTGTAAAGAGAAAAGAAAATATTTCACCACAATCCCTCAGAAAACTGATTAGACTCAAAGGCAATATCCCCTTCTTATCCCGTAATTCTACAAACATCTAAAACATGCTTTGGAAAGGAAATTATAATTGTGTCCATTGATAAAAGATTGCAAAAAATATAGTATTAGCCATAGCTCTTGCTGTTCTACTTGTGTGAAATTTTACCATAAATTTAGATATTTTTGATTGGATAATGTATCTGCAACATATTTTAGTAATATTTTTTTTCTGGAGTTTTTTTCTTTCTTTCCAAACAAGGATCAAATATCCTTAAAAATAATTTTAGTATTCTCCTTCGAATCTGGCATGTTCATTTGTGTGTGTGGGGGGGGGGGAGATAAATTAACTTTCTTAAGTTTGATTGTAACAACAGTGAAATTAGAAAAAAAGCTGTGCTTATGATTGTTTTTTCTTTATGTTCTAAATATAATTCTTTGGGCATTGTAAAATAACTATTGTAAATCTTATAAATCTTGTACTATGTATGAATGTTTTAGCATGGTTCTAACAGATTATTCCAAGAAACAGGTAATCCTATTGTCTGTTTGATTGATTTCTAAAATAAAGTTCTATGTTAGAAATTACATGTTGTTTTAACATTGCAAACTTATCATGAATGACAACTGTGCTTCTGACAAGGAGAAATATCATCTGCCTATCCCAGGCCCTGGGGAAGGCATCAACAGGTATATAAAAAAGCCAAATCCAGTATAAAGATCTGGCTGACTATGTGGCCAATCATAATAGAAAATATGAAGTTTATAAAATGTCTAACCTTTGATCAAATTCAGGTCAAATCAGAATATCTCAGTCCATCTGAGCAAAGATGAAATGAGCCCTAACACCAAAATTACACTGAAGTACTGGTGGATCTTTTTTTTTAAAAAAAAGAAACAAACAAACAATGACTTTAAAAATACAAAGGTATTCATCTGCAACTAGCAGATTAACTCAATGTTACTTAAATTTTGAAGAAATAAAATCTTCATCACTGTGATGATGAAAGATGATTTAAAAATTGTTGAACCTGTAACATAAACCGCAAAGTTTTTGCCAAAACAATATTCAAAATTTGAAAATCTCAACTGGAAATATCAAGAGTCTTAAAACAATGCAATAGTGGAAAAGGGGAGGTTTGTTATAAGGATTTTTTAAACTAAAAAAAAGTTTTATACTGAAAAAAAATGTGCTTCTTTCTGACCAAAATGATGCTTGGTTTTTAAAAAATCTGTTACTGTGAAGTAATATTTATTTGCTGCAAGGATATCAAATATATCTCTGTTCACATCTCTCACCTGCACAGAAATCTGAAATTGCATCTTAACTTCTTTGGTCAATATTTCTATTAATGGTTAATATTTCTTCCATAATCCCAGACTATTAGCCATATTGGCTGTTCCCTTAAAGGGAATTATATTCTAAATTTGTGAATCTTTAATTTATGATTCTGCAGTACTCCTTTTTCTTCTATTTATAATACAAAAGATGAAGCAGCATCTGGATTATTTTCAAATGCATCCAGTGCAGTTGGCTTTCTAGCTGTTGGCCTTGCAAGCAAAATAGGGTCACCCATAAATTGAGCTAAGGATTCCAGGAATCAAATATATGCAGAAGGACTATACATTTCAAACACAATCTCCTCAAAGTTTCACATAACTAATTGATTGCTGATTACTATGAATAATTATTTGATCTTTGTTCATTTCCTCCTTACATATATGTGTCAATTTTATTTCTCCTGAAGTATAGTTAATTGTATGAGAGAAATGGGAAGAGAGGTGGTGAAAAACTACAAATAGAGGTAGTGAGACTAGGGGTGGGCTTCAAAAATTTTAACAAGGGGTTCTCTGCCGGGTTGCTGGGTGGGCATGGCCATGGTAGATATGGCCTAGTCAGCCTCCTGTCCTCCCTGGGCTCTGGAGGCTTTCCTCAAGCTTCTGGGAAGGCAAAAACGGCGTCCCCAGGCTCCGGAGGCCCTCTGGTAGGCCTGTTTTTCACCCTCGTCGAGTGTCCACATGCACCCTGCACTTACCTGCATCCAAAACGGTCTGCGTGTGGACTCCTGGGAGGGGTAGGGTGGGATGGGCAGGGCCAATCGGGAGTGGGATTTGAGAGTTCTCCACACTGCACAGAATCATATGCTAGAGGTTCTCCTGAACCCCTGCAAACCCCCAGCAGCCAACTCTTGAGTGAGACTTGAACAAAGAAAGAAAATCAGGAAATGAACATAATAGGAAATTATTAATTAAATGCATGTAGACATCTGTTTCTCTCACATGTTATGTATGGAAATAAAAGACTCTTCACACAGTACAGTAGATATTATTTTATAATGCTTATTTGTGAGAGGGGAAACACCTTTCCGGAGGATTGACTTCCAGGTTCCCCCAATACAGGGATGAATTGGGTGTAACTCCTCAGAGGCTTGGATAAACATAGCTAGGAACTAAATTTTTACCTTAATTCTGGAAGGGCACCTCTAATAGACAGCTGAAAAGTTTATGAGGAGCAAGAGAGGTAGTAAATTATGGGGATTATGGGAGCAAGGGGGCGCTCCCATGTGACACCTCTCCTGCGTGAGCTGCATTGGCTTCCGGTGGTTTTCCGGGTGCGCTTCAAGGTGTTGGTGACCACCTTTAAAGCGCTCCATGGCATAGGGCCTGGGTACTTGCGGGACCGCCTTCTGCCACCGATAGCCTCCCACCGGCCAGGACGCTCCCACAGAGAGGGACTCCTCAGGGTGCCATCAGCCAGACAATGTCAGCTGGCGACACCCAGGGGGAGAGCTTTCTCTGTGGCAGCACCAGCCCTCTGGAACGATTTGCCCCCGGAGATCCGTATGATACCTGATCTCCGGGCTTTTCACCGTGCCCTAAAAACTTTTTTACTTTGTCAAGCTGGGCTGGCGTAACCCCACCCCCCACTTTTTAAGTCTAAAGTTTTATGGGTTTTAAATTTTAATTGTCTATTGGTTTTTTAAATTTGTTGGGCCAAAATTATTTAATTCTTTTATTAATATTTTAAACTTTGTATTGGAGTGCTTTTATTCTTGGCTGTACACTGCCCTGAGTCCATTAGGAGAAGGGCGGTATATAAATTTAATAAATAAATAATAATAATAATAATAATAATAATAATAATAATAATAATAAGTAAATAATTTCAGTCTACTTGAAATCCCACACAATATTTCCCCTATACCTAGAAGTTCCCTCATGACTCCAGGTCTTTGGAAATGATTGAATGTTTACATTCTGTATTCCCATTTTCCTTTCAAGACAATTCCTTTCGGCTGCCATTAATAGAACCCTAACAACCTCAGAATTAAGGTGACAGAGGACTATTTCATCCTATTCCCAATATCATTCACACAGAGAATACAGCTTTAGGGAACTTTGCAGTATAGGTCAGGATAGCATTTTTGCTCTAGTTTGCAAATTTGAAATGAGGAACATTGATTTGATTCAGCCTATGGGCAATAAATGTATACCAATACACTTTTCATGGGGAAGGATAGAATTGATGAAAATGACTTCACTTAGTCTTGCAATAATTAGTTGATTGCTAAAAATATATGGGATGCCAAATATAAGGGTTGTGTGGTTCTCCATGTGGACATATGCAGATTTAATGAGATGTGTGGCTCCCAGCAGCTGCAAAAGCAGGTGGAAAGAAAGCAGAAAAAAATAAGTTTGTTTGTTATTATGTTCAGTGAAACTGTTTGGCAGACAATTTCCCAGGGGCTGCCAATATTAAATATACATTTACAACTTTATTTTGCATGGGAAAAAATGAAGATAAAAGCTAGCACAAAAAATCCATTAAATAAATACACTTTGGGGATCAGTGATATTTTGAAGAGTTGTGCATAATATGAACAGAACTAAAGCAGCAGTTCTGCTTTTTTTCCACTTCAAAAATGAGAAAAAAGGAAAGTATGCTTGCAGCTTATTCATTTTCTAATGATGAGCCATTCCAGTCTTATGCAATTGTCTCAACAGTAATATAAAGGCCCAAGTGACCACTTTAAAGTAATTCACTTTGCATATATTTAGACAATTGCTACATAGAATAATGTTTATATAGCTTATATTCTACTTGTATTCTGTAGAATTCTGCCTTTAGAGAGGATACAAATATAAAATGATAATTTGGTATAGTAATTGCCTTTTATTAAATTTCGAGGGTTGCAAAGAAAAACAAATATTAAATTCATTTAGGGCTTTTTAATTGTAAACTTATAAAATCACTTCAAGCATTGGGGAAATGGTTTTGTGCAGACTTTGGTGTGCACATGTGTCACCTCTCACCTCAATGCAGGAGCTGCATTGGTTGCCAATTTGCTTCCGTGTACAGTTCAAGGTGCTGGTTGTCACCTTTAAAGCCCTTCATGGCTATCTGAGGGACATCTCTTGCTGGTCACATCCACCTGCTCCACTAGAGCGAGGGGATAAAGAATTTAATGGCTGCTGTCCCCTAAAGAGATACATCTGGCTGGACCCAGAACAAGGGCCTTGTCCATAATGGTTCCATCCCTTTGGAACATCACCCCTCCAGAAATTAGACCAGCCCCCACTCTGACATTCTTTTGGAAGGCCCTGAAGATGTGGTTCTGCCAGCAGGCCTGGGGAACCCAGAGTGGGATGGAGCCCATTAAATGACTGGAATGAGTGTGTGTTGTTATTTTATTATTTTTATTTCTTTTAAATTGTGTTTTTACTGTGTTTTTATAGCCATCTTAAGTCACTGTGGTGAGTAGGCATCCCTCCCCCCCCTTTTTTTTTGAGTTTCAAAAAGCTGTTCTAATCATCCAGAAAAAGTTTAGGGCCTGTTTGGAGCTCAGAATACTTCTGGAATGGTTGGAATGGCACTGGAACAATTCTGGCAAGATCTTTTAAAAATAGAATTAGAAATATTTGGCCTAGAAGTGAGTGAGTGAGTGAGAATAATAACCCCACTCCGCTTGGTATCTTGAAATATACTTCTTATTGGTAAGTCAATTCCAGTGAGACTGTTATTTCTTCATCTTGGTGTAGTTTCTGCACTGTGCCACTTGAGATATATCCAGTTGGCACTGTTCCTACATCATTTCCACACTCCAATTCCTCCAAACAGTTTGAAACCTGACTGCAATTAACTTCACTGTTGTTGGCCTCAAAACATAGCCAACATGTTTGGTTCATCAGTAGCCAGTCAACATTCTGTTCCTACTAACCAATAGGACAGCATAAGATGTTGTAGTTCCACCTCCTGAGCTATGACAACTTCTGCTCAATAAGAGTCCCTTGCCAAAATTTCACAACAAATGAGAATGATTTCATTATTATCATCCTCCTATCAATGTAATGTTTGTCATGCATATATGTATTTGTCCAGCCATCTGTAATAACATAAATTTGAGGAATGTCAAATTGTCAGTCCCATGTATTATTGAGAGCTGTTTTGCAAAATGTCAACAAATTTGTGGAACATTGTTTATCCACTCCATCTCACACATTCACATTTTTTATTTTAATTTTACATATATGCTACAGAGGGATATTCAGCAGATTCTGACCCATTCTGGAGAACTGGTAGCAGGAACCAGTAAATGCCACGTGTGACTGGCCCTGTCCCCATCTATTCTCTGCCTCCTGAGTCCCAGCTGATAGGGAGGAAATGAGGATTTTGCAGTAACTTTCCCCTGGAGTGGTGAGGGAATGGAGATTTTACAGTATCCTTCCCCTACCATGTCCACCATGCCACGCCCACCAAGCCATGCCCACCACTGATATGCTACATATATGCTTTTGATCATTTAGTAACAATGGTATCACCTAGGTATGTCGTGCTAATCACTGTCATTTCACCTATATATAGAACCTTGCCGGAAATTATGAAGATGAACTACTGAATTTTATAACAAGCTCATCAACAGGGTTAGGGTAGTGGCAGGGGTAAAGATAGGAAGGTTTTTTTTCCAGATAAGAGCAAAAAAAGTTATCTAGAAGAAAGTAAAGTCTTCTTCAAGTGAAGCTCAATTTTCAGTGGTTTCACAGAGATTTATATAATATTGGCAAGAATAGTGAAGTGGCCTGTCACCAATCTTTCCTGGGATTTTTTTGTGTGGAGGGCAAAATTCCTAGTCTAGCCTGGTTTTCATATAGCCTCCCATTCTAAAACTAACCAGATATGACACTGGTTAGTTTTTTCCAATATCAATCAAGGTTGGCTAGTTATCTAGGCCAATATTTTATTTTCAGAGAAGCCAAGCAACTACCTTGCACTAATAGACCAGAAGCAGAAAATTGGAAAAATAGTTTTCTCCTACTGTGATATCTGAGAAGTGATATTAAAAGGCATGCTGTCTTTGCTCCTAATGTTGGCAGGGAGAGCAGAATGTCATCATGAAATATAAAAAAAGCAACTGTATAGCTACAGGGAAATATTTCTATTCTAATTCCCTTCTGTTCCTAATTTTGAGGTTGTTCTCTACAGCAGGAATGAGAAATATTATTTGCAAAGAAAGGATGTTAAAAGAAGAAAACAAACAATTACCTCTTCATTTATTCTCCAGAAACCTACATCCAAACCCCTTTACCTCTATTGATCAATTACTCCCTTCAGTGTTATTAGAAAATTGAGATCTTCCAGGCTAACTTTACGGTAGGGACCACTGGTTGGAACTGTGGTACAACAATTCCAAAATGTTGATCTGGATGAAAACTGGGTAAAGTATTTGTCTTTGGAAGATGGTTGTGGTTCAGATCCAGAGCTAAAAAGATACATAAGAAAAAATATTCACATGCACACAACTCTTAAAGAACTGTCTTTTTCTTGACTTGCATGGTAGCCGATGAATCCCAGCAAAATATATAAGTTAAGGAAGTGAGGAACCTTGTTGCAACATGTTGGCAGCTTCAGTTTCAGATCTGATGCACACCAAATTCTTAGTTTAAGGTACTAAATATAGTTAATTAGCACAGCTTTTGCTTGTTTACATTTAAGCATATTAATGAAAATGCTATTTTTATATACATCAGTTAGAGAAAATGAGATGAATTGGATGCTTGCATGCATTATTGTTAGAAGATTATTTATTATTATTTATTAATCATATTTCTATGCCACCCACTCTCCGAGAACTCTGGGCGGCTTACAACAATTGACAGTATACTAAATAGCATATTGCCCCCAACAATTTGGGTCCTCATTTTACCCACCTCAGAAGGACGGAAGGCTGAGTCAACCTTGAGCTGGTGAGATTTGATCTGCTAATCTGCTGAACTAGCAGTCAGCTGAAGTAGCTGCAGTACAGCACTCTAACCACTGTGCCACCTTCCGCTCAGAAGACATATATATTATTGATGTAAGTTATCCATTAAGACAGTTGTCATATTTATTTTGCTAGCCTGTTATTCAGTATATAGATATAACACCACAAGAGAACAGTTGGCAAACAACGTTTGAGTATTTTTCTATTGCTATTTGATTTAACAAATTCACATTTCAAATATTTATTTCCCATGCATATAGCTTATTGTTGTATAAGAATCTGTTGATTGTTCACACAAAGAATCTACAGAATTCCTGTTAGATCAGCTTGGGTAAAAATCCAAGGAAACTTGGGATGAGTTTCTATGAGTTGACAAATTTAGGATTATATATGTCTTAAATTTCTGAAGAATCTGTAATAAAAACAGATCCTTTTTTCTGTCTTTCACATTTGTACTCTGTTGCAACCTAGAGACTAGGCTTACATAAAGTAATTAAACAGTATGAGTTATCCATAGTATGAATTATAAAAAAAAAAACCACAAATATAAAATTGGAAACAATAACCACAGAAAATACAGATGACTTGATATAATCAGAAGGACAACTGTGCTTTAAAAACTTCCAAAATGTTAACAAGAAGTTGGCTAGGCACCAGGTTCTCACTTCAAGATCTCCACCCCACAAACACCAACCTCCAAAAATCTAAATTAAAGTTTCAAAACAAGCTAACTAATGTAAAAATCACTTTAATTCACAGAGCTGGTTTTTTAAAAAATGTTATTCAAATTTCCAATCCAATCAGTACTTGAAAATTTGATTGAGTTTTCTTAAAAGAATACATTTTTAAGATGATTTATTACATTCTTCTAAAATTTTGTCAGACAGTTAATGCCAACTTCCAGCTGCGTCTGCAAATGAACTAGCAGATAATGTCAAATGTTCACTGAAACTGCAAAACTTCAGATGATGAATATAGAATACTGATTATATATTCAGGCACTTAGTTCTGATACTGACAAAACAAAATTAGGCATAAGGAATTATTTCATTGATACACAAAACATATATACAGGTAGCCCTCAAGTTACAGACATTCTTTTAGCAACTTTTAGCAACTGAAGTTACAATGATGCTGTAAAAAGTGGCTCTCATCCAGTCCCTACACTTAAAACCATTAAAGCAACCCCATAGTCACATGGTCAAAATTTGGGTGCTTTGCAACCAGCCTGTATTTACATCACTTGCAGCATCTTCGAATCATGTGATTTACATCTGCAACCTTCCCAGCCAGCTTTTGGAAAGCCAAGTCAATGCAGGATGCTGGGTTTACTTAACAACTTGATGATTCACTTAATAGCTGCAGAGATTTGTTTTAATAACTGTGGCAAAAAAGTTGTAAAATCTAGCATGACTTGTTTAACAACTATCTTGCTTAACAATAGAAATTCTGGTTTCAATCTTATTCTTTAATCATTTTAATATGCATATTTTTTTAAAAAAAAAGTAAGTATATACTATCAATCCCTCCAAATAGTTGCATGCACCAGTGTGTAAGCGATAATACTCCACTCAGGGGTGGGCTTCAGAATTTCAGCAATGGATTCTCTGCCCTGTTGCTGGGTAGGCGTGGCCATGGTGGGCATGGCCTAGTCAGCCTCTTGCACCACGGCAGGTGGGGCAGGCATTTTTGCCTCCCCCAGGCTCTGGGGGTTTTCCTCAAGTCTCTGGGAGGGTGAAAACTGCCTGCCCCAGGCTCTGGAGGCCAGAAACGGGCCCATTTTCGGACTTCTAGAACTTCCGGAAGGCCCATTTTCCCCCCTCCTCAAGCATCCGCACGGGCCCTGCACTTACCTTACATCCAAAACAGGCTGCATGGAGACTCCTGGGAGGGGGGGGTTAGGGTGGGGGGGGCCAGCCAGGGGTGGGATTTGGCAGTTCGCCGAACCAGCCATAACATTAGCTATGGATCCAACTGAACTTGGACGAACCCATAGCTTCACTCCATTTATTTGTTTGCTTGTTTATTTGTAAAATTTATTGGTCATCCATCTTACCTCAGAATAACTCTGGTAGCTTACATTCTTAAACTCATGCCTGATACCTGCCCTGGTTTCTTCCCTACCTGATTTTAATTTTAACAAAGTTGCCTCCACAGGACCACAGGAAGAGAAGATAGTAAAGCAAAAAAAAAAAAAGAGTTTGAAAGTGCTGTGGATATGATTTAGAGGCTGGAGAGGAAAAAGAACCCATAAAAATCTCTCCCCTCTCTCCTCAGATGTATCCTTTATGAGAAAGATATTTGAGCAGTAGCTCAGAATGTTGTCAACACTTCCGTTTAAAGGCCGCACCTTGCCTTTGTCCTCCAAGAAACAGAAAAGAGTGAATGTGCCCTACCCTACCCTTACTTCCCAGTGCACGGAAGAGAATAACACAGAGAAAAGAAAATATGGTGACAAACAGATTGGAAAGAATTTCAGAAGCCATTTTCTGCATGCTTTCAATAGAAGACTGGAAAGAAATTATTTTTAAAAAGTGTTTGTCCAGCACTTACCAATACCTGAACAGCACAGGACTCAGTTTAGCATATTGGAAAAGCTGGCAAATTTGAACATTTTATAAAGACTCAAATATGGACAGGGGTTAACTAAAAAAAAAACATTCAGAATAATTCCTTCAATTCATCCTTATGATAAAGGCAATTTCCTAGAAATTTTACTGACTCTTTTATTCTAAATCTCCTCCTGTTTCTTCATGATCATGTGACCCAAAATGGAACTATTGCAAAGGAACTAGAAAAAACCTTGCTCAGATGTTTTCTATTATTTTAGATTTTCTTTTATCTTATCCTTCACTCCAGTCCGAGATGTAATTTCATGCCATCTATTGCAAGCATAAGACAATGAAGCAAAACAGCACTTTTTTTTCCATCACAGACACCACAAGCAGCAGATGGAACAATTAGTTCACTGCCCTACAACACTGTTGTTTTTCAAAGCAAGGGTGCCAGGGAAGATAATTGCTTTTACTGTTCTCTTGGAGCATGCTGTACCGTTTGCTGACAGCCTTTTCTACTCAGAGCACACTCCAGAGCCCTAGGTGGGAAAGCTCATATGTGCATTTCAGATTTCTTTTCCAAATTTAAGTACTCAGGGAATTTTAGTTTCAGGTTGGCATCCACTCTTGGTATTTTTCTATAAAGTGCACTCATTTGAAAGTTTCACTTAAAGACATCAAGGTCACACCTTGCTGGCACTTTATTTTCTTCTGACTGTTCTTTTTAAAAATACTAAGTAGGAGGAATGAAAAGGACCATATTAGAGAAACTTTGAATTGAAATTTGATATGCCAATAAGTCATAATGCTAGAAACTTAACAACATGGAGTTCAGCAAAATCATATATTTAATACTACAAGTCCAAATTCAAGGACATTTACATTTCTGACCAGATTAGAAGATAGTTAAACACATGGTTAACTGTTCATCAGAACAATAGGCAACACTAAGCTGATCATAATGGCTGATTTCTGAAATCTAAGCAGGTCAAACCTGATTAGTATTTGCATGGGAGATAATAATAAAATCCCAGGTTTATAGGCAAGTTGGATATTAGAAGTCAGTGGTGTTACTGGGAACAATAAGAAGGTGATGATAAACCACTTCAATGTTATTATCAAAAAAAATCAGATAGATATAGACTGCCACCTGACTGAGTGGTGAAATGTAAAATTTGTTACTACCAGTTCTGTGGGCGTGGCTTGGTGGAGGGGTTAATGTGACTGGGTGGGCGTGGCCAACTTTTATATAGCCAAAGAGGTTGTAGGGAAAAAAATGCTTTTAAAAGGCTCTGATGATCAGGCAAATCATCTGGGATCATCAGAGCCTTTTAAAAGCATTTTTTGTAATGTTTACAAAAACATTTTGTAAAAAAATGTTTTTAAAAGGCTCTGATAATCCCAGTTGAGCCACGTGATCATCAGAGGCCTTGTTTTACTTTTAAAAGCATTTTTTCAGCCGAAGAAAAGATGCTTTTAAAAGTAAAAAAAAAAAGCCTCTGATGATTGCGCTGCTCAGCTGGACATAGGGGGTGGGGGGCAGGGATTTTTGCTACTGGTTCTCCAAATCACCCACTGTCATCGCTACCACATCGGACGATCCAGTCCGAACTGGGAGCATTTCACCCCTGACCTGACTCATTTATTTATTTAAAAATATCTATATAGTCACTTACCAACTCTGATGACTCTAAGCATCTTATTGTTAGAAAAGCAGGAACCACATTACATAAAAATATTCAAAGAAGTCAAGAGATAAACATATACACTTAAACCCATCCAATAGGTTGTCCACCAAAGACATGTGAGAGTAGCCAGATCTTCCATAGTTTTCTAAACATCAGTGGTGTAGGATCCATTTAGATACCTGGCAAGATACCATTCCAGAGAGTAGGTGCCATTATAGAAACAGTGTGCTTCTACAAGAAGTCATCATTACTGCAATTTACTTCAAAGATTTCCGATTCTAATAAACAAAGCTTTAACAGATCACTTTTAAAGCACACTTAACTTGAGAGTAGTTATTACTGGCAAGTTATTATTGCATTCAAACATATTGAGGAAATCCATTTTCAAACTCACACAGATATCATGTACTGTAATTAGAAGAATAAGGAAGAGGTTCTTAACATTATTTAACTTTAATTGGCAGACTATCTATTTTCATACAGTTTTTCTATCACCTCAGAATAAAGGCAGAGAAGAGATGAAGTAATTAAAGAAGCTGTTAACATGGAGGCTGCAGTAAACTAGTTAAATTAAGTGCACTTCCTTCCTTAATGCAGAGAAGTTAATGTAAAATGCAGAGATGAGCTTATCTCCACCAACTACCCAATTGGTGAATATGTCTGTGTATGCATAGTTTCATCTTATAGTTTTAGAACAAAAAAAGGTAAAGGTTTCTCTGCTAATTGTGGCCAACTCTAGTGCTCATCTCCATTTCTTGGCCAGCATTGTCTGAAAACAATTTCTATGGTCATGAGGCCAGCATGGCTACATTGTTATCTTCCCATCGAAGGGGTAGCAATAGCAATAGCAATAGCACTTAGACTATATACAGCTTCATAGTGTTTTACACCCAACAATCTGGGTCCTCATTTTACCAACCTTGGAAGGATGGAAGGCTAAATCAACTTTGAACCAGTCAGAACTGAACTCCTGGTATGAGCAGTGAATTAATCTGCAGTACTGCATTCTAACCACTGTGCCACACAACTCTTCTATTAAACTACTTGCATTTACATGCTTTTGAACTGCTAAGTGGTCAGGAGCTGGAGCAAATAATAAGAAATTAGCCCATTGCATGGAGCTCAGATCTTGAACCCGAGCTGTCAGCTCTCCAACTGACAAGATCAGCATCTTAACAGCTCAGCTATTATAGTTTTGAATAGTAAAAGTTAAATGAAAAAATATATTTTAGAATTGGTATGTTGCTCTTCAAATCTGGGTTTTCTTGGGTTGTTTATAGTACCTTAAAATCACACTAAATATGTATTTGACTTTAACAGGAAAATATAGGTTGACAGCATTACTGAATAATGCCTATAAATTGTTTGCAAATATTCTAGCTAATAAACTGAAACTAGTGAAAGCTTGGACATGTAAAATGTCCTGAATAGATAATCTCCATTCAGCACCATAGAAAATTCACAACAATCCTCAGCTACAAATAGCAGCACATCAGATTTAAGTTGCCAAAGGTCAAAAGTCCTTTAGCTCATGCCTTTCATATTGCAGAAAACTCAATAAAAACTTGCGAAGGAAACAGGACAGAGCTTCATGCTCCTAGCAAAAGTCTTCCATCCACCACCTGAAAAATATCATTTCATTTCAGTATTACAAAAGGTGAAAAATATGATTGTGCCAATGTTTCATTCAAGGAAATGGATATCATATGTATTAAGAGCAATGGAAAAATAGTTTTTCTCCTTCTGGTGATGGAAAAATAATACCAAAAGTTAGCTACATCAGGTACTGAGTGGTTTCTTCAGAAAGTTTTACATTTCAGATGTGCATAATCCATCAATCAAACAGGGTTACTGACTTCTTTAGAGTTATTAAATACTCTCTTACCACACCATTTCATGCCAGATATTAATCCAGTATTGAATGTGATTAAATACACAATCACTATAGTCACATAAAGTTCAAAGGGATAATTGCCATTTTAAAAAGGTGATAGATAATATATTCTAAAACTTCTCCTGGAAGAAAATTTGCTATCCCAAATTCATAAAAGTCTTGGGGTTTTTTTCTCCAGGTGGGACATAACTTCAGGGGGAAAAAAAGATTTAATACACTGTTATGATTCCAGTGATATTAAAAACCAGCTATCATAAAGAGTCAAAGAAAAATGGAGAATGAAAACCTTGAGTAACAAGAACCACAAAGTGACTGAATCAAAACTTTCATTGTTAAGCAAGAAAGATCAAAAAGAGATATCTCAATCAAGAATGTTAACAAATAAGGGGAAATCACCAGTAAATGGGAGATGTTTTCAAGAAGATCAGAAAAATGGCAAGAGAATGTAGGAATAACTCAAAAATAATCATGGAAGAGATCTAATAAAGACAATTGAAGTTAAAAGAAGATTGAAAGTGCATATTTAAATTCTTTACAAACAGGGTTAGAGAATGACAGATATATTTGTAGAGAAAGAATATATTCATGAAATGATTCCATTAGAAAGTGAGATATGACAGGCAATATAGCAGTAATCAAATAACAAGGCATCAAATATAGATGACAAAATGTAAGCAAATATTTACTTAAGTTCTTACAAAAAGGAATAGAGCCAAATAGAGAAAGAAATGAACAGGGAGGATTTGGAAAAGACAGAAACACAAAATAAGATTGAAAAATGAGAAAATGAGGTTTGCTTCTGAGTATCTTGATCATGTAAGAATGTGAAAGACATAAAAGGTCAATGGGTGTACCAGAACATCTGAAGCAAACGGTTCAGAAGCGGTATTAATGTTGTCCCTAAATCTTAACGTTTACAGCACATGTATAGCAAATTTTATATTTGCTTCAATTTTATGCAACTCTAAACAGTATATAGTAAACTACATACAATGAAGATATATATTGTATATAGTAAAACAGTGATATAATAAACCAATTAACAATAAAGGAATCATGATACAACATACAAAATATATAGTTCTTAATCTCTTTGAAGACAATAATTTAATCTCCAAAAACATTGAGAAAAAGCCTAGTCTTCACAAGCTTCCAGAAGACCATGAGAGGAGGTGGAATTGCTCCACAGATATAGACAATAAGGAAGGTGATCTTGATAGAGATAGGCCACTTTGGTTATCAAAGGAGACAGACAGACTTTGTTCATTTCCTGGGGCATCACAGACTCATCAGATAATTTGGATTATCAATCCAGATAATCTCACAAGGCTGTGCCCTGAGTAACTTTCTTCCACCTGCCTAGTCTGAATCCAACTCCATCTTGGTGACTTTATCCACCAGATAACAAGAATATTACTCACTATAGCCTTGTAAATAAACCTACTTCCGAACTCTTCCAACAGGGACTGTGTCACTCTAAATAGGGCCACTCAGTGGCTATTGATGGATGCAATAACAACATAGAGAATATTTTGCTGTCCTTATCTCCATGAAATGGACCCAAATATGGGCTTTCACTTCTGTTTAGTTGAATTTATTTTTTGCCTTTCTCCAATGATAGTTCAGCTGTCACTTCTGGGACTTCATCTACTAAAGTTCCTTGAAGAAATAAGGAACAACATGGAAACGACACACAGAGAGAGACTGCAAAAGATTGCAAAAGAGCAATCTGGTCCAGTCCCTCAATTACTTGCCTAATTCCTGGCCTCAGCTGAAGTGTTGGAATGAAATTCAGGAACAACCCAAAACTCCCTTTGGAACACTGTTGGTATGGTACCTATATGATCATGAGATAAAATATGGAAGAC
The DNA here is from genome assembly GCA_030761175.1 of Masticophis lateralis. Taxonomy (NCBI): domain Eukaryota; kingdom Metazoa; phylum Chordata; class Lepidosauria; order Squamata; family Colubridae; genus Masticophis; species Masticophis lateralis. Next base: position 184,831,628 of record JAUDYJ010000003.1, read on the forward strand.
ATAGAAATCACAACCCAAAAGCACATATTTTGGACAAAAAAGAAAAAAACAAGAGGAGAACGTATTTATAAATAGATAATAATAATGACAAAAGGATTTGTTTGTTTGCAAACAAGACTAATATTAGCAAAAAATAAAAACCTACAATGGTCGCCAAGAATAAATCCAAATAATATGTTGCATAGACCACCTAAAGGGTCACCTAATTCCACAACTCTAGGCCCAAACCACAACCTTATGTGTCTGAAGGAAAGGCAGTAGTGTTTTGGTCAAACTATTCTCTGGTCTTTGTGTGCATGTGAGGAGAGGCATGATGTTCTAGAGGAAAGACACTGTGACACAAAAGACATGCTTTCAAGTATCCATAAGATGACATTCTTTAATTGTAGGGACCTAGAATTTATCACTGGAGCCTTCCATGACCTGGAGGGATGGGAAGAAACAACAGGAGAGTTCTACAAATAACCTGGTCCCAGATCATGGAAGGCTTTATAAGTGTCAACCAATGCCTCGAATTCTACCTACTTTCTGGGTAGTATATATATTTTTTTCTACCTCCAAAATATTATCCTGACCCTAATGGCAATAATCAATTAACTATTGCTTGACCCTAAATGGCAATAATCAATTAACTATTGCTAGGTCTATCTGACATCACTTGGCTCAGACCACAAAATAACCACAGGACACTGCTCTTAGTATGATCTTCCCCTTTATCCTTTGAAAAAGAAGTTGTTATTCAGAAAGTTGTACAGATCAGCCAGCTGCTGTCTACTGTAAAATCTAGTCAGAATATCTCTGGGAATGCCACAATTTGATAATCATGTAATGCCATTCCCAGAAGACTCTTTGGGAGGAAAGGAGTCATTTTTTCCTCCTTCAAAATGAGCCTGGGAATGATGCTGGGCATTATTCTCAAAAGTGAGCAGCATACAACCAATGTTCTACATGGATTTTGAATATATATACATATATATATATATATATATATATATATATATATATATATATATATATATATATATATATATATATATATATATTCATGATGGTTTGCATATTTTAAATAACTCAGTATAATTCAAAAGAAAAAAAAATATCTTGCATATACACAGAGAGAGGGAAAAAAACCTTTCAAGAAAATATCCATGTTGTATTCATCAGTCTCTTTTCAATCAAAAGTAAGAGGCCTTGTTGATGTGGAGAACGAGGATCAAATAAATGACTGCTACCAAGTGGCTGTTAGTTTCCAGAAAGCTGCCTGTTCCAAGTTAGTTATTTTCAAGGAAAACTGGGTTTCCAACTGTGCTTGATTTACATAGTATTCAGGTGTGCATGACAGCACAATATATTCTTTTCTGGCCTCTACATTGTATAGAATTCCCACTACCACCCTGCTGTCCTTGTAAATATACAGAAGTTAGGTATGTTCGTAGAAAAAAAAATCTGGTAATATTACTTCTGCTTCTGTTTTATTCCCACAACTATTATTAATAATAATTTGGAAAACAGTAGGGAGAAGAGCTAATTGCCTTATCTACTGTCCAGAACAACCACTGCCTCAACATTTTATGCTGAGACATAAAATAGCAAATGCTATTATCATAGGCCCCTTTCATATTCTTTATGGCTGTGAGTGTTCATTTGTTTTGTTTTTTTAAAAATGTACTATTTTTAAAAATGTATATTTTTAATTTTTTTATATGAAATATAGAAGATTTGGGAATCATGTTTGCAACATCATGTACCACACATTTTTTTCCATGCATCTTTTCCTAATTTATTTAACTGTCATTGCAACAAGGACCATTCTTGATATAATGCATCAAATCTTTTTGATAAGATTTTCCTGATAATGGCTTTTTAAAAACACATTCCCAAAACATAACCTCTCTTATAGGTAATTACATATGTTTGCAGGCAATTTTTGGAGTAATTAAGAATTATGCTAGTGCCCTTTGATGTTGAAGGGAGCAGGATACTCAAACTTGCTTACAAAAGAATATATGCCTCTCTCAGTCCCTCCATCCTCCTTATGTCCCAGATCCCTTGTTTGGCATTTTGTACACAGACAGTCATTTTGTGTGAAATCTTGATGATGCATTAGCTTGAAGATGAATTGAAATATGATTTCTATTGCCTTATTTTCAATAGTGTTATGCTATATATTATTATTCTTGTTTAGTTAAATAAATAACTTTAAAACTGTTGAAAATTGTGGGTTTCATTTCATGGTGAAGGCAAATGGAACATACAGATTGATTCCTGAGATTTGCTGAGCCATAAAAATCTAAAATAACATGTTAGTTCAAAAATCTGAAGAAACTGTCTGCCAGCTAAACAGCTGCTGATAAAACTCATTGTGCATTAAATTATTCACCCAGAACATTTAATATTATATCACTTGACTGAATATATATGCTTAATAAATATACTACTAGAATAATTGGATTAACTTTAGCCATCTATCTGCCACAGTATAAATATAGCAAATCAAATAATAGAATTAAAAAAAAAACATTTTACCTCTCTATTTAGAAACAAATACAATAATATGAATTTTCCTTAGACTTTTTAAAATCCTGCCTTTATTATTTTCATAAATAACTCAAGGCAGTGAACTTATTTCATATTCTTTCCTCTTCTTATTTTCCCCACAACTACAATCTTGTGAGGTAGATTGAGCTGAGTGAAAGTGACTTTTTTTCATGCTAAAGGAGGGACTAGAACTCATAATTTCCTGATTTCTAGTCCTGTACCTAAAATACTTAACAACAGTTATATTTCTGCATCTGAATCAAAATATATGTCAATATGACAGAAATACTTTAAAAAATAATAATAATGAAGATTTCTTAAGTATCTTTTGACAGTAAAGCTTTCTATGGTGAGAACACATTTAAAACTTCTACTTTATAACAGAATAGTATGAGATAACATGATTCCTTTATGTTATGTTCTAACCTAATCCTAACCTTAACAGTCTCAACACAATCTGAGTACTATTTCAGATTTAGAAAATCAGTAGCAACTTGAAGAAATCTACCTGCTAGTATTATCAACTTATTAATGTTATATTTCAACAGGCAGGAATAGTTCCATATAATAAATATAATAATTTATTAAATTTGTATGCAGTGGTGAAATCCAATTTTTTTTTACTACCTGTTCTTTGGGCGTGGCTTGGTGGGAGTGGCAGGGGAAGAATAGTGAAAAATCTCCATTCCCACCCCACTCTGGGCTCAGCCAGAGGTGGTATTTGCCAGTTCTCCGAACTACTGAAAATTTCCGCTACCAGTTCTTCGAACTGCTCAAAATTTCTGCTACCGGTTCTCCAGAACCTATCAGAACCTGCTGGATTTCAGCCCTGCTTGTATGTCACCTAACTCTCACTGACTCAATGGTGTGCCTGTACGCATGTCCACACACCGACAGACAGACAGATTTACATCTCATCTTAATGTATTTCTATGGAAATGCATACTTAATTTTCAAATTACTTAATATTTCTTAATTGTTGCTTTCTTTCTTCTTCTCCAAGCCTAATGTCAGTGTACCTCACAGAAGAATAAACATTGACATTAAATACAAACTAGAAACACAAGTTTACAGAAAAACCACCCATACTAATCAGGTGTTCCACTACCAAAGCAACAACCCAATGTCCTACAAGAGAAACTGTGTAAGGACTTTATTTAAACACACTCCAGCAACCCAGAACAGCAGAAAAAGGAAATGGAGCATCTGTACAACATATTTCAACAAAATGGATATCCATGCAAGTTTATCAAAAAGTCCCTCACCACTCAACCCAATACAGCACAACCAACACAAACCCTAAAAAGAATTACACTGCCATACATCAAGAATATCTCAGAAATCACAAATAGACTACTACAACCACATGGAATCAGGGTAGCACACAAGCCAATTAAAGCCCTTGAAAACATCTTAAGCAAGCCAAAAGACCCAACAACTCCAGAAGAAAAAACAGGAGTACAATGAGAACTGCAACAACCCCTATGTAAGACAAACAGGCAGAAGACTGGCAGAACACATCCATGAACATGAACTGGCAATCAGAAGACATGACAAAATTCTTTAATTTCACAACACATAGACAGATTTAACCATAGTTTCAATTGAAAAATTGTGGCAATCCTAGACTTGGCCAAGTCCAAAAATGCCAGGGAATTTCTAGAAGTCTTACATTCTGACAAATCAGACATCAACAGACACATAGCCATTAACAACATCTCTATAAATTGCAAAAGAGGCAATCAAGCAGCCCAAAAGAGGAAAAGTTTCCAGCACCTCTCCACCAGTAATCAGCACTCAGATCAGCATAGACTGACTCCAAGGTTAACTTCAGATCAACAATCAAGTAAGCATATCCCAGTTAAGAAATGCCAAGGAGCCATTAGTGAAGAACCCAACCAAAGAATCTCTAAGATCGCACCCACCCATACAGAAAGATAAGATGTCAGAATATAAACTGACAGCAAATAGCACTCGTTACTACTGTGTTTCCCTAAAAATAAGACCTATCCCAAAAATAAGCCATAGCATATTTTCTACATGTACACCCAATATAAGCCCTATCCCCCCAAAAAGCCCTACTTAATGCTTGTGTGGCTGGCTTCCTGCCCATTCTGTCTGATTGCTCATGGTGCCGACACAAGGTGAGGTGAGGCAAAGGGGGTGGAGCTGCTCCACATGCACACTGGTTTACTTCAGGCCCCCCATGCCCTGACAACTGCCTCACCTCATGGAGGCAGCTTCAACAACCCCATCCAGCAAGACCCTGCATGGCTGCCAGCCCACTTCTTCTGCCTGCTCACAGCTGCAATAGAGCAGGGGACCGAGCGATGGCCTATTGCTGCAGCCATTTTGGAGCATGAATGGCCTGGCTGTGGGAGCCCTGAGGTAAACTGGTGCGGAGTGCATGGGGCAGTGCCTTGTGGCCACAGCACTGGCTCATTGCTCAGTCTCCTGCTCCGGTGCCATGCTGATGCTGGAAGAAGTGGGCCAGGCACTCATCCAGGATCTTGCTGGATGAGTGCCACTGTGAGATGAGGCAGATGTCCAGACATGGATGGTCTGGATGCAGGGGCCCTGATGTAAGCCGGTGTGGAGCACATCAGGGCAGTTTTATTCCCCCCGCCTCACAGCAGCGGCACTCAAAAGAAATAAGACATCCCCCCCCAAAAAAAAGCCCTAGTGCTTATTTCGGAGCCCAAAAGAAAATAAGACCGGATCTTATTTTTGGGAAAATACAATAGCACTGATGATGTTACCTACCCTCTTTTTCCCAAAATAAGACATCCCCTGATAATAAGCCCAATAGAGCTTTTGAGTGCATAGCAATAAGGCCAAGTGTTTATTTCAGGGTTCAAAAACATATAAGATAGTGTCTTATTTTCGGGGAAACACAGTAGTTAGAGTAATGAAACATCTGCAAGAAAATATGCAAGCTCAGAGAGCACTAAGGACCCTGACAACTCAAAAGCAGGCCTGGAATGCCTTTAAATACATATTTATCTATTGATTGCTTATATGTATTCTACATTTGTACAAAGGAATTTCTTATGTTTGTTCAGTAGCAGCATTCCACCTACAAATTGCTTCACTAATTCCATCACAAATGTTTGTTTTGTTTAGTTGATTCTGTTGTTTAATAGATCATTTTTATTCTGGGTTGTCTGACTGATTTAATGCTTTAGCTGTTTTTATGGGGGTTTTGTAGGTGGCACAGTGTCTAATGGAGTTGAATAGCCAATACATTTAAATAAATAAATAAATAAATACATACATACATACATACATACATACATACATACATACATACATACATACATAAATAAAATTGTTTGAAATATAATGCCTTTCATAAAGATAGATATTGTTATAGAAAATCTAAATCTACATGACTATTAAGATGGGTTAGAGAAATAAGGGTGGGAAATCACTGTTTTAAAATAAATGCTTAAATAATTTAAGTAACTCCAATAATTTTTATATTAGTTCTGACATTGTAGAGCTTTTTGCAAGAAATCCCATTAAATTCCACCCTACAAGCTGGAATCCCTTTATTACACAAGTAAATATTATCTTTTTTATACACTTAGAAATTGTTATTTTAAGACCACTCTATACTACAAAAGTTTTAATCTTCTTATTACTGATCTTCAATTACCATAAAATAGAATTTCAGAATTCAATCTTCAAGCCAATATTATTTAAACTTTAATGAAAAAATTCCTTTGATAGTCAGCTGCTTTTAGGTTTCTGCCCAAATAGAGCTACGTGTGAAAAGATTTTCTACCCCTTTCATTTTCCACAATAGTTTTTTTTTCTTTGAATAAGGAGGAATCTGTAGATATGTAAAGTATTGCTATGCTGAATGATGATCCCATTTTAATTTTGTCACAATTTATAAAAAGAGTGTAACATCAAACTGAAACATAATGAAAGGTGGGGCAAATTCTGTTCAGCATGGAGGAAGGGACACCTCGATAGTGACATTTACGTTACCCTTTTCCCATTTTCTACATATTTAAAAGAAACAATAATGAAAAAAATTAACCATTTTCTGAATTTCCTCTCCATGTATTAACCCTGTTAATTAATACAGGGTAATTATTCTCTAATATATGAGCTTACATCCATCAGGGCTTGTAATAAGCTGAAAACTGCCTTCAGTACAAAACTAAATAATTGTCAACGGTCCCAACATGTTGGATTTGATTTAATAGTCTCTAGAGCAAAAGTGGGAGCTTTCAAATTCCCCCCTCTTTGCTTAGAAATTAACCATTTTGTTTAGAAATAAACCACTGCTGCTTTCCAACCTGGAGCCTCCTGCCATTTGGCAAATCAACACAGAAATAATGAAATAAATATAACTAGATTTTGGGTGCAGGTGCATTTCCTGAAGAAAAAGTGTAATTTACTAAAACAATACCCTTTTCAGCCTGGGTCTTCATGATCTGATTTGGAGATTATCCCTCAGTACAACTGAGAATATCTTTCTGGCTTTAGGTTTGTTAAAGTAAAGATAGGGAAACAATCATTTATACTAATGAGCCTCCGTTAATCAGCTAAGGGAGGTTAGCATTAGGAAGCTGCCTGGGTCCAGATGTACTGAAGTCTTGCATCTGATGAGCCAAAGTAAATAAACAAGAATGAAACAAAATCCTCTTGGATTAAGGTGCTAATCAATTTCTTTACAAAATACCGAGAAGATAAGAAGCACCTAATTACATCCCAGATCCTTTCTTAGTGTAGAATTTATTTCAATATGGAATTAGGTAAATATTTCTCCTGTTGTGCCATGTAGATTAAACAAAAAAACAAACAACCTGAATGCTTCTTTGTAGTCTTTTATTGAGATTAAAAATGCCCAATATTTCATAATATATGCAGCCAAAAAATAGCTCAAAGAAAAAGAAGCTGTTTTAGCAGTTGATATAAAATACTGTTTAGCAATCATCAAAAGATACAGCTAAATTAACATGTCTTTGTACATCTGAAAGGTAGGTCATGCTTGCTGGTTTCTGTTGGAATTGTTGCCACTCAAACTTTCATGTTATTCCTAGCAGAAATGTGCAGACACTAGTAGAGTCTGAAACTCCAAAGTGGTAGTCTTGCTACTCAGATTCAGAATGTATTCAGAAAAAGAATACAAAATCTGTGATGGGGAAAATATGAATATTTCATTTTTGGAGACTTCTGAATTGGTTTTTGGGTTGCTAAATTTTCAAGAATGCAACATGACAAGCCTGACCTAGACATAATCACTACAATTGTGAAGTCATAAGTAACTGTGACATCTTTAAAAAACGAAACAAAAATGGGATGAAGTTTTCAGACAAAGTAAACAATTAAGAAGGTTAAAAATGTATTTAATTTCATAGATTTGAAGTTTTTAAATGATATTTCTTTTAAAACTTACTTATTTAATAAATTAATATATAGCATCTACAATGCAGAGGAACTAGAGATCAATTTGCCAACATATGGAGAAATCTAGGGAGTTCCAGAAAAACATCTACTTCTGCTTCATTGACTATGCTAAAGTCTTTGATTGTGTGGATCACAACCAATTGTTACAAGTTCTTAAAGAGATGGGAGTACCAGACCATCTTATTCGTCTCTTGAGAAACCTATATGCCGGTCAAGAAGCAACAGTGAGAACTGGATATGGAACCACTGAGTAGTTCAAAATTGGGAAAGGAGTCCGGCAAGGCTGTATACTGTCGCCCTGCCTATTTAACTTATATGCAGAGCACATCATGAGAAAGGCGGGGCTAGATGAATCACAAATTGGAATTAAGATTGCCGGGAGAAATATCAACAATCTCAGATATGCAGATGACTACCACTTTAATGGCAGAAAGTGAAGAGGCACTAAAGAGCCTCTTGATGAGGGTGAAGGAGAGTGCAAAATTTGGCTTGAAACTAAACATTCAGAAAACTAAGATCATGACATCTGGCCCTCTCAATTCCTGGCAAATAGATGGGGAAAAAATGGAGGTACTGATAGTTTTTATTTTCTGGGCTCCAAGATCACCACAGATGGGGGCTGCAGCCAAGAAATTAAAAGACGCTTGCTCCTGGGAAGGAAAGCTATGGCATAGTCGCCCTGAATCTTTGGAGAAAGGCGACATATAAATTGAAATTGAACTAATAAATATCTAACTTAATAAAAAGCAGAGAATCACACTGCCAACAAAAAGTGTGTATAGTCAAGACTATGGTTTTCCCAGTTGCAATGTATGCTGGGAAAGCTGGACCATATGGAAGGCTGAGTGCCAAAGAATTGAAGCCTTTGAACTATGGTGCTGGAGAAGACTCCTGTGAGTCCCTTGGATTGCAAGGTGGTCAAACCAGTCAGTCCTAGATGAGATCAACCCTGACTACTCGTTAGAAGGCCAGATCCTGAAGATGAAACTCAAATACTGTGGCCACCTAATGAGAAGGAAGGACTCTCTGGAGAAGAACCTAATGCTGGGAAAGATTGAGGGCAAAAGAAGAATGGGATGACAGACAATGAGGTGGTTGGATGGAGTCACTGAAGCAGTAGACGTAAGCTTAAATGGACTCCAGAGGATGGTAGAGGACAGGAAGGCCTGGAGGAATGTCCATGGGGTCACGATGAGTCAGACATGACTTTGCAACTAACAACAACAGTGCAGAGGCATCAAAAACTACATTCATAGAAATAGCAATAGGGTTTGTCATTCATAAGAAGAGATCATACCTCTTCTAGAATTTAATGAAGTTTTCAGGGTTGATGGATAAAGTTTGAGGGAAAAAAGTTGATAATCTTTTACATAAAATAAACATATTGGTATATCAAATCATCTGATTCACTTCAGAAATGACCATCACAGAAGCATTCTGAATAAGTTTGAGAAAAATAATAGTTACAATTAAACAGTCTCAAAACTACTATGCGGACACACACACACACACACACACAAAGACCTTTTTAAAAAACCAATCTACTACTATATCCAGAATACTGTTTCATGACCAATAGTAGCCTGGTCTATAGAAACGGAGTTTCATATAAACAGATAATCTGGGCAGACCAGATTTAAATGTTTTCACTCTATTTTGAGCAAATAAAAGTCTGTTCCTAAAAATATCATCCATTTTATGACCAAAGCTTTGAACAGAAGCAATGCCCTAATTATTAGCAGTATATTTTATGATGAAAAATACTGAATTTCAAAGGCAAACATGATATTAAAAGTTGATTAAAGGCTAGCAGAGAAATACTTGGAACTGCTGGAAATTTGGATTTTTCCATTGCATTGTGTAGTTCACAACAAAGCTCTGTTCTTTTGGGATAATTGTGAAGTAGACAATTATAAGGTCATTGATATCTGGCCTGTAAATGGTTAGTTAAATTTAGAAATATTCATTTTTCTTCTTTCCTGTTGTTTTCTTTTAAATTATAGCCTTGCCTCCAGTGTAAACATTGATACTTGTTAACGTTACCATTAAACTGAAGGATTAGCAGACAGTAAGTGGCAAACATAATATGGAGCTGTAAAGTATTGTGGAGTCATTTGGTTTATTTGGAAGAAACACAAACACACACATACGGAGTAGCAATATAAAATTAAGGAACATTAAGCATTTATGGGAAACTGCTAGAAATATATCACCATGAACATTTTCAAGAAAAAGCATCATGTTTAGAATGAGTGACTTGACCCCTCTCTGAAGAAGTAGGAGAGTGACAAATAAATATATTTACACAGCAGACTGTCACAAATATTTAAATTTCATAACATTGGCCATGAATATTCTGATCTAGCCCTGCTAGATGAAATGTAAAACAGTGTCTTCTGTGTTATAAATGATAAAATGTGAAAAAGATTTTTGCAAGTGGGACACCATGTCACAGATTTCTAATAACTTCTCCCCTCCCCACCCCCCAAAAAATGAAATCCGGTGTGTTTTTGAAATATAGCAATGTCACAAAGAAAATGGGATATCAAATCAGTGCTGGGAGAAAAATATAAGACGCAGAATTTTATCTCAGGCCTACATGGATGATTGCCTGTTTCATTCTCTTTGCATTTCCCTGCTGGCTATATCTCAGTATTAAACAAGAAAAAGAAAAGGCCAGAAACTTTGATGCTACTGAGACTATGGTAATAATTTACATATGGGAGATTATTAGAGAGCACTATGTCTATGCCAACACATCATTCCTGAGATAGGAGCTAGGGGAATAATGCAATATTAATCTCCGGTACAATGAAAATCAATTCAACATTCAAAGACAAAAATACTTTAATGACTTACCCATCTAGGTTAAAGGCATAATTCTATGAAATATATTGAATGGGTTCCTTTTAAATCTGGCCCTTTCTTCACCTTCTTATTATAAACATTTAAGCTTCCAAAAAACCAATAAAAGTGCACTTCATTCTCAGTAATGTCAAAAGATGAGTACTTTAAGTGTGCAAAACCAAAATGCTGCTTATTAGTTGAGTGCTTTTTAATATAGGGTTGTGCACATTAAAAAAAAATACATTTGGAGAAGAAAAAATAACAGCATCATTTAGCCTTCATGCTGTCTCTTACAAAGCAATAGATACAGATCAGGAGGGAACTGGAAATTGAAAGCAACTTTTAAGTCTTTTGTATTGTTTACTAAAAAACACTGTTTTAAGATTTGGGCAGTTTAGAGGTTTCACATGTATTGTTGTGGGAAAAATAGAGTGAAGAAGAAACATTAGATGTATTTGTTGTCTTGGATTATTAAAGGTGAGATAAAAAATAAACAAATAAATAAATTTTATCCTGTAAGTGGATGCTCTTTAGAGTAGAACTTTGAGTAAACTTTTATTATTTTTCACACTGAAAAGAGGGCTGAATTTATATGTTTCCTGCACAGTTACATTTTGAAGGGGAAGGTGGAGTTTTAAATTACGACTTTCTAAGAAAGAAAGCATGTTATAGTTGTTGGAATCAAACATGTTGAAGTTCAGAAAAATAACTGAAAGAGAGAGAACATTATGTCATATTGGCCAGATTCAATCAAGATATATAAGGAATTTGCGTACAGTGAAAAATGCCCTGGGTTTAATACTTATTTGACTTCTTGTTGTGTGCATACCACTTGGTTTCTCCTTGACAGGGATGGCTCATTGAGTGGATCAGCTGATGTAATAAAAATAAAGCCGGAAGCATGTGTTCCAACAATCAATTTATTTCTCACAGATTTCTAAGTATAACCAAGTCTAAATCATTAGATTGTTGCAATGTTCACTATGACCCCTAATTTTCTGAGAATCACTTATATCAGTGATGGCTAACTTTTTCCAGACCGAGTGTCCAAAGAGCGTGCATACCCGAACCCCCCAAATGCAATGTGTGTATGGCCCCCATGCATGCACGGCAGAGACCTGAAAACCAGCTGACCATCAGAAGGCATTTTGACATGCGCATGCACGGCAGAGCTGAACTAGGGCAATGACTCGCGTGCCCACAGACAGGCCACACTACCTGCCATCTCTGGCACACATGCCAGAGGTTTGCCATCATGGACTTATATGGTCAGAGAGATGTGCCGTGCTTCAGAGTAGAAGACAAAAATGGTGCTTCAAACCCTACAGTGCAGTTATGTAGCACTTGATGGCAACTCCTTAGAAGAATTACCTTTTGTCCTGGACTATATGTTTTCCCACAGCATTTAAATTCCAGTAAAGATGCGTCCAATTTAAGGACAAGGGGACACGTGATATATGCATGTCCCCTATGTACAAACAATTTTTTGCTTTGAAATCCAAAGCATTCACAGAATTAGCAAGTCATACCAGAAGTACAAAGTAGTTCATACTAAAGAGGCAATTGAATATTTTGCTCATATTGCATTTTAATGCAAATTTCAATTGATTTTGCAACTCATAAACATGCAAGCAAATCAACATTTGCTTGCATGACAAGCTGTGCACTTTTCAAAATTATATAGTATAGTTTGGAACTTAAGTACAAAAATATTTTATATTAAAGAAAAATAAACATTGAGCAACAGTGTGCACAAAGGACATTATAGTATGATAAATTACTTGTATATATGTTTGGCAAAGTATGCAGTAAGACATGTATATTAGAATAAATGTTCACAGGAAAGTGCAAAATTATTTTGTGCAAATCTTTGACAAACTCATTTAGAAACTGATGCAGATATAGGCCAAAAGAAGGTGAGAGAATTGAAGACAGAAAAATGAAGTCAACCATACTTATTTCAAAGAATAAGTCTCCAATGAACACAAATGTTTTCCAATTGCTAGAACAGTATTTGGTCTTTCCATGTCAGTGGGAAAATTAGATGGACCAAGTATCTATGTGTTCATTGACAAAAATGACTCCATAGAACATAATGTTGTGTGATACTGAGAAGCTCAGCAGACCCAACAACACTACCCAAGCAGGGGTGGGTTCTACTTACCTTTATTACTGGTTCACAACAGGGCCGTGCATGCACGCTCAATTTTCTCTCACACACATGCTCTTGCACATGCGCAGAAGCATTTTCATGATGTCAGGGTCAGTGGGCGGAGCCTCCTGCCAGTTTTACTACCAGTTCTATAGAACTGGTGTGAACCGGGGGTAACCCACCACTGTACCCAAGCCACCAGTCTCCTGATTTTGTAAGGGCTGCAATGATATATAAAGTAAGAACCTCCCCTTCCCCATTGCCCAATTACTGAAGGCTCCTGGAGTTCAGGGGTGAGGGTAGGGAGACAAACATAGCAATACTCTTTGTTTCTAGAAATTGTAATAAATATTTTAAATTCAAATATTTCACTTGTGCTTCTTCTTGCACTTTTTGATACAGTGTGTGTAAGGGTATTTTTTTTTAATTATTTCATTTTTGTGTGACATTATACATGTAATCAATTAATTAAAATCTTAAAGACCAGCAACTAATGAATCTTTACAGGTTGATCAAGTCATCTCCCCAGAGTAATATAGTTCCCATAGAGAGACAATTGATCTTTTACATACTGCAAGGAAAATTTTTAAATAAATTTCATTCAAACAATTATAATTTTCCTTCAAAAAGCTGCATTTTTTTCTTTCATCACCAAAATCATCCTGTGGCTCCCGAGGACGTGGACAGGACCTTGGGAAGACTGAACGCAACCACATGTTTATTGGACCCGTGTCCCTCCTGGTTGGTGCTGGCCTCCCGGGAGGTCACACGAGGCTGGCTCCAGGAGATTATAAATGCTTCTTTGAGTGAGGGTGTCCTATGCTTCTTTGAGTGAGGGTGAAGGAGGCGGTGGTGAGGCCCCTCCTCAAGAAGCCCTCCCTGGACCCGGCTATTTTGGCTAATTACCATCCAGTCTCCAACCTTCCCTTTTTAGCGAAGGTTGTTGAGAGTGTGGTTGCATGGCAGCTCCCTCGGTACCTGGATGAAGCCGTCTATTTAGACCCGCTCCAGTCCGGCTTCAGGTCTGGATACAGCACCGAAATGGCACTGGTCGCGTTGGTGGATGATCTCTGGCGGGCATGGGGTAGGGGTTATTCCTCTATCCTGGTGTTATTAGACCTCTCAGCGGCTTTTGATACCATCGACCATGGTATCATGTTGCACCGGTTGGAGGGACTGGGGGTGGGAGGCACTGTTTTACGGTGGTTCTCCTCCTACCTCTCCGACCGGTCGCAATTTGTGTTGACAGGGGGGCAGTGGTCGACCCCGAGGTGCCTAGTGTGTGGGGTGCCGCAGGGATCGGTCCTCTCGCCCCTCCTGTTCAACATTTATGTAAAGCCGCTGGGTGAGATCATCCGTGGTTTTGGGGTGGAGTTCCATCAGTACGCTGATGATACTCAGCTGTACATTTCCACCCCAGACCACCCCAACGATGCCGCGGAAGTGATGTCCCAGTGCCTTGAAGCCGTGCGGGCCTGGATGGGGAGAAACAGGCTGCGACTCAACCCCTCCAAGACCGAGTGGCTGTGGCTGCCGGCGTCCCGATATAGCCAGCTGACACCATCGCTGGTTATTGGGGGCGAATCATTGGCCCCCACGGAAAGGGTGCACAACTTAGGCGTCCTCCTGGACCCACGGCTGTCTTTAGAGGCCAGGGGAGCTTTTTATCAGGTTCGCCTGATACGCCAGTTGCAGCCCTTTCTAGATCGGGACTCCCTACGCACAGTCACTCAGGCACTCGTCACCTCTCGCCTGGACTACCGCAATGCTCTCTACATGGGGCTCCCCTTGGGGTGCACCCGGAGGCTCCAACTGGTGCAGAATGCGGCCGCGCGGGGAATTATGGGAGCGACGGGATGCTCCTATGTGACACCTCTCCTGCGCGAGCTGCATTGGTTGCCGGTGGACTTCCGGGTGCGTTTCAAGGTGTTGGTGATCACCTTTAAAGCGCTCCATGGCTTAGGACCAAGGTACTTACGGGACCGCTTTCTGCCGCCAATAGTCTCCCACTGGCCGGTGCGCTCCCACAGAGAGGGCCTCCTCAGGGTGCCGTCAGGCAGACAATGCCGGCTGGCGACCCCCAGGGGGAGGGCTTTCTCTGTGGCAGCCCCTACCCTCTGGAACGATCTCTCTCCAGAACTGAGAACAATTGCCGACCTCCGGACTTTTCGTCGGGCCCTAAAAACTTATCTCTTTCAGCTCGCCGGTCTAGCCTGACCCTTGCTGAATTTTTATGATCTTTTATATTGTAGGGTTGTGGTATTTTAATTATTTAAATTGTTTTAATTCTCAGCCAAAGTTTATATGGATTTTTAAAATTTTTTAACTTTTATGTACTGTTTTTTTATCTGGCTGTTCACCGCCCTGAGTCCGCAAGGAGAAGGGCGGTATATAAATCGAATAAATGAATGAATGAATGAATGAAAATTATATCAAAGACAATGCAAAGGAATCGACAAGACCCTTGTAAACAACTTTTGCTAGTATTTTCTTCTCTCCTGCCTTTCTTCCTCTTTTAAAAATTCATCCTGCTGTTCTTTCTGTTATAAAATCCCTCCTTTGGAAGTTGAAATGATTGCTGACTTTATGAGGGTATGCTTTTATGAGCTTCCTGCTTGTTTCTCCATGTTAACAGAAGCAAACAAGACAACCCACACTAATTAAATAAATGAATAAGTTAGCTGATTCATTGTCACCTTGTTTAACATACATATGTAGATGTTTTAGGTAAAATTCAGATTAGTTCTGGCTCCTAACTACTTTTATTCCTCTGTTTCAAGTTGGCAGAAGTTCAGTTATCCCCAGTCTTTATTCATGCCTAATCAGATATTCTTAACACCATTCAACCACGGCGACGGCATTTCCTACCTGATTCCTATTCATTCCATGATCTTCTTCATAAATACTGAAACAAAAGAAACCTAGATGTTCAGAACCGGTTTAGTTGAAAATCAAGTCCTGAGGTCTAAGACCAATCCAAAGTCTCATCTTTGGGAGACTTTTACAGTATTTCCTTAGAATTTTCATAATCTTGGTCATCCCCACGTAAAGGGGAACCCCTCTAAAGGTTCATTATGTTCCCAGTTACTATGTAATCAAAAGTATTTCAATTATTGAACCCAAGATTTTCTACCAAAAGACTACAAAATTCCTCTGTTTGTCGTTCATTCTTCATGTTTTGTCCACTTCCAACTCCCTGCTGACACATACACATAGGTCATCTGAGGGGAACTGGGAAGTGTGCCTTTTCCATGGCAGCCCTTCCCTGTAGAATACCTTGTTCTCTGAAGTTTGGCAGGCCTCCACCTTTTATCTTTCCATAAGGCTTTAAAGACCTGGCTTTTCTCCCCAAGTGCTGGGAGAAAATTAGATGATTGCACATAAGAACTAAGTTTGTTGTTGTTGTTGCTGCTGTTGTTGTTTTTAATTGGTTGAATTTTATACTTTTTATAAATAATTTTTTAAATAATGTTATACTTTTTAAATAATTTTATATGTCTTTTAAATTTTGAGTGGGAGTCACCCAGGGTGGCTATATAAATGTTTTAAAATAAATGAATAAATCTTCCTTGAAGTTAATTCATCAAAGTTAGATAGGAGTGGTTAAAGCTTAATAACCATGTTGCCTTGGAAAGAAGACTATATAGCCATGATGGCGAACCTATGGCATGTGTGGCAAGATGTGGCACCTGGCTCCCTCTCTGATGGAATCCGAGCCATCACCCCAGTCCAGCTCCGCTGCGCATGCATCTCCCACCAGCCAGCTGGTCTTTGGGTCTCTGCCACACATGTGTGGGGGTAGGGCCTGTGCAGGGGTGTATGTGTGCATATGCGGGGGGCCTGCAGGGGGCCATCCATACATGTATGGGGAGTGAGGTGCATGCAGAGAGCATGAGAACACATGCTTTGGGCACTCAGTCTGGAAAAGGTTAGCCATCACTGTTCTATAGCATCAGTCATACATATCACCTCAGTCTTTCATTCACTATTATACAACCTGCTTCCTGGAGTTCTCATCTTCAGCAGCTGTCATTCTGGGCCTTGTCTGCTTTTGATGGTTGCTTCCCCGTGATCAGCTTTGTGGCAAATCTTACTCTGGTACTATAGTTGCTTCCTTACTTTTCACCCTTTGCTGCACATCCACGTTTTTCTTGAGTTTGATTTCTGCTCATCTGTTCTCCCAGTATTTTATTTTTTTTAAAACAGATCCTTCATCAAAGGCTGTCAGAGTTTCCAGGGAGACAATTTATTTTCATATTTCATCTTTGTAATTGGGACTGAAGCCTTATTTGAGTCTTTTTTCACCTGAAGTGTTCTTATAACTAGTCAGTATCAAAACTCCAGTTTTCTGCTGCACCACTGCAATCTTAAAAAGTCTCTAAGCCATCTTTTTTTCAAAATGCCCTCTAAATCAAAACTCACAATACTTCCTTGACCCAAGTACTAACAAAAGTGTCTTCCTGATTTGAAGCCATAAGATATAAAATTATTTTTAGAATCATACCATTTTTGCATATAGCGGATTTAAGGTCTCCCTGATTATTTATATACATATAAATTATCAGGGAGATACATATACATACATACATACACACATATACATATGCACACATATACATGTATACACACATACACATATACATACATACCAGAGGTGGGTTCTACTTACCTTTACTACCGGTTCGCATTGTGCCCGCCCGCGCTCACTTCTCTCTCACACGTGCGTGCCCTTCTGCGCATACACAGCAGCTTCTGTGCATGTGCAGATCACTTATGATGATGTCCAGATCAGTGGGTGGAGCCTCCTGCCGGTTTTACTACCTGTTCTTGCAAACTGGTCCGAACCGAGGGCAACCTACCACTGATACATACATACATTCATGCATACATACATACATATGGTTGGGGGAATTAAACTAGATTACAAAAATTATTTTCCCAGATGTGGTTTCACAAGAATAAAATTATCTTTCTGTTGATCCTGGGGAGTTGTCAATATAGTCATCTTGGCAATAATTTACAAAGGGTTTACCACTGCCTTCTTCTATGCGGGAGTTTTGAGTTTCCCTTTTAACCTAAAGCCCTGGAGCCTTCCCATTCAAAAACTCTCCAAGCTAAGGCCTGTTTAGCTATTGAGCCCAGACACATTCAAACAGTATGAATAGTATGACAATACTAATTTATCTCCTATCTATCCAATTTAACCTTTTTATTGATGCTCAGTTTTGTGACCTCCTCGACAAACTCTTAAAGGATGTAAAACAGAATGTATGAATGGTAATAGCAGAAAGCCGTGGATCTGTGCCAACAAGCCACAAGATGGGAAACATCAAATAACAGATTTGATGATGCATTAAAAGAGCATCTAGGGTAAATGTAATTCAGCTAATATTATCTGCTTTCTGGATTACTACTATAAGATATCAGGCATCAAGGATCCTAATTCATCTGTCACTGCATAAAAACACAACGGCAAGAAAAGACCATCTGTTTATGAAAGATGCCACTTAAATGAGCAGATTGTGTGATAACTGAAGGGAGATTTGGCTTTCATTTTTCTTAAGTTTTTTCAGCTGATGAAACTTAAAATCTCCAAAGTAATTATGTTTATTTTCATTTATTTGGCATTTGGCCTGAAATGGCACAGCATTTTACCATAAATTATATGATATTAAAAGATAACTGAAAAAGGTTGAGATTTTTTTTTAAAAAAAGATATAATGTCATTTATTATTTACATATAAAACATTCACTGGCTAGTAAATACAGCACTTCACAAGAACTCCCAAATGTTAATAAGCTTACTCTTTCTGGATTACAAATATTCTTCCTGTTATACATGCTGAAGCACAGGAAGATTTGCTGATTTCTGTTTTACTATTTCTTGCTAGTTTTTTAATATATAGAGAGAGGGGGGGATTTTTTTTTGTATTACTCTGCAGTCTGCACAGTTATTTACAAACATAGTATATTCAATATGTTATGTTTGAAAATAATCCATGCAGAGTGATGCAACCCCCTTCTATTATTTTATTTTTAAAAAATAAATTTAGTAAGAATGAGCAAAACAGTAATCAGCAAGCTTTCCTGCATATGAATATCTTAACCTGGTGCCAGGAGGTGGTGATAGTCTGGATGGGGAACAAGAGGCTTCAACTGAAGTGTGGCAAGAATGAGAAGCTTTGGGTTTGAGGGTTTGATGGTTCTCAAACTATGCCATCTTTGGTGGTTGATTGGTTACATTGCCCCAGACATGCCCATTTTGCAGTTGGAGGGTTCTCCTGGAATCTTGACTCCTGCTTGAAGAATAAATGGTCAGGATGGCTAGGAAGCCTTTGCACTTCCTAACCATCCTATGTACAGCATTATACACAATTTCATGTTGTGTCCATTCCTAGATCATAGTTACTTGGGAGTCAACTCCTGATTGGACTACTGTAATGTGTTCTACAGAGGGCTACCATTCAAAAGTAGCTAGAAACTTTAGCTGGTAAAGAATGTAATAGCAAATTGATTCATTGCTAGAACAAGACATGTTAAATCTCTGCTTAATGGACTGCATTGGTTACCTGTTTGTTTTTGTGCAAATTCAAGGTATTGATTTTAACCTTTGAAGTCCTTTTTTCCTGGAATTGGATTATTTCAGGGATTGCCTCTTTCTGATTACATTAGCCTATCCTAAGTGTCCCATAAGATCCTGCAGAAAGGGAATGCTATAGGTTCCATCTGCAAGGGACCTATGTTTGATGGGTCCTAAGAGGTGGTCCTTTTCTGCTCTAGCACTCACCTTATGAAACACTCTTTCCCATGCATTCACTTATCCCTGAAGTGGGACTAGTTTGACCCCTAATATTTAGGAAGTCCCTCAAGACCTGGCTTTGTCACCAGGGCCAGGAATCTTAGGAGTCTAAAGAAAATTTATGATAGCTTCATCACTATGGCTGATAATTACTCTCAGCTGTGCTGTATGATATTTAATTTTTTAAATACTTGTTTAAAATTTTAACATGATTGTTTTCATGTGTTTCTTGTTTTAACTTATTGTTGTATGCCATCCAAAGTTTTTGTGAGATGGGTGCCAAATAAATTTGATAAATAAAATATGCCACATTGTGGTATTCAATACGTTGAAGACCTTCATATGTTTTTTATAGCATTCTTATAGAACGAACACAAAAATATGTGACACAATTAGTCATTACTAATACAGGAACTATGCTATATTTCTAATGCAGAAACAATAATATGCAATGCACTGGAACTACTGAAGTAAATTTTCAAATGTAAGAAATTTCTATTCTGATTTCTGCTGTATATAATCATTCTCTGTAATAGCCAATGATAGCAGTAGATTGGTTTTAACTGAAACCCCAATCTTCCTGACCAAATTAAAAATTACTGAAATTCCATTAAATCTGTTGCAAAATTTACAAATCCTGTGAAATCTTTTAAGAACTTTGAAATCTCCTGAAATGTTAAAGAACAGGAATTAATAAATGAAAAGGAGTACACTGTCTATAAACATAAAAGAAAGCAGAGAGATATAAAAAATCTAGTGATCTGATCTTGTGGTATGAAATTGATGAATGAAAATGTATGATTAATTTATGCATGAAAGTATTAAAATGTATGCCAGAAACTGAGAAGTGGTCTCATCTAAACTATAATGTGTATGAAATAGGAATTCATAAACCAGCTGAAACTGCATGTTATGCTCCAATAATTGATGATAATGAAAGCATAGATATAAACGTTGGAGAAAATTGTGCCTCATTCTGAGTGACTATAATTCAGGAGAAATAATTATTCTGTTAGGTATAGTGAATGAAACAGTAGCAATGAGACAGAGTACAGAAAACATAATTGGGCCATTCAGATAACAATGAATGAATGAGAATGGTCACTGCTCAGTCAGTTTATGTTTAGGGGAAAAAAAGAATTTTATTTCATATTCATGGTTTAAGCCTAAAAGAATTCCTACATTCTCATGGCAAAAAATTGACCATAAATCTAAAGCACAATTCATCTGATGAGTTTTGATGACGAATTGAGGGAGTTAGTGAAGGATACAATATTGGTGAAAGGTTTTGAATATAATACCTATAAATTTTCGGTAGTGTCAAGAATGGATATTAGCAATATGAACATGGAAGAAAACAAGTGAAAGAAAGTAGGAAGAGAAAATATGGATCCTGTTTTAGCAAGCAATAGAAGAGAGATTAATATCTGAATTTAAAAAATGGAAAAAGGACATAAATAGAGTACAGAAATTGATGGGGCCAAGTAAGGAGAATTACAGTATGTTATAGAATTGAAGGGTACTAATCTGGTGGAATGAAAAATAAAAGAGACAATGGATGACGGGAAAAATAATATTGAAGAATGACTGTTGCTACAAAAAAAAAAAAAAATTAAAAATGATGGTGCGACAAGGTATTTATACAGAAAGAAAAAGATAGCTACCAAAATGGTAATCTAAGATAATAAGGAACAGATAAAAGTTTAAAAAGCAAGTGAATGCAGAAAAAATTTGATGGAAGTTTTTAAAAATATTTGAGAATGGGTGAAGGGGCTAGAAGAGCATCCAAATCATTTGATTCGAGATTAAACTGATTTAAGGAATGCTAGAAGGGATGTTTGGGATACTGTGTGGGAATGATAATAATACACTAAAAAATGGAAATGATTCAAATGCCATAAAAATTAATTTGCAAGAAAGAGCTGATAAAATGCAAAGAATAAATTCTGAGAGAATATTCAGAAATAGAAAGGCTGCAAGAGTGTATGTGTAATTGGCAAAATTGCTGACAGTGGCTATCCAACTCTTTAAATATATGTGTGAAGACTGCATCTGGGCCTGACAAATTGAAGCAATGTTGTTATTGTTCCTCTATAGAAGATGAAAAGTAGCAAACCGAAATGCAAAAATGATAAGGGAACTGAGTTTCTAAGAATTCTTGTGAAGATATTTGGCAGAATTCTGACAGAAAAAGTTTGAAAAGAAACCATGAGCAACAGTTGGAAGTACAACGTAGCTTTATGCAGGCAGATTTTTCCTCTTCAGAAGGTCAGTAAATACTGTATGAACAGAGGGGAAAATATATATATTGAATAGAGTTGAATTATAAAACATTTTGCCCGAGTGCAGAATTGAAAGGTTGGTTGCTGAATGCAATTAGTATGCAATATAAATAAAGCATGTATGAAAATAAACAATACTTAACAAATAGTAAGAAAAGATATTTCATGTCTCCTTCATTGTTGAAAGTAATTTTGGATAAATATCAAAGAACAATTGTGGTGAAGTTATAGGTATGCTTTTTTTCAACCAGACACCAGAGTATATTGATGCCCAAAGCCAGCAACACCTCCAGGCCTCACTTACACTGCCAGATCCATTGTTGCTACTATTATTATGCCAAAACTGCTAAATACTGTAGCTGATAAATGGTTAACTATCTGGCTCAGCTCTAATCTCAACCAGCTTGCAAAATTCCAGAAAATTTAACAATTTGGCTCCTTTGAGGCAGTATGAGCCAACTCTAGTCTACCACTGAGTATGTCTGAATGTGTATGTAGACAATGCTTTGTTGCTGGCTGAATAATTAGCAGAAAACGTTGGATAGATGGTATGATGCAAGGAGAAATATGGATCTGAAAATTTTCAAAGCCTAAGGCAGTATGTTTGATAAGGATAATGGAGCGCAGAACTACCGAGTTATATTACATATTGTGACTAAAAATGAATATGTCTGCCTTGCTACTATGTTTACGAAATATGGCAAAATGGATGAAGATATGCAAATGCTGAAAGAAAAATGGTGGGCAGTTCATGATCTATTGTAAGAAATGAATGTTTTTCTAAAGAAGTGAAAATGTATGCATATGAGAGTGTGCTACATCTCACTTTGTTATATGAAAGTAAGAGTGGAATATGTCAAAAGAAGCATAAAAATAAGATGAATGCAATGGAAATAAGATATTAAATAAATATTTAAGATATAACAAAATATTTATGATATAATAAGAAGTGGAATAAAGAATAAATATTGCTGAATGAATGTGGTTTGAATCTAATTAGTGAATAACCAATATCCCACCCACCCACCTCAAAAAAAAGTTTGAGAGGAGGAGGAATGAATGAATTGAGAAGAAGGGGAACTCTGAGAAAGTTGTTATTGAATGGATCTAATGAACTCATCAGAAAGAAAGGTGAGAAGTTTCAAGAACAAAAGACACTATAGAAATAATGTATGGCTGTAGTGGAAGTGAGGATAGATAGAATATTATAGAAAGGTGTAGTGAATAATTTGATTTAAATGGAATTTAGCGATATCTACTTTCTTTTCTTTTTCCTTATTTATGTATTGTATTAGTTTGGTTATTATTATACACTTCTTTTATGTGCTTTATCCCAAAATAGAATAATGCAATGGGATAGACATGCACAATACATATATGTGTGCGTGTGCGCGTGCATGCATGTGTGTGTGTATATATAAATAAATAATATAAATAATTTTGGCAGCCTCAGTTGATATTCAACGCAATTTTACAGTGATGAGTTTGTGGAGGATCTTGGAGGTGGGGGTGAGATGCACTTGGACTATTGGTTTTATATGATTTGTCCCAAAATAGTCATTTAGCTGAGCTATGGAGTAGAAAAGCCATTGCTTAAGTTTTGCTTAGCACAGATCATCATCATCTAGTTATTTGGATCCTTACCTTATCCACCTTATATTAGGCCACCTGCCTCTACTCCTTAAGGTTATATTGTGATCATCCCTCTCAAATCAGTGTGATCCTTTTCCTTAATTTCAAAACTTTAAGTTTATTTAGATATAAAGCAAAAGTTAAATAACACATTCAGTCATATTTTATTACAATTTCACACATTCTTCAAGAATGAACACTGTCAATCAAACTAATGTTCAGACTAAAACATGCTATATTAAAACTCATCTTTTGTTAGTTCATTAAGATTAAGAGAAAACAAAAGCTTTGTAGTGTTGCTCACAACAAAATAAATAAATAAATCCGAGATAGAAATGAAAAAAGAAGAGATGCTTAGGGCCAACTTTAATAGCTAGCTAGCAAGAGATGATTTATCCTGGAACACTTGTCTATTTTCACAAATGCATAAGGTTCTTGCAGGACCCTGTACTTTCCTTAAAGATATCTGTTAATTGTCACCCTTCTAACTGCATAGAAAAGAATGTGAAATTCATGTATAGCTAAAAACAAATCAGAAACTGAAACACCAGAATAATTTATAGGAGCACAGCTTGATATGAAAATAAATAGCTAAACACACACCAAAATGTGGGAAAAGAATGCTTATTTCTGTATTTTATACACATGCACAATCCGTGACAAACATAAGATGAAAAAATATCTAAAGTAATTGTAACCCACTTTTGATAAAATGCATCTTGGAAACATCTTGGGAAGCAGGCCGAAGTGTTCTTAAGATGTATTTCCTCAATTTTAGAAGACAGTGCTCAACTATATAGTTTCTGTTGAGGTATTGTTGCAGCAAAAGTAACAAAATACTTGTGGCACTTTAAAAATTGACAAACATATTATGGAAAAAAAGGAGCTTCTATGAAATACGCTCCACTTTGTGAAGAAAGAGAGAAAGAGAAAAAAATTGGGTGGAGAATGAAAGAAGAGTAAAAGAAGACAAAAATATTGAACCTACCTACAGATAATGGCTATTTATAAAATAGTTGTTATGTATGACATGTGGCTTTTCCAACAGAGGTTGAATTTCAGTAAGAATGCAAATTGGGCCCATTATTCACCTCACACTGTTACTGAATTATCTATTTATTTAATATGGCTACCTATCTCAAATTTGTAACTCTGGGCAGCTAACAACAGTTAAAAATAGAACGGTTTGCTATTTTTTTTTAAAAAAAGTAAAGATTTCCCTGTCCAATCATGTCTGACTCTAGGGCATGATGCCCATCTCTGTTTCTTGGCCAAGGAGTCAGTGTTCCCTGAAGACATTTTCTGTGGCCATATGGCCAGCATGGCTATACGCCAAAGGTGCAAGGAATGCTGTTACTCCCCACCAAAGTTGTACCTGTTAATCTACTCACAGTTGCATGCCTTTGAAATGCTAGATAAGCAGGGGCAGAAATGGGAGCTCTTGCTGTCATGGGATTCTTGTCTCTATTCCGGGCTGTCAGTTTTCCAGCTGACAAGTTCAGCATCTTTAACTGCTGAGTCATCACGTCCCTTTACTATATATTATTATTATTTTTTTGCTATACAAACATATAAAAATAAAGATTCCACAAACTCATATACTTAGATAAAAGTTGGTAAAATAAAACCCTTTTTCTGGCCGAACTATGTTTTTAGGCAATGGTATAGCTTCAGAAGTAACAGTATTGATTGCATTGTCTTGAAAGTCATTGGAAAGGATGACCGGCTCACTGCATCTTGCCAACTTCCAATATTCCAGACTAGCAGATAAGTAATCTAAAGTCACCTAGTTGGCTTCATGTCTAAAGTGAGACTTTGTTCTGCCCCAGCTACGGACCCCAGAGAACACAGCACACACAAAGTCTGTACAAAACTTAAATTTACTAAAATAACTCAGTCTTTTCCAAACAAAGGCTGTTAATAAACTTTCTTAACAGCCTACAAGAAACCAAAGATAAAGTAATCACAATCTTACTAAGGTTGGCAGAAAGCCCAGAAGCAATTTGCAGAGAATCCAGATGCGAAGGAGAATGAACTAAAGTTGTTCTCTACAACTTGTTTCAGTCGGCATTCCTCCTTAAATAGGCTAATGGAGTGGCCAATTAGCCCCAAACCTTACACTCAAGGAGACCGCCTCCTGGGAAGCCACTCCCGCCTTTTGGCAGCTCTGCACACCCGTGCATCGAGAAGAGGCTCCTCCTCTTCGTTCTCTTCACTTAAAGGAGCTTCTGGAGATTCTGAAAGCCCTGGTTGAATCCCTGCCTCTGGCACCACATCTTCTCCAGCCTCCTTAGTGTCTGACTCGAGTGCCAGCTGCACAGGCTGTTGGCGCAGCACCACACTAGCCTCCTCACTGTCAGAATCAGCTACAATCTGCACAGGCCGCTGACAGGCCACAACAGACCTGAACTCACAGTCTCTAGTTTCCAGTCAGGAGTCTTAATCAAAATTAAGCCCATTGAAGCTCTGCTTAATTTTCATTATGAAATCAAACAACCTGGACAGTAGGAAGATGGGTTCTCCAGACATTCAGAGTTATTTAGTATTAATAAACAAGCCACATGGGATCATCTTTTAAAAAATAAGTAATGGCAGCACAGTTTGTACTAAAAACATAACTAGATCCAAGAAAATATCAGACAACACTTGTCTAACCTTCCTATCATCCTATCATCTTATACATGCATAAGAGAGGATTTTGCAGATAATAGATTTTATTTCTGTTTTGTATAAAGGGTGCCTATTTTCTTTATTTTTTTAAAAAAATATAAATTTGGATGTTATAGATTCTGATGAACTCAGGAGCCATTTTAGACTAAGGTACTGTCAACATTTAGGTTAATGTTATTCACTTATACTCAGAGATAATGTATAATTAACCTGTGGATTGTGCTTCAAGAAAGTGTCAGGTAAATGAAACCGTGTTTATATTTGTGAATGCTAAATGCTACACACATGCATGGGGACAAAAGCTATTGCCTTCTGGCTTTGCTTATTAAGTTCCCAGAAGCTTCTTCTCTAATCACTTTTGAAAACAGAATGCTGGAATAGGAACACATTGACTAAACTCTTTTTGTAGTGTTTATCCAGCAAATACTGCTAACACCTGCAACCATTTCTGTTATCATTTTAACAAGCACAACATTGCTTTGCTTACTTCATACAGTATAGCAGTCCATCGTCTTTATTCATACTTAGTTGAGGAAATTACATGAATTGTAATGTGCAGGTTAGCTCAGTTAGCTAAACCAAATACTAAGTAAACCATATGTCTAAACTTAACCATGATGTCTACTAGTATTTGCCTTTACTACTTCCTTCACAGGGATTTCAAATGATGCCATCTTCCATTTGTTGCATTCCTTCTTCGACTCCCCCCCCTGCCTTTGACTAAAAATAATTTTAGGAAAGAAAAAGTAGCTGAATGGTTGCCTAAACCTTTTGATTGGTAGTCCCAAAGGTGCCTTTTTCAAGAGCTGAAAAAGCTTCTTGGATAAGAAGAGAAACATCTTCAAAGAAAAAACAGAAAGTCCAGTTGAAAAAAAAAAAAGCACCTTTGGGATAACCATGACCTGAATGACTGAGAATCTCCATAGACACTTTGTTGAAAGAATTGCTTCCTATGCTACACTAATAGAAAAAAACCGGAATGCAAATTCCCTGGGTAGGGGAACAGATTATGCTTGGTGAAATGCATCTTTAGTTCCTAAAAATACACATTGAATATAGAAGACCCATGGATAGGTGCTAAATGAGAATTCATAATTTGTAACAATAATGGCGATTATTTTTAACATAAATAGGTGGTCATTTAAACTCATATTTGCATAGACATTTTTTGATTGGTAGTATTGGCGCTGCCATTGGGAAGCCCTTCTTGCTCTGAGTCCCTTTGTTGTCATTACAAGAATGGCTTTCAGTCCTTTTCCATTCAACAATTTAGTCTTCTTGAAGTAAGCAGTTAAGAATCATCTCCAAGGGATCAATGCTAATATGCTTCACAGTTCAAAACAATGTATAATTAAGCATACAACACTATAAATTTTCTCCACAGATGCGTTAAATACATAATATTCCAAGATTTGGTCAGATCTTATTAAGCATCCCTAAAGTCCAGATCTTATTTTTCAATTCTCTGTTTCTCTGTGTTCCTAATTCTGTTGATGACCAATACTGTATGCCTCAGTAAATTTATATGGTTTCTTTTCACATTATACTAGCAATTGGTTAGGCTTCATTCTTTTTCCATTTACCATGATGCACATGGTACTTTAACAGATTAACAGAATTGGAAGGGACCTTAAAGGTCATCTAGTCCAACCCCGTCCCCAAGCAGGAGATCCTACATCTGCCTCTACCTGTACCTAGGATCGAATTCACAACCTCCTGATTGTGAGGCAAGAGCTCCACCAATAGGCCACAGCAGCTGGTCGTTTATTATCCACCTGTGTAAATTCTACCACATGGATGTCTGTCTCTGACAAATGTAATAACTAATATACTGCCAATGACTACAAAGAAGAAACCATTTTAGAAAGTAAGAGCTAATTAGTTTCAATTTCTGAAATCACAATAACTACCTTTCAAGTAAAGATGCTGATTTTGATTGATTGGGTTTCTAACTTTTCTTTCATTTTTGCTTGTCTTCCAAGGCCAGATTCCCTGTTATGTCATTGCTATTTTTGCATTATGAAGCCATGCCAAACAATTCCTCATTCATGTAGAATCAACTATAACACAGTGGCAGAGCATTAGTTTTGCATGCTGAAGGTCTGAACTCAATCCCTAGTTATTTGGGCTGGGGTGAAGGTGGGGAATGATGAAAAAAAGCTATTTCCAATAATTTGGAATACTATATGAGCAATGGGTTGGAGTAGAAGACCTCCAAGGTCCTATCCAACTCTGTTATTTTGATACTATATTCTTTTTAAGACATAGTATGAATTGTGACTGCAACTTGCGTGTTATGGTCTTGTATAGGAATAGTGCCAATAGCAATCTTGGAAATCAACTTTGTTATTTGTGCTTAAGGTATGCAAAACAAATATATAATATTTATATAATTATATAAATTCACTTTTGAGTACCCATCAGGACCCTATGGAAAAAAAATCAGAACAGTGCATAATTGAACTCCAATCTCCCATGTCAAAAGCTGGCACTCTAACCTCTATGCCAGGGGTGTCAAACTCACAGCCCACAGGCTGGATGCACCACATGCTGACCATGCCCACTCCCATTTTAGTGAAGGGGGAAAAGTTGTGATATGTCACATGACAACAATGTGTTGTCGCGGAGTTTGACACCCCTACTCTATGCTATCCAGCCACCCTCTCTATACATGTGAACGGTGTCAAAAAGTTCATAAAAGAGAGTATGGCTCATTTAACAATTGCCTTGCTTAACAATGGAAATTCTGGTCCTCCCTTGTGATTGATCAAGGTCTACTTGTACACATACACACACACACACACACACACACACACACACATGTATGCACATATACATAGACATTTAAAAAAAAATGTATTACCCATACAACTATAAACTGGAATGCCTATCTGTCTCAAAATGATTTTTCCCCCAATTCACAAAAATGACAAATGACAATTTGGATATTTGTCTCCCATTGGTTAATGAAATGATTCACTTCTTTGTATATTGATTCATTCATAGAACTAATTATGTAGTTTGACTATTCATATTACCAAAACTAGTATGTGGGTATCTAAAAAGGGAAAAGAACATTCAATGACTTAGAACAGGAGTGTCAAACTCGCAGCACCACGTTGTTGTCACATGATGTATTGTGATTTTTTCCCCTTTGCTACAATGGGGGTGAGGATGGCCAGCGTGTCATGTATCCAATTCGTGGGCTGTGAGTTTGACACCCTTGACTTAGAGTAACATTTTACACTATCTACCAACCATACCATCAAACTGGTGGTTGCAAACTCTTCAAAATTCTGCCATGGAAGTCATTTGGCTAGTTTACTTTGAGAGAGGTTGGGCTATCAGGAATATTAGTATGTCCCCTGTCTACTTGAATGCAATATTTGAAACCAGAAGGAATAATATGATGCTTGTTTTCAAGCCAACTTAATGTGTTGCTGTTCCTATTCTATCTCCTCCATCTGCTGTTTGCTGATGGCAGAAATGAATGCTTGGTAATGAAGTTTATCTTAATAATGATTTATAGCATTATGTCTGATAAACTTTCTTGAACTGCTGGCATGGATAATGGCACTCATCACTGAATTCTGTTTACTTAGTTAGGAAGATGAAAAAACAAACAAGCAAAAAATTACAACTCAATTTTTAAATATATCAGAATGAAGAACAACCATAAAGGTAGGTATTAACTGAAATATGCTTCCATAGGGTAGGGAATAAAATCTGCTTCTTTGTAAAATGTTGTTTATATTTCATTTTTATAAAAAAAAATCAGACAAATTCTGCCTATAGCTTAGTATTTCACAGGCAATAAATGTCAGGAGTGTTTCTGTTTTGTTTTGATATGTTAGTTTATGTGAATTTAATGGACTGAGCAATGTCAAAGAAAATAGTAAAATGAAGAAATGTGTATTAGGCCACACAGCACAATTCTGAAGATGCCTGTGAAGATTTGTTCCAGAACTTTTAGCCATTTAGAAAAATCACCTTTCTCAAGTGAGTCATTTCCATATTAAATGTTCTCTTTCCCCTTCTGCAACTGTGCAAATCTTTAAATAATATGATTTCTTTCTGCTTCAATGGTCAGGCAATAACCAATATTTGGGTATTATATTTTACATTTGTTGCCATCCAGAGTTTCATTGGTAGATGGGCAGCTATATAAATTTGTTAAATAAATGGATAACTAAGGTAACTAATGTAACTTTATGAGATTTTGTTTTCTTCTCTGATTCCTAGAGGCTTTCAGCAGTTCAATCCTGACCAGGGGAACTAAAATCCAAACAATGAGAAAGATGCAAGAATGTACGGTTTTTATAAAGAACCAACAGAACTAGACCGGATATTACTAAGGACAGATGAAAAATTAATTTAAAAAATTATAACTACTTACTGAGTATTAAAATGGAAGAAGAGCAAGTGAATGAAACAATGATAAGATGGGCTAAAAACTTTGGTTACCCAATAGAACTAGACAAATGGCAGAAATTGTGGGACAGAAACTGTAAATTAATAATGTCAATGGCCTATAAGGAAAATCTATTTTTTTAATAGATGGCATTTACCACCAGCTAGGATAGCAAAGATGTCTGAAAACTTATCAGCTGGAAGTGTAATCAGATACCAGGTTCATATTATCATATGTGGTGGACATGCCCAAAGGCAAAAAAATATTGGACTAAAATACATACTTGGTTAGAAAAAATGATAAAACAACACATAGATTGAAACCAGAAATATTTCTGCTGGGGATACTACCAGAACAGTATAATAAAGGGAATACATATTTAATTTTGCATGTAGTAACAGCAGCAAGAGTAGTGTTTGCACAACAATGGAAAAATGAAGAGGTCCCGACAGAGGAAAGTGTAATAAAAAAAATATTAGAATGTGCTGAGATGGATAGATTGACACTTAAGATAAAAGAAAAGGAAGTAACAGAATACTTTTTAACATGGGATATAATTTACCAATGGTTAACTAATAAAAAACAGAGGTTAGAATTCAAAAAGAATTTAAAGAGATTAAAAAAATGTATTTAAAATATTGTAAGATGGACAAATTTTATGATTAATATTGATATGTTTATTAAGATTACTAGCATGATCATGGTTATTGTTGTACCTTTACTCAAAATTAATTATACCCAGACAACACGCTGTTCAGATAGACATGGATTTTTTAAATGTTTTTAAAGAAAAAATGTACCAATAAAACATATAGTAAAAAAAAAAGAATCCTGACCAGCTCAAGGTCAACTCAGCCTTCCATCCTTCATTCGTATACAGTATATCATTCATCATAAGGATCATCATAATTTCATAGTATATGAAAAATTCTAACTGTGAAAAACCCTAAAAATCATAGTGCATTTATGGTCAAGTTCAATCTGGAATTGAACCTACAAGCAAAATCCTTCCTTCCTTCCTTCCTTCCTTCCTTCCTTCCTTCCTTCCTGATTCTTCAATGGCAACATTATTTTCTATCTCATTTTTTTTGTTAACAAGAACATAAATTTTACCAAGATCAAATAGCAGGATTTCTTTGAACATAGTTTGTGAATATCAAAGGATTCAGAAAACTTTGTTACAAAAACTTTATAACTAATACATCAATTTAATAATAAATAAAATACATACTGCTAATATAAACTATCATTTTGTAAAGCAATATTTTCATAATCAATATTCACTCTGAATTCTTCTTATTAATAAATCAAAAGCTTTTGTCAAGTTCTGAAAGAACACATTCATTTTATGATCTAGTATTCCAGCCATCACAAGTTGTTATGTCACAATCTCTCTAACTCACATTGAACTATTCCTGATCATACAATTACTTTGATATGAAGAAAATTGGAATTTCTAGGGACAGTAAAAACATATTTTAATGTTTATAATTTATTATTTTTCCCACCATATAAAGGAACAGGAATAAAACATGCTATTTTCTGACAGAAAATTGTTAAAAGTTCAGAACCAAGTCAAAATATTTTGGTACCTGAAGCAGAATAGAAAGTCTATCTATTTGTGCCAAGATATTCCTCAGCTGACAATTTATTACTGTTGTGTGACATTCAAACTCTGCTGCTTTAAGGTGCCAAATAATAGAAGCCGTCCTATACAAACGATTTCCTGAAATCTTTCTCATATCTTTTTGACCAGAAAGAGTGTGATAGGGATAACAGATTAACCCAAACTGCAAAAATCTAAATGGATGTCATAGTAATCAGAAAACACAGCAAGTATAAATGTGCAACTTCACTTTTTATTTAGTGAAACGTCAGCATGCAACTTGAAATCCATGTAATTTTTCTGTGGTTAATGTTCTCATAAATACTTCCCTTCACAGTAAAACAGATGTTCAATCATGGATTTCCTTCTTAGTTGGAACTAGGCACAATTTAAATGCTGGAAAATCTTTCTTTTATAGCTCCAAGGCTACATTAACATCTACAAAGAAAAGGGGCAGACACTAATATTGGAAGTTGCATGAAGCACAGCAGATGTAGAACATCGTATTAAATAGTTCTTCTGTTACATTGCAATCTCTCAGGAGTACTGACATCTGTATTAAAAACTCTGTAGCTGAAAACCAAGACTGAGCCTCAAGTATTATAACAAACAAAAAACAACAAACAATCTATAATTCTCAAAAATTGTGACTGGAGTTATTTAAAACAATTCTTTACAAAACCAATTTTGATTACAGGCTGTGGTATATATCAGAAGCATAGGTCTTTAAAAGTTAAACAGGAAATGAAATGTGCATGATGATCACCAATAACAAG
This sequence comes from Masticophis lateralis, assembly GCA_030761175.1. Lineage (NCBI taxonomy): Eukaryota > Metazoa > Chordata > Lepidosauria > Squamata > Colubridae > Masticophis > Masticophis lateralis. The sequence continues at coordinate 184,864,765 of JAUDYJ010000003.1, forward strand.
CTGGGTGAGATGTTATTTCTCACTGTTTACGCCACCTGCAGCATCTAGAGCAACTCTTTCCTCTCTCAAAAGCTATCTTATGATTGCTAAGGCTGGTACAGTTTCTTTTGAAAAAAAAAGTCTATTCACCAAGATGGGAAGGGAACAAAGGAAATTCAGAACATTACTTGAAGGCTACTTGAAGGCACAATTGAATGTATGAAAGGCAGGCATTTCTAGTGCCATTTTGAATGATATTTTTCAGCCCTTATAATAGAGACAGGGCTTGCAAAAGTATTAGCAACTGGAAATGCTTAAACAATTAGCATTTCTCCCTTTGTCTTGCTTTTCACTTCAGTATTACAACAGCTATTGCTGGCTGCATTGTTCCTTCATATTCTTTCAAGTTTCCCACCTACCTGCCCCAGACCTAGCCAATTGTAATATATAATGCTAGTCCAACTCCACTCTCTTAACCCCTTTGGAGCAGGGGTTGTGGTGGTGGTGGTGTAGGTTCTCTAAAATAGCCCTGTCTCTAAATGGAGTAAACTTATATTTATTTATCTACAAAGCCTTCTTACTCTGCCCTTTCCCATGCAGTAATAAAGTTTCAAAGAAGAAAAAGCTTCCCATGATACCAGGAGAAGCTTTCATCATCTGATTTTTATTTATAAATATTAAAAGATTTATCTACTGCCTCCCATAAAATATCTCAAAGGACCTTGCAATCAAATTCAAAAAAAGGATAAAGCAACATCAAATAAAAAGTTATTGTAAAAGTGGTACATTAAAAATGGATAGGAAATAAAAAAGCTGTCTCTACTATTGAAACAGGAAAGATGTAATTGGAAATATGGTGTTCCTCAGTTATTGGGGAGAGAGCTTTCCAAAGAAACCCAAAGAACTGGCCTTTTCATGAATGACCATAAGAAGACAATCAACATTCATGGCATACCAAATAGATTTTCCTAGGATGGGGTTGAGCACAAATTGGAGGAGATGATCCTCCAAGTAACCCAGTGCCACACCCTGTAAACACAACAATTTGACTAACTTTTAGGAAAAAATAAATAATTGGTACAGAGCCTGGATCAAAGATATTATGTGCTTATGCTGGTGTCTACCAGCCAGCACTTGGGCTGTGACATTCTGGATATTATATTACATTCCCTAAATCCTAATGAAAACTTTTAGATGATCCTCAAAAGCAGTCCCATGCAGAATGCATTGCAATAGAACAAACAGGTGTGGTGAGAGCATTGGATTTTGAGAGGGTCACAACTGAAGTGCCAGATGAAACTGGGCAAACACAAGTTAATTATGGTATCTGTCTGCCTATTTAACAATAGCTATATTTCCAGGAGAACCCCCAAATCATGGACTTGCTTTTTCAGATGCAATGTCACCCCATCAAGAAACAGGATCAGGCATACGGTGTAGGAGAGAATCTATAAAAAAACCTGTCTCACTTGGGTTCAACTTCAGCCTGTTTTGTCCTGTCAACACTCTCATAGTTTTTAGACACTAGAAAAAGACATTAACAGTCTCTCTTGAATAGATTGGGATGGCAGTGTACAATCAAATTATTATCAGCATATTTATTTATTTATTTATTTATTTATTCAATTGTTTGTCAATTAGTACAAGGAAACAAGTATCAGTATAGACATAGACATGGACACATGAAAAAAAATGGCACAAATAAATGGATATAAATAGGCAAAACACAGCCATAAACACATAAAATGATTACATATAAATGGGAACAGTAAAGGTAAAGGTTCCCCTCGCACATATGTGCTAATCATTCCTGACTCTAGGGGGCGGTGCTCATCTCCGTTTCAAAGCCAGCACTGTCCGAAGATGTCTCCCTGATCATGTCGCCAGCATGACTAAACACCAAAAGCACACGGAATGCTGCTACCTTTCCACCAAACGTGGTCCCTATTTTTTCTACTTGCATTTTTTTACATGCTTTCGAATTGCTAGGTTGGCAGAAGCTGGGCAAGTAATAGGAGCTCATCCCGTTATGCAGCACTAGGGATTCAAACTGCTGAACTGCCGACCTTTCGATCGATAAGCTCAGCATCTTAGCCACTGAGCCACCGCATCCCAGTTTGTTATAGCCCTATAAAACTGTTTAGGAAGCCAGGTGTGGATCAAGCCAAGAAGTTTCCAGTTACAGCCACGCTATGCACTTCCTGAGTTCCAAAGTCAAAAAGAGCCCAAACAATCCCTTTCAAGCACCTACCAGAAAAAAATAATATTCACTCATAAAGAACCTGAGTGGGCTATCTTAATCAGCCTGTTCATCCTACAGGATTTCATGTTAATTGTCAATCTCATTTGGCCTGGACAGTGAGCAGGTAGGAATTCCTTCCATATCCATATCACTACCCAAAAGTAATGTGAGATCCAAAATGTGCTACCTACAGCCTTGTAGCAGGAAGGTGATTTATGCGGTATTCTAGTCCAAGGATATTTAGGGCTTTATATAACAGTAATTAAAAAAAACCCTTAAACCTTGAATGAATTGACATTTTTGTCAGGAGGAGAAAAAATAGTAGATGCTACCAATGACAGATGCTTTCTCCATTCATATAATTTAAAAATCAGTGTGCAAACTGCAAGTAATGGCTCTCATCCTTCAGGCATGCTCAGCTTCTCAAATTTTTTACTAACTAGAAATCTTTTTTTTAAAAAAAATCAGCTTCACTCACATCAAGTGAAAGGTTATTATCAGGACTCTGTATAACCATTATATCATTATAAATAAATATTTATTTATTTATTTATTTAACCACATGTGCTACTTTAGATGGCTAATAGAAGCTCTGATATTTTTAATATATCATAAAGAGTTTAAGGCACACTTTGTTGTCTAAATCTGCTCACTGAGAGCAGGGATTTTAATCAGGAATTATGAAACACTACTTAGTTAAATAGTCAGCATACTTAAACAGAGTAAAAGATGCATGTTTCCACTCTGATATTATTAAAGTGGATTTATTAATATTAATTTTGCACTGAGAAAATTAAATCTTTTAGAAATGCAATTGCTTAATGCTTAAGACTTAATTTATTATGTACAAAGCAGAAAGTCCAGGCTGTTTTGAGTAACAAATTCACACTTTTCAAAACATGCTTTAGGAAGATAAAATAAACAGAACTGAATTTTAAAAAATTCATCTAGATTATTGCTTTGTTTTTCTACTAAGAATTCAGAGGACTTAAGGTGTACAATACTGCCAATAGCATAATAGACAAGATGAAATTCTTATTCTCCAAATAACTAGAAAATTATGCTGGACGTTAACTGGACAATTAAAGAAAAAAAGTAGAAAGGCAAAGATGGGACATCAATCTCTTTTCATCGCTTGTTACAAAATAAATTCTAGGTATTGTACAGAATTCGTAAAGGATGGTGGCTTACCAGCACATTTTGTCCTTGTTGTGAGAGGAGGCCCAGGGGGTCCAGTTCCTCCTTCTCCAGGACGGGTAAGAAGGACTCTGATCTCGTATTCCACATCAGGGTCTAGATGCCATAACTTGTAGTTGGGAGAATCCACAATGTGGGTTTCGGCCCAATTCCCATTGGTTGTACGGTATTCTACCTCTTTCAGGATGATGGGCCCATCACCGATGATGGAGTTGGCATTTGGTTTGATCCATAGGTACGTGGCTCCAACTGCTAGAAGTTCTGGAGGAGCAATAGGAGTGGGTGGTTCTGAAAGAAGTAACAACAAAAAGAGATCTATAAAAAACTTTGGGGTGGGGTGTTTTTTTTTTTGTTTGTTTGTTTGCTCACTCTGTTTGAAAAGGTATTGTGCAATGTAATAGGTTATTTTCAAGCATTACCTAGAGGAAAGAAAAGGAGAAATAGAAATAATTTATTTATTAAACTACTCATCCAGACTTTAGCACTGGAACAAATTGTTTTATTTTCAAGAAATTGTTTATGTAGAAGAAGCAACTCCTTTGATAAATCATACCTCTCAAATAATCACGTTTGAAATAATTTTGTAGTCATGTTCAGGTGACCTACCCAGTAGAAAGATTAAAATTGCAGAGGCTTCATTAACTTTCAGGGTAAATTCTGAACTGAACTTGCATGCACACAAATTCTCTGCCAGTATTTTTCCATCTGGCAATCTTCAGATGTATTGCTACTTTAATTTCTGAAACTTCTAGTGGTGCTGATTAAACTGTATATTCTGGGAGTTGCAGTCCTAACAAATCTGAAAAAACCAAACTGGGAAAAGCTGCTGTTTTCAACAGGCTCTGCCAAAATAGTCAAAAGAACCCTACAAATCCATAATTTCACTAATAAGTAATCCCTGTTTTAATTATGAATGCATGTAAACCCAGGACCAATTTGTGTGGCCCTAAATTGTTTCCCTTCCTCTTACAGATATACTTTGTGAGTACATTTACATTTTAACTCTACTCTTTTAACTTCACAGTCTTTTTACAATCATGTTAGTATTAAACCTTTAAGCATGTCACAATTATTAAGTCACCTAATGCCAAGGAAATAGATTGTCCATGTAAATATATAACTATTATGCTTAGCACCTTTTCTGGCAAATTTTCACATTCCTGGAAGATGGAATTATTTTTAGAAGATAAATGAGAATGCTGTTAAAAGTGGATGGGCATAGGAAAACTAAGGATAGACATAATGTTCCAAGAGTAGACACACAAAACATTTACATTCAGTCTGAGTTCCTGCACAAACATAGGGATCTTTTATCCTTTGTCCCAACTGAATCATCATCAACATGCCTCAAACTTGCATTGTCCCAAACCAGATTCATGAATATTAATAAATGATTCTCCTTCTGGCAATGTAAACTGTAATTGCGTAGAACTTAATATGAACTGGGGCCACAGCATGTAATAAATATTAAAGACTTCTTACATTCCCCTCATATTCCCAGATCTTAGTCTAAATCTGGTCCCTGAAACAAAAGTTCTCAAAAAAATGAAATTAGCAGAAAAACGCTGTACAGGAAGCAGCAATACGTACACAATAATCCATGTCTATGTCCATTAGAAAAGATGTACATACCTTATAGGTCTTATTCTGTTAACTCTGAGACCTAATGACTAAGAACTTGTCCTTAACTCACAGATTAAATCTCTTATGTATCACAGTGAGGGTTCAAATCGAAGCAATCTGTGGGGCAATCTGGATACAAAGGTGCTTTATTTTCAGTGTTCATGGAGATGCTTATCACACTTGTCAGGACATCCTTAAATCATCCTTTCTGTGATTACAAGCTCAAGAAAAATTGTAGCTTCCTTCAGGAGCAACTGACACGGATGACGAACATGCCTACCTAAGGCTCTAAATCATATTTATCCTATCAAAACTGCATCACCGTACAGCTGCCATTATTTATTCAGCATATTGGTGAAAACTACTGCTTCCCTTGAAGTAAAGGGAAATTATTTTTAAGAGAAACCACAGTGATAGAAGGAAGAACATCAATTTTAAGATTTTTTAAAAAGTTTTTAAAAAGTTTTTTGGGGGGATTTTTTAGTATTTGGAGAGCCAGGATTATTTGTGGCCTTTAGATAATTTTGAGGAAAATATATACATATAAAATGACTCTATAAAGGCACTTAGTAAGGTGAGTATGTCTCCTATGATAGAGATGACACTGACCTCTTTTGTTTTAAATGTGATCCTTCCAAATAGAATAACTGCATCACTCAGTGGAATTAGCATTTTCAAAAGGTCTGATAAGACCATTTTCCTGAATTATTTATGCCTGGTTTACCAAAGCCACAGTAAGTAGAAAGCAAAAGCTTCATATATATATGTGTAAGGTAAAAGCATATATTAATGAATTAAAACACCCAGAGAACATGAGTAAACTAAGCATTCTGACTGAATGTGGTTAGCCACACAGAGTTAAAAGAATCACTCACAGAAACTAAAGCATGAAATTGATAATAATGATAAAAGTCCTACACTTGTAAAATAAGTGAAATATGTTTATTTTTATTCTACCAGAATAAAACAAAAAATAAAATCATAAAATAATTATTTCTGCTGCTTATATTCTTGCTATTTTAAAATTTAAAATAGAAAAGCCTGTAGGGTTGCCAGGTCTGCTTCCAAAAAATAGCGGATAAGCGGGGGGAGGGGGTTAAGTAGTAAAATTTTTTTAAAAAAATCACAATTAAATTATATATTTTCTTACAAACATTTTAACATGTATTAAAATAATCACTTCAAAACTTTACTTAAAATTTAAAACATCAAATATAATAATATGTAAAATATTAAATTACATTTTACTTTACTGTTGTGTGTATTTTTTATCTGACTGCACAGCTTTGATCAATTCTTTGTGTTTAAGGAATAATTCGTTAATTTCAGTACAATGTTGAGAAATATTAAAAAATATACAAAGTTCACTTCGAACTGATGGTACAAGCAATCGGTTACGTTCATCAGTCCACAAATTTCTCATGACGCTGAAAATTCGTTCAATGTTTGCATTTGATATCAGAATTGATGCACAATACTGGAACAGTTTCAGTAAACTCAGAGCTGGCTCTTTCTTGAAAAAGTACGTTCACTTATCAAGAGATGAATCGCCCTGTAGATGAATATAAACTTCTTCTAAGGCAGAAATTTCATCAAAGAGAGTGTTGGGTGGAAGTTCTTCTCGCCATGGTAATAATAACCAGATGTTCGTCATTTCTTCTAAAGTTGGAGGATTATTGCGATCAATTAGATTGAAACAATTTAGCGTCTCATATACTGAATCGGTGAAATTATACCACTTTTCTAGGTATGCAATGGCTCTTTGATACACGTTGATGGCTTCTTTCTTGAACTTTTGCACAGCATTCTCAGGCAAATGTTTTTTTACGTAAGACAAATAAAACTTTCATTCCAAAAAACTGCTCATCGTATTTTTTTTGCAAAGAATCACGCAGCTTACACATGATAATGTGAAGATCACATGCAAAAATCTCGTCGCTGTCACTCTCATCACTCAACACCATTTTAGGTCAGTTGACACAAGCTACAATACATTTTAAAAATGTGAACTGTACATAATTTTATAATATATTTTTATTTTAATCTTATCATTAATTTTTTCGGAGAATCGAGTTCAATGGATATTCGATCTTTGTCTCATTCTAATTTATGAAAAAAAAAAGACAAAACACGATTCTCCTGTCCTTATTCTCTTAGACTGTACAGCTTTAGATTACGTACCATTTCATCATAAAGCTTTTGAATAAAAAAAATGTCCACTATTTTGTGAAAAAAAATAGTGAACATAATGTGAAAAAAGTGGACTGTCCGCTCAAATAGTGGATACCTGGCAACTCTAAAAGCCTGTTTTTCCCCTCAATTTCTCTTAAATATTAATTTGCTTTTCATAACTTGTAGCTATACATGCACTGTGTATTTAGTACACTGATCTAGAGAAATGAGAGCAATTGAAAGAGATCAATTATTTCAATGTGCTGTGTAAACCCAATTCTCAAGCACAAATTCTTCAGTGGCTCCATCAAATAAATTATCACACCAGCATTTGTAACTATACTACATTGTTATGACATGCTTGATAAAACAAGAGTTTGCAGTGTTATGCCTCACATCTACCAAAATCACATTTCTTTCATATTTCTAAGCAAGTTTGATTTCAATAACCTTAATAAAATATGAACAGGAAATAAGTACTCCACCCTCATTTCATGAATATATTCAGATATAAATTTATGCTCTGCTAAATTCTAAGCCATGTTTTCTTTTGTTTTCATTTTTGTCGAAATCTCCAACTTCACATTTTCTTCCATAGCCTAGATAAAAGGCCACAGAAAGTTTATAAAAAGGTTGGTGAAATGCAGAGAAATGGGGGGAAAAAACAACATAACTTAGCTCAGGGGCCTGCAACCTTAAACAGAAATAGGTCAACAGGGTAGATAGCCTGTTATTAACATGCAGCTGTCTGCAATTATTGCAAGTTCGAGGCTCAAGGTTGACTCAGCCTTCCATCCTTTCTAAGATAGGTAAATTGAGGACCCAGTTTGTGGGGGCAATAAGCTGACTTTGTATAAAAATATACAAAAGTATGAAGGCTATTGCTTAATGCATTGTAAGCCGCCCTGAGTCTCCGGAGAAGGGCGGCACTATAAATCTAATCAAAAAAAAAAAAAAAAAACCACTCAAAGTGTCATTTGGACCGTTTCCCATAGAAAAGAAAACACTGGGAGCCAAAAAACCCTTCCTGTGCCTAACCATTTCTTGAGCAGCCACAAAATTACAATATGAAATTGAATTAAACATTCTGTTTTCTTCTGAAACATAACTTTTCTTGGATTTATCCATGGTTGTCCTACCGGGGGTTGAAAAGCTCAATGAATCACATGCTGGCGGGTGTCACACATTGGCAGTTGTGACACATATTTTCAATGACAGAGAGCCATAGCAGAGGGTGAAAGAGCCACATGCGGTTCCAGAACCGCAGGTTGCTGACCCCTGGTTTAGCTGGATGGTGACAATGGCTACAAAAACATTACATAACTTACCTAACCTGTTAGTCCTGATGAAGGCTACAGAATCCTTCATTTACCTGTAGATTAGAACCATTTTTTTCTTAGTTGATTATGGCTTCCTGGGAGAGGATATGCAATTGAATTCTGACAATGATGATTTTTTCTTTGACAGATTATTGTTCCCATCAGCACTTAAGCAGGCAAAGATTTGCTTCCTTTCCAAGAAACCATTGGTAGATTTGACTGTCCTAGGCTATTTGTGTCCTATTTTCAACCTTCTCTTTTCAGAAGGAAGGTTTACAGGGGCCATTTTCTTTCAGTTTTCAGTCAGTGTTGATTTAGGGGAATAGGAGGCCTCCCTGCACTTACCTGGGAGCCAAAATGGAACAAGTGTGGATTCCTGGAAGGGAAAGGGCTTTTTTTCTTTTAAATGATGATCCTCTAATGATCCAAGCTGAGTTGCCTGATCGGCAGAGGCTTTTTTTTCTTTTAAATGCCTCTGACGATCCAAGCTGGAGGAAACCTTTATTCATTTTTTGCTGCTCATAAATTGGCAAAGAAATTTGAAAGCCTCTACCGATCAGGCAACTCAGCTGGGATCATCAGGGGCTTTTATAAGTAAAAAAAAAAGCCTCTGATGATTGTGCAGCTCAGCTGGGCATTGGGGGGGGGCAGGGACTTTTGCTACCAGTTCTCCAAACCACCCACCTCCATCGCTACCGGATTGGGCGATCTGGTCCAAACTGGGAGTATTTCACCCCTGGAACTACCCCCAAACAAAATGAGTAATTTGGAGGTCATGGGCAGGAGGGCTTTTCTACAATGAAAATAGCTGCCACCTATTTTTCATGTATGCAGCAATAGCCCCTTTGCTGGACTGAAAGACTTTGCTCACAGACATATATACCTTAGTCAAATGCAGGTGAATTATTGCAATATGCTATATCAGGGGTGGGCAAAAGTGGCTCTTTTACAATCTTCGGACTTCAACTCCCAGAATTCCTGAGCCAGTTTTGCTGTCTCAGAAATTCTGGGAGTTAAAGTCCACAGGTTGTAAAAGAGCCACATTTGCCCATCCCTATGCTATACTAAGGGCTGTCCATGAAAAGCATCTGGAAGCTATAGTTATTGTAGTTCAAAATGCAGCAGTGCAAGCAGTAATGAATACTTCTCACTAAACCTACATTTCTGAATTGACTACCAATATGCTTTCAGGTGCAATTCAAGGTACTTGTGGCCACCTATAAACACCTTCATGATAGGGGGCTGAATTATTTGATCATCTCTCCCCAATGACTTCTACCTGTCCTGTTAGATCCAACAGGAGAGATATGGCATGGATAATATCATTAAAGGAATGCCATCTTGCAGGACTTGGGAAACAAACTCATTGTGTTGCAATGCCTGTCCTTTGGAACATCCTCCCTCCAGAGATTAATAGGTTCCAACTATGCCAGGCTTTGCCTAACCCTGAAGAAAAGACTGTGTGTTCAGGCATATGATTGGATTAAGAGCCGTGGTGGTGCAGTAGTTAGAATGCAGTACTGCAGGCTACCTCTGCTGACTGCCAACTGCCTGCAATTTGGTAGTTCGAATCTCACCAAACTCAAGGTTGACTCAGCCTTCCATCCTTCTGAGGTTGGTAAAATAAGGACCCAGATTGTTGGGGGCAATATACTGACTCTGTAAACCACTTAGAGAGGGCTGTAAAGCACTGTGAAGTGATATATAAGTCTAAATGCTATTGCTAAATGTTGTTGTTAGTTGTTAGTTACAACCCTTAAGAAGGTTATATTAATTGACTGGCTTTTACCTTGACTGCCAGTCATGTATTTTATATTTGTTTTTTTCAAGTGTTGTTAGCCATCCAGAGTCACTCTGGTGCCATGAATGACCATTTAAATTAAATAAATAAATAAAAATCCTTCGTCCTGCATTAACTGCATTCAGAATACTTGTCTCTTTCAAAGAAATGAATTTTAAATATAATGTACAGTATTATTATATTATTTTCTAAAATTTTAATTAAATATTAAACAGTTTAATTAGACATTAAATTAAATAGATTAGGCCACCAAAATAAAATAATTCCTAATAAAATCCCTTACTTTAGAAATCCATTGTAAATTTGCCAAATTGGTTTTTGAATTATTATGAGCATTCAGGTGCATTTGATGTAATCATTAAATCTCTGTCTCTGTCTCTCTGTCTCTGTCTCTCTGTCTCTGTCTTTGTCTCTCTGTCTTGCTGTCTTGCTGTCTATCCAGGTACCCAAGTAGCTACCCGGGAAAGGGATTCTGGACAACATAATAGAAAACTTGCAAAAGTGTGTGTTTTGCTTATTCCTTTCATTGGAAACAGCTACAGTGCTATCATCAGAAATGAATAGGGTACAACAAAAGGTAAAGCAATATATATTGGCACAAGAAAGTGCACTACAGTTCCAAGTCTACTATCAGCAATTTCAAAATTGGGAAGCAATTTAGAAAAGTAATATTCAGCATTCAGCCTAGCTCATGTATTTTAGCCAATGCTGATCACTTCTGTATTTTTTTTTCTTACCTTCATTTTTATTCGATGGAAAAGAAATAGATTTTAGGAGGTTTGTATTAAATTTAAAAAAGAAAAATAGAGAAAGTTACATGGATGCACTGAACAGTGTGCAAGTGAAGATAAAACTGTTTAATAGATACCATGCATCTTGTAAAACTCCACTTTGCATTTCAAAAAGAAATAAGTCAAAGTATTCTAATCCATATTAGGGTGAAGAATACTAATCCTTTTCATCAAATTTCTTCTTCAGAAGAAAGGTTTTTACCCCAACAAGTTTGTTTTCCAATTTCCATTAATATATTTTATTCATTCTGTCATTTAGGAAATTATTCTGCATTTCTCCTATACCATTTCTCATAAATCTGATGAAAAATAAATTCACAAACTCTCAAATCTGTGGTCTTCCACATGCAAAATGGCCAAGTGATGTGATTAATTGTACATTCAACCTCTACAGCAGTTTGCAGAGTCTCTGGAGTCCCATAGTTTAGTTAAGTCTCAGAGCAAGAAATTAAAAGGTGGGGGGGGGGGGATTTCAAAAATTGTTGGAGTACCATTCCCTCCATTGGAGGAAACCTTTATTCATTTTTTGCTGCTCATAAATTGGCGAAGAAATTTGAAAGCCTTTTTCTTTTCTTATACTGAGTTCTAAGCAAATTTGTCCAGTGGAAGTTTTCCAGGTAGAAAAAGCTGGGAATTATATAAAAGCTCATTGAGGAGAATATAGGTAATCTCACTTAGTGACTGCCTTGTTTAATGACTGCTTCAGGCAGTTCAAATTTGAACTGAAATATAATTTCATAATTTGAATTATGGCAGTGCTAAAAAAAGCAGCTTAGAAACCATCCCTCAAATTCATGACTTTTACAGCATCTCTGTTCTTATTTTCACTTGCTTGTTTACCCCATAACAAATTATTCCCAAAGAGAAAGAAGCCCAGTTCAACTGAAACACAGTAAGGATGAACTAAAATTGTAAACACAAGTGCAGCCAATTTCATTTAATAACTTAATGACTAAGTTTCCTGTCACAATTGTGGCTGCTAAACAAGGACTCCTGTGATAGGAAGAATACCATCTACTATTTCACAGCAACACATAATTAATTTGATGCCATTAAGTCAGATTCAGCTCTGTGATGACATGGACAAATGTTCATCATCTCAACTTGTCCAGTTAATTTTTCAAAGACATTTCAGTATCCACTTTGATCCCATCCATTCAGTTTATTTAATGTCTACTCCTCCACTTTTCTCATCACTGATAAATATTATTTTTCCTAATTCAACATCTGCTAACCTCACATGTCCAACTTCTGTGAGTTTCTGCCAGTCACTTCAAGGGTGCAGTCAGTCTTTGTTTGGTCTATTGTAATACAGTAGACACAAATCTTCAAGCAAAATAATCTGATATCAAATTTTAAAGTCATGTGTTAAGAAAGTAAAATACATTAATAATCAAGCTACTTAATATGGTATTAATTTTACCATTAAATTGTTCATAATTTCAACAATATTTCATCTTAGAGTATTATGATAGAGAATACATATATTGATAATACTATTTTATCATATTTCCAAACAACTGAAATTAATTTCAATTATGAATGGAAATATAATAATGAAACAGATATATGCTTGATAGGGAAAGTTGTGGAGAAGATAGTCTCATTGCAGCTTCAAAACACAATGGATGAAACAGACTATCTGGAACTGGAATTCAGCCAGGATATGGGACAGTTGGCATTGATTACACTCTTGGATATCCTCTGGAAGGAACAGGATGGGGATATTGCAATTTAGTGACTTTCAATACCATTGATCATGGTATCTTTCTGGACCAGCTCTGGGGATTGAGGGTAGATGATACAGTGTTGTTTTGATTCTTCTCCTTACTCTGGTTCCAGTCATTAATGATGAGGGAGAGAAGTCTCCAGCGGCCTCTTTGTGAGGTGCCATAAGGTTTAGTTCTCTCCTTTCTTTACATGACGTCCCTGAGTTAGGTTTTCTGGTGGTTTGGATTGAGTATGCTGTATTCATCAGAATGTTGAAAATATCCAGCTTTATACCTCCATCCCAAATTGCCTGATTGTGCCATGAATATTCTGTCCCACTGGAGACCAGGATGAGATGCCTCAGGCTTTGGCTCAAGTCAAAGTCAAAACTGAGTAGTTTTAGGTGTTTGGGTCTTCCAGTGCCAGGGATTTTTCACCTTGATTTCTGGATAGGCAGGGTTGCTTCCAACAGACCCAAACTGCACAAACTGAGGATAACCCTGGATTCTAGGCTCCTGCTCTAAGAGTTGTGATATCACAATGGACTGTAATAAAGCAAAGAGCTCAAATACTAACATTATCCAGAAAATCAGCTTCAATCCACACTGTAATAAAATATATTAATAGAAGACACAAACTACCCTGAAGGAAGCTATTTTAAAAATTTGAAATATGACCTTATAACATCATTGAATAGAAATTAATAACTTGATATGAACATTAATTTTCCTTGAAGAGAATTTACAGATTAAAATATGGGTTACTGATATGGTCTCAAAAGACATTTCTTATGTCCTTGAAAGCTAGCTGGAATAAACAATTTACTAAGATAAACTGAACTGGTAAAATAGCAAGCAGATATATTTTATATTCCTAAGAGTTACTGATTATATAGAACACTGCATTCAGTTTCTAAAAAGGTAGAAAAATCTTTTAAGACAGGGGTGTCAAACTGGCAGCCTGCGGGCTGGATGCATCATGCACAGGCCACACCCACCCCAGCTCCACAAAGTCAAAATACTCATTTGATACCCGTGTTCTAAGATATTTAATATCCTAGTACCTAGTCAACAAAAGATACGACTTAAAAAAAATCTAGGAAGAAATCTCAAATGTGAAGAACATATTGTTCTCTATTTAATCCAGCTCTTTTCTAGTGACAAAACTTTCACGATCCCAAACAATGGATGTGTATAATTTCCTTTCCTTAGGTTTCTCCATCATAAATCTGTTTTACTGCACTGCATTCCAGGAAGTTTTGTGAGTGCTGCTGTGCAGAGACAAAATTTCCCTGATCACAAATTCATCCTCAGATAAGGTGGACCACCATGACAAGGTAATCAACACAGGAAATTCCACTTCTAAGACGTGATAAGAAAGAAGAAGAATCCACCACTCCTAACCCTAGGCTGTGTAACTCTGACTTAAAAATGAATGCTTAACTAGAAACGTTGCCTCCTCATGTGACAAATTAGAGATTACTAGTGCTGGCAGTCACAGCCAGCTGTGCTTAGACAGAAGCTGAGAACTTCCTGTGTTTAAGCTCTTTTCACAAAGCTTTTTTTTTAAGTTTAATGTTAGACTCTAAATACTATCTTGCTTCATGATTACTAGTAATCCAAAATGACCAAGGATCTAGCACTTTTGTCAAAAGGACAAAAGCAGCATCACAATTCCATCCCTTTCATTTATGCATGTTATGTCAAGATGCATGTACAAAATGTGTGAAATTTGCATCACATAAATAATGCTTTTGTACTTTACCTATTCTTGATCCCTTCTTGCGGATACTGCTGGTGGGTAAATTGCCATTATTATCATCCTGGTCTCTACACTTTTGCTTCTAACTTTAAAAACCTACATGTATGTTTTTTTTAAAACAAAAAAAGAAACCATTTATATGTGTTGCCCAACTTAGACAATATCTCTGGTGGCATTCATAACTGTTAAGCAAAAATACAAAATAATAATAATACGTAGTGTAAAAACAAATTAAAACAAGTAAACACTCATTGGGATTAACATACTATATCTCATACTATAAAATACTCTATCTCACCAACTGAGAAATCTACTAATCCTGAATCAAGCACCTGAGGAAAGAGCCTTCCTATTGGATTGTGAAGTAGGAGTACATATCCTTGGGAGAGGGTGGTTCCACAATCTAATCCTACATCACACAGGGCTTCAAAAGGTGATAACAAGAATTTTGATTTGCATCCAAAAATGTATGCTAAGCTCACAGTATAGAAATGTTATATGTGAATAATGACATGCACACATGCCTTTGGACCAATTGAGCTTCCAAGCTTCCAAATATACGTCAAAGGCAGCTACAGGAAGGATTGGGTCCCCTTGATTAGGGCCATTGGTCAACACCCAGAAGACACAATAAGAGCTCAGAAACAGAGAGGTTTCCCTACTCTTATCACTACAAGGTAAGTCCTAATGAAAACTTTTACCTATGCACAGCTGATGGTTGGTCTAGTTTTTTCCTAGGGATAATCTAGGTATTTCTTCTGTCAGGTTACCTTCTGGACATCTTCTATAAACAAGGGATGCAACCAGGATCTCTGCACAGTGAGAGACTGCATAGGTATGATCCAATCTAAAATGATTGTTGCCTCATTCCAAGGAACAACCAAGGTCTCAAGGACTACCCCAAGGTTCCTTTGAAACCCAGTTGAATCCTGGATGGACCAATCAAAGGTTCATCATCACTATGGAGGGATATGGTGCTATGGTAAACTCTAGGGTCATCAGGGAGTGACAAGGAACTGAAGTAATATCCCCTATTCCCCTATTCTAGAACATGTTGCACATTATTAATTTAGCCTGAGGCAGCTGAATTAATAATTCTGATGACTGTTACTTGCTGAATTAAAAATTTAATGTATTCTACATGGTTCCAACATGTTTGGTGTGGAAACCTGAGGAAGACTAATTTTTTGCTTTCATACTATAATGAACGTATAAATTATATATTAAATAAATCATATATTGTACTCAAAAAAATATACATTTTATAAGCTAAAACTTGTTTCCAAATCTGATAATTTAGCCCTGATAACTTTGGTCTGTAATGGAAAAAATGAACAAGGAAACATTCAGAACAGATTTTGATAATGTGCTATCCATTCATGTCCTAAAAACATGGTTATTATGGTGTCATCATACTACTGCAAGTGTATAAATTTGCTCCATCCCTAATAAAGATTTACCACTAATATCCCAGAATAGTAAAATGCATAGTACAGACCATCATCTACAACTGGAGAATAAACACTTGGATTTTGCTTCAGCCATTTCTACCATGACCAGAACTGAAATTGGAATGAAGGACCAATTTTATAGCAGTTATAAATCTCTCCCTCCCTCTTTCTCTCTCTCTCCCCCTCCCTCCCTCCCTCCCTCTCTGTGTTAGTGTGTGTGTGTGTGTGTGTGTGTAACTTTGCTGTGTGCATGTGCATTAGCTTCTTCTTACTTTGAATTATGCTTTATTGCTGACAATTGTAATATCCACACTCCTCAAAACTGAAAACATTTGTACAGATACTGTATGCTTTATTGCTAAAAATTAAAAAAAAAGTTTCTTGCATTTAACATTCAGTTTCATAAAAATGTGTGGATACAGTACATGAAAAAAGGCAAATGGGGTTGGATGGCGGGGGAGAGTTTCACTGAGAACATCTGTTGCAAAAGAACATAAATATAACTTTATATTATCTTGGATACAAAAGTACTGCATGAAATAATTGCCTATAATAGGAAATGATAATTAACATATTCTTTGAATTGTTTATTCTTATAGAAAAATATTTCCAATGTCAAATTATATTTTTTGAAGTACCATACCAAATAAATAAATAAATAAATGAAACAAAACCCAGTTTGAAAAATTACCCCTGACTCCTGTCCCCCATTATATAGTACATATTTAATAAAAGTAATCAAGGAGGATTTTGTTCTTTTTACATTGAGACAAAGTGATTCTATTTCTCAGGCCATTTATTGTGTGAATAAGCCCTAAAGAAGTAACGGTAAATATTATCCAAACAGTTTCTGCCAAAGGCTTCTCAATATCGTTAGGGTGAATAACAAGATAAAAGCAGCAATAACACAAGATGGACTTCTTCCATTTAGGTTTGAAATGTCAAGGAGCTTTTTCTCAGGGAAAATGGGAACATTGGAGTCTCCTAGTTATTTGTATCAGAGGAAGGAAATGTCACCACTCTTTTACTTGCTGCTTTATCAGCTTGGTTTTATGACTATTACCTGCCATTAATGTTTCACATTCTCATCTGAGCATTCAATTTAATTTATTGTCCCTAGACTTTATTGGTTATTGGCTTTTCTTGAAACACTTTAATAATCAGTAGCCTGAATTCAGTGAATTATGGTATTTATGTTCCCCATTCCAACAAGACATTTCTGTGGGTATGCACTGTAAACACGGTGTTGCTAGCTATCTCCTTGAGCTTCCAATTCTTTTATTATATTTTAGACATTAAAAGGCTCAGAAATTTTTATTACAAGTTTCCAGGGGAGAATTAATTCAATATAAAAACCAGAAAAGGGCTGGAAAACATCTTATTTTAAGATCAAGATTCACAATTCTGTATACTTGGAAGTCATACATTGCATATACCGAAAATGAAACAGGCAAATAGAGATTAACTATTTAAACAAGTATCAGGCTGACATTCCTTTCAAACAAGGATAGAACAAACGACAATCTTAATAAAAATGTGTATAAAGAGGAAATGAATCTAAAAACCTGTCTAGCTTGTTTTGCTCAACGTATGAGAAGCATATATACTTTTGAAAGAGTCAACAACGCTGTATATTGTATTACAAATTAAACTGTGATGTAGCTTGTTTAGTTTGGGCTTCAGTTATTGAATGAGTCCAGCCATTGGATTTACCAGGATTGGTAAATCATGACTTTCTGTGCTGTAAGAGTCCAATGGTTACGTGATTAAGACTATATGAAGCTTTAAATTGTGACTAATCTTCCTAGTTCAAGTCATTGAGTCAAACCAGTTGACTTCCCACCACTTTGAAGAGATTACTTCTGCAAACTTGCTTAAGCAGAAGGCCTGTGAGAGTGCTACTCCCCGTCTGTTTGCTTTCCCCTCGCCTAGAATTAATGTTTAGGCAGGTTTGTTTAGAGAGAAAGCAGCGGCAAAAATATTCAACTCTATTCTGCTGCTCATTCTTCATCTGATTTGCTCTTTCTTGTGATGTGGGATAGTTTACTTACTGTACATAACAGTCTTGAAAAAACAATCCCAAATCATTGCTTACACAATAAGGCAGTTAAATGTCTTCAAATGGGAAAATTGGAACTTCTTAAATTACAGGTGCCTGAACGCTTAAATATTTTGAAGGATTATTATCAAATAGACTAGTGCTCATAATTCAGAAGACTCCAACATCATTTAAACTTTTCCTGTCTCTCACTCAGCTGTCCTTTTGACAATCTTCTTTTGATACATAAAATTCAAGGAAAAACATTCATTAGCATGTCCTGTTCTGTATCTCTGCTTATTGCTGCCCTAACAAGAGAGAGTTACCTTTCTTACAGAGTAGAAGGTTAAAAGTAGAAAACAGAGATCAATGAGACGGTGAATTATCAAGCCATTCTATTTCATGATAATTTCATAGCTTTCTCCCTTCCTTTTTTCCCTTTTGGTGTTTTACAGCATATTATATCCAAATCTCTGTGAGATGCTCTCATTCATTGATTTAAAAAAAAAAACACCACAGGATTAAGTGGAATTGTTTCTCATTCCTAGCATAAATTTGGTGAATTAAATGAAAGTTGTAGATGTCATCAGGGATATTGCAAAAGCTGAAATAAAATGTTCCTTTTTAAGGCACATTTTAAGGAGCATAAAATGCCACGTTGTAAGTGTTGATAACACCAATATTTACAACATTATTCTTATCAAGAGATAGGAGTAAAAAGAACAATAATTTCATCCACTTCTCTAATATGAACTTGATTCATTAAATTCAATGAGGAAAGTTTTTGTAAAATGGTCTTTTTCTGAACCACACTATAATGCTATGATTAGATATAAACTTGTGTGTCTGCTTGTGAGTAGAAACAACATTTAGTTTTGATTTGTTCTACATGGAAGGCAAACTTTTTAACGAAAAAAACCCCAGCTCTAATATTTTAGGAGTAAAAAAAAAAACCACTATCCAAAAGTGTTTATGGAGCTTTTGTATTTTCAACAATCCTGAAGGAATATGCTATCTTACCTTCTCAGTCATTTCATCCAGATTCAATATTTAATATTGAAGGACCAACTTTAGAAAATTATGGGGATAAGGGGAGGAATGGTGAAAAGTAGAGATTGGTGTTAAAGTAGGGTATGTTTTGTTTCAACAAAAGTTTTCTATAGCTTCTTTACCATTAAAACACTTCAACATTTTTGGGTCTGTTTTAAAAAGAAAGTGGCAGTGTTTCACAAAGAACTGTCATTTTGACAAATGGCATGCCTACTCGATCAGTATAGCTATTTTACAGCGTAGATGACAAAGAAAAAGAATGGGGGAAAAAAGATAAGAAAATCTAAAAGTGAAAGATGACACACATAGAGAGAAACACACACACAAACACACACATGCAAACACATACATACACACAAATACAAACATGTAGTATTTCTAGACAATTATGAAACAATAGCATTTGTTATATTTTGTTTTACATTTCTGACTCTTCTTTCTTACACACAAACACATAAAATACAAGTCTCTTCTTTATCCTAACCGCTGCATAATAAACCATATATATGATAACAAAGATATCTCCAGGACTCAGGTATCATCAACAGTTATATTTATAAGTAACAGTTATATTTACAAGTACGAGAAAATAAATAATTGGAGAATGTCAGGAATTTCCATGGGGTTATGAATCTGAAGGTTTTATCTTTAAGATCTATTCAAGCCTTCTAGGCAGTGTTCATAAGACTAAGATTTTAAACACTCTAAGTAAGACTAATTCAATTATTTGAAGAATTAAATATTACACCCAGGCATTTGGAAAAAGTGGTGTGATGTTGATGTGATTTTGCTTTGAGGGTTATTGCTAAATCATGAGTTTGTGTTGGTTTGATTATTTTAACTTGTGAATGCTGCCCAGAATCACTGCTATGCAATGGGAAACTCTAAACTTAATAAATACATTAGAAATATTGAATTGTACTTTGAATATTTGAAAGACATTAGGTTGATTACATGCAAAATTGTTCATATCCGTTCAGTTCTAAAATGGTATTTTTTGCTTTAATATTAATTAATCTGTCAATGAATCTATTATAAGATGATGGTTAATCAACTAATTGTTTTAAGCCAATTTATTAATGGCAATAAATAATATTTCAAATGATTAATTCAATTAATTAATCAATGTGTTGGAAAATTAATACTTCAACAATCATTATTCACTTCATTTTGACAGAATTGGCTGTTGCCATAATAGCAAATATTGATCAATATAAATTATTACATGATCATCATTCTATTAATAAAAATTAATAAGTTATATTATAAAAGCAGTATAAGCAAATACCATACATTAATTAGTACCGTGTTTCCCTGAAAATAAGATTCTGTCTTTTTTTGAACCCTGAAATAAGCACTTGGCCTTATTGCCATGTGCTCAAAAGCCCAATTGTGTGTATTATCGGGGATGTCTTATTTGGGAGGAAACAGGATATAACAGAATAAATTGAATGAATTGATACAAAAATTATAATGATGTAATAAGCTTTATTTTTAAAAAAAAGTAATGAAGGCTGATAAACTTGTTCTGAATTGAAGCAAATAAATGACCTTTTGAATTTAGGAATTAAATTTAATTAAATAACTGTCAGACAATTGATTTTTTTTTAATAAAAATGTAGAACTAATGGATAAAAAATAAATGAAACATATAGCCAATGGTTAAAAAAAAATAAATTTTACTCTTTCTTTTATTAGGGAACATCAAACACAAGAGACAAATTCAACACACGAGAAGATATCACGGTTGTTAAAGATGATGTAGCAATTTGTGTAATTTTCTGGACAATTAAAATAATTTTGAAAGTAATTTTTTCTGAAGTGAAAAATAATAGATTTAGAAAATAAGATAATGGCTTATAAAAATGAACAGATTATATAGGGCAGTGAAGCAATAAACTGAAAATATGTAGAACATTGAAAGGTTATTAAGATACAAATATATTTCAGTTTCAGCCCTTTGCAGAAAACTGAAATGTACAGTATATTAAACAAATATTCTGTTCGCTTAGCTCTTCCTATTTTCCTTATCTTACTCTGATAACATTTTTGTCTAGTTGCAGTTTCCAGATTTTTTTTTAAAAAAAATCCTATGCCAGGCATACCACTGCAGTCTAAACTGAAGAAAGTCAGATATAAAGGATTGTGGTGAAGTCATTTTTCTATAGCTATGTCATGTTTGATGATGAAAAAAAGGCATCCCATACCACTATTAATGTGATCTTCATATGCACTTCCAGATGATGGATCTGATTTTTAAAAAAATAATATGTAACCCAAGCCAAAACAGCCTGTATCCTTACAGAATTGTCTAGCTAGCTCTCTTTTACCTGCACAATTGATAAAATACAGTATTTTGAAAGATGTTAACAACTCACATAAATAGAATAGAATAGAATAGAATATTCCTTATTGGCTGAGTGTGATTGGACACACAAGGAATTTGTCTCCGGTGCATAAGCTCTCAAGTATACATACAAACAACAAAGTGGTAAATCATAGATCATAAATCATAAGATATAATCATAAATCATAAGGTAAAAGCAACAAGTGATAAATCATAAGATTTATAAGGACCTTATAAGGTCCTTATTAGGACCCAGTTTGTGGGGGCAATAAGCTGACTTTGTATAAATATATAAAAGTATGAAGGCTATTGCTTAATGCATTGTAAGCTGCCCTGAGTCTCCGGAGAAGGGCGGCATATAAATCAAATTTTAAAAAAAGATATTTATAGGAGAAGAAAGTAAGTAAGAAGAGGAAGATGAGAAGATGAGAAGGATAATAGCAATACGGCTCTACTACATGGGAAAATATCTTTAGGCATAAAATAGTGCTGTGGGAATTAGATGTTAAATGTAAGAATCATTAGAAAATATGGACCTCATAGGAAAAAAGGAGCTTCCCATTCTGCAGAAAAATATGTATTTTTCTGCAGAATGGAACATAGCAATAGCAATAGCACTTAGACGTATATACGGCTTCACAGTGCTTTTCAGATCTCTCTAAGTGGTTTACAGAGTCAGTATATTGCCCTAACAATCTGGATCCTCATTTTACCCACTTCGGAAGGATGGAAGGCTGAGTCAACCTTGAGCCTGGTGAGATTCGATCTGCCAAACTGCTGGCAGCCAGTGATCAGCAGAAGTAGCCTGCAGTACTGCACTCTAACCACTGCGCCACTTTGGCTCTAACATGCTGAATGTCTGCCTAGCTAACATGATTATCATTCTAGGAGGAAAAAAAATAGATTATCAGATTGTACAACAAGTAAGAAGGCTTCTCTGTATTTTAATTTGACTTTGAAAAGAATTCTGAAGCTTTTAACAGTTCACCAATAGTTTGGGAGAAGCTTTTGAAACCCTCTAAAATTCCTATCTGAGCTTGGCGTAATAATTTAGCCAGCATTTTTACCTGTAATAGAATTGATCTTTTATTAATAAAGGATTACAGGAGTATTTATTTATTCCTACCTTTATTATTTTTATAAAGAACTCATGGCAAATATGCCTAATACTGTTGGAAGAAACATTTGCATTTCAAGGTTGAACTGTGGGTCCTTGGTGCTATTTGAGCTTGGGTTTGTTTTTGTTCTTTTGCAGACATTTCATTATCAAACTAGATAACATCATCATTTCTAGAAGGGTGTGATAACTATCTAGAATAATATTAGATAATAATAGAAACAGTTATGAAAAACTAAATAACACTACCCCTGATTATTCTTTTAATTCCATGGCTGAATACTTTATATAGGGGGACAGGATTGATTCTCTAGAAAGTTGTTTAAGAAAACTACCATCTGACATGAGTTATTTGTAGTAATTATCTATTTTGTGTTATAGCACTATATTGGATCAAGTCCTTTTGTGATGGTTGGTATAAAAATGTTCTGATGAATTTATCCATTGTATCCCATAGCCTTCACTGTATAGGATATCAAATGGTTTGATTTTCTTCTTTATGCTTGCTCCTAGCTAGTACTTAAAGGGCTACAAGATTTTGTTGTGAAAGGCTAACATGGCCACTCCTTTGGTAACTTGTCTGCCATTTTGTAACATTTTGGTTAAGCAGGATTTTAGTAGAATAAATTGTGACTCTATTATTTTCTTAAGTCTACAGGAAATTTTTTGTTTTATTTCCTAAAGATAAATAATATGATCAATTAATAAATAATAATGATTTTTTTTTGCAACAATGGAACATTTACCCTTAAAATAAGAATGGGTTTGGTCTTTGATTTGGGAGGCAGAGATGGACTTCTGTAGATCTATTTATTTATTTATTTATTTATTTATTTATTTATTATTTATTTATTTATTTATTTATTGGATTTATATGCCGCCCTTCTCCCGAAGGACTCAGGGCACCTCACAACAATAAGAAACAGAAAATACAAAAGTTAAAGGACAAATTAAAACAGAGTATCCAATAAATAAAGTTAAATGTGGGAATATCAATTCAAATTTAAGATTTAAGAATATAAAAAGCTACAAAATCAGTATAGAATCAACCCAGGCCCGCCCGTTGGAAGAGCCAGGTCTTCAAGGCCCGGCAGAAAGTTCAGAGGTTGGGGATTATCCAGATCTCCAGGGCTAATGTATTCCAGAGGATAGGGGCTCCCACAGAGTAGGCTCTTCCCCTAGGGGTCACCAGTCGACATTGTCTAGCCAAAGGTACCCTGAGGTAACCAACTCTGTGGGAGTGAAGCGGGTGATGGGAGGCCACCGGTGGCAGAGTACCACAAGTACTCTGGTCCTAGGCCACGTAGGGCTTTAAATGTGACCACCAGCACCTTGAATTATACTCACAAGACAACCGGGAGCCAATGCAGACCGCAAAGAAGTGGTGTAACAACCCACACGGCCGCATTCTGCATCAGTTGAAATCTCCAAGTGCTCCTCAAGGGCAGCCCCATGTAAAGTGCATTGCAGTAGTCCAAACGAGAGGTGATGTCTATCTTCTAGATTTATGTCTAGATTATTTTCCAATGGAAAAGATTTCTATTTGAAAATGAAGTATAAAGATATATGAATGTTCCAGTTATAACAGAAGACAACCAACTTCTGGATTCAGCACATGAGGCATAAAAGGAATAACAAGGAGCAAATATTGAGGCAAACACATGGAAGAATGCCATTTTCCAGAGAACTAGAATCACAAGTCATGCTGTGTATTGGTAGCTGCATAGTTAGTTTTGGAGCACAGCAAATGAACTTCACTCAGAAGAAAAAGAATAGCTGTATTTGATTCCACAGATGATACAGTAATAATTAGAAGCTTCTACAGATTGAAAAAACTTTGCTGCAGCTATGAGGGGGAAATCATGTTGCTCATTTTTACGCTCCCTACTGAGAGGCATGGAGGCTGCCATGACAAATAATTGCAGGAAATGTTTTACTATCCTGATGTGCATATCAAAGATGTGGCAAAAATCTATTCAGGAAACATCATGGACATAGACTATTATCCTATCCTGCTGATTCATACAGACACAAACAATATTGCCAGACACAGCTTTCAATTTATTACAACTTGACTACGAGGCTCTGGATGGGAAGATGGATAACAGATGGTGCTTTCATCACACTTCCTATTTAAAACCTAGGAAGAAGTATAAGAATACTGTAAGCGAATGATTAGCAATGGAGACAGATGTTGAGAGAAAAAGTTTTGATTCTGTGATGAAGGTCTTCAGGAAAGAAATTAGTTTTATTTCATAAACACTGAGGAAGTACATTTGGCAAGTTTTTCGAAAACCTGATAAAGAAGAACAGGTTGAACTATTTTAAAGAAGGCATGAGAGATGCATAATACTAAGTACCAGAAACAGCAAGAAAGAAATTGAGATAGAGCACTGTATGAAAAATAAACAAGCCAAACTTGATATTTTAAAATAAGATAATAAATCTAACATATAAAGGCATTACTGAAATTTAGTGGGATAAAACTTATTACTGTACCAAAGTACTAAAGGATGTATTTATGTATGCATGTGTGATGTGTGATGTCTGCATGTACATATATATACACAATTAAAACTCCTGTGTCCATAACAAGACACAACTGTTTAGGTTTAACAACTAACAACTATTAGGTGCATCACAGGGCAACCATTTGTGAAACATAGTACTTCAAATGGGCTAACTTGCAGAATGTATCCAAAATGTAGATCCCGTGTAATTGAAATTTGACCAATTTGTGATCACTTTAGTGCTGTGGCACTGCCAGCCAAAGGTTCAGTAGATTGGTTCTGCCCTGGTCCTGCAGAGGCTGCTGGAGGACTGCCAGCTGCAGTCAAGCTGGACTGAAGATGGAAGTTGCTCCTGCTCTCTACTGCCTTTTTACCCTTGGTCATTTTGTTTCTCTGTTTAGATAAGGAAATATCTCAGGAAGCATTACCCAATGAAGTGTCTAGTCATATAGTTAGAATAAAATAATTTTTAAAAATGCTTCTTGAGTTTCTACTGCCCAAGAATTTGGATTCCTGCTGAACATAGTCTCACAATCTGTTCTGCTCCAGCTATGGATCCCAAAGAATATAGCACACACAAACTCCGAACAAAACTCAATTTACTTCAAAACACAGTCATTTGCAAATGCAGGCTGTTAATAAAAATGTTCTTAAGAACCTGCCAGAAATTCCACAGATAAGATAGAATCTTATTAGAGTTGTCAGAAAGCCCAGAAGCCAGGTTTGCAGAGAAAATTCAAACTCAATGATCAGCGAACGAACGGACAAACACATGTTGTTTCCTGCAGCTTTTTACAAGCTGTGTGGAAACTTAAATAGGCTAAGGGAGTGGCCAATTAGCTCCAAGCCTTACTCTCGAGGAAACCTCCTCCTGAGTACCCATTCCTGCCTTTTGGCAGCTCTGTGTGTTCGTGCATTGAGAAGAGGCTCCTCCTCTTCATCCTCTTCACTTAAAGGAGCCTCTTGAGGTTCTGAAGGCCCTGGCTGAATCCTTGCCTCTGGCACCACAACTTCTTTAGTCCCCTCGCTGTCCGACTTGAGTGCTGGCTGCACAGGCTGCTGGCACAACACCACACCAGCCTCCTCATTGTCGGGATCAGCAACAATCTGCACAGGCAAGCCACAACACAATCTGTTTATCACAGATAAACTATCTGGACAGCAGTAAATTAGGTGAAACTGGAGTAAAACAAGTGAAAAGGAAAGATAAGGATGTGTAGAGGATCAGTTTGATCTAGTGCGTAAGGCACCAGGATAGAAACTGAAAGACAGCAACTTCAAGGCTTAGGCATGAAAGCTGACTAGGCAGACGTGGTATTCACTTACCTTCGCTATCAGTTTGCAAATGTGAGCACATGCACAGTTGCTTCCCTCACATCCATCAACTCTACAAATGTGCAGAGCCTCCCATGCATGCACAGAAGGTCAAAAATGGGATGTGATGATGTCCAGGAGGGTGAGCGGAGCCTCCTGAAGGTGCCGCTATCGGTTTGCCGGAACCAGATAGAACCGGCTGATTACCACCACTGTGACTGGGTGGTATTGGGGCAATCACTCTCTGTCAGATCACAACATCAGGTTTGGGCAATAATTAGTTTAAAAATAAAAGGTGGATCCTGCACTTGTAGGAAAAACACTAGGAAGAAAATTAAAGGGAATGTGTACA
This sequence comes from Masticophis lateralis, assembly GCA_030761175.1. Taxonomy (NCBI): domain Eukaryota; kingdom Metazoa; phylum Chordata; class Lepidosauria; order Squamata; family Colubridae; genus Masticophis; species Masticophis lateralis. The sequence continues at coordinate 184,891,539 of JAUDYJ010000003.1, forward strand.
GTGCATGAATCTAATTATGGACTATCAACTGAGAATTCCTTGATAAAAATATAAGATAGAAGAAGCAGTACTATAAGCACTATAAGTTCCTACAATAGTTCATCTACTAGGCAGAAAATTTGATAATTTGGAACTAAGAAAACATCATCTGAAGTATCTATCTGGTTAGTTTATTTTTGAAAGACCATTAGATAATTTACAGTATTTCTCAAATTTTTAAAAAGGAAAGATCCACATTAAACTTCAACAATCCAGGACAATTTTCATTTAATAATAGCAGTAAAAAGAATAAGGTTGATGATAAATTCAATATTTCTTGGCTTCAGTGGCAGCAGTGAATAATTCCTATTTTTAATCTGATTCTTATACCTCTCAGTGATTACATGGAAAGTGATTTCCTGCTTTAGAATGGGTTGGAGTAGATGGTTTTCAAATTCTCCTGCCAATTGTATGGCTGTATCTGTATTTGTACTTATCCTGTGTAAAATAAGGCAGTTATACTGTGTTCAGCTGTTTGCTCACTAAGGATTTTCGAATCATGATAGCTGACTAACCAAGGATATAGAAGTGACCCTTGGCAAATCTGCCAAGCTTCTTCTAGAGTGGATTAATATAATCCCAAATGGCACTAGCTTCTTTTCAAAAGAATGCTCCTTGCACTAGTAAATGCTTTGGCATGGCTTTATTTGTAACTCATATTCTTAACTTCATGTGCTGTTCTGGTTGATCTGTCACATGTTATTAAATCCATTTCAACTTTCTGTATGGATAAATGGCTAATCAGCCATTGGCACTATAAATCTATGCCATGTAGGAAACAGAGGGGAGATAAATGCTAGCAGTGAGAATACTGAACCATACAGACTATGAAACATATGATTTTGGGTTAATTTGAGTTCAAGCACCTTCATTAGTTACTATGACCCATGTCCTATAATAATATCCTAAAAGAAGTATTATTAAAGACAATGAGGTTTTGAAAGGTTTACCAATAATATCAATTCAGATGTTCATATCCTTGTGCAAGCAGGAAAGGATGCTACTTCTATAACTTCTGAAACAAGAAGTCACTGGAGATATTGTATTAAAAGCTCCATAAAGAGTTTGTCCAGACTGATTAAGCAGTTTAATTTATAGGGAAGCATAAGTCTGGCAGAGCACTTCATTTAATTTCAGGCAAAGAGCGACGTAGACTTACAGATACTGTACCTTTTCTACCATATATGTCAAAATTATGAGAAAGGGGGATTCACGTACTGAAGTTACATGCAAGGATTTAAAATATTTGAATCCTGTTGCCACTCAATATAAGGGCTAGGTGGCTCCATGATCTGATGTAGAATAACTGGGGGTGGGGGGGTGGGGGGAGAGGGAATTCAGCTTTTCCTAAAATCCAGTCACAGGAATGATGTTAAAATGCATATTGTCAAACACCTGGTCTTTTTTGAGGAACAAACTAGTTAATTCTGTGCACCAAACAGAAAAGAATACACAATAGGCCACTTGAAACTGACAGGGAGTATCTTATTAAACACCATTTCATAATTCTCCCAAGGAAGAGAAGGGGTGGAAGTGGGGAAAAGCTTTCTCTTATGTCTATTGCTTGATCTGATTTGCCAGATACTTGTGAGTGAACCTTTTTAGTTTTGACCTCATGCCAGTCTAAAGGCCTATGCTGGCCATCCATAAAGGGGTCAAAACTTCACTCTGTTGCCTTGCATGGGGAGCACAGAAGACCATGTAACCATGGGGCTGGCTGGCCCCATGACAGCTGTCCTCCCCATACATGTATGTAAAAAGGTTATCTTTGATTTTTAATCTTTCTAAAATTTTATAATCTTATAGTTTTATGATTTAAAATTTTTAACATTAAATTAATTTTAATATTTAATGTTAATTTTATAACATTTTATATGTTGGTTTATATGTTTACATGTTGATTATATTGCACATGTCCCAGAGCTTCTCTTTGAGGGAAATGTGCCGTTTAGAAAACTGAAATTAAATATATCTTAAAATGATTTGTTTGCTTATTTGTTCCCTATGACTACCATTAAGTGTTGTACCTTATGTTTCTTGATGAATGTATCTTTTCTTTTATGTACTCCGAGAGCGTATGCATCAAAGACAAATTCTTTGTGTGTCCAATCACACTTGGCCAATAAAGAATTCAATTCAATTCTGTTCTGTTCTGTTCTGTTCTGTTCTGTTCTGTTCTGTTCTGTTCTGTTCTGTTCTATTCTGTCACCTATATCTATCATCTATGTTTGTTTGTGTGCATGTGTGTATGTACACACACACCTATACAAACAATTTTACAAAGAATTTTCTCTGACAATTGCAAATTGCCTAACTGTACCTTGAACAGACCTGCTGCAGCCTCTGAACTGCAACAATTTAAAACAGCTTCACAGACCTGCAATGGCTGTGAAAATCCTGCCTTGGCTTCCAAAATAATACAGCTGAGCCAAACATCAACTGATTGACTGTTATAGTCTCTCTATAAGAAGATATAAACCAGAGGTGGGTTTCAGCAGGTTCTGACCAGTTCTGGAGAACCTGTAGCAGAAATTTTGAGGAGTTTGGAGAACCAGCAAATACCACCTCTGACTGGCCCCGTCCCCATCTATTCTCTGCCACCCAAGTCCCAGCTGATTGGGAGGAAATGGGGATTTTGCAGTAACCTTCCCCCGGAGACAGGAGGGAATGGAAATTTTACAGTATCTTTTCCTTGCCACGCCCACCAAGCCACATCCACAGAACTGGTAGTAAAAAAATTTGAAATCCACCACTGATATAAACATAAGATTAATTTCTTGTCAATCCCATTGGTTTCATTGGGACTCAATGCTGCGAAAATCTCTCAGCCAATTTTGGAAATGTATATTTAAATGAAATATCCAGTCTGCTCAAATGAAAAACATCCAAATGCAATTTTCAAGCGTTTAATTTGTTTTTGAAAACAATTGCAGGCAACATGTGTTAATTGTAGTGCTGGACAATTTTTTTTTCTATTTAATTCCCTTATAAACTTTGAATAACTTTTACAAACACATGTTCATTCATCCTGTTTTCATTTTTAAAAAAAACAGTTTGTATTTTCCTTTAAAATTTCTCCTCAATATATTTGATATATATATTAATCATATATGATTACTATTATGCACAATATTCCATAATATACATGTTTTAATGCAGATGTTCATTATCTGTATTTTTGTATTTATTTTGATCAGAGAATTGTATCTTAAAACTTTGGAGAAATGCCAGAAATGAAAAGACAATTGCTACTCTGAGAAGTGAAAACTAGGTGATTCATATGAAAATGTAAACATACGTTTGTTTGTTTGTTTGTTTAATTTCTATTCTGCCCATGTAGGAGGTGCAGTGGCTCAGTGGCTAAGATGCTGAGCTTGTTGATCAAAAGGCTGACAGTTCAGCAGTTCGAATCCCTAGTGCCGCGTAACAGGGTGAGCTCCCATTACTTGTCCCAGCTTCTGCCAACTTAACTGTTCGAAAGCACATAAAAAATGCAAGTAGAAAAATAGGGACCACTTTTGGTGGGAATGTAACAGTATTCCATGCACCTTTGCAATTTAATCATGCTGGCCACTTGAGCACGGAGACGTCTTTGGACAGTGCTGGCTCTTTGGCTTTGAAATGGAGATGAGCACCTCTCCCTAGAGTCGGGAACGACTAGCACATATGTGCAAGGGGAACCTTTACCTTTTACTCTGCCCATCTCCCTTACAAGATAACTCTGGGAGACTTACAAATTATAGAAATAAGTGAAATACAGTTAAAATATTAAAATGAATAAACATGAAAATATTATTAAAAACTGCTTAAAATTATGCTTCAAGAGCCAAGAGATGGATGGAATGGGGATGAGATCTTACCCAGGTCAGCCACCTCCAGCAAGGAGCACCCTCCTCAGGGCCCCAGGTTTTGACATTCTTCTGGAAAGCCAAAAGGGAGGTGGTAGAATGTTCTACAGGGTTGGAACCTCAGCAGAAAAGGGTTGTTTTTGTTTTTTTTCCTTAATCACACCTGCTTCAATATCTTATAGACAGGATCCATAGCAGACCTCTTCCGCTGGCATCTGTTTCTTCATCTGAGTCATCTTAAATCAGATTAGACAATCTAGCTAAAATGTAACATTTCCTTTTCCATTCTGAGGTATTATCAATCTATTTTTAACATGTATTTAGATGTGGAAAGCAATGCATGTCTCTATTTAGTGCTCAACAGAGCAACTCAGATTAAGATGCTGGACAGATGGATTCCTAAAGCCACTCTCTTCATTGTTTTTAATGTGATGATTCTGGTTTCTTGCTTACTTTTCTTCTTAAACAATTCAATGCAACAGAAAGCACCATAGTGCACAAGCCAACTAAAGCTCGCCAAAATATTTTAAGTAAATCAAAAGGCCTAGTAATCTCAGGGAGAGGGGAAGGGAATCACGAATCATCTACAACATACAGTGTAAGAGCTGAACAATGACTATGTAGGACAGACAGGCAGAAGACTATCAGAGCTCACACATGAACACCAACTAACTGTCAGAAGTTATGATGAAAAATTCCTAATTACATTAGGCATGGACAGACTTAACAATGTTTTCGATTAGGAAAGCATCCTAAGCAAGCTAAGTCCCAGAGAATTTCTGAAAGCCTGGCATTCAGACAACCCAGCCATCTACAGTACATAAACAACATTTATATACTGTTCAAAAGGTACAATCCAAAAGCTAAACCAAAAAAACCCCCAAACACCTCCTTTCCAGCAATTAACATTCAGATAAATAGAAATTAACATCAGAAATAATACCAGAACAATCAAGGAGCAAATAATACTCCAATTATTTGTAGACTCACCAGTTCTACAAATATTCCCTGCTATTGATAGCTAACATCCATTTAGGCACAGATTAAACACTAGTTTAATGAGATTTACTATTCTATAGAGAATAAATTTAATATATGTAAATGTATGGTACAGCAAATTCCCCCTGTTGTTTTGGCCATGGCTCTCCAAATACCTAGGGCTGACAGACTGCTGAATGTCCTTGCCAGAGCTCATTTTTAATGATATCTGTTTCACAGACAGGGCAATTAGGCTTCTGAACTGAAGGTGAGTCACTGTTCTACTTTCATCCAGATGCAAGGCATCCTGAATTACCCAATATTAATTTTCTAGTATCAGAGCTTGGATAACTCAGAATGACAGGAGTAGAAAGAGTCTAAGCATCAGTCCTGCGTCCATTAGCTAATATAGTCTTTCAGAAAATGATTTGGCAAAATAATTAGTGAGCAGAGATGGTAAGAGGGAAAGGGTAAGTTGGAAGAGGAGAATTTAGTAGAAACAATTTTGCAGGAAGAGGGAGCAGAAAAAAAGTCAAGGGGGCGGGGGGGGGAGAGAAAAGGCTAAGGTTTCATAAAGAAGGAGGCCACCAGCAATTGGTGGTGGATGATAACCCAATTCTGATAGCCTGCATTTCATCAGGACAGAGCAGTTGAACACAAACCAAATGATCTGTGTATATTTTCTGAATTAGGTCATCAGTTCTACATACAACAGCAAGCTGCACATAATTAATATTTTGTATAGCAAACGTAAACATAGCTGATGAGACAATTTCTGTAGATGCATAATGCCAGTTTGCACATGTCTTTCAAAACAGATCTCAAGACCCAAAGAACATTCTCACAAGAGCTGCAAATCCAGATATGTACATCAAGCTTTAAATTTCCAAAAGAAAAATAGATCTGAGCAAACATTCTAAAGTTTTTATTTATATATGTTTTTATGAAGATGCTAGGTAATGGTGTATTGACTAACCACAGTTTTGCAGAGATGATGGGAAAGTCATTTGACTTAAAAACAAAACAAATCCAAGTATTTGAAAAAAAAGAGAAGGAAAAACTTTTTGTTTCCTGAATTGAAAGTACAGGAAAATGGAAGGAAATTGATTTATCCTAGATCTTTGGAACACAATTATCTGCAACATACAGGAATTCTGGTATATCACTGACATAGAGATTAAACAGCTGCCATCAATAACTTTCCACTACGTAAACAGTCAGAATCAATTCAAATTTGAACGTATTTGCTGTTTCTAGTAGGAAGTTTGTTTACTAAAAATTTTCTCAGTGAATGACAGAGATTAGCATGGTTTTATGATCTATTGGAACTTTGGGTAAAGTACAGAAATATTTACAGACCCTTTGCATCTTGGACATAAATTGTTTCAACTCTTATCCTCAAAACAGCACTATAGAGCACTGCACACCAGAACAACTAGACACAAAACAGTTTTTTTCTCAAACGGCATCATTCTGCTAAACAATTCCCTCAACACCGTCAAACTATTCACTAAGTCTGCATTACTAGTAGTATTAATCTTCTCATTGTTCCTATCACCCATCTCCTCCCACTTATGACTGTATGACTGTAACTTGTTGCCATATCCTTATGATTTATCTTGTTTCCTAGTATGATTCGATTGCTTATTTGTACCCTATGACTATCATTAAGTGTTGTACCTTATGATTCTTGATGAATGTATCTTGTCTTTTTATGTACATTGAGAGCATGCGTACCAAAGACAAATTTCTTACGTGTCAAATCACACTTGGCCAATAAATAATTCTATTCTATTCTACTGTATTCTCTTCTTCACTGAATTGTCTCTGTGTATAGTTATATGTACAATCTTGTCTGCTCTAAATTTCCAAGGATTTTACATAGTAATTATTTCTATGGCTCCTGTAACTAAAGCAATATCTATAGTTTTGTAAGTTTACTCAGAGGTTGGGTAACATCCAAAGCATTCATAGGTGCTGAAAATATTTGCAGAAGTTCCTGCATGTCTTAAGAGGATATTGCTAGAGATTTAACAATGGAATAACTTCTCCAATGGTTCTGTCAACCCCGGAATGGAGCCCCAACATGTGAGAAACTTTTCTAGCAATTCCCTTTGCTGTCGATCCAGCAGATCAAAGGTCTCCTACCTTCTCCTATAATCAGTTTTATGGTCAAATATTACCACAGTGAGGTAAATTGCAATGGAGAAAGTCAGGCTGTAGCCAGGAAGTTTATTTCACCAAGATCAAAAGCTTTTCCTATTTGAGCTGAAATATAAGTCAGTCTAATATTGCCTCAGGTCCTAATCCTTTTAAGTTTTCTTGCTGTAAAGAAGGATAAAAATGATGATTTTTTTAAGGGTAGATAGGATGTAACCCCAAATGAATCAGATAGGAGATATAGGAAGGATAAATATAGGCTGAATTTAGAAGTAGATTCTAGTGTGAAATCACACAGTGATTAATGAAGAAAACCATTCATTAAAAAGATGTGGAAATATACATAATATACATAATAAGTAACAGAATTCAGTGTCTGGTTGGTTAATCATGTTTCCTCAAGGCATGATCAAGGATAGTCAGAAAATATGGTATTTGTTTATTTAACCATCAAAAGAATTGTCAGACATAACTAATGCAAAAATCCTTCTGCTAAATCTATCACTGTCTTGTTACAAATATTACAATCAGCCATGCAAATGATAAGGCTGAAAGGATGAATAATATTAGTTTAGAAGGAATCTTAGTACCCTTTTAATATCATTTTATTCAATACTTGATAAGAATAATTTTATTTATTTTAGCCTTCAAGTCACTCCTGAATAAGTCTTTGCAGGTTTTTTTGGTAAGTTTTCAGAAGTGCCTTGCTTTTGCCTGCTTCCTAGGGCTGAGAGAGTGACTGGTCCAAGGGCCCCCAGCTATCTTGGTGCTTAAGACCAGACTAGAACTCATAATTTTCCAGAGTCTAGCCTGGTGTCTTAACCAAAATGGCTTTTTAGTTATGGTCAAACCCTGAATCATACTGGAAGTCCAATTTATGAAAGAGAGAACCATATCAGTTAATAATAAAAGATCAGGTTTTGCTCCACTAAAACATTTTAGAATTTTAAAACAACAGAAGTATATCCTTACCCTTTTCTATGAGTGTTCCCTTGTCAAATATAAATGAAGTTTAAAAATGAAGATCAGCTGAATTACATTAATTTCAAGTTACAATTATTTTCAGACTTTAGGGATAAAACTCAGGTATACTTTTATTGATTAGTAACTTATTAAATACATATTCTACTCCCCACCATAAACTTCTTTTAATAGCAATAGCATTTAGGCTTATATTCCGCTTCATAGTGCTTTACAGCCTTCTCTAGGTGGTTTACAGAGTCAGCATATTGCCCACAACAATCTGGGTCTTCATTTTACCAACTTTGGAAGGATGGAAGGGCCTTGAGCTGTTCAGAATCAAACTCCTGGAGTGAGCAGTGAGTTAGCCTGAAGTATTGCATTCTAACTACTGTGCCACCATGCCTCTTCTCTTTAATACATATTTTGGTAGTCATTAAACATTTTCAAGAAGCACTTTCATTCCTTCAAAAAGTAAGAAATATGGAAACCACCCAATTATTACTCTTTGAGAAGAGTTGCCTTTTCTTTACCATTGGTAATCAGAAATACTCAGAGGTGAAATTGGCTTAGTAAATCACAGCAAAATTTCACTGAGGACTTGGAAAATAATTCATAGATTTTATTCGAGCTATAAAGTACAAATGAAACATTATTTAACATCAAATAATGAGCCTTGGTGGCACAGTGGACTAAAGTGCTGTTAATTAGCACTTAGCTGCCAGCTGCCTGCAATTACTGTGAGTTCAAATCTCACCAGGCTCAGAGTTGACTCAGCCTTCCATCCTTCTAAGATAGATAAAATGAGGACCCGGATTCTGGGGGCAATAAGCTGACTTTGTATAAAAAGAACACCGCTTTGGTGGGCGGGGGAAGGGCGGGGGGGGGGGCAAAAGCCTTATTAAGCAGGTATATACAAAACTATGAAGGCTATTGCTTAATGCAATGTAAGCCCCCTGAGTCTCTGGAGAAGGGTGGCATATAAATCGAACCAATAAATAAATAAATAAATAAATAAATAAATTCCTATTTAAATTAATACCCTTATTTCTGCTATGTAAACTAAAATATACTCCTATGTACCTGTACATAAAACTGAAATTAGAGTAACATGCAAGGTGATCAAATTATTTGATACTTGCTCTAACTGGTTGGGATAATCTATTAGTCAGTTTTACTTCCAGATTTTAGACGTGCTGTCAGATCTTTGAATCTGTTCCAGTGGTCTGTTTCAAATTTTTTTACTACCAGTTCTGTGGGCATGGCTTGGTGGGCGTGGCATGGATTGGTGGGCATGGCTTAGTGACAGTGGCAGAGGAAGGTTCCCTCCGCAATCCAGGGGAAGGTTACTGCAAAATCCCCAGTTCCTCCCGATCAGCTGGGGCACGGGAGGCAGAGAATAGATGGGGGCAGGGCCAGTCAGAATTTTTACTACCAGTTCTCTGACCTACTCAAAATTTCTGCTACCTGTTCTCCAGAACTGGTCAGAACCTGCTGAAACTACCTCTGATCTGTTCCAGTGGTGGGTTGCTACCGGTTTGCCCCAGTTTGGCAAACCAGTAGTAGAGGGGGCGGGAGGCTCCACCCATCCACCCGGACATTATCAAATATGATCTGTGCATGCACAGAAGTGGCGCATATGTGAACCAGTAGCAAAGATAAGTGAAACCCACCACTGATCTGATCTGTTCGCAAGCCACAGAAAAGGTTGCTCAAGATTTCAGGCTGGCTGCCACATTGCAAGGACCAAGTTGTTCACTGATCTTCAGTATCACATTTTGCAAAAAGATTATTATTCTGAACATCTATACTGATGCTAAACTTAGCAAACAAGTCAAGATAAGAATTAAGAATCACAAACCTGGCATGTCATCCAGTAACTGTTTTCAGAACTAGCATTTCTTATTTGGGCAAAATGAAAAAAGTAACAAATGTTCATCTATTTATACTTAATAAGAGCTAAACAATTAAACACTTTAAAACATGCATTTCTGTTTGGCTTATTTATAAAAAAAATGAAATCCATTTGGCAAAAGCTATAAGAATAAAATTAGAATCAATTCAGGAATTTATTCAGCTTTAAATATAGACTCATTTAATTTGACCAAGTTGCCAACATCTGACAGATAATGGAAAAAGCGACTCCCAAAATGACATTAAATGTTGCTTTGTGACTGTGTGGAGCATAATAAATTGTGAATAGCCCTGAAAATATGGGTGCATTACTGAAGTACTAATAACAAAGCCAAAGCTTAAATATTTTGGACGTATCATATAAAAACTAGAATCATTAGAGAATGTACTAAACATTCTCTATAGAGAATATACATTGGAAAATGGAAGGCAGTTGAAAAAATAAGCTGATGGAAGACAAGGAGACTAGATGAGATCACTAATGATACCAATAGAAGCTTACAAGGGCATGGGCTGCTCTTGAGCTCAAGTCTTGATCAGGACTTGAGGCAAAACACAAGGGGCTGGAATGTGCCACTATCACCAAACACCAGGTGTTTGGTGATAGTGGCACATTCCAGCCCCTTGTGTTTTGCCTCAAGTCCTGATCATCAGGGTTTCAGTAGGCCTGCCTTTTGCCTGATGCTTCTGAATACCAGGTTGGTTTGTACTAAAGCCTTCCTCACCCATGACATAACAGTGGATGAGAGAACCAACCTGACATGCATTATTGGAATCCTACTGGGTTTGGGAACTGGGGTGGGGTTTTCTTCTCTCAGAAATATGCCCACCTGGGTTTCAAATGTGGGATCAACTGAAACTCCAGGGTAGAGGTGGGGTTGTAGCCATTATCAAGTAAGAAAGACTCTGGAAGTTTCTGGAGGTGCTGTTCCACAGATAACCAGATGTGAAACTCTATTTGTAGGCATGAGATGTGTCATACTTTTGTAGCAACTCCTCTGCTAGATGGCAGCTTCTCTGCTTACCTCTGTGGCTAAATTGGAGTTTCCTTATGGTTTAGAGGACTTCAAGCAGCCTTCCCTTGAACTGGGGTCAGAGATGGTTTAAGAGTTGTGAGTACTGGCAACTTGAAAATGCTCCCTTGGGTCACATGTTAGATGTTTTGAATTTTTTTTCAATCTCAGGATAGTGGTTGGGGGATCTAAAGTTAGGGAATGTTGTCATCAATCCTTCATCATGAACAGATCATTCCCTGTTAGTCCTGGAGTTTTTCATGGCTCCTCACTGCCTTTAAAGTGATCATATAAATTGGATTGAGAAATAACTGAGTAAAATATTTCTCAACTACAAATGAGAAGCAGAACATACTTTAGTGCTAAAATCTAAAGTTTGAAATCCAAAGTACATAAAGATGAGGGATCCTTGATGCTGAGTTTGCTTGTTTTCTTGGAGACAATTCATTACCCAAACTAGGTAATATTATCAGTGTTAGTAAGAAGTGTGATTGCTGTCTTACTAGCAAGGACAGCAAAGCGCACTCCTTACTATCACTGATGATGTTATCTAGTTTAGGTAATGAAACATATAAGCAAGAAAACATATAAGCTCAGAGAGCACCGAGGACCCCACATGTCAACCCTGAGCTACAAATATTCTCCCTTGTTGGTACATAAAGATGGTTATATGAAAGAATAGTAAGTGTGTACAAAACACATGTTAAAATAAACAGCTGTTTCCCAAGGATTTTTCATGTAGAAAATTCCCAAGGATTTTTCATGTAGAATTTTATAAATCAAAATTTTAAAACAGGCTTGAAAAATTAAGTTATACTTTTGTTATTATTTTCATCTTCATCAGTTTATATTCTGCTTTTTCTCAGGGCGGATTTTGATTATTTAATAACCTGAGATGCCAAAAGCTATATATGGGTTACAAGAAGCACTGGAGGCAGCCCTTATAAACCTACAAAACTTGCTACAAAATTTCAAATATGACAGAATGGAAAAAATAAGTGACTACGTGATTGTCAAATAATCCTATTATGCTTCATTTTATTTTAATGTTAAATGTAAATGAAATTAAGTCAAATTTAATTTTTGTTCTGGTCTTACTCATTAATTTTTGGAATGTGGCCAAAGATTAAGTACAACTCTCATCTTGGAAAAATATGTTAGGGACTTAAATAGCACATATAGGGGTGAACGTGTATATTGCAATAAACATTTTTGCATTTCCATAATACTTTCATAATATAGTCATTTGGATAAGACAAAAATCATGTCAAATTCAAGGTAATTCATGCAGACCGAATACTGTGTGTTATATATTAGTTAAATATTATCTTCCAAAATAGTGTTCCAGATAAAGTATCACTAGGCTCAGTAATTCCCACTATTCATCACTAGTCTCAGCAGTAAACGCAGAGGTCACTGTCATATATTAAATTTGAAATAAATTAACAAACCTTCCAACAATTCTGATAATAGATATTTTTATATACTGTGGGAGAAATGCTACAGTTCTCAATTGTAGTGTGTGGTGCTTTTTCTCTTCTACCAAGCACACACATTTTTCTACATTGCAGAAATTTATTTTTGTCTGATTACCATGCATTCACTTTTTAGATCACTTTTTTACATTATATTCTGATCCATATCTTAAAATAAATTAGGATTCATGGTACCGTTTTATTTGCATTCACACTCTGACCATCCAGATTATTTTTAGGTAGTTTTCTCTTGAAACTGAAAGTACCACTTCCAAGGTGTAAAGAGTAAGGAAGATGACCTTGACAGAGATATGCAAGATCTATTGCTAGAGCGATAAGAAGTGAAAAATATTTTAAGTCTACAACTGCAGAAATGAAGATAATAGGGATAGGTGAGATTTGTTACCAAAGCAACAAGAGGAAGAACATATTTTAAGTCTACAAGAAGCAGAAAATCTGCAGAAGAGACTTAGATAGGCTCAGTGAAGTATTGGGAGTGGGGTACTGTGATACAGTTCAATCAGAATTGCAAAATCTTCATATTATAGCCAATTCAAATAAATTTATTTTTAGTTTTCTCATGGAGTTGAGTTCTTGGTGTGGTCTACCTAGTGGAACTAACATCAGGGCCATTGACACTAAAGGAATGCTGTGGTTCCCTTGGCTCCTGTGTTCAACTACCAGTCATATGGGTGCTGTCGGTAAAACAATGTAGACTGGCAACCACCAGGGGGAGAGCCTTCTCGGTGGGGGCACCCACCCTCTGGAACAAACTACCGCCTGGAATACGTATGATTCCCAATCTCCGTACCCTTCGCTGGGCCCTTAAGACCCTGCTATTCCAACAGGCTGGCCTGGCTGAATAAGAATCTGGATGGGGTATTTTAAATTTGTGTGTTTTTAATTGATAAGGCCAAACTTATTTAATTTGTTTTAAATTGGTTTTTAAATTTTGTATTGTATATTGTTTTAATATGGCTGTGCACCACCCTGAGTCCTTCGGGAGAAGGGTGGTATAAAAATGTAAATAGTAGTAGTAGTAGTAGTAGTAGTAGTAGTAGTAGTAGTAGTAGTAATAATAATAATAATAATAATAATAATAATAATAATAATAATAATAATAGTATTAAATTAATGCCTTAATGTCCTAGTGCCGCGATGGTGAACCTATGGTGCATGTGCCAAAGGTGGCACGCAGACCCCACTCTGCTGGCACGCTAGGGGTGAAATGCTACCAGTTCGGGCGAATCGGTAGTGATAAAAACTAAAAAAAAAAAAAAAGATTCTCTATCCAATTCCCAGTCCAATCAAATCTAAAAGCCAAAGAAATTTTTAAACGAAGAGTCACTGATGTGGCTGCCCAAGAGTACATAGCAGCATTTAAATATGTTAAGTCTTTGAAGTCAGTCTCCCAGTGAGAAAACTATTTAACAACATATATGCCCCAACATCTCAGAACAGCTTTTTCTAGAGCTCATTTTGAACAATTAGATTCAATGTTAAGAGACATGGGAGGTTTTAGGAGGTTCCACCTAAAGAAAGACTGCATTTGTAGAGACTGTGAAGACATTGGGCATATTCCTTTTCACTGTAAACTGTACTTTGCAGAAAGGGCTTACTTACTTACATTCTTACTTAAAAACTGAAAAATACTGGGGCAGCTGGGAGAAATTGTATTATTTTTTGCAAGGAACATACCTGTATATTACTAGTAAGACTGCACTCTTTATTCCAAGAGGACAGAATATTTAGATTGGATTGGGGTTAATAATAATGGGAACAGCTTACTACATTTCTCCAAAAAGACGACCCACCTTGAAAAGAAGCCCTATCATGTTTTTGAGCGCATGCGATCAAATTGTGCCCCACCCACAAAATTAGCCCTAATTAAGACCCTGCCCATCCCGGGGTGCAGGGGGATGGGGCAAGGTACACAGGTAAAAAATAAGCTAGGGTAGGGATGGGGGGGGGTGGAGCTGCCCTACTAACCAGGCCTTGTACATCCCGATAACTGCCTCGCCTTCTTCTGTGGCTGCTTCTTCTGTGAATCGATCAATCCAGAGCTCTGTTATCAGCTGCAGATGCCTTTTGGCAGGCATCTGAAGGCGAAAGGGAGGCCAGGGCAATGCATGCAAGTGGTGGAAGCCGCAGAAGTAGGCCAGCAGTGGGCTCCTACTGGGCAGGGCTGTCAGTGCCACTGCCGCAAAGTGAGTCAAGAATTATAATCTTCCAAAAAGAAGGCCTCATTGTTGTTGTTGTTGTTTTGGGGGGGGGGGTGACAAAAGAAAACTTCTTTTTGGAGAAACACGGTATGAACATGTCTTGTTGTTATCCTTCTATCTATTTGTTTACTTGTATTAGTTTTATATTTTTATATGATCAAATGACTAAATCAATGGAGTTTGTATTCTATAATATATCAAATATATTATGAGCTGCGGTGGTGCAGTAGTTAGAGTGCAGTACTGCAGACTACTTCTGCTGACTGTTGGCTGCCAGCAGTTTGGCAGATCGAATCTCATCAGGCCCAAGGTTGACTCAGCCTTCCATCCTTCCAAGGTCAGTAAAATGAGGACCCAGATTGTTGCGGGAAGTATGCTGACTCTGTAAACTGCTTAGAGTGGGCTGTAAAGCATTATGAAGTGGTATATAAGTCTAAGTGCTATTGCTATTGCTCAATGAGAGAAGCTTTAAACATATTTTAATTGGAATTCATATATTACAACCAAGCCATTGTACATCATCAACAAAATAACCAACCCATCATATCAAATGTTATTTACCTGCTGACATATTCCATCAAAATAAATTCATCAGTTATGTGAAAAAACAAGATTCAAAACAACATTAGTCTAAATTAGTAAGCTTTCAGTTCAGTTTGTTACTTTCTGTTACAGAGAACACTTAGCTACAGTAAATCCTATATTTTTCAGCCACTGTGCATATTAAACTTAATTGGCTTCCCCTAGACCAAGCAGGAAGGAGATAATTCATTCTATTTATTAGCTCTTTTAAAAAGTACATACAAGAAATAATATAAAGAGTCAAAACTGAAAACAAGTTTATGTCATCTAGCTCATTTATCGTGGTCTTGTTGCAATAGCTTTTAAAAGACAGCAAAACACCCTAAGACTACTTTCATAGCAACTGACAATTTATATCCCTTTCTTATAGCCATAGAATTTGCAACCATCCATTAAAATTAAATATTTTGATAAAATATGTCAATTCTCTTATACAACTCCTCATTGTTTTGACATCTGACAGCCAATAATTGAAATGATTTTAAAAACAGTCTCTATAAAATGTGGATAAAATCACTGTCTTCGAGCGATTGCGTGCCCCGGTCCCCCGAGCCATTCCCATTCCCCGGGTTGTTTAGAGTCTCAGGACCCGAAGCTCCGGCTGTTGTTATGCAACGCGAGGTCCGTTGTCAATAAGGCCCCCCTCATATGTGACCTTCTCCAAGAGGGGGGTGCGGACCTGGCCGGCATTACTGAGACCTGGTTGGGCCACGAGGGGGGGTTCCCCTCGTGGAGATGTGCCCACCAGGTTTCCTTGCATTCCACCAGCCGAGAGCTCAGGGGAGGGGTGGGGGAGTAGCGGTCATTATTAAGGAAGGTCTGAGTCCAAGGGAGACCACTGTACCGCAGATAGCTGGGTGTGAGTCCATCTTCGTGAGGTGGGGTCGTGGTGGGCAGATGGGTCTGTTAGTCACGTACCTGGCTCCCTGCCACGTGGCAACGACCCTGCCCGAGCTTCTCAATGTTGTAGCCGAAGTGGCGGTTGATACCCCTAGGCTTATGGTCATGGGGGATTTCAACCTGCCATCTATCGGTGAAACATCTGAGTTAGCCCGGGAGTTCATGGCTTCCATGACGGCCATGGACCTGACCCAGGTAATTCAGGGCCCGACCCACGTTGGTGGACACACCCTGGATCTAGTTTTTGTCTCTGGTCAATGGTTGAGTGGTCTAGATATTGGGGATATAGTTATGGAGCCCTTGTCATGGACTGACCACTCGCTCCTTCGACTCGACTTTCAGACCGCTGCACCTCACCGCAGGGAGGCGGAACCGACTAGGTGGTTCCGCCCCAGGCGCCTGATGGATCCTGATAGGTTCCAGACGGAGCTTGGGCCATTTCCTGAGACACTGACACACGACTCGGCTGAGGATCTGGTGGCTGCCTGGAATAGGGCAGCCGGTGGGGCCTTGGACCGTGTCGTGCCTTCGCGGCCTCTGACCCGGCGCCGAACTCACTCATCTCCTTGGTTTACCGAGGAGCTGAGGGAGATGAAACGCCGGAGAAGACGCCTAGAGAGCGGTTGGAGGGCCAGTCGCTCTGAATCTGACTTGACACTAGTAAGATCTCACATTAAGACTTACTTAGTGGCGATAAAAGCGGCAAAATCTAACTATTTTGCCGCCCTTATTGCATCATCAGATAATCGCCCAGCCGCCCTGTTTAGGGTGACCTGCTCCCTCCTTCATTCGGGAGCGCGGGAGGATCCCTTGCAGGGTCGTGCTGAGGATTTTGTTCAATATCTGGATGACAAAATAACTCAGATTCGGGATGACTTGGCCGCTGACTGGGTTAGTTCGGGAGAGGTGACTGAGGCAGGTCTTGAGAGTGTTATCTGGGCTGAGTTCGATCCTGTGGCTCCCGAGGATGTGGACAGGACCTTGGGGAGACTGAATGCAACCACATGTTTATTGGACCCGTGTCCCTCCTGGTTGGTGCTGGCCTCCCGGGAGGTTACACGAGGCTGGCTCCAGGAGATCATAAATGCTTCTTTGTGTGAGGGTGCCCTACCGGCCGCCTTGAAGGAGGTGGTGGTGAGGCCCCTCCTCAAGAAGCCCTCCCTGGACCCGGCTATTTTGGCTAATTACCGTCCAGTCTCCAACCTTCCCTTTTTAGCGAAGGTTGTTGAGAGTGTGGTTGCATGGCAGCTCCCTCGGTACCTGGATGAAGCTGTCTATTTAGACCCGCTCCAGTCCGGCTTCAGGCCTGGATACAGCACTGAAACGGCATTGGTCGCGTTGGTGGATGATCTCTGGCGGGCCCGGGGTAGGGGTTATTCCTCTATCCTGGTGTTATTAGACCTCTCAGCGGCTTTTGATACCATCGACCATGGTATCATGTTGCGCCGGTTGGAGGGACTGGGGGTGGGAGGCACCGTTTTACGGTGGTTCTCCTCCTACCTCTCCGACCGGTCGCAATCTGTGTTGACAGGGGGGCAGCGGTCGACCCCGAGGCGCCTGGTGTGTGGGGTGCCACAGGGATCGGTCCTCTCGCCCCTCCTGTTCAACATTTATGTAAAGCCGCTGGGTGAGATCATCCGTGGTTTTGGGGTGGAGTTCCATCAGTATGCTGATGATATGCAGCTGTACATTTCCACCCCAGACCACCCCAACGATGCCGTGGAAGTGATGTCCCAGTGCCTTGAAGCCGTGCGGGCCTGGATGGGGAGAAACAGGCTTTGACTCAACCCCTCCAAGACCGAGTGGCTGTGGCTGCCGGCGTCCCGATATAGCCAGCTGACACCATCGCTGGTTATTGGGGACGAATCATTGGCCCCCACGGAAAGGGTGCACAACTTGGGCGTCCTCCTGGACCCACGGCTGTCTTTGGAGGATCACACGACAGCTGTGGCCAGGGGAGCTTTCTATCAGGTTCGCCTGATACGCCAGTTGCGGCCCTTTCTAGATCGGGACTCCCTACGCACAGTCACTCAGGCACTCGTCACCTCTCGCCTGGACTACTGCAATGCTCTCTACATGGGGCTCCCCTTGGGGTGCACCCGGAGGCTCCAACTAGTGCAGAATGCGGCCGCGCGGGGGATTATGGGAGCGACGGGACGCTCCCATGTGACACCTCTCCTGCGCGAGCTGCATTGGCTACCGGTGGACTTCCGGGTGCGTTTCAAGGTGTTGGTGACCACCTTTAAAGCGCTCCATGGCTTAGGACCATGGTACCTACGGGACCGCCTTCTGCCGCCAATAGCCTCCCACCGGCCAGTGCGTTCCCACAGAGAGGGTCTCCTCAGGGTGCCGTCAGCCAGACAATGCCGGCTGGCGACCCCCAGGGGGAGGGCCTTCTCTGTGGCAGCCCCTACCCTCTGGAACGATCTTCCTCCAAAACTGAGAACAATTGCTGACCTCTGGACTTTTCGTCGGGCCCTGAAAACTCATTTCTTTCAGCTTGCTGGTCTAGCCTGACCCCGCTGAATTTTTAAGATCTGTATTATAGGGTTGGGTATTTTAAATATTTAATGGTTAATGGTTTTAATTTTTAGCCAAAGTTATATGCTTTTTTAAGAAATTGTTTAACTTTTGTGTACTATTTTTATTTGGCTGTTCACCGCCCTGAGTCCGCAAGGAGAAGGGCGGTATACAAATCTAAACAAATAAATAAATAAATAAATAATAAATAAATGAGTATACATGTATCTGTCTAATCAATATACTACTAAAACTCTCATTTTCGTGACCTTTTAACTGGGCAAAAAAAGTTATAGAGCAACAATTTTTGAACCAAGCTACATCAAATGAGTTAACCTACAGGATGCGTCCAAAATCCAGGATCCATGACTCCCAAGAGAATGAAAGTTATGGGACAGTTGTGGCTGCTTCGGTGTTGTTACATTATCTTTTATTTTCCACATTCCATAACAGTTTCCCACTCAATCTCGCGATCCCTTCCTTACCTAGCAGCAGACACTTAGCTGCCTGAACGGGAGAAGAAAAGAAGGGACGGAAGGAGGGAGAAGAAGGAAACAGTGCATATTCTTGCTGGCCCATGCCACGACATGCATTTGTTGCCCCCTCATGACTTTCCAACCCATGCCAACAGCTTGGATTCCTGACCTGCGTAATATCACTTGTGTACCCCCACATCCACCTTGAACTGTGCCATCCCTGCACACCTTCCCTGAACTGGACTGCAACTCTTATGCACTCCTGAGCACCTTCTCCAACTACAGCCTTCCCCCAGACCTTCCCTGACCCATATAACATCTCTTGGGAATCACCACATAACTTTAAGAACTCATTCTGCTGCCATTCCTGATTTACATGGCACTTTTTGCACTCTTTCCAACCTATGTCACCCATACCCACAAATGGCAAGGCACCTCTCACACATCCCCATGCATTCTTGACCCATGCCATCCCTCTTCACACCACCAAACCTGCACAGTACCTCTTGCACACTCCCAAGCATCCTTCCCAGCCTACATCACTCACCTGTGTGCACTCCTTGGCCTGTGCAGCATCTCTGGCATATATTTTTCCCAAACCACGTGACACCTCTCATGAACCCCCACATACCGTTCCTGACCCACATGCCTACATTCTGTCCCTCCCTGACTTGACAGCAATCACTTATCTACCTGTTGTCCTTTGATGTGCAACTTCCTACTGGTTTCCTCACTGACTTCCTGCAATCTTCCCATCAGCAAGGACAAGGAGGGAGGGAGGGAGGGAGGGAGGGAGGGAGGGAGGAAGGAAGGAAGGAAGGAAGGAAGGAAGGAAGGAAGGAAGGAAGGAAGGAAGGAAGGAAGGAATTCTGATGCTTCCTGCCAGCTTCTCACAAGGAAACTCAAAGGGGAAGTGCTTCTACAATTTGTGCTCCTACAGTTTTTTTGCCCACTTATTTCTTTGTTTAGGAAAAGAAATATTTCTGAAACAATAACACAACATGACATGGGTTGTCTAGTATCTTCTAAATCCCAGCTCCATATTAGCTAGAGAGCACTGATGGAAATGAACAATTGCAGAAAGAGAATATCATCTTCCTGTCACTGCTTGACTATGTATCAGAAAATGCTAAGCTAGATGGACTGGATCCAGAGAGTTTTTCTCATGTTTTTTTTTTTTTTTAAATCAGGTCTGTGCCTCAACTTGGGAGGAGACAAAAAGAGTGGACATATTTAATCTAGTATTTTCTGCTTCAAATTGTTCAGTGAACGTCTTCTTCTTGATATGTAACTTGGTGCTCTACTATCTTGCAACTGAAGGTATTATCAATGCCATACCAAAGAGTGGAATGTAAAAAGACATACATTTTAAACATTCTTGTTTATTCAAAGTGCCTTGATAATACAGACAAGAAAGAAGACCATGACTTCAGTAATTAATCATTCTGTTCTCCAAGCAGAGTGAGCTCCATGATTAAAATGTAGCTCTTTGGAGAAGTGATTACATAGAGAAATGTATATTTCCTTTTGCTTACAATCATATGTGATAGTTGACAGGTTCGGGTCTGTGGGATAAGTGTTCTTTCCTGTGAATATATTGAGATTATGATCAACTGATTTATTTTTTTTATCAGTCTTAATTCCATGTTTGCTTTGTCCATGTTTCTTCTCCTTTTCAACCCTTTTCCTTTCTTTATTTCTTTCGCACCATGTATTATGATAAACCTCCCCCTTTCATTCATCCCTTTTGAAATTAATCTATTGGTTTGGGTTTTTTTTTAAACTCTGCAATTAATTAGCACTCTGTACTTCTGCCTTTTAGTCTTTCCAGCTAAACAACAGAGGAAAGAAAGAAAGAATCACACACTGCTTAAGGTGTTGGGGACAATCCGTTTAAAAAAGAAACAGAAATATGCTAACAATCCTAGTTCATGTCCTGGAATCAGACATCAGCCAACATTTACTATTCTCCCACCCAAATTCAAGAAAAGGAAGAATAGCTTCAGAGTTTAGGATTCCATGAAAAGAGAGAGGGAGGGAAGGAGGGAGACTGACTCTTCGGAGCCCTACCTCAAAATTAAAAAGGAAGATAAATTAGAACCATAACTGAACATATTAAATTAAGTCAAACATCATCAAAACATACTGGTATATGAAGGACAAACTTCTTCATGGTGGCACCCAGATTTTCCAGTTTCTGTAAATACATTATTCATGATGATCTGGATTATTTTTTTATTTTGGTATTTTTAAATATTTGAGCTTTTGCTTCCCAGTATTGTTTATTCTCAATTTTACCAATAAAATACTGCTTATTGATATGTTAAAGGTAAAGGTAAAGGTTCCCCTCACACATATGTGCTAGTTGTTCCTGACTCTAGGGGGCGGTGCTCATCTCCGTTTCAAAGCCAAAGAGCCAGCAGTGTCTGAAGATGTCTCCATGGTCATGTGGCCAGCATGACTAAATGCCAGAGGCGCACAGAACGCTGTTACCTTCCCACCAAAGATGGTCCCTAAATTTCTATTTGCATTTCTTACATGCTTTCGAACTGCTAGGTTGCAGAAGCTGGGATAAGTAATGGGAGCTTACCCTGTTACATGGCAGTAGGGATTTGAACTGCTGAGCTGCCGACCTTTCGATCAACAAGCTCAATGTCTTAGCCACTGAGCCACCACATCCCATTGATATGTTATACATATATATATATTATTTTCGTAGGTCTTTATGTGTTTTATTCTTTATGCCAGGGTTTTTTTCTACATAAAACCTACGTAAATGTGTATATCTATATACACATTGATATGTTATGTTGAACTAATTATTTTAGGACATACTCTCTGGTTTTACCTTTTGGGATAATTGGGTTAAAAGTGAATGAGACTAACTGAATTTAATATGCAAAAGTCATTGCATTTCAGAAAGAAATAGTTGTCCCCAAAATTAATACATACTGATGCCCCTTTGCTGTATTGCAATATTCAACTTCTACAACTTCTATTCACCACTATATAGTAGTGGGTGGAAAATGAAAAGTGTTGCTAGATCATCTGGAGACAATAAATAAAGTTGCAGTGACATTCTACAGAGGACCACAATTAGGTCAATATGAATTTAGTTTACTCCACAAAGGACAGAATGTAATTAACTATTGCTTTTCAGTAATCATTTTCCTCCAGGTTTTGAGAGACGAAACAAATCACCAAAGCTATCTAGTCTTTTTAAGAATTATGGTAGTAACAACAGAATGAAAAATTCCCTGATTTATGTTACAATAGCAACTTTCACTTTAGAGGTAGAAAGTCACCCATGGAAAATGGAATAATTGCACACCTGGGGCAAAATGGGTATTAATTCTGTTTCTCCTTACTTTAAAACAGTGGCGGGATTCAAACAATTTAACAACCGGTTTTCTGCCCTAATTATTTCTTCCAATAACCAATTCACCAAACTGCTCAGAAAGTTAACAACCAGTTCTCCTGAAGCGGTGCAAACTGGCTGAATCCCACCACTGCTTTAAAATACATCTGTGTAATCAACTAATATACACTACAGAAAAAACGCCATTGAGCTAAATTCAACACTATATTTTAAGAAAGACATTGGCAGAGTGGAACATACACAAAGAAGAGAAACCAAAATTAAAAGGGGCCTGGAAGATGGGTAAGCTTTAGAAGGGTCTATTGATGCTTCTGGACAAGAAAACAATTTAAGAAAAAAATGTCTTCACCTAACTAAAGGGTTGACATGTGGAAGACGGGACACAATCTTCTAAAACAGAATTCTTTTAGAACAGTGGTCCCCAACTTTTCTGGCTTTGTGGACCAGAAGTGGTGGTAGTGGCAACAGCAGAGAGGGAGAAGAGAATGTGTTTGTGTGCATGCCACCATTTGCACAAATGGAGCTTTGTGCACTTGCACAATCGCTCACCACTTGCACAGCCTGTTTCTGGGGATCCCTGATCTAGAAAGCAATAAGCTTCAGCTGGACATCAGAAGAAGAAGAAAGGAAAAACAAAAGACAGTAGGAGTTGTTCAATGGTTGACTTGATTGCCCTAGGAGAAGGAACTTCTCTTCACTAGCAATATTTAAACAGAGTCTAGTTGAACTCTGTATAAATGTGGGTATAGTGATGGGGTTTTGCATTGGGTAAACTATTGAACTAAAAGAGGATTGGGCTAGTTCCTTTCTAAGTCTTACATTCTATGATCCTTTTTTTAAAAAAACCATTTTAATTATCTTTTGAATTATCATCCAGAAGTCTTTCCTATATTATAAATACATTATCTCATATAACATACAACTCTATAATCTCAGGTACCTTTCAGGGTAGCAGTTCATTACCATTTAGGTAAATGAAATAAAAGGAGGATCTAAAATCAAAAATTCTGGATAAGTAAACAAGATATTTAGTTTAATAATTCAATATTACTTTATAAAGCTATTTGAACATAAAGTTGAATTAAACTCATGAAGTTGGGAAATGCTAATTGGAAATTTGCTATAAACTGAAAACAGTAGATTGTTCTGTTCTAGATAAAATGATTCTATTATTGCCTTGAGTACAGCAGGAAAAACTCAGGGGGGAAATAGACAAATGGGATGCTTTAATATCAGAAGGACTTTCAAGTAAGTAGCATCTGAGTAACACAGAATTCATGGTGCCAGAAATATTGTATTAATTGTCAAGTTTTTAACTGTAATTACATACTGCAGTCATGCCATCTCTCTGCTGAACATCTAGTTCTCACAATACTGTCTTTTTGATGATGTCATTTTTTTAATGAGCAATGCTTGAGGGAGGTTCAGGTGTTGTTTTGAAGCCTTGGGGACATGACACATGGTCCATTGGCAACAGATAGGGAATAGAGCATAATTTCCTCCTGGTTTTCACTAAACAGTTTTCTCCTTTATTTCTATTTCATTTGTATAAAATTAAATGGAATGGAGCACCAGTAAAACAAATGTCCATGATTGGAAATATAATTCTCATTGCCATTTTAAGTCTCAATTGTAACAAACTTTAATCAGTGGTGGAAAAAATATGTTCTACCTGTAGAATATAAATTGGTTATATAAGTTTTGGTTCTGTTCTTGTTATAAGAACAAATGCATTGTCAAACTGTATCACTTAAACTCCAGAGTTACAAATATTAAATACTAGAATTTCCCTCTACTTATACATTGACAAGAGTTTTCACGTTTGCATAATTTAGCTACATATACAGCAATGATTGCCAATTACCAGCCATTAATTTAGGCACTTTGCAGGTGTATTAGGGCTAATTAAGGACTAATTAAGACTACATGCCAGCATGGACTATCCAAAACTAATCCCAATTTGGCATATTTTCCAATGAACACATATGGGGTCTCTATTATTTTGAGGAAACTAAAGTGATCTTCTATTACAAATTCTGGATACCAACAGATGCAAATTCAAATTACTCTAATGTGAAAAAAAAATATATCACAATACAGAAATATACAGTATTAGGGGAAACTCATAAAAAGACACCCAATGGGTTGGAGGCTGTTATTTCTTGAGTGAATTTTCAATCTGTATAAAATCATTTTCTACATATTCTTTTTGTGATGGAAACATTTCTTGAAAAGATCTATTGCTTATTGTTAGATTGTAGGCCTGGTAGGGAGGTTGGCATGCTTGTCAGCCTGTAGTAATCCAAATGATTGGGTACATCTAATGCATTGCAAGGACTAGGGCATTGTTATTATAGAAACATTGTGTTTATTTACTGGATTTGTAAACTGCATCAGTCAAAGTGACCAAGTCCAAGTTGTAATGAAAAGCAGCAGCTGCAACCAGCTAGACAGCAAATAAAATAAAGTACAATAGTATACAGTAAAGAAATATAAAATACGGTAAAGAAATATGAAATATATATTACAGTTTAAAACTTTACAATTAATACAAGAGCTCTATGGCATTCAGATGCTATCCACCTGAGAGATCTTTATCTGATATTAAAATATCCAATTTCCCTATTTTTTCCCCAGAACTAAAGCTATTCTTCCTACTCCTGCTGTACTCAAAGCATCAGAAACCCAGAGTAATTTTAAGTGCATCTCTGCCCAATACTCAAGAATTTATTTAGTTAAAGACATTATAATAAATCTGTCTCCCCTGGGGGTATACTGTAAGCCAGGTAATAACAATAAGCCAAAATCACACATTAATTTTCAAGTACCAAAACTCTCACATGGGAATTATTCCCACATTACTTGAAATCTATTAAGCTCATTCAGAATTTATGCTTTTTCTCTCTCTCTTTAAATATTGCTACATGACCTTCAGTTACAATGGCAGCTCGCATAACATTTGCCCTTAATGTCAAACCACTCATTCCTGAAACAACACTCATTATACAGTCCCATTACTACATTACCTTTTCTTGCTATTTGACCATTTATTTCACTTTTATTTCTTTCATTCTTACCATCTCTAATGTTAGCTCTAACCTTCCTGGAGTTTGGAAAGCTAGTCTGAAACTATTTTCCATATTCTTTTGTCAGTGGAAATAAAATTGGAAGTGACTAAATATATGTCAGTTGGAAAGCATTTCCATATACAACTTTTCAGTTAAGATACTTTGTTTTATTCATGTCTCCTTCATGGAATCTCATCTGACTATCTGGCTCCTTTAGGCACTAGATAAAAACCAGATTATTTGTTCAGTCTTGATTTCAATTTTGACTGATCCTAATGTTTCTTGGATTTAAAAGTATATTTTAATATTTCATCATTCATCATTATTATGATGACTAGTTCTCATTATTATGACTAGTTTTCATTTCACTTTGTTGGCAGCTCTGGTTCCCTCTTTGCAGTTAGAAAATAAGGTGTCAAAATGTGTAATAGATTAATAGGTAATTTCTGAAAGAAATTAGGAAATGAGGTTCACTTATTTACTATCCTTTAAAAGGCTCCACTGCCTTTACAAGTAAGATGGCTCATTCTAAATATATACACAAATGTATAATGGAAGATTACACTCAAAACATTTTAAGATTATAATACCCTACCAAGACTTCCAAGAAAATTATGATAAACTGAAGGCTTATCAGCCTTCTGAGAGAGTGTGAGAGTGAAGCCAACAGCCATGCAAAGATCAAAGAATTAGTCAGTAGACCAATTTCTTGGAACATCTCTGGATAAGGAGAGGACAGGAGATTACTCACCTGTGCTCTTGATTGATGTTCCTCATGACAACACTGCAGGCAGTGATTTTCCGTGAGTTTGTGTACTGGAAGACAACAGGAATAGCCATCTACATGTAAAGGCAGGGACCCTTTTAAAGGATAGTAAATTTGTGAACTTCATTTCAAATTCAAATTCAAATCTTTATTATCAGTGCACAACATATGTACAATGAGATTGGTTGAGCTTTCCTAATCATTTTTGGAAATTGCTTATTAACTATTCTAAAATTATTTGATTTTGTTTGAAAAGTCTTCATTGGGTAAGTTTATCTTCCACTCTGAAGAAAAGAAAAAAACAATTGCAAGCTTAGAAACATACTTTTTCCTTTTTCTTGCACTTTTTATTCTTCCTTTCCAATTTCTTTAGTTTTTACTATTACAGTTTAAGTTCTTAATAATTTTATATTTAAAAGATTACAGTACCATATCCAATTATCATTGATTCATTGATTTCAATTTTGCCCTGGAAGGCTCATAGCATGCCAATCATCTGCTTACCTAATTAATCCATTTCAGGATTTGTACAATATATTGAACATCAATTAACCAGAGCTTGGTCTCAACAACATACTTAATAACAACAGAGCAAACCAAGAGTTAAACTAATAAATCCTAGCATGCTGCATAAATACAGCTGCTGGATTTTTCACTAATTTAGATATGTATGTTGTGTTGAACCCAATTTGTAGGTCACAAGTGAACCTGTAAAAAGGGAATTTCTTTTTGAGGAAAAAAAATAATGGCAGAGAAATGCTTTGCAGCAGAAGCTGTTTTTGACAATTAGAAATTCAACAGTTAGCTCCTTAAAGCCTAACACTCCTTAGACTGCATTTGGTACAACATCCTGAACATACTATGCAGTATTATTAGGGTAACACTTTTAATTGGCTTCCTGCATTTTCTATGCTTTGACTACTCTGCACAATAGTGTCACTGGCTTTGCTGGCTACATTCCAATGATTTCACAATGATCCATGGTCTTTCAGTACTTTGCAGTGAGTAGTTTAAGCTTTTCAAAACAGAATCTAAACATTTTGAAATTCTAGTCATATTCAGATTAATATTCACTCTTCAACTTGATTTAAATCGGGGATTCAGTGATGTATTAATATGTCTGCTTGTGATGTAAACATTACTGAGGGCAACCATCCAGTTTTGTATACAATAAATAGTAAACTGACAGAATAAAATGTGTGAAATCCTTCTTCTCCCATTCTTCATGTTCTGGCTTTGCTACTTGCGACATCATGCACAAAAGAAGTTATATTATACTGAATCAGATTCAAATGCATTCTAGCCCATGTTATTTGTTTTTACTAAAAAATATTTTGCAAGCATATGTAATGCCAATTCAAACAATTAAAAATCATAAAAAATCTAGTGGTGGCCACATCAAACAATCCATCTACTCAAAAATTTTCAGGAAAGGTAGGATTTGACATTCCTCTGAAAAATGCCATGTAATGAAGCTTCAGCTCACAGTGGAAAAGGCCAGCATCAGCTACAATCTGAACTTTCCTTTAGGCTTTAATATGGGAGGCAAAAATTTATTGCAACATTAAAGTCATATATAGCATTTTAAAGGCTAAAAATAGTATAGTACTTTGAATTAGGCTTACTGGTGGCCACTAGAGAGCTTTCAAAATATACAATACACAAATATATGCATGCTAAGCAGGGGTGAAATCCAGCAAGTTTTGACAGGTTCTGGAGAACCGGTAGTAGAAATTTTGAGTAGTTTGGAGAACTGGCAAATACCACCTGTGGTTGGCCCCAGAGTAGAGTGGGAATGGAGATTTTGCAGTAACCTTCCCCTGCCACGTTCACCAAGCCACGCCCACCATGCCACACCCACAGAACCGGCAGTAAAAAAAAACTGAATTTCACCACTGATGCTAACTCAAACCTATTAATGAGTGAGCATTTTGCACCAGTTTTCAGAGTGGGTCCCAGGTCCCCACCAATAGAATACAGCTTTACAATAAAGAGTATCAGTTATTATTATGCAGTTTCTTCTCTTCTAAATGCTGGAATATTAAAATAGATACTTTTGGCAGTGCTTCTGCTAGAAATCCAGAAACAATGTCATGCCTGAGAGCTTTCTTAAGGCTACATCTATTTTTAATAATATAATAAAATTCTATCAGGACTATGTATATCTTTATTCTGTTTTTGAAAAAAAAAGTAGATTATTTTTAAGGATCTAGACTACTGTTGTAATATATATATGTCATCGTCATCATCAACAACTGAGGTTCTTTCCTAAGTTCTTAACTGACTTCAAATACATATGTTGATGTAACAACTGCTAAATATCAAGCAGAAGGAAGGAAGGAAGGAAGGAAGGAAGGAAGGAAGGAAGGAGGGAGGGAGGGAGGGAGGGAGGGAGGGAGGGAAGGAAGGAAGGGGGGGAGGTAGGTTGGTTGGGAAGAAAGATACTGTATTATATGTCAGATATGTAGGTCAGATCAAGAAGCTAAAAATATATGAGCAAGGGACAATAATTCAAAAGCAATAGTATATTAGTCCAAAGTTAAACTTGTTTCTTTGTTTATAAATGTAATATTTTGCCTTTTGTTATCACATATAGGTGACTTTCTCAGAAATGATGCAACAGTGCAGAAAATTAAATATAATGAAACTTATTCTTGTGTTACAGAAAAGCATATAGAATCTCACAATCTATCTTTTTATTTGCTGAAGCATTACTGGTAATGTTCATGCCAATGCTTTACAAGAAGCCATGTGGAAGAAGACACACTAATACATTTCTAAACATTCAACTTTCTGTAGAGACTTGGGGATTCCAAATTCATTTTTTCCCCAGAATAGTACTAATATGTTAGCTATCTGCTATCCTCCTCTTCCTTCCTAGCTACTGAACATTATATAGAACATTGTGAATAGACATTATATTCTAAAGTTTCTAAAACCTGCATCTGTGGCTACTAAATGAATATTCAGAAAATAAGGGATACAAACATTTAAACGAACATGTTCTCCCCATGTGTATTTCTTAAACAGTACAGTTTTTCTTTAAATAAGACTTATTATAGAATTTGCATGTTCTTTCCTAAATTTTCCAAGGCCTCTTTAAACTAAACTTTATAGTCAAATTGTGGTTAATTTTTTCAGCAAAATATAAAATCAGTTAACCATCCAGAATTAATATTTATCACTTGAATTACTTTATGTCTTAATAACAACTCTTATTCTCAGTTAAAAACTTTGTGTACTAAGGAGCAAGGTATGTATGGATCCAATGAAATTTCATCTTAGGATATTCATTGTTGCATTCTTTATTCGTCTTAATCATACCACAGCATTTGTAGAATCACAATATGGCCAGTTGACTTGTGATAAACAATGGGAAGGCAAACGAAGAGGTAAAGAAGCTTTGCACTGAACAACAATGCAAGTGAAAAGACTGTAATGGTCCAGATACACAGTCTGAGAATCACTTTGCCATGTATTTGCATCTTTTTCCCGGTTTTTTCCTTGTTAGGATTATGCAGAAACTTTAATAAAACATGATGCAGAAAGGAATACAGATGCAATATATGTATTTTTGTATGAATAATTGTGCACATCTAAACAGCTGGAATCAAGACCTACATATAAAATACCCTGAATATATCAAGGCTGGAATAAGTTTCAGACAATGTCTGTGTTAAACCTGGAAGGAAGCAGAACAGAGTCAGTGCATGGAAAAACAATGAAATGTCATAGAGAACATTCTTTTGTTTTAAGTTTTATTGTCCACATCTTTACAATATCTGAGAGAGCTGAGTGATGCGTAAATCTGATAAACAAATAAAATCTGTACTCAAATAATGTATAAATGTCATGTCACTTATGAAAAATGAAATTAAAGGCACAAATCATGAGTTTCTATGTTTTTCTATGCATCTATAAAATTCCATCAGTCAGGCAGCACAAAGTGTATTTAAATATTTACTTCTTTAAAAATTAGTGTGATATAGAAAGTGCCTTCCCACTGGTTTGCTTTTAATGGCAGGTAGAAAAAAAATATTAAATTTCTCATGGAAGACGCCTCCAGAGCATCAGCATTTTTTTTCTTTTTGTAATGTATAAATTATCCACATGTGTATGTCACTCTAATCCTGGCAAATAGATGGGGAAGAAATGGAGGTAGTGATAGATTTTATTTTCCTGGGCTCCAAGATCACTGCAGATGGGAACTGCAGCCAGGAAATTAAAAGACTCTTGCTCCATAGCTTTCCTTCCTGGGGAGGAAAGCTATGGCAAATCTAGACAGCATACTAAAAAGCAGAGACATCACCCTGCCAACAAAAGTGTGTATAGTCAAGGCTATGGTTTTCCCCGTTGCAATGTATGGCTGTGAAAGTTGGGCCATAAGAAAAGCTGTGTGCCAAAGAATTGAGGCCTTTGAACTATGGTGCTGGAGAAGACTCCTGCAAGTCCCTGTGACTGCAAGTCTATCAAACCAGTCAGTCCTAGAGGAGATCAACCCTGACTGCTCTTTAGATGGCCAGATCCTGAAGATAAAACTC
Organism: Masticophis lateralis; assembly: GCA_030761175.1. Classification (NCBI taxonomy): domain Eukaryota; kingdom Metazoa; phylum Chordata; class Lepidosauria; order Squamata; family Colubridae; genus Masticophis; species Masticophis lateralis. The sequence continues at coordinate 184,922,380 of JAUDYJ010000003.1, forward strand.
AAATACTTTGGCTACCTAATGAGAAGGAAGGACTCACTGGAGAGGAGCCTAATGTTGGGAAAGATTGAGAGCAAAAGAAGAAGGGGACAACAGAGAATGAGGTGGCTGGATGGAGTCACTGAAGCAGTAGGTATGAGCTTAAATGGACTCCAGTGGATGGTAGAAGACTGGACGGCCTGGAGGAATGTTGTCCATGGGCTCATGATATGTCAGACATGACTTTGCAACTAACAACAACAACATGTCACTCTATAGAAACATTTAAGACTATCATGATCATAAAACATGTCTCCAGTAAAGTACGGTTGTGTATAATTTGTGTGGCATGGAAGTCACAGATCTATGAAAGAGAGCTCATAAGTGCATAACGTGCGTGAAGCTTACCAGGCTGTTTTCTGTTTACTGCAAGGAGGCAAATTGCTGGAAGGCAGAGGCAGATTTTTTTTCTTGTTTTCCTCTCCAAAAGCTAGGTGCGTCTTATAGTCCGAAAAATACAGTATATACAAGCAAATCTTAAAATAAATATACAATCAATATGCAATCAAGTAACTAAAAAAGTTCAAAAGGCCACAACGTATTTTATTACTGCTTAAATTCTTATATGCTTATTTCACATGTGAAGGATAGAAAACAAAGGACATATTATTAAATGTATATATTAAATATTTCTCTCTTCTCCACACTACTGCCACCAAAATATTTCATGAAGTTAATATAATCTTAATGAGATGTTTAGTGCTTTCATTTATCAGTTTATAGGAAAGTGCCTTGTATTAAAATACACTATTATAATATTCAAGTTGACCTTATTAAAATATGGAATCTAATTTTTACCTAAATGAAACAGTTTCCCCTAAGGCTTCCTATAACAAACTGGGGAAGCATTTGTTGATTAAGTAAAGTTGCAATCACGTCTGAAAATCTTGAGTGAAATACTAATTGGTCAAATGAAATATACTATGTTTGGAAGCAGTTTAAGAATCTTGCTTTTGAGTAGGAGAGATAAAAAGAAGAGAAAATTGATGAATCACAGGAGAAAACTACTTTCAATTAAGTTAATTTAACCCAGACTTGCTGACATTTCTCCACATGGTGTACACAGACATTTTCTTTCCCAAAAGGACTATAGTTCTTAATGAAATTCCTACCTGAAATTAATTTCTTCATCCGATCTTGTATATTTTTAGCTATTAGACTCAACCTGCATTAATCTAACATATTGGTCATGCGGTGAGAACACACAACTAAGTCAACTATTTAATATATCTCCACTGTGATGTAAACATAAAACACTTCTTGCTTGCCAATAAGATGGACAGTCCATCCATATGGTGTGCACATCTATATATTCAGAAGTCTCCCATTCAATGGAAACAAGACCTTGAATGTGATCACTTTTCTAACCTCAGTGAGAAAAACAAGATTGGAATAGTTTATATAATAGGAATAATCCACCTGTTTAGAAATAAGCTTGCATCTTTTTATTCTGAGTGCCTAATCCTTTGCTGTGTAAGTCACAAGAGGAATGCTCTTTTTTCAAATATCCAAATCCAAAATAATGTAAGTTTGTAATTTCAGGTAGCTTCCAGTACCATACCTGGGTAGCTTACATACATCTCTGTATTAACCTACTTATTTTTGCTTTCCTATATCCCCCTTCCCCCTTCTGATCTTGGTTTTAAAAAAACAACAATACAGTGCTTTATGAGGAAAGGTAACACTTCTGGGAATTGCATGTGGCAAAAATAGCTCAGGCTTTATTAGGAAATCCTGCTTCATCTTCACACTCTCTACTGGGATGATATGGTTGACTATAAAATAATAAAGAGGAAATCAGTGAGTTGAAGGAACAGTTTTGAACAACTCTTAACTTTTCACAAAGTGGTCAAACCAAAGTCTTGGTTTGATTTGTCTCAGTTTCTCCCCCCAATTTAAATGATGCCATCAATTTGAATTCATGTTGTATACTATTACCAATGAAGTAATATATGTAGATCAAAAATACTTACTGTGTAAAATAGGTCCCTTTTATAATGAATATTAGTATTTTTATGTACCAAAACAAATCCAATAAAGGATTCTATTATGAAGGGGGGAAAAGAAAAAGAAAGAATCAGTGGAAACTTTTAAGAAGGGACTGAACAGCCACTTGTCTGAAATGGTATAGAGTCTCCTACTTGAGCAGACAGTTGGACTAGAAGACCTCCAAGGTTCCTTCCATCTCTGATATTCTATGTTCTATGTATGGTAATTCTACTAACAATAGGGAACAGAAATGATAATAAAGGGATATAAGGCTGATGTTAAACAGTTTGGTAACTAAGAGAAGCAAACAACCACTCAAGTCTTCTGATTTGTATCATTCATTCATTAAATTTTTGTAACCGTCCATCTCACATACATGACTCTGGGCGATATAACATAAAACTGCTGATTGCTGGGTTTCGGTAAAACAATGACAGAGCCATGAATGTTTCCTGGGCCATTTCTTTTGTTAGTCAAAGAATGGAGGTAGCTTTTCAATGACTCAGTGATAGGCTTTCATGTCCTGGCTTCAGGGAAAGGAGGAAACGCTGATGCAAACTTGCAGACAAGATTTAGATGTGATGTTGAGAGTTGCGGACAAGGCTCACACATGCTGCAGAAGGCGTGAAAAATATAGTAAGGAGGGGAAATGAGGGGAAGTACAAGAAGGGTAGAGGGTGCAGTGGCCTAGCAGTTAAGATGATGGGATCATTGACTAGAAGGTTGGCAGTGTGAGGCCCAAGCCCTGTAAGAAGGTGAGCTCCCATTCTTGCCAACCTAGCAGTTTGAAAAAGTGCTAGGTTGAAAACCTAGCATGCAAAAGCAAATAGATAAATAGGTACCACTTCAGTGGGAAGGTAGCTGCATTCCAAGTGCTTCAGCACATAGTCATGCTGGCCACATGACCATGGAAGCATCTTCAGACAACAGTGGCTCTCTCAGCTAAGAAATGGAGATGAACACCACCCAGTGGTGATATTCAGCTGGTTCTATCCTGTTCTGTCTGGTTCAGGTGAACCGATAGTGGAAGTTCCTGCGCAAGCATGGAGGTGGTATGCGCGAATGAAGCGAGCGCTCACATTTGCAAACAGGTAGCAAAGGTAAGTGAATGCCACCCCTGGCACCACCCCCTAGAGTCAGACACAACTGGATGGCAGAACCCCTTGCCTTTACAAGTAGAGTGCTGATATGGATAATTTATATTGGATAGAATTTGATATTTAAACCTTTTAATCTTTTTCTTTAAAAATTTTGCAGCATGGAATTGGAATACTAATAATCTGCAGAGTTCTATGTCTTTGGGCCCTGTTATCAGATTACAATCCTGGCACAAACTGTCACCAACAACGTATGTTCAAAATTATATTTAGTTTATGAAGACATACAGCAGCAAAGAGAAATGTGGAGTGGTTCTGGGTTTAGTGAAAAAGGACTAGATTCAAAGAGTAAGTGTAAACTAAGGAAGTATGAGTAAAATCATCAAAAAATAGAAACTTTAGCCTGTGGGAAAGCAGCTCTGAAAAAAATTTAGTAAAGCTTTGAGCATATCTAAAATAAAATACAAACTCAACAGGGTTTATCTACTGTACCTAAAAACAATTGATTCTATTCTATATCTTGAAAAATGTATTCTCTGCAATCCTGGGGTGGGCTTTTGCTTTCATTTTCATCCATCATAGCAACAGCGGTTCAATTAAATATATATATATATAAAGCTCTTTAATCACAAAGGGGGAATACTGCATGCTTAAGAATTTGATTACCCAGATTTCCTGAAAGACCCAGATTGTTGTAGAGGTTAAGATACCAAGCTAGGAACTGGGTGACTGAGAATTTTACCCCCTCCTTAAGCATGAAAGCCATCCTGATGGCTTTGGGCTAGTCACTCTCTCTCAGCCAACTTACCTCACAGGATTGTTGTTGTAGAGAAAATAAGAGGAAGGCATATTAGGTATGTTCATTGCATTAAATTATTTGTAAAAATAATAAAGGTGGGATATAAACAAACAAACAAACATGACCCAGGTGAAAGTCTCATTACAAGTCAACTGTGCTGGTTACAGATTTCACATTTGTGTGAAGCAGCTCACTTAATATTAATTCCTCAGTTTCTCAGCTGTGAGGAGATACGAAGACATTCAGCCAAATTTAGTGGAACTAAACAATACCTATTTAAAGATTCACAGATGAGCCAGAAAATTGGAATGGTCGTGGATGATACAGAGAGAGAGAGAGAGAGAGAGAGAGAGAGAGAGAGAGAGAGAGAGAGAGAGAGAGAGAGAGAGAGAGAGAGAGAGAGAGATTACTTTTTTGTTCTTGCGTGTACAGACTGAAGCTTTGTTCAGAAGTAGTGACTTGCTTCTACTTTCCTGACAAATAATACTTTTGCCTTGGAGCAAAAATTTCAGGCATCAGCACTAAAATATTTAGCAATATTATAGTTTGTGTAGGCAAGATTTAAATATATATACAATAGTCACAGTGCCGTTACATTTTTCTGGCAAGCAGATAAAATGTATTGTATTGTCAAGGATGCAGAATTTCATTTCTGGAATGATTTCAGGGACAGAGGAGCACTTCTACAAAGTAAGTTATATAACTGGTTCTTCTTAGCTTATAATGAAGGCAAGTAAGGAAAGACATGATAGAAATCCATACAATTATACATCAAATGGAATATATGGCCAGAGAGAAACTATTCTCCCTCTTTCACACAAACTTAGAAGTCAGGATCAAAACACACTGACATTCAACGCAGGGAGATTCAGAAACAATAGAAGGAAGTATTTCTTTATTAAATGCATGTTTCAATTATGGGATTTACTGTCATGTGAGAGTTATGATAGATGCCAATTCAACAAGTGCATGGTGGCATAGAATTTTCTGGATGACAGGTAGCATAACTTAAAAACAAACTGGGAAAAAGTTTATATTGCTCTGCCTTCAACGAAGCAGGATTCAGAAACAATTACTACACCAGTATTAGTATTTAAGACTTTATTCCAAAGCAAACTAAGGCAATAATATCCTTATATAACATGAAACATTGTGCAGAGATGGGTGGCTAAACAAACAAACAAACAAACAAACATGTATGCTTATACACTAGATGCATGCGTGCATGCATGCATAATAAAAAGGATTTTTAAGAACACAGGAACACACCAAAAAAGATTTTATGTCACTCTATCATTCCGGGAATTCCAAAGATATTATGGTGAATGGCCAATATGAGAAAGTATACAACACACTTCTAGATAGGTCTTCAAAATCAAAATTTCTAGGATTTTTTGACAGTTTGTATAGTAATCTGACTATTACTCACACCTCTTTTCAATAGTTTCATCTCATTGGAGTTTGCCAAGGATAAGTTAATCTTATCTTATGCTTGGAATGTTTTCTCTAGTTCTGCCAAACATTAGACCCTACAGGTTAAATGTATTTGTCTACACTCCTTTATACATTTATTTAGTGTACAAACCACGTATAGCCCTTTCATGACTAGGTTAATTATGTGCTTAAATCTGTATTGTATACTGAACCATTACATAGAAATAGACAGTTGTAAGAAACACATCCAAGATGCAAATCTCTATGCATTTTCTTATCAGTCTTTTGATAAAATCATCAGTATTGCAAGGAAAGAGCAATGGATGAGGTCTATTGGCCTCCAGTCTTAATATATTATATAAACCCCAAATTTGGTCTGTTACTATGGCCCACTGTTGAACTAAACCAGGGGTCACCAATCTTTTGGACCTCATGGATTACTAAATTCATAATTTTAAATCCCAAGGACCACTAATATGAATCCAGTGCACTGCTCACTGAAGCACCTGAACTCCCAGTAATGGGATCAGGTCCTTCAGGCACTTAGCTTGGCCACCTGTTTCTGCAACCTTAAACACTCAATTTGGACCCATTTCCCACAGTAAACAAAACATCAGGATCTCTCTTTTTCTCATCTCTCTCTCCCCCTCCTCTCTCCTTTGTCTGTCTGTCTCTCTCATTTCTTTCTCTCTCATCTCTCTTTCTCTCTCTCTCTCTGTATCTCTGTATCTCTCTGTGGCTGGTGGGGCAGGCCACTGGTGTGTTCAGCCAACAGGAAGCCACAGTAGGGGAATGAAAGAGCCACAGGTTGCCATCACCCAATGCTTCGGCCCACCTGTGTCACCACCACTACCACCCTGCTTGCTGCAACAGCACCATTACCTCATCCCAGCCGGCGAGGGCTGCACTACTCCTGCAAGAGCTGCAAGTTGCACATACCTCTCTCTAGGGTGGAGATTTTCAGCCCCACTACAAGCTGCCTGGCTGGTCCCATATTTCAGAGCTGTAGTTTCAGGACTGGCCCATTGGTCATCCTGGAGCAGCTCCTCCACCTGAGTGCATTGCAGACCCCAAAATTTTTTCGCTGACCACCAGTGGTCCATGGACCTCTGGTTGGTGACCTCTGAACTAAACAGTTGTATGTTTTTTTTAATGATTTGCCATTTCTTTGCCATGGTCTCTAAAAATTATTTGACAAGCCTTTTTAAATGGTTCACAAATTGCTAAATCCTCCAAACAGCATTTTTATTATATGTGTTTGATGGCATATGGACACCCACTAGATAGCATATCCCAGGGCTCTGTAGAAATCTGAAGAACTGTTTCATTAGATGATGCTTCAACCAAATATCTCAAAGTAATTTCAAGTTAAAGCAAATCCACAGACTGAAACTTGGGGGCTACTTCAAAATAGGAGCTCAGATTTGGAGCCTTTAAGATATTCTTGAAATTTTTAAAACTTTTGCAGCCTTTCAAATAATTTTACTGATGTGATCCTTTTTCAGCTGCTTTTAGGATTGTCATAAATGATTATTATTGTTGTAACTTTGGGGAGAAATAATAGCATTGTCTCTGTCATTGAGATGAATAACCAGCCAACATGTTTAGTACCCCATTAACTCTTTATCAGAGCTTCTTGCAAAAATCAAATCCAGAAGCACACACACAGGCAAACTGATTCAGCAGAATTCATTAATTTCTTTATATACATAAAGAATGTATATAAATTTCTTTATATACATTTCTTTATATACATAAATAATACATAAAGTAAATTTACAATACCAACAGCAGAGAACAGTTCAGATCAGCAGACAAGCTAGTTTCATTTTAGATCTAAACACAGACCTTAATACAAAGAGAGCCTCCTCTATACAGGGCAGTTAAGCTTCTGCACAGACTCAGTTGCCTAAGCCACACCCAGACTTCTAGCTTAAGTTTCTATTTCTAAACAGTCTTCATTGGCTGAGCCTGTTACCATGTCTCCATTCATTCCCCATTGACACTCTTTGCTTTTTATAGGTGGCAAAACCAATTACTTTCTTCATTCATTTTCTCAGCTTTCAGCTTCTTTCATGTTGCTAGCCATACACTTTAATGATGGCTTCCCTCCTTTATTGATAGAAAGTTATACATCTGAGTTGGTTTCTGCTAACAGAACTGGGAGCACACTTCAGCTCTCAGCCTTCTGAATATGAGCTTAGTGCTGATCATGCTTTTAAATTCTGTAGGATTGGGGCAAATATAAATATCCTGACACATGAATGAATGTCTGCTAGACTTACATTTGCAAAAGACAGCCTGAACTGTGCCAGCTTCAAATACAAGGGTGAGAATGACAAGGTTACAAAAGCCACATCTTTTGTGGTTTATTTTATGACATTACACTTCATTGTCACCCTGCTTCTGCTAGCTCTTTTTAACTTTTAAGTTAGAGTACTGCCAGCAAATGCAACACTGTCACAGCCTTTGCAATAGTAGCTATCCTTTCCAGGAAGGATCATGCTTGTCAAAAACTAACACAAATTTTCTTAGCATCCCCAAAATCCAAATGATCCAAAGGTAGCAAAGCTATCCTATCCTATAAGATCAGTTATGTAGTCATTCTTCAGTGTCATTCCAAGCCTGGAAGCCCAGAAAAGCAAATGGAAAAGAAAGACATTATTAAAAGTAAATGTTTGTATTATAAAATCAAAAGTGCCCTACAAGATAGACATTTTGGACTGTGTTGTATTATGTTTCCCAATCACTGCTATCTATATGTTAGAAGAAACGTTGGTTTGCTTTTGAGGCTTGGAAGTTTGAGTAAGTAATTTACTTACTCTGGATCTTATATCTTCAGTTTGAATTCTTCTCCTTATACTTATGTCACAACTAAATTTAGATTTGGAGGAGAGAGAAAGAGAGATGCAAGAGAAATCAACACATCTGAAACATTCAGAGATCATAAAAACTGAGAACACTTTGCTATTAGCAATTGTTGATAACTTTGCGGAAAATCTATCTATCTGGCTTAACATTCTGTTTTTGCACCATGCAATTATCTCCTTCTGTTATATCTCCTCTATAACTTTCATTGAGATAGATACTTATCTATTTATTTGCAGACAAACAATTGAAAAGTGCTGGAAATGAACTATAGAAAATGTAGTTGTAGAGGGTGGGGGGAAGAAAAGAAAACCAGGCTCTCCGTTAGTAGCTGTCTTTCCTTGGTTACATTTTAGATGTGGCAAGAGAGGGAACATAAGAAGCTGCCTTTGCTGATTTACATCACTGGTCCATCCAGTTTAATGGTCCATTGAATGATAGTTAATAGCTTTTGGTAGATTCAGGCAGGAGCTTTTTCAGCTCTACCTAGCAACTCTTTAAAGCTTGCTAGAGGAACTATTTTAAAAACACTTTTAAAATAAAATAGAGCAAAGAGGGGAATCATCCATACCTTAATTCCAAAACATATTAACTGGAACAGAATCCTGGTGATTTTAAACAATTTATTATCCCAAACAATCCTGTTCTTAACCACTGAGCTACACTGATTCCATTAATACTTCAATACATCAGCAGCCTATCTTGAATTAACTCAAACCAAAGCACTGAAGAAGCTTCTTGGATGAGAAGCAAAACAATTTCAAGGGAAAACAAAGAAAGTCCAGGTGCCTCTTGAAAAAGAACCTTTGGGTTAAACCAAAGCATATAAATATTTCCTGCAACATTTTGCTGTTGTTTAAATATTTGCATATGATTCATTTTTGACCAATCAACATATTTGGCTGAATTAGTGTATGTCTGTACATACATGTACTGTAGCTCTGTATATGCACACATAAATGTACATATTCATACAGAAACACATACTGTACATATATTTAGACAAACACAAATCTCCATAGGAAAAATAAAAATAAGCAAACACATAAAAGCAGTTAGTTTTTAAAAGAGTTAAAATTAAGTAAATAGTTTTATGGGAATAAAAATATAGAGATGTGGATTAACTTGGCTATTATTTCATTAACATTTTCATTCACCACAAAAAGGTAGCAATTTTCATTTTCACATAAAATCTTGTATGGTTCCAGATACTTCAAAAATTAATCTCAGGACTTTCTTTTGCCAGTAGGTTCCATGCCAATTATTCATTCATTTCATTTCATTCATTTATTCGATTTATATACCGCCCTTCTCCTTGCGGACTCAGGGCAGTGAACAGCCAGATAAAAAACAGTACATAAAAGTTAAAAAATTTTAAAAATCCATATAAACTTTGGCTGAGAATTAAAACAATTAAATAATTAAAATACCACAACCCTACAATATAAAAGATCATAAAAATTCAGCAGGGGTCAGGCTAGACTGGCGAGCTGAAAGAGATAAGTTCTTAGGGCCCAACGAAAAGTCCGGAGGTCGGCAATTGTTCTCAGTTCTGGAGGGAGATCGTTCCAGAGGGTAGGGGCTGCCACAGAGAAAGCCCTCCCCCTGGGGGTCGCCAGCCAGCATTGTCTGGCTGACGGCACCCTGAGGAAGCCCTCTCTGTGGGAGCGCACCGGCCAGTGGGAGGCTATTGGCAGCAGAAGGCGGTCCCGTAAGTACCCTGGTCCTAAGCCATGGAGCGCTTTAAAGGTGATCACCAACACCTTGAAACGCACCCGGAAGTCCACCGGCAACCAATGCAGCTCACGCAGGAGAGGTGTCACATGGGAGTGTCCGGTCGCTCCCATAATTCCCCGCGCGGCCGCATTCTGCACCAGTTGGAGCCTCCGGGCGCACCCCAAGGGGAGCCCCATGTAGAGAGCATTATAAATTAGATAAGACCTACATGGGGGAAGGAAATCCCTTTCCCCCTCTATGTATGTGTGTGTGCGTGCATGCATGTATACTTCTAATTAAGTGTAAATTAAGAGAATATAGTTGTGCCTTTTAAAAGTCATGTGAGACATACTTTGATTCCCGAATGTGTTAAAAATCATGAAAGCAACAATAAAATCTTTAACAGAAAATAAAGTGATAATGACAGTAATGAATAGCAGCTATAACTAATAGATTAACTTTCCCCAAAAAAAGAAGTCCACAAAAATAGCTCAACACATTTAACAAGCTTTTATAACCTCATTTGCAGAATTAAAGGCATGGGAAAGAGAAAATTGGCTTGGGATGAATAGCACAGTTAGAATAAAAATTACAATTGAATATAATCAAGCTCCATTCTACTTGCACTGTTGAACATTTTCAGCACAGATAAAACTGGTAGATGTTTTAACTCTGAGCAATTAGTCTTGTCTGAAATATGTGTGCAATTGAGTCACATCTTTTTTTGGATCAATAGTCAAGCCTCATTTTGCAAATGTTGAACTTTACTCAATTTGTGTCTTTCCCATTAAATCAGTCAAATTTCTATTGTGAAAGCCTAGAAAAAACAACGATACAAATCCCAAAAATTGTCTGTTTAGAATTTCTCTTTGGAGACCATGGCACTTTAGTGGTTAAGCAATAATCTTTGCATACTGCAGGTTCCAGGTTTAATTTTCATTTTTTTTCAGTTGGACTTTTATATTGTTCTGGGCCATAATTCAGTAAAAAGCCTGTTCTTTTCTATGATGAAGCTTCTGGATGTGATTACTGTCCTCTCCAGGTAGGACTGGCAATAAAGAAATCAGCTCAAAACTCTGCATAGTGAAATGCAGAGTCCTTGCAAGGAGGCAGGAGAATAAGCAACATTTGAAAGCAATAATTCAGGGGAAAAAAAAGGAGAAGCAGGAAGGAGAGGTTAACCCTAACTCTGAAAAAGAATGAAATAGGCTTTTATGCTTTATTATGCACAATAAACTAGGTTACTGTTGTTAACAATTTTATAAAGTACAAAAATCTAGTACAACTCAGTGGAAAAAAGACTGGATTAATTAACAGACACAATACAAAGCAGCCAACTATGTTCTTCCGATCTTGTGCAACCATACCCTTAAATTTTCTTTAATCATACAGGTCTATAAACCAGATTCTTATAACAGATTGCAAAATATGTAAGAAAATGTATTTCTTACTTTCGTTGCTTGCTCTGGTTGCAGGAGGGTTCTTATAGGACTGATTCCATCATTACTTGTTTTACAGGTACATCAAACTTTACCTAATAATATGGAGCCTCCCATCCCTGCACTATAGATATGTTAAATGAAATTATGTTGGTCCCCATTTGCAACTCATAAGTAAATAATGTCGTTCAAATGGAAGATATATTACCAAAGGGAACTATCTAATGTTTCTGGCTGGCAGATGTAGCTACATCTTTTTCAACCTATACTGGATTCTGTCCAAGAAGTCTAATCTTGCTAAAAATAAAATTGTTGACTCCTGCTATTAATAAAAACAAGATAATTTTGTAAAAAAAAATCTCACAAGAGTATTTTTTTAAAAAAAATAATAATCCCAGCAAAACTCAGCATATTACTCTCAAGAAAGTGAAGGGAATGAATATAATAAGAGCTATGGTGGCACAGTGTTTAGAATGCAGTACTGCAGGCTATTTCCGCTGACTGCCAGCTGCCTGCAATCTGGCAGTTCGAATCTCACCAGGCTCAAGGTTGATTCAGCCTTCCATCCTTCTGAGGTCAGTAAAATGGGGAGCCAGATTGTTCGGGGCAATATGCAGTCTCTGTAAACTGCTTAGAGTGGGCTGTAAAGCATTGTAAAGCGGTATATAAGTCTAAATGCTATTGCTATTGCTAATATTCAGAAAATTTGAAACATTTGTGCTATTTCAAAGTATGTGAACAGACTAGTGACAGGAACAATGGTTTCTACCATTATACAGTTGTGCTCATAAATTTGCATACTCTGGCAGAATTTATAATTCCTTCACCATTTTTCAGAGAATCTAAATGATAACACAAAAACTTTTCTTTCACTCATGATTAGTGTTTGGCTGTTTTTCAATCATAATGACAACATGGTTAGTGTTTACTCTTTTTCAATCATAATGACAACAGAAGCTACCCAAATGACCCTGATCACAAGTTTACACACCTTATGACGGTGTCTTGCCCCCTTTAATATCAATGACAGCTTGAAGTCTTTTGTGGTATGTGTGCATGAGACTCTTTATCTTCTCAGATGGTAAAGCTGCCCATTCTTCCTGGCAAAAAGCCTCCAGGTCCTGTAAATTCTTGGGCTGCCTTGCATGAACTGCACGTTTGAGATCTCCCTAGAGTGGCTCAATGATATTGAGGTCAGGAGACTGAGATGGCCACTCCAGAATCTTCACTTTATTCTGCTGCAGCCAATGACAGGTTGACTTAGCCTTGTGTTTAAGATCATTGCCAAGTACATCCCATGCGCAGCTTCTGGGCTGATGAATGCAAATTGTCCTCCAGTATCTTTTGATAACATATTGCATTCATCGTGCCATCAATTCTGACCACATTTTCTGTGCCTTTGTAGCTCACACATCCCCAAAACATCAGCAATCCACCTCTGTGTTTCACAGTAGGAATAGTGTACTTTTCATCAAGCCAGAATATCCTTTGCTTGCCCTTTCTTCTATATCCACTAACCATTCCTAGCATCATTGCCTTCTCCAATGAACTTGCATGTATGACATGGCCAAAGTAGATTAAAAGTAGTCTTATGGTTTTAGCTTCTAGTGATGTTTCTGGTTTTATTCGATTTAAAGCTCTCTGTTAGTTACTCTATATATTTAAATCTATGAATATAAATGAATAAATAAGTATAATAAATAAATAAGTAAAATTAAACAAAACAATAACATGAGAAATGCATGCATAACTGCAAATCATTCCAAGTTCAAAAGTTTTTCCACTTATTCACCCTCACTTATACACAGACACACTGGCATGCACAAAACAGATCCATGCCGACATTTGGTAATCAGCAATAATCAGATTATTTCCATTTTATTGCATTCCTTAATCCTCCATACTAGAACATGATAAAAATCTATATGAATGAGCAAGTTACAAAATATAACTTGCCCCTTATAAAAATTCTCTTGTTCAAGGACAGAGCCAGCTCTGTTTATACCACATTTTTATCATGACAGAATCAGAGCAGAGGAAAATGATGTAAGTTTCTCCCCATCCCCTATTCAGTCAGAAAATAGCAAAACTTTCTTAACTATGTGAATAATGGTACGAATCGCATTTCAGACAGTTCATACAGAGCTGACACAGAAACACATAGAGAAATACATATATTACATCCAGGGGTGGGTTCTATTTGTGCATGCAAAGAAGCTTCTGTGCAGATCTGCGCATGTGCAAATCTCTTCTGGTGACATCAGGGTCAGTGGGCAGAGCCTCCCACTAGTTTTACTACTGGTTCTATTGAACCAGTCTGAACTGGGGGCAACCCACCACTGATTACATCCATATGTACAAAGGTGGGATGAAGGAACTTCATTATGTAGCACATCACAACCATGGGCAATTTGTCATACAATACATTTATTTTCCATTTACTGAATGTTTCTCAGTTCAGTGCAATAACTGTCTACCCCAAGAAAAAAAAATCTCTTATTATTTAGATGGGATGGAGTAACATACTAAATTTCAATCCATCCCAGTTGATAATACAGAGAATCAGGAAATCTAATTCATTCAGCATCAATTTTTCATTTCATGTACATTTGCACTATTTCAAATTCACCTAATGAAACAACAGGTTTGAATAAAATTTGAAACATTCAGGAAATCCCAAGTCTGAATAAAATCTATTTCAATAAAATAAAATTTGAATAACATTCCTGACAGGAATGTATTTTAAGAAGTGCTATTAAACATACAATAATTATCAGAACTGCTGGGATTAGCAAACCTGAATTTGTTCTGTGATTTTTTTTATCTCAACCATTCCTTTTAATGTAGTCATAAATTATCAGAATTCAAATATCTATATATTATCAATTTTACTTCATATTTATGTAACATTAAACATGACAGAAGCAAAGTTAAACTTTTGCTCATTCATTTTAGTATTCCTGTGCAGAACCCTATTGAGAAAGAACAAAGAAAATGGACCCAAAAGAAAACAAGCTTTGCAGTGAGAAGTGGACGTGGTTTTATTGCAAAATCAATGCTAGGTCAAGGAAGTTTCTCAAAGTTTAGAACAATGTTTTGAACCATGTACTTTATATGGCCAATGAAGACAGAGGAGAGATTTTTATTAGAGCAACTTCTATGGGTAACAATTTGAAGATTTGAAAGTGTCTATTCCAAGAACAAGTCAATTGAAATAAAAACTCTGATCTTTATCTTTGCTATTTTACAGCTTCTAAGTACAGAATAACTGAGGGACATTACACAATGAAGTATTTTGCAATTATATAATCCTTCATTTGACCTTCCCAATAATAGTCTGGATCTTGTATTTATTTGTATAGTTATTTTTATTAACTTATTCAATTTCTACAGCCACTCCCTTACATAACTCTGGGCAGCTCACAACAATTAAAACAACAGGAACAATACACAAACTGAAATTTAGAAGGGTATTGTATTTCCTTACAGATGAATATATTCATTGTGCTACTTTACTTCTTTAATTCTGTGATATAATTTTCCTAAATTCTAGATAGGCCAGCATGTATGAAACATGTTTGTGTGTATAGTTAATTGAAATGCTATTGGGCAATCAATGAAATGCATGCATTTATCAAAGATTTGAATGAATTCATTCTAGCGTGAAAAACATATGTTCTTTGACTTTTTTTACATTCTTTGACTCTGTTTCATCTACATCTCTCTAATTAGAGGTATGCAAAACAGTCTGAGTTAAAAACCTTAAAAACTAGCCCATTTAAGCATGGAATTATTGTTGTTTTGTGTGTTCTGGGGGCATCATAACACAGCTCTGTTTGTAGCAAAAATGCTCAAGGCAAGCCATCTTATGCCAAAATAGCAGACTTCCACTCAGAATAGGACATTTCAGAGTTTCATATGTAAAAGTTACACAATGAAAAATGTATGTTCCATTAATCTGAGGCAGTAGACATGAGTGCACAAACACTGTTACTGAATCAGTTTGATGCTTTTACTCTTTTTTGTTTTTTACCGTTACAAAATCATATAGCAACCTTTTGGTAAATTGTTTTGCCTTTATCACTGATTCCTCATATGGCAGCATACTCTTCTCCTTTCAGAAATTTTGTTTTTACCACATGACACAAATGAAGTAAACAAATTAAATCAAATAAAAATAATTAAGCCATTAACATGTGGCTTACATTAACAATGTAAGGAATTGAAGCCATCATAGATAGATAGATAGATAGATAGATAGATAGATAGATAGATAGATAGATAGAGATAGAGATAGATAGATATAGATATAGATATAGATATATGTATATATCATATATCATCATATATGTATATATAATGGCTTCAATTCTTTACATTTGGAGTAATTGTCAGTATTTTCACATCTACATTCATCCTGCTTAACTTTTTTCTCCCTCAGTCAGATAAGATCCATCCTCTGAGATGCTATTTGAAATGGATTTTTTGTCTCTGACTGGCAGAAGAGAAGGCACATCTTCAATCCCACATACATTTCTGAATTCAAACCCAGGTTTTAGGCATGTCTTCATCTAGGCTTAGCAAATATTTAGTTAGTTAGTTAGCTGAGTTAGTTAGCTGAGCTAGGATTCAGGAACCAACCCAGAAAAGAACAGAATAACAGAGTTGGATGACACCTTGGATGACTTTTAGTCCAATCCAGGGGTAGGTTCTAAAAATTTTTACTACCGGTTCTGTGGGCGTGGCTTATTTTGTGGGCCTGGCTTGATGGTCATGTGACAATTATTTAGGATTTAGCAGAGGTACTGGTCTACCAGGCTTTTAACTGCTTACAGAGCTGTACCAATCTACCCATGTATTTTTGCAGGCACTGGTCTACCCATTTATTTTTGCAGGCACTGATCTATTCATGTATTTTTGCAGGCACTGGTCTACCCATTTATTTTTGCAGGCACCGGTCTATTCATTTGTTTTCTTTTAACACTGATCATTGATCAGCCCTTTGAAGCCCCATGGCAAGAGTTTAAACAGTTTTTTTTTTCCTCTAGCCATCAGATGGGACTCAGGAGGCAGCAATAGATTGGGGATGGGGCCAAATAAAAGGTAAGAATAATGCGGGCAGTGCGGGGGTGAGGGGGGCAGAACCAGTTTGGTGACATCATATCGTCATCGCTACCGGCTCTGTGGAACCAGGCCGAACCAGAAGGAATCCACAACTGGTCCAATCCCCTGATCAAGCAGAAGTACTATACCATTTCAGACAAATGGCTGTCCAATCTCTTTTTAAAAGCCCCCACTGATGAAGTACCCACAACTTCTAAAGGCAAACCATTCTACTGATTAATCCATACAGTCACTCAAGCTCTCACTGTCTCTCGATTGGATTACTACAATGCCCTCTGTATGGGACTGCCCTTGGGATGCATCCGGAGGCTCCAGCTTCTCCAAAATGCAGTCACGTGGGTTGTTACGGGAGCTTCCTGTTACTCTCGGGCAACACCTCTCTGTGTGAGCTGCACTGGCAACTGGTGGCCTTCCGGATCCACTTCAAGGTGCTGGTACTCACCTATAAAGCCCTACATGGCATGGGCCCGAGATATTTGCAGGACCACCTCCTACCAGCCTCCCACTATCCTGTGCGTTCTCATAGGACTGCCCTCCATTAGTGGTTTTGAGCAATTTTAAATTCACAGTATCCACTTTAAAAGTAATAGCAATACCAATAGCACTTAGATTTATGTACCTCTTAATTTTACAGCACTCTCTAAGCCAGTGATGGCTAATCTTTTTGCCACCGTGTGCCAAAAGTGGGGGGAGCACGGTGGGCCACACAAACACATGCCCACATCCATAATTCTATGCATCCCGCCCCCCTGTGCTCCCCCCTGCTTTTGGCACGTGATGGCACGGTGAGCCCAGTAGGCCCATTTTTGGCTCTCCTCAGGCTCCGAAGCCTTTCTAGGAGCCTGGAGAGGGCAAAAATGGCCTTCCCCACCCCACCCCCCCAGAGGCCCTCCTGAGGCCAGAAACAGTGTGTTTCCTGACTTCTGGTGGGCCCAGAAGGTCCAAAAATCAGCTGACTGGTGCACGCATGCATGTCGGAGCTGAATTGCATGCCCACCAATATGGCTCTGCATGACACCTGTGGCACCCGTGCCATAGGTTCGCCATCACGGATCTAAGCAGTTTAAAGAGTCAGGATATTTCTCCAACAATCTGAGTCCTCATTTACCTTGGAAGGATGGAAGGCTGAGTCAACCTTGAGCCAGTCAGAACCAAACTCCTAGCAGTCAGCAGAATTAGCCTGCATTGCTGCATTCTAAATACTGCGCCACCATGGCTAACATGATCACATGATATGCTTATCTGTAGAATCATTTCAGTCTTCTTTATGTGTCTAAGACAGAGTATGTATCAATGATTATTATCCTTATATGTTTATAATGTTCTAAATTGTATGAATACTTCGAATGCATAACCCTACCAAAAAAAATATTTTACAATGATTTGACAGTGTGCAACTAAAATATCTTTATTAGAGAATGGAACCTAACAAAAATATGATTTATTCTGGAAAATAACTTAGAAAAGGAATTTGTAGTAATGAATACATAAACCCTAGAAATGTACATGAAAATGCAATGAATTATTTGCACCAACTTTTGAGGAGTGGGGTAAATCATAGAAAAATTATTAAAAATTTGCAGTTGATAAATTGGGAAGAGGAGAGAATCGAAAACCAAGGACAGTTCATGAATGATTCTTCTATCACAAAAAATATGGGAAAAACAATGATATTGAATAAAGATCTTAATTTTAGGAATGAACTATTAGAATTTAAGTATACATTCAGTGCTGTTTTGTTTTTCCAGGCAAGGTAAAGGAAGTTAAGTATTAGAATTCTCTTCTCCCCCCCTCCAAAACCCAAGAGTAAAAATGAGATTTCTAATCCAAGCTGAGGATTCCAATTTTTTTACAGCATAAGTAGAATCTGGTAATTCTTAAGAATTTTGTATATTTTAATCCTGAACTGGTATTGCACTGAATTCTTTTCAAATTCCAGAATACCATTTAACACAACCTCCACATTCATTTGTGGATGTCTCAGACAGTACAATTCTGACAGAAATTCTGAAAACAGGAATTAATTTTGCAATAGATTTACCAATTTTTAGTTACCAGAAGAGTAGCTATGTCGATAGAAAAGTTGTGTGATATATAATACATCTGTCACAGGAATATATTTCATAAAACATGACCCATGAAAGCTTTATGACTGCAACATGCGTTAGGAATTCTCAAAATTGTTTGAGGATTTTTGTTATCTTTGTTTTGAACAATATCACAAAAGTGCAACTTCAATTTATGTCATTAAAACCACACAGAGTTTTTAAAAATACAAACAACATTTTCAAGTTTGAGTTTAATTATTTTTACTCCAGATGAATTTCCTACAATAAGTTTTTTGTTTAGTAAGATAGTAAAGTTATTAATACTTAATACATTAATAATTGTAAGTAATTGTAATTGCATTAATAATCTTTACTGCTTTATTCCTCTTCATGTCAAGTGAATAGAATTCATGGACAAAAATAGAACTAACATGTTCAAATAGCCAGATTTAGAATCTGGTTCATTGTAGACATTGTTTTGTACTTCAGATGACATTCTATCTGAGACAGGTACAAACCCCCACAAATTCACATTTTTAATTATTCATCACTTACCTTTCACTATTAATTCTGCATAGTTTGAAACTCCTGATCCACCATCAGAACGGATTACACATCGGTATTTACTGATACTGCGTTGGGATGTATCAGCTACACTAACAGTAGCAGAAAAACGTCTATGGTTGACAACTCTGGTAACCATTAATGCTGTGTCTCTTCCATTCCACTGCTGTCACACAAAGAGAAGGAGAAGGATCTATGTAAGTATAACATGTTCATGAAAAGAGTATTCCTAACTAATGTTAATTTATTTCCCTGAAATTCTTATAAAAACATGACATCTTTCCTCCCAAATGAATTACTTAAACTTGTTGTGTATTACTAAAATTCAATTTCAGTTTAGCTCAAAAGCAGTAGTTATTATATATTTTACTACCTATCAACTACACAAGTAGTTCTTTCTTAGGAACAGAAGCCAGTTGGGTGATTTTGGATCAGCCGCTTCCTCTCTCAGAATTAGAGAAGAAAATCAAAACAACCACTAACCTACACTGGATTAGCCTGGTATATTATGGTTTATAACTTTCAATGAAGAGGCCTTCATCCTGCAGTGAATTGAGTCAGGCTGATAATAGATTGCAGCACAACGTTGCTCCATTATAAAAGCTATCAATAAGAAAAGGTTGGATTTGTAGAAATGTAAGATTCTGAAATGTGTGTCATTTATGGGGATTCAAAGGTCACCTACTGGGTAAGATACATGATTTCATTTTCTTCCTAACAGTATAAAGTGACTCATGCCTCCCTTCTGTAGATATTAGGCCAAGATCAAAAACTCATTGGATATAATAAAAGTATGCAGCCTGCACAATCCAGCCATATACTCCACTGAATTTTGCTTCAACACACACTGTATACTATTGCCTTCATTTTTTAAAAAACAACCTCCTTCATTTTTTTTTAAAAAAAACATCTTATTTATTTTGTTTTCTTTTTCAACATAGATGCTAGCTGTGAATTTAAAAAAAAAAACCTGATATATATGTTGTTGCTCTCAAGGACAAAAAGATAACACAGATGATTGGCAGGGTATATTTGTGCTGGGCTTAGAGTCTGCTTATCAGAGGCAATTTATTCAGCTGAAACAATAGTACAGTCACTTATTTGGCATAAATCTGGCAGTTCTAAACTGTACAGGTAGTAGTAACAAGCACAACCATCCTTAAGAAAGCAGTAACTGAGATTTAAACTACTTTACAATTTCTAACAAAAAGTATGATTGAGAATGATTAGGATCAGAATGTAGATTAATAAAGTGGTATGACTGAAATAAATTAGGTATGCAAATAAAATGTAGTTTAAAAAGACTTCAAGTAGAAATAAAGTAAGGCATCCTGAAATTTCCTCACATTGATCTTATCCCATCTTTTGAAAGATCAGCTTTCAGTGCCTTGCTTGTTTCTTTTTCTTTACAGCCTCAAAATCAGATCTCTAATTCTTCTAATTCTGATTTTTCCAATAGGAACATAAGAAACATTTGGTGCATTTATGCAATAAAATATATAAGTAAGTAGGGAAGAAATATAGTAAATAAATGCTATATAATATTCCTACAGAGTTAAACATTTAGCTGCTCAAGACATTAAGCATATTCACCTAAATCATTTTTCAGGCCATAAATTTAAACTTCATTTTTTATGTTCCAGAATGTTCTCTTACCCAAAGGGAAATGATGAAAATATTGCACAGAAATGTTCCACTGGATTCAGAATATCTATTTGTTCACAGATGAGAAATATGGTTTGAAACTTCTAAAGAACATAAAGGATCCATTATGATTTTTACCTGTAGCCACAATTTGTCATGCTGAGACCACTTTCCTCCTGCAATGCACTGAAATGTTGCATTCTGCCCAACATTAACCTCCACGTTTTGCAGCCGCAGGAAGTGAGGAGCTTTTCCTAACAAAAAGACAAAATGTTACCAGGATAGAGCATCATAATGCATAATGATAGCAGAAATAGAATGAGAATCAGTCTTTCTTTCTTTCTTTCTTTCTTTCTTTCTTTCTTTCTTTCTTTCTTTCTTTCTTTCTTTCTTTCTTTCTTTCTCTTTCCTTCCTTCCTTCCTTCCTTCTTTCTTTCTTTCCTTCTTTCTTTCTTTCTTTCTCTTTCTTGTGCCAAGTTTCTCATAGAATAAATGACCTAGCAAAGCAATGCTAAGGCTATATTTTGGTTTTCTTTTTAAAATGCAGACTGTCTTTGCTGTTCTAGCTAAGAAGATGAAAAGGAACACAATGACCACCTTGCCATAAACAGTGTACTATAAATAAATATTCTATAACAAAAGAATCCAACATTTCCTAAGATATTCAATTAATATTTAGTGGAAGCAAAAAGCAAATGCCCTCTGTAGAAAGATGCTTGTTTTAAAAAGGTAGATATGAAGGAGTAAAAATTTAACAGCTACAACTAATAATTAGTAACAATAAATAATATTTTTAAAAATTTGATTTATATGCTGACTCAGGGCAGCTTACAATGCGTTAAGCAATAGCCTTCATACTTTTGTATATTTATACAAAGTCAGCTTATTGCCCCCACAAACTAGGTCCTCATTTTACCTACCTTAGAAAGGATGGAAGGCTGAGTCAACCTTGAGCCTAGTGAGATTCGAACTTACTGTAATTGCAGACAGCTGATGTTAATCACAATGCTTTAGTCTGCTGAGCCACCAAGCCCTAACTAAACTAATAACATTAGATTAGTTTGAAATTAACAAGATGAGAAGGAAGAGAGCAAGATGCACCCATGGGGGAGTGTTATTTAGTCCATTAGCCATCTCTATAATGATTTACTCCAATTGGGACCGCAGGTTAGTTGGCAGAGCCAGGTCTTCAGGCCCTTTCAGGAAGCTAAAAGTACAGGTGCAGATCTTATCTCAAGGGTCAAAATTATCCAAACGGCAGCAGCCAATGCAGAAAAGGCTCTTCTCTTCGAGCCCACCAATCAAAATTTGTTGCCTGATGGGATCCTTCTGGTGATGGATAACCCAGCAGCTTCATGTAGATGTTTAAAAGGAGTGGAGAAAGAACTGAACCCTGCAGCACACCACAAAAGATTCAGTAATTTATTTATTATTTTATTTTATTTATTAGATTTATATACCGCCCTTCTCCTGAAGGACTCAGGGCGGTGTAATCTCTCCACTCCAGCTGTGGACAGGACCTCTTACTCCCTATCAGCACCAATTGGGACCTGCCTAGGACAAAGGAGCCAAAATAGAGCAAACTGCACTGCTCAGCCTCAAACCCTGCAACCAACCCTAAAGGATACCATGGTCAAGGAGAACAAGGATGGATGCCCTACCCAGAAGATAGAAGTAAAAGGTTTATTTATTATCAGCTCTTACCATAAAGAGCCTGCTGGCGCAGTGGACTAAACTACTGCTGTTAAAATAATACTTAGCTGCCAGCTGCCTGCAATTACTGCGAGTTCAATTCTCACCAGGCTCAAGGTTGACTCAGCCTTCCATCCTTTCGAGGTAGGTAAAATGAGGACCCGGTTTGTGGAGGAAATAAGCTGACTTTGTATAAAATAGAACACCGCTCGGGGGGGCCAAAAGCCCTACTAAGCAGGTATATATAAAAGTATGGAATATAAAACTATTGCTTAATGCATTGTAAGCCGCCCTGAGTCTCCGGAGAAGGGCGGCATATATAAATTGAACTAATAAATAAATAAATAAAATAAATAAATATTCTACCAGTTATTTTAGAGACAATAATCCCAGACATAAAGAATGACATCACTATGTTTCAATGCCATACAGCTTGAAGCTATAACTCACTAGCAAATTAGTAATAAGAGCAACAATTCATTAAATTTTTATGCCACCCAACTCTCAATGACTCTGGGTGGCTCACAACAAAGAAATTACAATAAATCCAATAACATAAATACTACAGATAAAAGACGGCAAGTGCATTGCAGCAAGGAGTCTCATTTTCCCTTGCTAAAGATCTAGGAAAAGAGCCAGGTCTTCATAGCTCTTCTAAATTACAGCAGATATGAGGCCATCTGGATCTTGGATGGCACAGTTACTTTCAGGGGAAAGTTCCAATTGGCCCATTCACAGGTTTACATCATGTCCCAGGTAAAAAGGAGCACCCTGGCCACATTTCATGCTGGAGCTTTGCTTCCAGAATACCTGCAATATTGATTTGCTTGCTTTCTTTTTTTCATAATGCCTCTGGCATTTCAAATATATAACCAAAGCAAATGATTTTTGTACATTGAAATCCATTTTCTCTTCCATTCATTGTATAAATACAATGCACGGATACTATTAACTGATGTTGCCAACTTTTTGATTATGTTTGGTTCTGTGCATGGATGCTATTAACTGATGTTGCCAACTTTTTGATTATGTTTGGTTCTGTGCTACAGCTGCATTCCAGAGGCAAAGAATTCAAGATGTCCACCAAATTTAACTCTACTGTTTTATCTCAGAAAATGTATCAATTTATCCAGTAGTAAATAATATGCTAAGCCACAGAATTGGGACTGTTACTGATTACTTTAGAATGCACTAAAAGTGAAATGGGAGATCTCTGATCAAGATTTACCTCAGATTTTAGCAATCATAGAATACAATCATGACCACAGTGATGGAGCAGACACACTTTTAATTTTTGTCACCCATTTTTATATTTAAATTAAAATCATTCTTCAAACTTGGCTGTTTACTTCAGATAGCAAAATAAACATCCATAGTAAGGGAAACTAGCTAGTAATTGTCCACAACATATATTGTATTTCTGAAGAACCACATTCAGTTAATCAAGTTAAATAGTGCTATGCCATCCCTTTTAACTGGTCACTAATTTATCCATGTCAAAATGTATTGAAGTACTAGCTCTTGGCTGAGGCAGGGTCATAGATCCGTCATTTGAAATGGAGAGCCCTTGATACAAAGCACTACTGCTTTAATATATTTACAGCAAACAATTTTGACAGTTAATGTCTTCGTTCCCTCCAACTTCAATGTACGGACCTGTTTAATTGGCAATAATTCTGCTATTTTAAATCCTCTGGCACTTCTGAATTAAAACCAAAAAAAAAGCATTTACTAATAAGAGCAGGCAAAATCTGCTTGTTTGCATGCAAACCACACTAATCTACATTTCCCAAACTGATATGTAAAGCAGCATGTAATTACTTTGAGGGAGGGGAGGAGGTTTGCTGGTTTTAATTTCTTTGAGCATTTTGATACAATTCCTTAATCACAAAAAGACAAGAACAGTTAGGCAAAATCTCATTTAAAAAATCACTGCTAAAGGATGCCCTCAGTTACAATAGATAATTTATGTTATGTTATGTTGTGTTGTGTTGTGTTGTGTTGTGTTGTGTTGTGTTGGTTGTGGTGTGGTGTGGTGTGGTGTGGTGTGGTGTGGTGTAGTGTTATGTTATGTTATGTTATGTTATGTTATGTTATGTTATGTTATGTTATGTTATGTTATGTTATGTTATGTTATGTTATGTTATGTTACAGTAGATAATTTATATTATGTTAGGCTAGGAAAGTTAGTAACCTCTCTTTCAAGGTACCTTTCATAATCTAATGGACAAATTCATGTAGTTTACTTGGTGACAAAAGAAAAAAATACTTGCCACTTAGTACGTGAAATATTATTTTAAATTTTCACTTTTATCGATAGGCCTAGTATTTTTTTTTTAGTTGTGTCCTATTCAAGTAGTAAGAAGAACAGATCCTATTTAGCTTTTCAAAATCACCCAGTTATTCATGAAATTCTTACTGGATGACTAGACCAGTTGCTATGACTTAGTTCACAGTGACTAACTTTATGCACAGAGGGGTTTTTTGGTTGCGGGGCGGGATAGGCAGGGAATTTGAAGTATAATGGAAATAAAGGGATAAAGGAAAGAGAGTAAATGGGGCATAAAAATAAGATTCATTGGTATCCTTTAGTCTCAAAAAACTATGGTATCGTGTTCTAGAAAGAGGATCTAAAACAGCATTTAGTGTGACTAAAAAGGCCAATTCGAAAGTGGCAATCCCTTCCACACTGAGGGCAGATACATTCTGTCCCCTGCCCAGCCCCCAGATTTCGCTGGTTTCAGGACTGCCTTTTTGCCTCAGCCTGCTGAACAAGTGTCTCTTTGAATTGGAGAAGGCCACAATGTGTCTTTAGCCTCCAAGCTGAACGATCAGAGGTCAAGGTTTCCCAGTTAATGTCCATTCCCAGGGCCTTTAGGTCCCTCTTGCAGATATCCTTATATCACAGTTGTGGTCTCCCTCTGAGGCGCTTTCCCTACACTAATTCTCCATACAGGAGATCTTTTGGAATCTGTCCATCAGCCATTCTCACAACATGCCCAAACTAGCGTAGACGTTGCTGTTTCATAAATAAGATTATTGCTTTAAATAAAAAGTCATATATGTGAACAGAAGCACTTTGAAGTCAAATTTTCAATCTTCTACAGAATTTTGAACTCTGCAGATTTCTGAAGTACAAACTAAGGTAGGACTCATTTTAATTGGTTTCAGATTTTTTTTTCTATAACAAGATACAAGAAGAACAGCCATTTTGAAACAACTGAGAGGTATTGATTTCTGCTAATTTGAGTGGAAAGAACTCAACAGGCTAACAGGGCTGTTGTTCTGCTCCAAATCTTTTATGCACTACCAGTATGGACCGCCCATTCTTACATTCAAAACTCATGCTTAAAATACCACTTCAGGTTACTTTTTGCAGTAACTGCAGTAATAATTACCATGTCATCACAGCTGAATTTAAACTTATCAGGAAAGCATGGAGATAAAGTCTGTGAAAAAAAAAAGGCTCCAGGTGTTTGGTAAGTATTCATAAAACACTGAATTACCAGTTTATCCATATCCTTCTTATAAAGATCAGACTGATGTTTAAATTTACTACCAGATAGAATAGAATAGTCAGATTGCCACAACTTTCTCAGTATAGATTTTGAAGATTGTGAGATGGGCATCCCTTGGCTACTAGGATGGCCAAAGTATCTGAATTTACTGAAATTTATAATTCACTATGCCATGATACTCCAAGAATATTCTGGTAGTTTTTGAAGATGGGCAAACATCACACATTAATAATGAGATTAAAATGCACTGAATAGATGAAAGCTTTGGAACCAATTTAAAGCAGTTTGTCCCAAAGAGGCAACTGCTTTTTGAAGAGGCAACTGGACTTTTTGGTTTTTCTTTGAAGATGTTTCACTGCTCATCCAAGAAGCTTCTTCAGCTCTGGCTAGATGATGGAGAATGGAAAGATTGATATTCCTTGCAGAACACTGGTCATTTGCATTCTTTTAGCAAGTTGTTAAGGCCACCTGGAAGTTTATCTGTATCATCTGAGTGGTGCAAATGGGTGTGGAACCTTCTTGGAATTATTGAAAGGACTGTGTTGTAGACTGGAAATAGATGGTGTCATATCCCACCCCCTCTTTTGAGAAAGGGCTGTTCAATTTTGAAATAGATGGCCTCTTTAACCCCTCTTTCAAACCAATGGTCCTCTCTATCCAAAATGTGGACTTTGCTGCCTTCAAAAGAGTGGTGGACTCCTGAATCTAGTCATGTTGGGTTTGTTCTCCTATGTTGTGCCATGCATTTATGAAGTAGTTAAAGCAGTTAGCAAGTTTTGCAAGAGTGAAAAATGTATCCATAGTTGAGTTGTATTATTTACATGATATTGTAGATGAGGGCTCTTCAACATCTTATCCTTTCAGTACACAAAAAAATACACAGTACACCCTTATAACACAGAATCAATAAATAATAAACACAGAAAGATCTGCAGCAAATTGTGGTGATGCCAACATGGTTACATGCGGATGATAACATCATCATACAAATGCTACTATAGGTAGCCCTCGACTTGCAACAGTTCATTTAGCGACCATTTAAAGTTACATCACTGAAAAATATGACTTATGACTGTTTTTCACACCTACAACTATTGCAACATCCCCATGATCATGCAATCAAAATCTGGATGCTTGGCAACTGATTCATATTTATGATGGTTACAGTGTCCTGAGATGATGTGATCACTTTTTGCAACCTTCTGACAAACAAAGTCAATGGAGAAGCCAGATTCTCTTAATCACTTAATAACATAACAGCTGCAGGGATGAGGTAAAATTCACTTAACAACTATCTCACTTAGCAAAATAAATTTTGGGCTCTATTGTGGTCATAAGTCAAGGACCTTCTATATTATATTCTGATGTTTTGACATCAGATGCCTAAGTCAACACATTTGTATAATGACCTTGTCACACATTTTCATCATTTATCGCTTTAGAGATACCTACACTGGCAAAGTAAGTTGGAGGAAGATTTCATGGCCCAAAGTGACTCGACAAACTAAGTCTGTTAAATTTTCTGAGATTTATCTAAAAATCTATACTTAGCTTCTCCCTGTTGGTGGGACTAAAAATGCTTTAGTCTGCTTACTTTGTCCTAATTATTAAGCTCTCCATAGAAATAAAAAAAAGTCAGATAATTCCCATGATCATACAAAATAGCGTAAATTAAAATTAAAATTCATACTGTGTCAGTTTGTTCTTTACTGTTATAAACTGAGTATCTTTAATGTCAATTTGATACAAATTCCTAATTGAATGCTTTTAAAATAAATCTGAATAGAACAGCTGAAAGAAATACGGTAGCCTTGGAAATGTAGCAAAACAATCTGACTTATTTCTCTATTTCACAGTGTGAGTCACATGCTTTGATATATATATATATATATATATATATATATATATATATATATATATATATATATGTGTGTGTGTGTGTGTGTGTGTGTGTGTGTGTATGTATATATGTATATGTGTGTATATATATATATATATATGTATGTATGTGTATATATGTATATATGTATGTGTGTGTGTGTGTGTGTGTGTGTGTGTGTGTGTGTGTGTGTGTGTATATATATATATATATATATATATATATATATATATATATATATATATATATATATATATAATCTTTCAAAGAGGCACTGCAAAGATTTACATTTCTTTAAAGAAAAACACTCCAGGCCTTTCTTTCTAGTGTGAATGTTGCACTAATTTGCTTAGTTGTGTTCATGAACGTTCTCCTCCCTACCCCAACTTTCTCCCTTTAAGTTAATTCTATAGGGAATCACTAAAACCCTGTAATTCTCTCCCTTCAATGGTCCTAACAATCAGGGGCTTTATTTCCCTTTAATAATGGTTTAAAATCTTGGCACTTGCTGCACATTTGAAGCAGCTTTGCTTGTTGTACAACTTGAGAAATTATGTATTTATTCAGGGTTGATTGCTTCCACTCCGCAAGCATTTGGAATAGATAAAAGGAAATGTTTCAGAACTGACTAAATTGGGTAAATTACTCATTTGAACATGAAATGCATGGCTATGGTTAGGAAGGAATGGGGAGGTGGGGAAGAGATGCTTACTGCATGGATGAGCAAGGACTCTGACTTCATCCACAGCTATGTACCCGGGGTGACCCTTCAAGGAAACCGATTCAAATATGACCTGAAATTCATAGGAGACAACAAGCTGATTAAGTAAACAATTGAAAATTATACACAAGACATCCCTCTAACATCCCTTAAGTACAAAGGGTTCAGATTCTGTAATAGATGCTTTACAGATAGTCCTTGTTTAGAAAACACAACTGGGAATAGTAACTTGGTTGTTAAGCAAAGTGATTGCTAAATGAAACCACAACTTTGTTTATGATCTTACTTCAGTTTCCCTTTGCTTTACAGACCTGTGAAGGTAATAAATGCAAGGATTGGCCATAACCAGGGGTGGGCTGCTGGGGGTTCGCAGGGGTTCAGGAGAACCTTTAGCTAAGATTCTGTGCAGTTTGGAGAACTCCCAAATCCCACTCCTGGCTGAGCCTGCCCACTCTGCCCTGCCCTTCGCAGGAGTCCCCACGTGGCCATTTTGGATGCAGGTAAGTACAGGGCACATGCAGAGACTTGGGAAGGATGAAAAATGGGCCTACCAGAAGTTCAGGAAGAGGGCTTCCAGAGCCTAGGGAGGCCATTTTTGTCTGTCCGGAGACTCAAGGAAAGCCTGCAGAGCCTGGGGAGGGCCTGCTCCCACCTGCCATGGTTCAGGAGGCCGACTAGGCCACACCCACCATGGCCATGCCCACCCAGCAACCGGACAGAGAACCCCTTGCTAAAATTTTTGAAGCCCACCCCTGGTGATAACCACTGTAACTGAATAGTCACTAAACAAGGACTACCTGTATTCCACAGAGCAAGCCACTCAGTTCCCAAATTTACATATGTAGATATATATAATCCCTTTCAAAGACCCTCCTCCAAAATGTGTGCAAATATGCATGTATGTAAAACACCGTACATTAAAAATCGGTACAAGAAATAAATATAATCATGAAGCCAGCTAAATCTTAATTAAGTCCCAGAACTATGATGGCAGAAAGAATTATATATTATAGAATAGGCTAATGGTCAGACAATAAATGGTTAAAAAAATGCTGTACAGAAGAAACCTGAAAAGCATGTACAAGATTTTATCAAGATGCTTCAAGACAAGTTATGAAGGGATATAAAGTCCTTGAAAATATGTTTTCTGATAAGATTCTTCAATTCCCTATAGTTATGGAAAGGTCATAGAAAACAACATCTTGATGAGGTGGTTAACTATCAGAATTTAATGAATGATAAGGACAAAATATGTGAGGCTAAGGTAACCAAGCAATCAAGATGATGTAATCCAGCATTGTTTATAAAAAAAAAAAAAGAGCTGGAGGGAAGAGAAATCTGAAGTGTCATTTTTTATTCCATCAAGATTCATCCTGAAGGACACTCCAAAGTTATTTCCCATGCTCTTTCATTGCCTGGCAACAAGGAGGATCTTTGATATGTAAGGTCTAAATGATGGATGTTCATATGTTGCTAGAATACAGCTTTTAAAAGCTACCAGAAGCCCACTCCTAAAATTGTTGGATGATGTTGTTAATTCTGTAACAGAGGAAAAACCTCTTCCTAAATACTGAACTGGTTGAAAATAAGGGAAATATTAAGGAAATCATGGTTGGACAGAGGTGCTGGGATCCACAAAAAGAGTAAAGTGAGAAGTTTAAAGCACATATGAAGCAATGTATAGACATGGTAAAAATAAATGGTTCCTGAACCGTTTTAGTGTCAAGAAGTTCTCTGAGTTTTCTATTCTTGTTTTCTCTGTGTTCTCTGATTGGTTGTATTCTTGCAGACATTTCCTTATCCCAATCTAGGTAACATCATCAGTGCTAAAATCAATGAATTTCAGTGTCAACTAGTTTTATCTGTATTTATTTTTAACTCATGCTTTTAATTTGGGGATTTAAAAAAAATCAGATGTTTCATTCTTTTAAAGGTAATCTTCAAAAGACATTTTAAAAATAGGTACAGCCAAAACAAAACTTTGGGTACTTTCTGGATTTAAAGAAAATACCCCATTTCAATTTAATGTAGTGTATATAGTGTCTGAGTCTGAGGTTAGTCTCATTCTCTGCATGGCAAGAAAAACCAGATTGTACAGATCAGTAGATTTTAGTTCTCATGTTGTTAGGATACATTCATATATTTGATTTGTGAATTGTGGTCATTTTAGGTAATTTTCTTATTATTAAGGTAAAGGTTCCCCTTGCACATATGTGCTAGTTGTTCCTAACTCTAGGGGGCGGTGCTCATCTCCATTGCAAAGCAGAAGAGCCAGCGCTGTCCGAAGACATCTCCATGGTCATGTGGCCGGTATGACTAAATGCCAAAAGTGCACAGAATGCTGTTATCTTCCCACCAAAGGTGGTCCCTATTTTTTCTACTTACTTTTTTTTTTTTTTTTTTTTTGCTAGGTTGGCAGAAGCTGGGACAAGTAACGGGAGCTCACCCTGTTATGCAGCACTAGGGATTCAAACTGCTGAACTGCCGACCTTTCTATTGACAAGGTCAGCATCTTAGCCACTGAGCCACCACATCCCATTATTCCTCCACAAATGAAGGTGAATATAGTGTCCCAGGATAATTGGTGCAGGACCCAATCTGGGTCAGTCAATGAGTCCAAAGGTTTAATCTTCTGAGGTTTGGGCTCCAGCATGAATATGAAAGCTCATAATATTAAACCTTTGGTCTTGGTGACTGACCCAGATTGGATCCTGAATGGTTACTACCCTTTTCCTCCTCTTCCAAGTTCCTTAAGGATCAGGTTGTGATGCAGAAATGTCACTAAAGAAGATTGGGCTAAATGGTGGATAGAGTTCATTTAACCAAAAAATATTTTAGCCTTTCTCACTTCCAATTGCAAAATTGAAAATAAATAAATAAATAAAAGCCAATAGAAAATGAGTAATTTGCTCTTTAAAAGCTACAGAGGCCCATAGACTGAAGGTTGCCCACCACTATGGTAAAAGAAAAGAAATCTCAAGTATACCTGATAAAAGTGTGGCCAGAAAGTACTGATCGCAAGCTCTGCTTTCACCCAACCTTCTGTAACAAGCCCAGAGACATTCCAGATAGGATTGCCTTGAGGTCCACCATTCACTTTCACATAAACATTCAAGGATCCAGGGCTAGAACGGTCACGGCTGGACAAGTAGTAATGGAAATCAATGCAGTGAGTGTCGTTTTCCTTCAGTGTTGGTAAAAGCAAGTGGGCTTTTTGCCCAGATGCCCTCCCAGAACTATTCACCATCATGAAGGAGCCTAAAAAGAAAGGAGAAAAAGAGAAAAGATCAGTAGTTCCTTTTTCCGATATTACAACTGAATTAATTAAAGAGTCAATAGTTCTAAATAACTGGGCCAACAGTCAGAATCCCAAACAGCTGTTAATTTTCTCAGATTTATTACTATTATTATAATTCAGGACTTTTCTGGAGAAAAGAAAACCACCAGGAATGACAAATACTTTTGTATCCACTGTTTGCATCATAAGCTAAAGAGGGCCCTTTGTTATTATTTTCAGATTTTTCCACCTTGGATTTCAAACTGTGTGACAGGAAAATATTGACTTCAGACATGAAGAGCGCATCATATTTCCTTTTCACTCTACTAAAGTTACACTACCAGACTCTTCTGATTGCATACACAAACACTATTAAGCTGTCTGTTTTTGTAACATGTCCATATTTATAGATTACACTATATCAAGAATCCTACAATTTGGGAAGTCAGTTAAATTTTTGGAAAAACCCACTGAATTGTATTAGGCAGAGTTTTCAAAATGATTGTTTCAGTGACATGGCTATTGACACAGCTCTCATCTACAAGATGGAAAACTGGTAATGATAGAAGAACCATATTTACTAAGGAACCTAACTATAAGGTGAGAAATAAAGTTCAGAATTTAAAACCACTCTTTGGAATCATCATTTTTCTGCTTCAACAGCTTTTGAGAGAAAAACTGATAAGGTTTGAAGATTATGTGTCAGAGTGGTTCAACTCCAAATTCACACATTTGTTCCTGCAAAAAAATAACTAAATGCACAGTAAATCACCTTTATACCTGTTACCAAAAAAAAAAAAAAAGTCCACAGATATATTCAGGTAGTTAGCAGAACTGAAATAAACTCGATAAAAGTGTTTATCTTTTAAAACTGAGAATACATTTAAAAAGTTTCATTCATATTTGCACACAGTCTAAGCAAAGAAAAAATTATGCCAAAATAAATAAACTAACAAAACACCCACAACCACATATATATTTACCCATCTTTTGTTCAACTTCAGAAAAACTAATTTTTATATTGTAAGTTATTTTACAAGTTTGATGCATGATTTCTACAATCAACTTTTTCTATCACGTCTACTTCACACACGGAGTTACTCTCCACCAGTAATATAAACTGTCATCTGGTAACATTACTATGGTGACAAAACACTAAATACGAGCAGAGTTGGTATTCTTAAAGCAATGGCTGGGTGATTCTATAAATCACCTGCATGGAAGACATCATGGACTTTTTGTGCTATTTGCTGTAGTTGTTGACTACATAGTTCAATAAATAACCAACTAACCCTGAGATTAGCAAACTAAGCAATTGCCTGGATCCTTGCTTCTAAATTATCCTTGGTGGGGGAAAAAGTGTTCCACAGCTTGATAGTAGAAGTTCTTCCTAAAACTTGATAAATCCAGAGACTTCAAACTATTCAGTGTTTATCCAAGTAGCATATTTTACTCATTTGTTGATTTGATTTATATGTCTATCCACCTTGTAAAACATAACTCTGTGTGGCTCACAACAATAATAAACACCACAACAAAAAAAATCAAAATAATTAGGAACCTGACCTACTATTGCCAGTCAATCAACCAACCAACCAACCAATCACTCAATCAATCCAATAGATTCCTATGTCTCACCAGATGACAACACTTAAGGGATGGAATCTGGAATGTGCCCACTTTATTTAACCTAGGCAGATATCTTTGGGGAGAGGCAGTTCCTCAAATAATTTGACCTTTTGCCCCATATGCCCAGCACTTTAAATCGGGGTGCATTCATTTCATTTGCATCCTTTTAGTTTACTTTACTTTACTGTCATTGCACATGGTACAATGAAATTAAATGCCATCTTCAGGGTACATTATAACTATAAAAATAAAAAAAAAACCCAAATATACATCCAACATACATTCAAAGGAAGCCTAACCACCAAATGATAGTTAGACTCACTTTGGACAAAGGATTATTTGAAGAAATCTTCACAAAAGATGTCAACTCTAACTGTACATCTTTTTGTGCAAGTATTATTTATTTATTTATTTATTAGATTTATAAACCGCCCTACTCCTGGGGGACTCAGGGCGGTGTACAGCCATAAATAAAACATTTCAATACAAAAGTTTAAAATAGAATAAAACAAATTAAATAATTTGGCTGATAATTAAAACCCCAATAATTTAAAACAAATTAAAATTCATAATTAAAAGGAGAAAATAACTTAGGTCAGGCCGGCTTGTTGGAATAAATAGGTCTTGAGCGTGCGACGGAAGGTGCGCAGGTCCGGGATCCTCCGTATATCCGGGGGGAGCTCGTTCCAGATGGTAGGTGCTCCCACAGAGAAGGCTCTCCCCCTGGGGGCCGCCAGCCGGCATTGTTTGGCCGACGGCACCCGGAGGAGCCCCTCTCTATGGGAGCGTACAGGCCGGTGGGAGGCTATTGGTGGTAGCAGGCGGTCCCGTAAATAACCAGGTCCTAAGCCATGGAGCGCTTTAAAGGTGATAACCAAAACCTTGAAGCGCACTCGGAAGACCACCGGGAGCCAGTGAAGCTCGCGCAGGAGGAGTGTTACATGGGAGCACCACGTCGCTCCCATAACCACCCGCACGGCTGCACTCTGCGCCAGTTGGAGCCTCCGAGTGCTCCTCAAGGGGAGCCCCATGTAGAGAGCATTACAATAGTCCAGGCGGGAGGTGACGAGGGCATGAGTGACTGTGTGTAAAGAGTCCCGATCTAGAAAGGGACGCAACTGGCGAATCAGGTGAACCTGATGAAAAATCCTCCCAGTCACGGCCGTCAGGTGCTCTTCTAAAGACAGCCGTGAGTCCAGGAGGACGCCCAAGTTGCGAGCCCTTTCCGTGGGGGCCAATGATTCACCCCCAATAGTCAGCGATGGCACCAGCTGACTATATCGGGACGTTGGAAACCACAGCCACTCGGTCTTGGATGGGTTGAGCCTGAGCCTGTTCCTCCCCTTCCAGATCCGTACGGCCTCCAGGCACCGGGACATCACCTCAAGGGCATCGTTGGGGTGGTCTGGGGTGGAGATGTACAGCTGAGTGTCATCAGCGTACTGATGGTACTTCACCCCGAAACCACGGATGATCTCACTCAGCGGCTTCACATAAATGTTGAACAGAAGGGGCAAGAGGACCGATCCTTGTGGCACCCCGCATATAAGGGGCCTCGGGGTTGACCTCTGCCCCCCTGTCAACACAGACTGCGACAGGTCGGAGAGGAAGGAGGAGAACCACTGTAATACAATGCCTCCCACCCCCAACCCTACCAACCGGTGCAGCATGATACCATGGTCGATGGTATCAAAAGCCGCTGAGAGATCTAACAGGATCAGGACAGAGGAGCACCCCCTGTCCCGAGCCCTCCAGAGATCATCAACCAATGCGACCAATGCCATTTCAGTGCTGTACCCAGGCCTGAAGCCCGACTGGAACGGATCCAGATACGTCGTTTCCTCCAGGTGCTGGGGGAGCTGTCGCGCAACCACACTCTCAACAACCTTCGCCACAAAGCGAAGGTTGGAGACTGGACGGTAATTAGCCAATACTGCCGGGTCCAGGGAGGGCCTCTTGAGAAGAGGTCTCACCACCGCCTCTTTCAAGGCGGCAGGAAAGACACCCTCACCCAATGAAGCCCTTATAATCCCCTGGAGCCAGCCTCGTGTCACCTCCCGGAAAGCCAGCACTAACCAGGAGGGGCACGGGTCCAACAAACATGTGGTTGCGTTCAGTCCACCCAGAATCCTGTCCAAGTCCTCAGGGGTCACAGGATCAAACTCATCCCAGATAACATTCTAAAAGAGCACTTCTCCTTTGTTACTGATGTTGTCCTTACCAGGGCTGTCATTTAAATAAATACTGAATTGGGAGGAAGGTCCTTTGAAATTAATGGAAGATATGATTCAGCAGTAGTAAAATGCCCTGGTTTGCAGATAAAGCACGGGCAAACTATTGCAACACTGCCAGCCTTTTAATTAGTTGCTTAGGACAAAATTCTTCAAATTTTCTGTATAAGATAGGATTCAGTGATAGAAAGTGCCCTGGGTTGTGGGAACACAATATAGGCAGGAAAACTGTCATTCCTGTATGAAAGATACAATTCTGTGCATGCATGCTGCAAACTGAGTTCAGTGAAGCTTCTTCATTTATGAAAAGTCCTTCTTGCTCTCCTTGGATCTGCCTCTGTGGAAGTCAGGTGTCCAGTCTCGCTGGCAGTCAAAGCCAAAATAGTTATACTGTAGTCCTGAGGGAGCAGCATGCGTGTAGCAGTTTCATGTAGCCAAGAATGTAAATAAATCACAGTGATGATGACCACTACATCATCATCAGTGTGGTTGAGGAAGATAAAAATCATTTGTATAGCAAAATACATAGTATTAGGAAAAGAGAGGAGGAAAGACTCCTAAATTTGAATATATGCTGCCTATAAATTGATGCTGAGGCAGAGGTAACATAAAAAATCGTTTTTTGATTTGACATTGTTGTGCTTTGATTATCAGGGCATCTTTTCATCTTTTCCTCTAATTATCCTTTTCCTATCTAACTGATCTTTGAAGTAGCTTCTTCTTTCTCTTTTTGTGTCTTCTTTTCTTTCTCAATCTGCCTCCAGCTTCCTTTCTCTCTTTTCCTCTGCTGCTTTCCCATCCTTCCTCTTTTCCTTCTGGAGAATTGTTAAATAAAACAACCTTTTTTTTCCTTTTATCATTTTTTAAATAAAAATGATAAAAATGATTGAGCTATGATTCCCGAAGTCCTGACTTTCTTCTTTTCTTTTTTCTTTTCAAGGAATGTTCAGGTGAAACTGCATGGTCTGGGTCATGATGGGTGTCACATTATATGCTATTGAAGTGCCAAGTTGAAACAAACATTGGGTCAGTACTACAGGCTAGGCTTGCTGGGATATGATTCTCTTTCCTTTCCTTTTTATGTCATCTTTTCCCTCTTATTTTCTGATTCCTTTTTTTTCTTTTATCATCCTCCACATCTTGTGAGCTACAGAGGAAGAAACAGTTTCTGCCTGTTCAGGATCTGAACTTACCACTTACAAAGAGTTTTTGAAATTAGATCAAGGGCCACATGAAGTTCATTAAGGCATCCAGTGTTCACAAGGAGCTTAATCCTTAAATACAGACAGTTCAGGGAAAGCTAAATTATTGCAGACACCAGATGAGCAGAGATAAACTCTTGATGTTACATGCTAAATTACTCTGGAATTAAATACATGATTTACATCAAATTGCCATTGTGAGAAAATATTAATAGAGGCAAATAACCAATGTAAATCGTTGTATCCTTTTTCATTGTTTTTCTTCTTCAGTACATATATGAAATCCATGGATCTATGTAGGAAAATAAAGTTACTATACTCAACTAATATTTTTAAAAACTATTCTTTCTTTTTTATGTCACCTTTTCTCTTTCACTTTCTGATTCCTTTTTCTTTTTTTCTTTCTTTTATCACCCTCTACTTCCTGGAAGCTGTAGAGGCAGAAACAGATTCTGCCTGTTCAGGAACTGACAAAGAGCTTTTGAAATTAGATCAAGGACGACATGAAGTTTATTAAGGCAGCCAGTGTTCGCAAGAAGCTTAATTCACAAATACAGACAATTCAGACGCATACTACATATCTGGAAAAACACAATTGCTTTTTTTTTTTTTCTATTCAGAAAGTACTTTTCTAGAGGAGAAAGGTCCAAGGGAGTATTTGACCTAGAGGTAATAAAAAATAATAGTTGCATGAATTTAGAGAAGTACCATTGGGGTCAGGAAGAAAATTAGACCCGTTGGCACTCCTGCAAAAAATATTCATATGTATTTTTCCCAGTGGAATAGATTGTAATACCTTTATGCCACACAATATAATAATAAAATAATTAAACCTTTGTAACCCATGGCAACTTATTTGCAGAGAATCCTTTGTAGTTGTCCATCATTGCCCTTTGTTACTAACATTATAAACGATTATGCATTAAAAATAATGAGAATTATTCATTTTATTCTCTTTAAAGAATCTACTTTGGGGATGTCTGCAAACATGCCTTCAGGAAAACAAGCAACAAGTAATCACAGATTGTAGGTAGGGGAATGAGAGAAGGAGAAAAAACGAAATATCCATTTCAGCAGTCACGCATAGTAATTTTTAATCAAATGCAACCCCTCATGACATTCTCATTCTGAGATTGCTGCCAAGTCATTTTATAGATATATTTCTCTGCTGGCCTTCTTGCAATTCACAGAAGATTGAGTTTGGAAAGCCTTGCCTTATTTTTAAGTTACTGATTCCCACCCCCCACTTTTATTTTATTTTATGTGTTATGTTGTTACAGTGCAACACACATTCTGATCATTTCTGCCCAATGTGCAGCCATATGCACTGTATTAGAGGGAGACACTTTGGCAGCATTTTTGTAAATAACTTTGATGTTACTGAACTATACCTATCTATGTATATGTATTTGGCATATCTAATGGGTAACACATATATAGACACACACATACCTTATAACAGGGATACCCAACCCCCAGTCCACAGCCCTGTACTGGGCCATGGCCCATTGGGAACCAGGCCATGCAAGCAGCGGGCAAGCTCATAAGCACACGATGCTCCAGTTGAACAAGCAACAGGCACATGCACAAAATCATCCCCTCTCCCCCCTCCACTGCCATTGGTCTGCAGAGCCAGAAATCTTAGGGACCACTGCCTTATAACATAAGGCAGAAGTTTGTGTTTGTGTATCTGTATGTGTACACCAGGGTAAAATGCACTTTCGCTACCAGATCGGAAATGTGAGCATGCGCACTTCTTCTGTGCATGCGCAGAGGATAGAAAATGGGACATGATGATGTCCACAGCAGGTGGGAGGAGCATCCCGCTGCCGGCCCTACCGCCTCACATGAGCCAGATAGATCCAGCCAAATTTCACCGCTGGTGTACACCACCAATCACATCTGTGAAATATAGTCACCACACTACAAGTTTTGGGACTTGTAGATAGACAGGAAAATAATCTTTCTTCAGATACTAGAATGTAACAAAGGTATTAAGAATAGTGATATTGGAGACCAGTTGGCAAATTTAGCCACTAATTAAGCTAAATGGAAATAATTGGCCTTGTGAATACCATCCTATTCTCAAGGAGAAGTCAAGAATGGCAGATCTAGGGCAATCTGAGACATTTATGAGCATTTCTGTGTTTTATTTCTGTTACGAATCAAATCACTGTTTTATCCAACTGAGAAAACAAATGAAAGAATAGCTTTGAAATGATTTCTCCCCAGTATTTCCAGTGCTAGTAATTTTATAAAACACTGGCAAGCTTATAATAAGACAATTTTATCTTATCATTATTCCCTCTGAATTAAGCATTCATCCATCCATACCACCATTTGCTATTTTCATCTGAAAACAAACCACAGGCAATGTAATCTTAGAGGAAAATATTTATTTTATTTATTTATTTTTGTGATTTATATGCCGCCATTCTCCCTGAGGACTCAGGGTGGCTTACATAAAACAATCACCAATACAAATCACAATAAACATAATTAAAATAAGATTAAAATCCACAATAACAACCATTAAAATTATAAAAACTATACAACCCCACGATCAGAGAATTGTTGGAACAGCCACGTCTTTAGTCTGCGGCAAAAGGAGAGGAGGTCGGGGGCCGTCCTGAGGTCGGTGGGCAAACTATTCCAGAGAGTCAGGGCTCCGACAGAGAAAGCCCTCCCCCTGGGGGCTGCCAGCCGACATTGTTTGGCTGATGGCACCTGGAGGAGGCCCGCTCTGAGGGCACGCACCAGATGATGGGAGGAAGGCAAGAGGTGGTCCTGTAAGTACCCCGGGCCTATGCCATGTAGGGCTTTATAGGTAAGTACCAGCACCTTGAAACGAACCCGGAAAACAACCGGTAGCCAGTGCAGCCCGCGCAGGAGAGGTGTAACACGGGAGTAACGAGGAGCCCCCATAACTACCTGCACAGCCGCATTCTGAACTAACTGGAGTCTCCGGATGCATCCCAAGGGCAGCCCCATGTAGAGGGCATTACAGTAATCCAACCGAGAAGTAACGAGGGCATGAGTGACCATGGCAAGGGCATCTCAGTTAGGAAAGGGCGCAACTGGCACACAAGATGCACTTGTGCAAAAGCCCCCCTGGTTATGGCTGTCAGATAGTCATTCAAGGATAGCTGAGAATCTAGGAGGACTCCCAAGTTGCAAACCCTGTCGGATGGGGTAAGGATCTCCCCACCGATCGCTAGGGATGGTATCTCTAGATCCCGAGATGCCGGCACCCAGAGTCATTCAGTCTTGGAAGGGTTCAGTCTGAGCCTGTTATTACCCATCCAAACATCACGGAAAGGGCATCCCCAGGGTGGCCCGGGGTGGAGATGTAAAGCTGGGTATCATCCGCATATTGGTGATACCTCACCCCAAAGCCACGAATGATCTCACCCAGCGGCTTCATATAGATGTTAAAGAGCAGGGGGGAGAGAACCTATCCCTGAGGCACCCCACAAGTGAGAGGCCTCTGGGAGGATCTCTGATACAAACTGCGAGCGGCCCCTGCCGATACAAACTGTGAGTGGCCCGAGAGGTAGGAGGAGAACCAGTGGTGGGATTCTGCCCATTCTAGTGGGTTTGGCCGAACCCTTTGTTAAATTGCTGGCTTGCCCCGCCCTTGCCCCACCCCTCCGCACCACTATTTATTGCCAATAAATAGTGGTGGGCAAGGGGCGGGCGAGCCAGCAATTTAACAAAAGGTTCGGTGTTTTTTTGTAATTTTATTGGCCCACAGAGCTTCAGCATAGGCTAATTAGCCCTTGATTAGATCGGCTCCCGAC
The DNA here is from genome assembly GCA_030761175.1 of Masticophis lateralis. Lineage (NCBI taxonomy): Eukaryota > Metazoa > Chordata > Lepidosauria > Squamata > Colubridae > Masticophis > Masticophis lateralis. The sequence goes on from JAUDYJ010000003.1 coordinate 184,963,087, forward strand.
TCTCAGCTGTTTTGCTCAGGGCTCTGCTGCTTGCTGGAGCTGCTTGCTGGAGCAGAGCTCTGCTGCTTGCTGGAGCTAACTTTGCTGGAAAGGGAAACTGAAAGTAAAGTGGCTTTGCTGTTGCTGCAACGTTGGAAAATTAGGCAGGCAGATTGCTTTTCTTTTTCCTCACCAAAAACGGTTGGTGCAAACAATGGGAAATTTAGGGCAAAAGAGGAGAGTTCAAGATTTTAAACACAAAAGAAAAAAAGCTCTATTTAACTAGGGAATTGTAATAATTGAGATATTATTAATTGTATTTTGTGTTGAAAGCAGAAATGGTTAAGTTGTGGTTTGGAGGAATATATGAGGGAAATTATTTGGTTTACTATTATTGGTAAATATAATTAATTGATTTGTAAGAAATTGGATTGCATGGAAATAATTGGAATATTCATGTTCATATTGATTAATATACAAAAAAGGTAGTTATATAACTAATTGATTTATGTTAAAATGTTGAATTTATATTAAACAACTATTATATTACATAATTAACCAATGTGAGGATGGATATAAAAATAGATGACAATGGGAAGGGGTATAATATAGAATAGAAGGGAAAAATTGAACTTGATTAAGATTAGAGATGAGGATGACGGGTAATTTTGATTTTTTACAAAAATAGATGAGGAATAAATATGGCAAAAAGGAAATATAGAAATTGTAAATTTAATTGAAATGACTAAACACTGTTTAAATTTGTGAACCGGCCAAATACTCTGTTCAAAGAAAATACATTGTATGTTTGTATGTGTGTTTCTAATTATTGTTATTTATTCATATTTGTTCTCTTTTATTCTTTAAAGTTTAACAATTCATTCTTTATCTTAATATCTTTATATTTGTCTGGGGTTGGCTTTCTTCCCTTTCATCTTTTTTATTGTACAGCAATCTTTCTCCTCAAACCTACCACCTCTCTCTTTTCTTTCCTTCTTACTTTCTCTTCCTCCCCCTCTTCTCCTCCTCCCTACTTCCTCTTCCTTTCTCCTTCTCCTCCTCTCTTCCTCCCTCTCTTATCCTCACTCCTACTCTAATTTCCCTTCCCTTCCTTCATCCCTCTCTATTACTGTATCCTTTTATGCATATGGACTACTCAGAGGGCTGAAAAAGTTATTTCTGACTGGTCCTCGCACTTTTGACCAGTCCTCGAATTTACGACTGTCCTCACATTTTATGTTTTTTGCCCTATCTTGTCACCATGGTGTAGAGAAGCAGTTGTGAAATGACTGACACGGTTGTTAAGAATGCTGCAACGGGCATAAATGTGAGGATGGTCATAAGTGCGAGGACCGGTCAGAAATGACTTTTTTCAGCCCTCTGAGTAGTCCCTATGCACATAGCCATGCCCACCCAGTCACACGACCAGCTAGCCATGCCCACCCGGTCACATGATCACCAAGCCACACCCCCAACTAAGCCACACCCACAGAACCGGTTGTTTAAAAAATTGAATCCCACCACTGAGGAGAACCACTGCAACACAGTGTCTCCTATCCCCAACCCCCTGAGTCACTGCAGTAGGATACCATGGTTGATGGTATCGAAAGCCGTTGAGAGGTCAAGAAGGTCCAGGATGGAGGAACAACCCCCATCATGGGCCCGCCAGAGATCATTCACTAGGGCGACCAATGCCGTTTCAATGCTATGACCGCGCCTGAAGCCAGATTGGTACGGATCCAGGTAGTCTGTTTCCTGTGGAGGCCCCCAGCCAACCATAATCCTGTCCATTTCATCCAATGATACAGGGTCAAACTCAACCCAGAGGTCTTCACCAAGACTAGCCCCGATCTCCTCAGCGGATTCTGCCCAGTCAGAGTCCAACTCAGTACGAATTCGAGCAATTTTATCTTGCAGAAACTGTGCAAAATCCTCAGATCGACCCTGCAAGGGGTCATCCCTCCCTCCCTGGTTCAGGAGGGAGCAGGTAACCCTAAACAGGGCGGCTGGGTGGTTTTCTGCAGATGCAATGAGAGCAGCGAAATATTGACATTTCGCTGCTTCCATCGCCACAAGGTAAGACCTAATGTAGGTTCTTAACTGTGTTTGGTCGGATTCGGATCGGGAGGATCTCCAACTGCCCTCCAGGCGTCTTTTCCGACACTTCATTTCCCTGAGCTCCATGGTAAACCATGGAGCCACCCAGGATCTGCGTCGGATCAGAGGCCGCATAGGCGCGATTCAATCCAGGGCCCCTACCACAGCCTGCTCCCAGGCTGCCACTAGGGCCTTGGAGGAATCGTGGGTTTAAGGAGGTGGGAAATGACCCAAGCTCCATCAGGAAACTTTCAGGTTCCAACTCACCGGTTCTGCAACCCAGCGGCAGGATAAGGCAGTAGGAAAGTTTAGCCTAAAGAGGGAATGATCGGTCCATGACAGTGGGTTAATGGATAAAGACCCCCCCCCCTGATCATTTATCCACTCCCCAGAGAGAAAAATCAGGTCGAGTGTGTCCTTTATGAATTGGGGCCTGCATAATCTGAGTCGGGTCCATGGCCACCATGGAGGCCATGAACTCCCGCACCAACTCAGATGTCTCCCCAGCCGAGGGCAGGTTGAAATCCCCAAGCACCAAAAGGTTGGGGAGTTCCACCGCCAACTTGGCCAAGACATCCAGTAGTGTGGGCAGGGCTGAGGCTACGCAGCTGGGTGATAGGTATGTAACCAACAGACCTGACTAAGCTCCAGGATCCCATTTCAAAAGGAGTGATTCACACCCACCTATCTGAGGGACAGTGACCTCCCTAGGGCTAAGACTTTCCTTAATCACTACCGCCACACCCCTGCCCCTCCCCTGGAGTCGTGGCTGATGAAGTACCTGAAAACCTGGGGGATATAAATCGGAGAGGGGAACATTTCCCTCCGTCCCAAGCCAGGTTTCGGTGATACAAGCCAGGTCCGCCTCCTCCTCATCAATTAAATTCCGGACGAGGAGGGCCTTGTTCACCATGGAGCTGGCATTCAGGTACAACAGCCGGAGTCCAGGGGACCGCACTCGGTCCCCACCGGGGGAACAGGATGGGTGAAGGGGGCTGGAGAGCGAGACTGCCCGAACAAAGCAGTGGGGCTCTCCAAGCCTCCTCCCTCCAACACCCCTGCCCCTCCCAACCATCACAGGGATTGGAAAACCCTCTCTCCATTGAACCTCTATATTCCCTCCCCCTCCCCCACTCCCCCCACAACCAACAGACGGGCCGGATTTCTGATCGTAGGGAGCTGCTCCCGGCTCATCTTTCACCACTTGCCTCCTTGATCCCCTTAAAATTTGATATAAAACCCTAGTTAAGAAACCCCTCAGACCACGCTTAGAGACATGCCATCTCTGGGGGTCCCAAAACCCGTCCTTGAGAAAGGCCTTAGATAGACCAGAAGGCCATGTCTGCAAGAGGGGGGCATCTCGCAGAGCAAGAAGGTCCGCCGATGTATAGGCCAGATTAAACCATATGAGGTAGGCAGAAATAATGCAGCACCCAAAATGGTAAATGGAAAAGAAGGGAGGGGCACATACAACATAGTCAGAAAGGTGGAACATGGGACAAGAAAAAACATCGCTCTCTCACAGTGATGGGAGAGTCGAGTCTGTTCTACAGAACAGGCAAAAGTCTGCTATGAGTAAATCCACTGGCACCCACTGCAACCATCCCCTCACGATGGCTGGCGGGAAACTACCAGCAGAGTCATAGTTCAGAGCCAGGGTAATGAAGCATCAGTAATCTTCCGAGACTCGCAGTCTCTCAATCTGAAAGGCCACCATCTCCCACAAACATTCCAAGTCCGATGATGGTGACAAATTGGAGGGGGGATATAGCAAGATCGACAATAAGGAGAGCACAAAGATCACAGGTGGCATAACAAGGAGGTTGATGACCATAAACCATAAAGAGCTAAAGATTACAAATGGATAGGGCCAAACATGGGCCAGTGGCATCAGAGGAGGACCTCAATAATGAGGAAAGGGAGGGGGGACCCCAGGGGAGAGGACAGATGGACATTTCCTACTCCCTCTCCGGTCTACTCTCCACCCCGATCTTCTCACTTCACTCACCCTGAACCAGTTCTGGACCATGCAGGCAGATTTAATTGTCCAGTTCACAAGACCACCCATTAAGGGACTGTAAAATCCAGCAAGAAATTCGCTGGGCAATATGATTTCTCCTCAGTATTTCCAGTGCTAGTAATTTTATAAAACACTGGCAAGCTTATAATAAGACAATTTTATCTTATCATTATTCCCTCTGAATTAAGCATTCATCCATCCATACCACCATTTGCTATTTTCATCTGAAAACAAACCACAGGCAATGTAATCTTAAAGGAAAATATATATACTATATTTTTCATGCTGTGAAATGCTAAGGGTTCAGTACTTATTCACACAGACACTGGGACATATGGTTTTGCAAACAGATGGGATGTCAGGTCAACTGTATTAAATGTGCTTTGATCAACAGGTTAACATAATTAATAGCTTGCTGTTGCTGCCAGTTTCCCAATGATTAAAAAATATATTTTTATATGCTCAGATCAATCCAGATTAAATAAAGAGAGAAGATTATTTTTTTAAAAAAAAAAGTTGAAAATGACAGGGAGCATAAAATGGCACTTGCACTGAACATGCAAATAAAACTGGGGAATTAAACTACGAAGTGCTCTCAAAATACACATAAATCTCATTTCCCCTCCTCCTTGGTGCATAATGATGCCTTGATAAGCCTCCTATTATTGATGCATCTGCAACATATATCCTCTTTTCAGAATTGAAATCGTACTTGATAGCAGATGGCATCTATTGTGTTTACACATCATCACTTTATGATTGCATTTTCTCACATCTACAGTGAAAAAAAGAGAGATAGCCATAATTGAGTTTTTAATGGCTTTGCATGCTGTTCATTAAGCTTACATGACAATGTCCTTACAGTTGACAGCTGAAGAAATGAACTACCAAGAAGAAACTCTTATGACCAGTTCAATATATGCTCAGTTGAGACTTCCTCAACATCATCTTTCAGATGCTACTCAAGTTTAAAGTGAAATTATTGCAGTCACCAGATGAACAGAAGTAAACTCATAATATTATACGTTAAGTTCCTCTGTAATTAAATACATGATTTACATCAGTCTGCCATTGTGAGAAAATATTAATGGAGGCAAATAATCATTGTAAATCATTGTTTGCTCACAAGCAGAGAAATAAAAATGGACTTGCAGAATATTATTAATATAAGTATCTCAAGAAAGCTTAATCTAATATTCTTAAACACATTTTTTAAAGAATGAAGGCATTGTTTTTCTTCTACACTTTGGTATTTCTAGTCCTTGGAAAACAAAGAACAGAGAAACTTCATAGGCTCATAGATTTGATATATTTAGTTGGAGGCCAAATAGTCTTTTTAATTTGGATTCCTGCACTTAGCAATGGGTTTCTACATATAAACAGAGCAACAAAGTTGAGCAGTTTCTATCAGCTAACATTTTGTAAATTAGCACTCAAAGTTATCCCCCACCAGATGGTCTACTATACATCAAAATTCATGTAATATTCCTGGTCTGCAAGAAAGAACTGGAAAAATGGTTGTTGTTACTGGAATATTATTATTACTTGTATATTATTGTTATTTTATTTGTAAAATGTATTATCACTTCAATATCTCTTAGCAATACTTGACAAGTATTCACAGTTGACTAGTGTCAGAGTTCCAAAACAAAAATTACATCCTGTCCCTCACTGTTCTTCTCAACTTGATATATTTTAATATTTAGAAATATTTCTAATTTTTCAGGCCTTTTGACCGAATTTATACCAGTAAAGCAAAGGGTTAATTGACAATTCGAATCCCAATTTTCTATGATTAACCAAAGCCTCAGTCATTAGTTAATTAAGTTTATGAAATAAGAAATATATTAGCCGTGTGCACTTTATTGTTGACCATTTCTTTTGCCTTTGCCAAGTTTATTTATTTATTATTTTATTTTATTTTACATTTTTATACTGCCCTTGACCCATAGGACTCAGGGAGGTGTACAGCTGAAATAAAAACACCATACACTATGAATTTAAAAAAATTTAAAAAGTATTAAATGATTCGGCCCAATTTTGTTAAAAATCCCAAAGTTAAAATACCCAATTAAAAATTTCAATTATTTTGTCAGCCCAGCCTGTTGGAATAGTAAAGTCTTAAGGGCACGGCGAAAGGTACGGAGGTCGGGGATCCTACGTATCTCTGGGGGCAGTTCATTCCATAGGGCAGGAGCCCCCACAGAGAAGGCTCTCCCCCTGAGGGTCACCAGTCGACATAATTTGACCGATGGCACCCTGAGGAGTCCCTCTCTGTGAGAGCGTACTGGTCGGTGGGAGGGTATCGGTGGCAGTAGGTGATCTCGTAAATTGTGTAAATTCAGCTATTCTTTGCAATTCCAGGAACAAAGCTTCAGGATTGTTCAGATATGGACTTGAAATAAGCCTTGTTTAAACTCAAACAGATCTATATTAGCCTTTCAAAGTTTTCCGAAATCCAATGCATACCCCTATAATATATTAATGGACAATGGAAAATGAAAGTAATAAATTACATTAGGAAATACTATACGTCCCTTTAGCATTACTTAATTTGGAGTGATGGCAATGTGAAAAAGCCTTCTCTAAAGATTCTTAATAGCAGGTTCCATTAGGAGATGTCTAATGGCTGAGTATAAGAGGATTGAATAGAGGAGAACTGCTTCTGAGGTCACACAATTAGACCTCTAATGATTTGGATTGATGGATGTATTGTCCAGAAGACCCCGAGGTGAAGGCATAGAGCAATGTTTCTCACTTAAACTTCATTTTGATTTGTCTTTAGAACAGGCACTATTACAGTGAAGGCTGAAGAATAGATTTTATCTAGAAAGAGAAACTGAAGGAAGAACAGGAAAGGAACCCAGTTGTAGCACAATATTCTGTTACAATGAGATAAAAAGTCCCCCTATTTGCACTGTGTATTCCCTAAATTGCTGAATGCCAGGATCCTACTTCTATGTAGTGTAGTGGACAATTATAAGAACAGGAACATTGCATGCAGTTATGAAAAGAACTACTCCAAAGTCTGTCTTTGCTAAAATGCTTTTTTAAAGGGGAATGTGACTGTTAAGGTAAAATAGTTGTGCACCCTTCATGAGATCAAGTTGATTTCCTGGATCAAATTCAAATCTTTCTTGTCAGTGCACAACATATGTACAATGAGATTGGCTGAGCTTCCTCAGTGCACACCCTCCCAACACAATACAGCTCACAGTAAAGACAGAAAATCCCTAGCCCAATAAATAAACAAAGGATTGTACTGCAAATTATCCAGAAACCTAGCATTTAAGAAAAAGGGAATATTTCTTAATATAATATTAAGAAAAAGGGAAACCTAGCATTTAAGAAAAAGGGAAACCTCTACCAAATTTTGGCATTTCACTGAAATCCCAAACTTTCTGAGGTAATGATAGGCCACACAGTACATTTAGTGGTACTACAAGCACTGGGAAGAGTCTGTAAACTCTTCTACTTTTTTGAGGGGTGGGGAACTAAATCTGAAGCACTACATAGCTGAATACAGTATGATGATTTTTTAAAAAAAAATAATGCAAGGATAGAGGGATATTTATCTATCTATAAGGGATGTGGTGGCTCAGTGGCTAAGATGCCAAGCTTGTTGATCGAAAGGACGGCAGTTCAGTGGTTTGAATTCCTAGTGCCATGTAACGGGGTGGGCTCCTGTTATTTTTCCCAGCTTCTGCCAAACTAGCAGTTTAAAAGCATAAAAAAAAATGCAAGTAGAAAAATTCCAGGAACAAAGCTTCAGGATTGTTCAGATATGGACTTGAAATAAGCCTTGTTTAAACTCAAACAGATCTATAGACCACCTTTGGTGGGAAGGTAACAGTGTTCCGTACACCTTTGGCATTTAGTCATGTTGTCACATGACCACGGAGACATCTTCAGACAGCACTGGCTCTTCAGCTTTGAAACGGAGATGAACACCGCCTCCTAGAGTTGGGAACGACTGGCACTTATGTGCGAGGGGAACCTTTATTTTTACTTTTAGAGGAATATCAGTAACAAGATAATAGATAGGCATTTGATGTATCTTACATCTTTACACTCGTGCAGAGCAACTGATGTGGCTAACAAATCAATAAAACCAGAAGAAAAAGAACATTAAAAAATAAAGCCTCCTTTGAATCGAGTTCAGCTCCTGTAGTTTTCTTGACAACAGTATAGAATAGTTTGTTGCTATCTTTCCTGGGATTTCCCCTTACCCTCACCCTTCCTGTCTAGTTTTATTCCTGGTATTTTTTGATCTTCCCAAACTATTGAATGCCAGGATCCCACCTCTGTATACTGTGGAATATATACTGTACTGATAGAAGAGAATATTTATAGCTCAGGGTTGAACTTTGGTGTCCTTGATGCTCTGTGGTTTTCTTCAAGAGGTTTTATTATCTAACAGTATCAGCACTATCTGCAAGAAAACCACTAAGTTCACAGAGCATTAAGAACAGTGGTGGGATTCAGCCATTTCTCTCTGGATTGCATGAACCGGTAGCAACAACTGTGGGATTCTTTGCCCACCCACCTGCCCGTAATTTGCGACTACTGTGTATGCACAAAAGGAATGTGCTCACATTTGCAAACTGGTAGAGAAGGTAAGTGAATCCCACCTCTGATTAAGAACCTCACAGTATGTACTTTGTAAGAACAAGAATATTTCCTAGTTTTGAAAAACACTCCAACACCTGTCTTTACTAAGACATTTCTTTTAATGGGAAGAGGAACCTGTGGTAGAAAGTGAATACATAAATACCACTTTATTGGTATGCAAACCATGGAATGTTTATTAATGTTTATTGATAAAAAAAATTAATCAATGAGTCTTCAGAATTGGTTTGAGAGAGTTGCTTTGGGGCACACAGAAGCATGAATGTAGCATTTTTCTGTGATTGTAGTCAACTGGTGCTTCTAGAAAGAGCAGAGGTGGGTTTCAGCAGGTTCTGACCAGTTCTGGAGACCCGGTAAGGAAATTTTGAGTAGTTCGAAGAACCAGTAGTAAAAATTCTAACTGGTCCCACCCCCATCTATTCTCTGCCTTCCAAGTCCCAGCTGATTGGCAAGAAATGGGGATTTTATAGTATCCTTCCCCTGCCACACTCACCAAGCCATATCCACCAAGCCATGCTACGCCCACCAAGCCACACCCACAGAACCAATAGTAAAAAATTTTGAAACCCACCACTGAGAAAGAGACATGGCTATTTTAATGAGCTGTAGACTAAGTTTGCATTCATGCTCCCGCAAGTATCTGAAGCACTCATTCTAAACTATATACAAGGCACTGCAGAGCCTAGACAATAGTTCTACTATAAATTAGGTACCAGAAAAGAAAATTCCATTTAAAAATTGTTCTTTGTAAGTATACTCCTTCATATTTTCAACAAGGCACTTTTGTACATCTGCAGGATTTCAAATTCACTATAATTTTGTTGAATAATAAGTTAAATAACTCAAAATCTGATTAAACAAAATATGTTACTTAAATAAACTGAAGAAAGCAACTTGAGTCTCTGATTAAGAAACACAAACAAAACAAAATAATAATGACTGATCAGCATTGGACTCCTTTCTAATACCAGGTTTCTTCCTGGTATGCAGAAGGATTCAGCTAAAACATAATACATTTTTAAAACTATGAATTATTGAACAAGATACAATTGTCTGGAGTCAACCATCATAATAGGCAAGAAGCCATTGTTTATAAGTGATTTGACATTGCAAACTGCATTAAATCAAAACTAAAAGCACAGTATGATTTTTAACAATGTGTGAATCTTGTTACCAGCCAGTCATCAGTGCCACTACAGCTACAAGTTTCATGGGGGGAAATGGAGTGAAAATGTGCAAAGTGAAGCTAACCCTGCAGACTTCACTGAAGGCAGAGACAATAAAGTGTGCATAATAAATGAATAGTGTTTTTTTTTTCATTCCCCAATGAAAGAAAATCATAAGATTCTATATATTAGATATTGTGGGACTAATGTTACGATATCTTGCATACAAAAATTCTTCCAGACTCTTTAGGGTCAAAAGAGATGGGAAGGACAACTGGTGAAAAAATGCATTTCATCTTTTAAAAAATAGAAAACTGCAATTACACCATAAAGAAATAGCAAAATTGACTTTGCAAAAGTTTGCATGTGCAGTTAATATCTTTGCTCTTTGGGTTTGTAGACCTATTATTCTAGAGCATGGGTCCTCAAACTATGGCCTGCGGGCTGCATGTGGCCCACGGAAGCAATTAATGCAGCCCATGGAGCACCACGAGGTTGCCCCGCCACATCACCTCGCCAGCCTTCACCGGAGCGCAGGACTTGCCTTCGGGAGCCCTGCGGGCTAGTACTGAAAGGTAAGCTCAATGATTTTGACCTACAGAATGCTTGTGGAGGTGGGGGAGGTTGAAAGGAGGCCCCAAAACAGGCAAAAACGGCTTGGTTTTGGCAAAAAAATGAGCCATTTTTGCCTGGTTTTAGCCTGCAGAATGCTTGTGGAAGTGGGGTGGTGGTAGTGGTGGTGAAAGGAGGCCAAAAAACCAGGCAAAAATGGCCATTTTTCACCTTTCCTACCTCCAGAAGATAGAGATAGACAGACAGAAAGAGAGAGAAAGAAAGAGAGAGAGAGAAAGAAAAAAAAGAGAGAAACAGAGAGGGAGAGAGATAGAGACAGAAAGAGAAAGGGAAAGAGGGAGGGAGGGAGAGAGAGAAGGAAAGAAAGAGAGCCAAAGAGAAAGAAAGAGAGGGAAAGGGAGGGAGAGGAAGAAAGAGAGAGAAAGAGAAAGAGAGAAGGAGAGAGAAAGAGACAAAGGGAGAGAGGAGGGCAGAGAGAGAGAGAGGAAGAGAGAGAGGAAGAGAGAGGGAAAGACAAAGAAAGAGAGAGACAGAGAGAAAGAGAGAGAGAAAAAAGAGAAAGAGAGGGAGGGAGGGAGGAAGGGAGGGAGGGAGAGAGAGAGAGAAAGAGAGAGGGGGGGCATGCCCCCTAGTCACATGACCTAGTCACACCCACCTAGTCAAATGACCACTTAGCCATGCCCATCCAGCTGATCTGCCCCCCCCCCCAACAGTCTGAGGGACTATGAATTGGCTCCCTGTTTAAAAAGTTTGAGGACCCTGTTCTAGAGAATCTGGACCTTACAAAATACCTGAAATACAAAATTTGAACTTTCCCAGAGCTTCCTAATTGCTATTGATGTTCTCTGGAGAGGCCCCAGATTGAGCAACAGATGATTTCAGACATTTTTTAATGGCTTCCCATGCCTGGTCACCAGTCAATTATAGGTATTATCAAGCTAGATGCTGGTTTTAAAAGCTTCCAACAGCTAAATAATGGCATAATTAAATCATCAGCATCTTTCACTAGCTTCTACTAACCAATTGATAATTTAAAATGGGATTATAGAATGGATGCTTTCTCATAAGGAGGAGGGCTGCTTGCACAATGGGGAAAGCAAAGCAGCAGTAAGCAAGCATACTGAATAAGCAGAACACTCACACAAAAACACCCACCCACAATCTCTACCTCAATCTCTAGAGAATGGAGACGATATATGAAAAGTAGTTTTACCACTGAAATTTGGCGTCAATTAATTCCCATTTTCCCACCTGTGTTTCATTTCAGGACATCACATTGCCAAAAAAAAGTATGTTAAAAGAAGAGAATAGCAAAAAGTTAAATATTAGAATGTGGCCTATTCAGGTAGTCCTTAAATTCATTTAGTGACCATTTGAAGTTACAACAGCACTGAAAAAGTGACTTATGGCCATTTTTCACACTTATGACTGTTGCAGCATCCCCATGGTCACATGATCAAAATTCAGATGCTTGGCAACTGACTCACATTTAGGACTGTTGCAGTGTCTCTGGGTCATGTGATCACCTTTTGCAAACTTCCGACAAGCAAAGTCAATGGGGAAGCCACATTTACTTAACAACTGTTACTGATTTAACATCTGCAGTGTTTTCACAAAAGCCGTAAAGTGGGGCAAAACTCATGTAACAAATTTCTCACATAGCAACATAAATTGTGGTCACAAATCAAGGACTATCTGTAGAGCAAAAAGTTCAGCACAATATTGTGCAAGGGTGGAGAACCGTCCATTTCTTTTCTTCCTCTTTTGTCTGCTTTCTTAAAAGTGTGTTGCTTCACAGTTTTATGTCCTTATGAAGGCCAATCAGCATGACCAATGGCAAGAGCATGAGGAAACAGTAGTAGCCTCCCCCAAATGGCATTGACAAAAGTTATGTAACCCACATATATTGAAAATATGTTGGTATATCTTATTGTTTTCCATTGAGTGGTGCGGTGGCCTAGAAGTAGAGCTCTCACCTCATAATCAGGAGGCTGTGAGTTCAATCCTAGGTAGAGGCAGTGTTTTGACCTAGCCTTAGCAGAAACAAGAAACAGACACCTTGTCCCAAAAAAAAAAACCCTCTTTATTTATCTCCTGTGAGTTAATGGCATTCACACATGGAAAAGTCCAGGCATTAATCCTTCAAAGAGTTAATTGCAGTAACAGATCTTATCAGTTCCTTGAGATAATTGCCAGGGAGCTTCCAGCTGTAAATTAAGTTCTGGCAAGCAGTCTTTGAGGCACAAAACACGATGAGCCAAATCTTCTGAAATCTGAACGGTTTTCTCCTACAACCACTCCCCTTTCCTTCTATTTATTCCCCAGCCAGGAAGGGGCCATTCAGCATCCACATGTGCCTTGCTTCCCGAGTCGACTCCTTGTCCTCAGTTGTTCTCCTCTCCTAACAGCTCTGTGCATACACACATCTGTAACAGGCCCCAGCTGTACTTCCTCCCCATTTATCTCAGCTTCTGAAGGCAGCTACCTCTCTGGTGGCTGGGAAATATTGGATGGCCATGACTCTATCTCTGCTTCTGATGCAGAGCATCCATCAGAGCCTTCCTCAGACTCCAGAACTGGCCCAAGTTCCTCCCCAACCTCCTCATCCTCCAAGTCTGTAGCCAGGTCTGCTGGCAGCTGGCGGGCCACAACAGGCAGATATTTTTCTCTCTGAGCACACTGAGAATATATCTGCTGAATAAAACTCCACATTGGTGACAGGAAGGGCATCTGGCCAGTAAACACTCAGCTCCATTCAGTTGCCCAGACTCCACCCCGCAAGGGATTATGGGGTAATTAAAAGAAGATGATGATGATGTCATTATCCTTTATATCTGACTGTAAATATTTGATTCCTTCTTTTACAAAAAAAAAAAAAAAAAAGTTCCAGTTAATTACTGTGGATTCCCTTTGAAACAGTTTTCCATGTGAGACCTAGTTAGGACGGGTACTGGCAGAAGAAAGTTTCCATATATAATCAAAAGCTTTCTCTTTAGTAACTGCTTGCCTGAAATTGGTTATAAACACTATATGATGATTGCTTCATTAGCAGATGGATTTGGTCGCAATCTAATGGGACTAAATATTGTAAGAAATACTAAAAAGGGGAATAAGCAAAATATTCCATTTGAGTCCTTTTAACTATGGCTGAAACAGAAATAAAAAAGTTATAATGGGGAAATGTACAAAAAGACATATACATACACACACAAATAGTCCAGCTAAATACAGTCTATCATGACTGTACTCTGATTTTGAAGAGTTTAAAAGTCTCCCTTACTTTCTTGCAAAGGCAATTAAATTTTCATCTGAAAGGAAAAAAATAATGCCATTTGTAATGGCCACTGTGTAATATCTAAAATACATGAAAATATACTAGAAGGCTGTCGACTGTTCACTAAGTATAGATTTGTTTCAAATTTAAGAACTCAACTAAGTATTTTGCTGGGAGACTATTTTGTGGATCGTTTACATTTTAATTTAAAAATCTATCAACAACAATAATACAATGCAAATTGTATGACTCTAAGCTAACTTCTTCTTATTACATTTCCATAATTCTAGAATGTTCCTGGAATTGGAGGACAGAACATGCTTGGATTATTTTTTCTTTGTTTGATCTGCTAAAGATTTGAAGTGCTCTCCTCCTCCCGACAGGTTGAAGTTAACTGTTCAATCTCTGTCAATTACATGTATTTGAAATTTGTAAAACTATACAAAAGTGTAATCATTTAGTACAGTAGAATGCTAAGTCATTAAAGTTACATATTCAACTGTGTAATGTAGAGAAAAATCCTTGAACAGCTGCTTGCTTCTACAGTTCTCTCTCTCAAGGGATTCACACACTCAGGAATCAATGTATTAAAGTTGTAATGTGTAAACTCTGTAAATCAAAAATAATTTGACAAATGTATCTATTTATTCCACATGGACATATATTCTGAAATTTACTGGTTCTCCCCTTCCCATGCCTTCATGCACACTTATAGAAAACATGTCCTTACACACCAAATGCTTAATCAATAATTAATTTCCATATTCTTCATTATGTTAGAAAATCTCTGTTATTTACTAGATAATTAACGTTTACTAATACTTTTTGTCAAGATGCATTTGGAGGAAAATCTGAATTCAATTAAAATGCAAAAAAAGGAGATCTTTAATATTGTTTCATCATGACATAAATTAATTTAAATTACTTGGGCAGACAAATAAAGCAGCAAATTGAAAGTGGAACCACATTTAAAATAATTCTGTTGAACCACTGTTAAGAGTAGCAATAAAGACACAAGAGCTCCTGTTGCTCAAAAAAAGAACACAGACCTTTAGAAGGAAGAATATCTGCCGGAAAACAGTCCAAGATGGGGTTCAAATGCATTTCACATGATAGCATCGAAAGATTACATGCCCTAAAGACTGTTTTGACAGAAAAACAACCCATTAACCACAGAAGGAGCACAATCTCTTAAACATAGCGCACTCTGACGGTAGTCTCTTCTCATCTTTTTGTGCTTCACTTCTTGCTGCTATAGACTACCTCAAGTGGTCAATCTTTCATGAATCTTTCTAAGCTAAGAAGTGAGAACTGGCCATTATAGGTACATCCTCCCCTGTAGTTTCTTACTATTGCCTTTAAAATGTATTTGACTTTTTGCAGCATAAGAATCAGAGCTGGGCACTGTGCCAATCACCCTGAGGAGCAAAAATAGGGTGAGCAAACTGGGTATTCTGATATCTGTGGTGTCAGAGAACCAGTAATAAAGAAACTATTCTCCTCTTCCTTTTTCTGAGGCACAAGGCTAGTGGGAAGGAAAGAAGATGGAGAAGGTCTTTTTTGATGCCACTTTTGCAGCTCCTGAAAATAAATTATTCTGCCATGGAAAGTCCATTTTATTGCACAGGTGCCAGCTACAGAAGTACTTTGCCCTGGGGAGATTTGCCCAATTCCTAAGGCTACATTTTATCCACAGTGAATTTTCAGGAACTTATCAAGATTGCCGTCTGCAATTTTAGAACCAAAGTTGTGAATGTCTTTTAGGGGCACCTATTTATGACCCTTCTCTCCACCCCCAAAAAATTTGATATTGTAGCAACATCACACTATGGAAAAGAAGCTGTGGGTAGTGGGTCTGCAATGGAGGGATGAGAATACAACTTCCCCACCAGCTCTCTTGTCACCTCTTTTTCTGATCGGTTTTGCAGACTACCACAGCATGTTAGTACCACAGGCAAGGGAAATGGCAGGCAAGAGAAAAGCAGATAAGACTCTTTTAATGCAGGTTCTTCTATCTCATCTATGGGTCTTCTCCTGCCCAAAGTTACTGGCACCAAAGAAAGCATTCTGCATATTACTTTTTTTGCTTTTTCTGGGCTCTTGGTTATGAACAATCTCCTATTCTGCTTTGTTGCCAAACCTACAAGTATTTGATCAGGCATACTTCTGCCTGAACTCTTCCACCAAATATAACAGCAACAGTAACAGAGTTGGAAGGGACCTTGAAGGTCATCTAGTCCAACCCCCTGCTCACGCAGGAGACCTGTACTAGGGATTCCAACTGCTAAACTGCCTAAACTTTCTGATCGACAAGCTCAGTGTCTTAGCCACTGAGCCACCTAGCAGAATATCATCGCTTCTTCGGTAGAAGAAACCAAAAATATTCTTCTTCTTTTCTTTTACAGCTTTCTTTCATCATGCCAGCTTTTTATGTTTTTCCCTCTTAACATTAATATAGTCTAAAAATATGTAAATTATGGGGGAGAGTATATTAACAAGCTTCAGTCAAAGTCTAGAGGCTTGTGAAAGGTTTGTTCATTAGAAATAAAGACCCTGAAGGTGTCATTAGCCTGAAATGCAATTGCAATTAGCTAAAAATATGGAGAACTGATGGATCATTCATACTTTGAAAGTAACCTCATACTACATATCAGACTACAGACACAAACAGAGAGAGACAGAGAGACAGAGAGACAGAGGCAGAGGCAGAGGCAGAGGCAGAGGCAGAGGCAGAGACAGAGATAGTTAACCCTTGCTTCTACATGTACCACATCCTTTATTCTGAGGATAAGGTTGGAGGTCATGACTTAATTGCATATTGATTCCAATTCAAAAGTGCAATCTAACTTATTGCACATTTTCCCCCACCCTATGAAATATATTTTTTTCTGCAGACATCTTCTTCCCCTTTATACTATACTTCTACAAAAACTGTTCAGAAATCAGTTCCTTTATTTGACATATAAACCTATATCATATCATTTTCCATTTTTTGCTGGAATGTAAAAATAAATAGATATTTTAAATATTTACAGTAATGTTAGTAACATAGTATACAATCTATAAGGAATGTGATGGCTCAGTGGCTAAGACGCTGAGCTTGTCGATCGAAAGGTAGGCAGTTAAGCGGTTCAAATCCCTTGTGTCGCGTAATGGGCATGAGCTAGCTTCTGCCAATCTAGCAATTCGAAAGCACATAAAAAATGCAAGCAGAAAAATAGGAACCACCTTTGGTGGGAACTTTTGGCATTTAGTCATGCCAGCCACATGATCACAGAGATATTTTCAGATAGTGCTGGCTCTTTGGCTTTGACATAGAGATGAGCACCACCCCCTAGAGTCGGGAACGACTAGCATATATGTGCAAGGGGGACCTTTACCTATACATTTTATACTTTCCAGTCCAAGAAAAATGGACTGGTATGTGTGAATATTCTGTATGATTATGTTTTCTAAAATGTGAATGGAAGCTCATTCACACAATCCTAAAGTGCATTAACAGAGGGATAGAATTAAGATCAAATAAAGTATTAGTATCACTTTATCAAGCCTTAATAAGACCACACTTAAAACATTCAATCCAGCTTTGGGCACCATATTTTTAAAAAGATCTAGAGACTCGGGAATGACTGTAGAAAAAACAACAAAGACGATTAGTGGGCTGGAAGCTAAAACATGAAGAAATGTTGCAGGAATTTGGCTAGTCTGGTCTAGAGAAAAGAAGGACTAGGGATAGCATAACAGCAATGTTCCAATATTTGAGGGGCTGCCACAAAGAAGGAGGGATCAACCTATTTTCCAAAGTATTAGAAGGCAAGACAAGAAATAATCAATGGAAACTAGTCAAGAAGAGAACCATCCTAGAACTAACGAGAAATTTCCTGACAGTGAGAACAATGAAGCAGTGTAAATTGAAGTTGTGGAGCACCCACAACTTCAGAAGTTGTGGGTGCTCCATCACACAAGGCTTTTAAGAAGAGACTGGACAGCCACTTGTTGGAATGGTATAGGGCAGTGATGGCTAACCTTTTTGCCATCGAGTGCCAAAAGCGGGGGAGTGCATGCCCACATCCATAATTCTATGTACCCCAGCCCCCATGCATGCGTGTGCGACCCCCCCTCCCTGCTTTTGGTACATGTTGGCACCATGGACTGTGGACCAGGTAGGCTCGTTTTCACCCTCCCCAGGCTCCAGAGGCTTACTAGGAACCTGGGAAGGGCGAAAATGGCCTTTGGAGGTGAAAATGGCCTTCCCCCGGAGGCCCTCTGAAGGCTGGAAATGGCTCATTTCCCGACTTCCTGTGGGACCAGAAGGCCCAAAAATCAGCTGTCCGGCACATACATATGCGCTGGAGCTGAGCTAGGGCAATGCTCGTGTGCCCACAGATATAGCTCCAAGTGCCACCTGTGGCACACATGCCATAGGTTCGCCATCATGGGTATAGGGTCTCTTGCTTGCGCAGGGGGTTGGACTAGAAGACCTCCAAGGTCCCTTCCAACTCTATTATTCTGTTCTGTTTTACCAATCAATCATGTTCTAATGGTTACAAAACCAAACAAAGCAAAACACAAAATATACCCTAGCAACATATCTTCATTAAAGACAATGCTTTCAAAGAGTTATGATACAGAAGAATATGTTTTACAACTACTCTGCCTTGAACACAACAAACTACATAACTCAGCAAATCTGAGTTAATTAAGCAATTGCCTGCTTTGTTCTTGCTGGCTCATTACCCTCAGATTCCAAAAACAAAAGTTTCTCTTTAGGTGATTCAGGAGTTACCTTGAATTTAAGCATCAATCCACATTACAGTACTAACTTAGAGGGACAAATAATGGGACAATTGATAACAGAGAAACATACACACACACACACACACACACACACACACACACACACACACCTCCCATACATCACACATAGTGGGGGACTGAAACATCTAAGACAGAGGTCTTCAAATTTGGCAGCTTTAAGACTTGTGGATTTCAATTCCCAGAATTCTCCAGTCAGCATAGAATTTTGGGAGTTGAAGTCTACAAGTCTTAAAGCTGCCAAGTTTGGAGACCCCTGATCTAAGATATGAAGCATCTTTTCTTACTAAGGAATATCAGACAAGCTTCACAAGGCCTGTTAGGTGCTCAAACAACTGAAAAAGGAGCTCAAAAAATCCTAAAAAGTTCACCATTTATTAGAGTGAAGCCATTCCTGTGTTCCAATGTAAAGTTTCCCAAAAATCTCCTTTCTGCACTTTTTTGTTTTCGCTTTACATTAACATTCACCTATTTATACAATTTACATTAAGATATATAATGTTGGATTAACATTCATATTCTTACATAACATATTGGCACTGTATCTTTTTTAAAAAAAAATCCTTTTGATGGATTATGTTGTCAAAAAACAGAATATAGTAGCATTTATTCATTGAGAATTCATATCCCAGCTATCTAGCAGAGATCTCAGAAAAAAATTAATTCTAATACTTGCTCCAATTTATATTCCATCAGAATTGCTCACCTTAGAGAAATTGAATGCCTCCTGATATTTGATTAGTTGTAAAACTATGGTCACTGAAATAACTGTAGGAACTGTTAGGTTCCAAAATAGGTTGTGGGATTAAGGATCAAAGGAACTATAATTGGACTCATTGAAACCTAAACCTAAACTTTTTACTCATTAAAACAATCCCATTGTTGACATGTTTTCACTGCCAACATGATTTGAAGCTTTAAGATTATACTTTGTCGCAGATACTAGGAGAAAGGGAGATAATTTTTTTCTAGCTTTATAGTTTTTTTTATAGTTTTTATATGCTTTTATAGTATTCTTTTGTTATAAAGGTACCAGAAATCATATTCATTTGTTATTTAGAAAAGTCTATATATGTCATCCATTCCTTTGGCAAATCTGAATGGGTTACAAACTATAGCAAGAATACTATCAATCTCTATTAAAATATGAATCTAGTGAAAGAGAAGGAGGAAGGAAAAAATTAAAAAAGATCATGAAAGTAAAAGCAATGATGTTTAAAAATGTGGAGAAATCAATATGTTTTCAGTCTCTCCTAAAGCCCCTGTGGACCTGGACATGCTGGACCTGGACATGCTGAATTATTCTGGATGTCAAAGAGTAGTGCCCTATTTATGATCAAATAAACTTTTTTCTTCATCATCCTTGCATTTTTATGCTTTTGGGGTCAAATCATGCTATTTCATGCAATCAAAGGCAACAATTGGGTCCAGCTGAATGATTTTCATGTCAATGTTAATTGTGTCCTGCCATCTTTATTTTGGTTCCATGCAGGCATTTGCCATGGGTGTTACAATGGTAGACAATGCAGGTGATGGTGTGGGGGGTACTGATTGTAGAATGTAGCCATTTTTCTTGCATTTTCACTGTATTGAGAAACATACATCTGTGGCCAGATCATTGCTGACATAGTTAAGAAGAGAAACACCTAAGCTAAGAATGTACATTTCCATGGCATATAAAGGGTATTCAGCACTCTGGCCAGCACTCAGTGCTCTGGCCAGCACTACAGTGCCATACTGTATAGTGCTATGAGAAAACCATTAATTCATATTTTGATGGTCATTTTTCTATAATTTATGATCAAGGAGTATGAAGCAGATTGAATATAAATGGACAGTCCTGCTGCCCAAGCTAGTTGCCAGTTGGACTCAGATGACAACTAGCAACTATATCAACATAAGGGCAATGTAGACACCATTTGCCATTCTCTGCTGAATATGTTCTCTAGGTTGTAAAAGCTCCCAATGTCCCATCCCACACTGAAAAGAAACAAGTTGAGTATAATCACCATAACAATGACAGTGATTTTCAATCACTGTGAATGATTCACTGCAGCTGCTACTTATGAACATTAAATAACAGGAAAGAACAAATGGGTTTGTACAGCAGAACCTTTTCCCTGACCCCTGAACAGGATAACTGCCAAGAAGTTGGGTAAAGATGTCCCAATATTACTTTCTGATTGAACTCAAAGAGAATCACATGTAGTAAATTTTGAACCCTAAGTTTAAATAGTATCAAAATCTGTCAAGCAATCCAGGATTAATAAGAAAAGTACAATCTCCAATCTCTTTTCTGGTACACATTATTCAGAAAGATGTCCAAACCCCACTTCTTTCTAAATCCAGTTCTAAACCCAAAAGACTTCATGCATGTCCTCTCCTTCAACCCATTATCATTTTTCTTTTGAAAGAAGAAGAATAAACTTGAGGGGTAACATTTCTGTATAATATTTCACCAGGACAAACTCCTATAGTGCCATTTCAGATATAAACTCAGTTTTGGTCCAATCAGTTGATTGAGAGCATGAAAAATATTGTTAGCAAGATGGAAGATGGTTGTGGTAACTGCAAACCATTAGTATTTTAATATTGCCAAGAATATTGCTGGAGAGGACTTCCTGGATATGTGATAGTGACCCTACACTTCATCTCTACAATCCCTTTGAGCACCAATCCTATTTCTTAGCTCTCATGTCTTATCCTAATCAATCTGTAATTAAACATCTGGAGCAACTTGTTTGTTTCTTCAGTGCTTCCTTCAATGCTTCCTTATTCTTTTAAGTTTCTTAAAGACAGGGATTTCTAACCTATGCACTATTGCCAATGTTGCTCTAATTATAACATTATACAATTATAATCCCATTGTAATAGTAATCCCTCAATTCCTAAAAACATAGTGGGTAACAAAATTTCAGGATCAGACAATCAGCAGGAGAAGTGGTTGATATTTCAATGCATCAATGTAATGTTGCAAACCTTCCTCCCAGATTTAGATCTAACCATAAAAACTTATACTTTTTGTAGCCTCAAGACCTGACTTTTCTAGAAATCTGTGTCGGAGAAATGAATTATGGGAGAACATAACCTCAGAAAAAAAGAGAAGCACATTGACAACTACTTGCCCACCCCAAAACGGACTTCTAACTATACAACTTTTTGAAAATTAATGAAAAAACCATGTAACTTATGCTTTAGTATAAATTGCAAAATTATTTTTACATTCTATACACCCTATAAATATATAGCATATTATATATTAATGCTTAATGCATTGTAAGCCACCCTGAGTCTCCAGAGAACTATTCGGGTCTTCTCCCGCGTAAAATCTGAAGTGTCTTGGTGATGTTTCGACGAAGTCTTATTCGTCATCTTCAGGCTGGTGTTTTCAGCTTCGTGCTTCTAGGAGTATTTGCGGTCCCGTTGTGAACTGGTAGTGAAGGTGAGTAGAACCTACCCTTGGTGTATATGATCAATCTTGATTGTTGAATTAGTATTCTTTATCTGCTATTCTTTCTGAAGGGTAGCAAGACTTGGTTATGGAAGAGGACCCTTAAGGTTCACTGGAGTCTCTGTTTCTGTTTCATTCAAGAAAAAGTCATATATTGCTACTGTCAATTGTACAGCTGACATGTTTTGCTGTTTATTACTAAGCTGGAAATTTCTTTTAAAAAGTTTTTAAATTGCACCTTGAGTTGTACGTTGCTCAGTTATTTTTTTATTGGAAGAGCACATAAGATTCAGTAAATAAATAATAAATAAAAGGTGATATATGTGTGCTTTTTTTGTTTTTTAATATAGTGTTTAGGAAATACATGATGGGAAAAATCCATTTCCATCTACTAACATCCAGTATTAAAAATAACTTCTTCAGCTGAAAAAGTCTACCCAATGTAATTGGGAAGACTCAAAAAGTATGTTCAAGTAATTTCACCCCACTTCTGCAGGTCACTGTTTGAAAATCCTAGTCCAGGTTATTCATTTATTTATTTTCATTCAATCATGTCCAATTCTTGTATTTCTGGCAAGGTTTTTCAGAAGTGGTTTTCTCCTAGGACTGAGAAAAAGTGACTGGCCCAAGTAATCTCAACTGGCTTTGTTCTTAAATTGGTATTAGAACTCATGACCTCCCAGATTCTAGCGTTAATTTTAAAAAATGGTGAATATCCATATGCACAAGTGATGCCATTCAGTGTCAGGTTTTGATTATTGCTGTAATACTTAATGTTTGGGTCATAGGGAATAAAGGCTCTAGCTACACTTATTTTAATAGGCTGGATACCAGTCTCTGTACTGAAACACACTATTGGGTACCTTTAGGATTCCCCCCAAATAAGTTTTTGAAGAATTTAATTTTAAAAACAAATCAAGGTTATATGATAAAGATCCATAAAGATAAAATAATCTGAAAGCTTCATTTTAAGGAGATTTAATGCTAGGAGAATTTGATGACTATCATGACCATTTCAATGGTCCATTTATTTGTTCAATCTTACTTGGGGAGGGCAGAGGATGAGCAATCAGCTTCTTAATGTTGTAAATAGGAGGCCAAGGTTACAATAAGAAGTTACTTGGATAAATGGACAGATTTGGTCACTTTGTTTATGTCTAGGATAATTCTGCTGAAATAGTTTACCCTTTTTTAATGATTAATAGTCAAAGATAGTAATATTGATCTAAAGAGGACAACCATCTATGAAAATCAAATTCTGTACTGGAAATTAAAATCAGGTCATCAGTGTACAGAAAGACAGTTTCTTATCACCAGTTTTAATTAGAAATATACTCTCTCCTTCCAAGATCAATGCAAGATTATTTATTTAAAAATATTAAAAAGTGAGACTAGGACACAGCCCTATCTTGCTCCTACTGTGTCTACTGAAGGTATCTGTCAGGTGGCCTTTTGGGGAAAACTTAATCTATGTGGAGTTCATTATTAAAATCAACAATCTGATATCAAAGTCTAGAGCTTTCAATTTGAGTTATAAGTTTTTTCACTCAATGGAATCTAAACCTGAATGAAAGTCTCAATTTCTTTTTGATATTAACACACTTATTAATCAAGTAAGTTGGTAAAATAAGAAGGAATGATCTATGATACAATCACTGGGCTGAAACCCAGCCTATTTCTCAAGAAAAATATTCCTGTTAACAACCTTATCTTCCAATTTTGCAGCAGATGCTTAGCACAAAGCTTGTCAATAAAATTAATTCATCTATAATTCACTGGACAGTTTTGAATGCCCTTCTTAAAGATTAAATTTCAGCCTTCTGAGAGATGGACTATGGAACTGACATAGTTAATGATCTTGCCTAAGATAGGTTTCCACTGTTGTATATTGAAAGTCACAGATATGAAATCCACTCCTCAAGCTTTATTAGAAGGAATTGCCTTAATCAGTGACTCAGCTTATTTTCTTGCATCCGGTGGTCATGATTCTTTGTTGTTAAGCTCTAGGGTTGACTTGGTATTAATACAATCATGAAAGGAAGTATACAAGGAATGAAAATACAGTTCTTGGTTTGACCCTTTGTGTCCAGATGGGATTTAGATACATATAGATACTATTTATTATTCTACAAAGTTCTTTGAACCTATAGCAGACCAAGTTATGCCAGAATAGCCTTTGGTGGAATTATTTTTTCATTAGGACTTTCTAGTCTTTCTTGATTTTTATTAGCTCTGATATCATTCATAATGAATAATTTCCTTTGGCCTTTCATGCACATCATCTTCAATTAGCAGGCAGTTCTACACTCTGCATCAAATGAGCAGTTGCTGACCAGAGAACGGATCAATTTATTGCAATTTTGAGTCAGACTTGGTTAAAAGAATTCTGCTATCCAAAGTTGTCAGAAGAACAGAAGAAGAACAGACAGAAGAACTGCCTGTACAATTTTTCATGGAATGTTGTTAGTGTACTTAAGTGCAAAGTGGAATGGATTCCTCTTGATTTTAACTGACATAATTATCATATTATTAGTTAATTCAATATCTTCTAAATGTCCATTGTGCTCTCTTAGCAAATCACTATGTTTAAGGCTAAGTGCTGGAATGTCAGAGGTTGCTGATTACTACTGCCTCTTGAGATGATCACACATAGTTGATTATGCTTATCCCATTTAGTGAAAAAGAGGTACAATTTCCCAGATTATATCTAGGATAGGAACAATTCAAAATGTAACATCTTCATTGATATAGCAGTCTGATGGATTAGTTTTATCATGCCTGAATTCGAAAGGAAAAATATATTAATAATTCTCTACTTCAATATTTAGATGGTTTTTAAGCTTATTTTTGTAGACACATACTGTCATGGGCGCACAGTAGCTTAGAAAAATCTGCATCTGTATCTGTTCTGTCCATCTAATAGTGTTCCAAACTAGGACTGATAGTCTTACGTCATGGCTTCATTGAATGCCATCCTTTATATTGATGTAGGATTCTGGTTGTTACTCAATTGGTAAGTTTGGATGTGCTAGGTTTTCATCATTCAGGTACTATTTTCAAAGTTATGTTCTAACTTTGGTTTGTTCTATTGAAAAAGAAAATCTAGTCTATATAAGCCCTGAATATTTATGTAATTTAGGCCAATTGTTAAGTTGGGAAGGTAGATGTATATCATGCTATAATTCGTCATTTTATCATCTGACCACATTTGTCTCTTTATGCATGGCAAATGGTGGTGAAATAGGAACTGAAAGCATTTTTACCTTGTCATTCAATTCCTCATTCTCTATCTTCTTCATAGCCAGACAGCCCTGATCACTCAAAGAATAAGTTCTACTTTTCACCTGGGATTTTTAATGGCTCCAATCTGGGTCTGTTTTCTTTGATCTCTTTTCTGTAAAGAGAGGTTTCTGTCCCCTCACTCCTGTGGCATTAATCATTGCTGGGGCTGCTTCTGAGAGTGTAGCCAAAACGTCTTTAAATGCAGATTGCATGTATTTGAGTATTCCACCCATTGACCAGCTTGCTATACTTTGGACCACAGATAGATATTTATAAAGATTTTGTCCTACAGCAGGTGATCAACTTTCCATTAGAGTCTACATGCCTGCCTGCCATACAGTTTGTAAACTCTACTGAAGATGTTACCTAGCCTGGTAACAAAACATTTGGGAACCAACTCACAAACTCAGAAGATGAACCTTCAACCTCACAGATTGTATCCTTTATGTCTAGGCGATGTCTATGAACTCTAACAAAGAAGTGAATGAAAGAAATGTTTCTGGAAATCTCTGATTTACTGTTACCCCTAACATATGAATAGTTATAAAGGAGCAAAACAGAAAAAGAACCACAAAAGCTTTGAATTCTGAGCAACTAAGTGCTGATCTATAAGGAATGGGAAAACAATCTCCCTCATAGTTGCTGATTGCAAAGAATATATCCTGAGAGCTTCTGATTACCCACTGTGAGTAGCTCCTGCTGAGTAAACTGAGACTGTAAAAGGAATATAAGGTACAAGCTGATTCCAGGAAGTAGATTCATATAGTGAATTGAAAGGTGGAACTAACAGAAGTTTACCCACGAGATTTAAAAGGAATACTTGGCAATTTTTTGCAGAAGGGATATTGAGAGGAATTGACCATGTAATGTTAGGAGTTAGGGAAAATTAAAACTGAATGTACACAAGCAGAACAAAGTAAAGTTAAAGGAGCAAAAGAATAAATGGGTAAAACGAGACAAGAAACAAAGGAAAAAAGGAACTCAGGATGTATAGAAGCTTCTAAATATTATTTAAAAAACAATAGCTGTCTATCTCATGTTCTTGAGAAGGACTTGATAGTATAGAATAAAATAACAGAGTTGGAAGGGACCTTGGAGATCTTCTAGTCCAACCCTTGGTCAGGCAGAAAATCCTATACCATTTTGGACAAATGGTTGTCCAATCTCTTCTTAAAAACTTCCAGGGTTGAATATTCACAACTTCTGGAAGCAAATTGTTCCACTGATTAATTGTTCTTCCTGTCATAAAATTTCTTCTTAGTTCTGGATTGCTTCTCTCCTTGATTAGTTTCCATCCATTGCTTCTTGTCCTGACTTCAGGTGCTTTGGTGAATAACTGAACTCCCTCTTCTTTGTGGCAACCCCTGAGATATTGGAATACTGGTATCATATCACCGCCAGTTCTTCTTTTCATCAATCATAATCACCTTTGTTGATCTTCTCTGCACTCTTTCTAGACTCAACAAAGTGCCAAATCTAGTTTAAATATCTGGATGACAATTGCATTATTAATATAATATTATATATTAATTAAAATTGTATACAAGTATAATATATATTACTGTTTACTGCAATGATTTTGTTAAACTTTATTTGCTTTGTCAGCAACATATTCACAAGTTACAAATTGAAAATCCTTAAAAGGCTTCAGAAATGAAACTAGAATAGAATTAAAATGCTTCAGTGCTTCAAACATAACTTACTTTTTCTGTAAACATTTGAAGCTGTAATTAGTAATGCCTTAATTGGTCCATTTTATAGGGGGCATTTGCAAGCTGACAGCATTTAACAATATTCCAAATCAGGTTATAAGAATATAAAATCTTGTTATAGACTTCCACGATTTGACGTGGAGCCATTCTTAAATACCTTCAGTAAAAATGCTATAGAAAAGAGCTAAACCAAAACCCAGAACTGGAAGGACAGTTTTAGTGCTTAGTTAAATAAGACTGAATGAACCCTGTTCTAAATGCTGGTTCTACTAATGATCTGTTTTATTTGTACTTCAAAGGAAAAGGAGAAAGTGTTTTCCCTCATGGTAAATTTCAGAGTATTTTCAAAGTGAACTCCTCAGAGACAATTTTACATAAGGAAATTTATTGCCTCTTTGAAAAGCAAATGTAACTTCTCACGATATGTTCCAAAAGAGACCAACATCTCAGAAGCTATACAGAGGGTTTAAACGTTTACAAGTCCCCAACATCAGCTTTATTTTATGACATTGTAATCAAAATTTTCTGTAATGATTACTGCCATGTAGAATCACTTAAGGGGGGGGGGGGGGGGAATCTCCAGAGAGAAAAATTGATCCAACAGAATTGCTTATGCATAAAATATGCAAGCTCTTTATTTAATGTTGCAGTGAGTATAAACTTAATTCTTAAACTTGCTAAGAATTATATCATTTGTGTTAATTAAGTTAGCTGCAATCCAAGGAATGTATTGCTAGACATAAATGAACTTGTTACTTTTTAATAGACCTTTCCGGTTCCTTAAACAAATTCCATCATACACTGATGTGAAAAAACAAAACCCAGGCCTTTTTTTAAAAGAATCAAATAAGAAGTTGATTGAGGCAGATGAGATGAAAAATACAAGAAATAAACCGTCTGAGTTATACTTAAGAAAGGGCAGAGAGAAAAAGTAAGCCTGATTCCACCAAGTACCATAAACTCAATTTTGTCCCTTCTCCAGAGCTTTCATAAATCTCTCAAAATGTATAATATTCTCAGTGTTCAGCCTGGATCACTTTTTCCTATATGTTTCCCCATATTTTTTCCTCTTGCATATCTATGTTAAATCCTGAGACAGAACTACCAACATTCACCTTGAACTGAAAATAACTGCACTGCAGCATTTAAAGAGGTACCAAATCTACCTGGCAGCTATGTGCTAATCTACACAATTCAAAGATGTGGATTAGGATTGTTTATATAGGAACAAGCAAAAATTGGGCACTTCAAAAAGTCTAAGAAAAGATTGTCACAGATTTCTTGCTTCATTATCTATTTGGGTTCTTAAACTGTGTTTTTGATAGTAAAAAAAAGCATTTAGAAACTACTAAAAGGCAAAAGCACCATCTAAATATATTTTTTGATTATTTAATTAGCGTTTGTTTTAGGTGTACCCATATAGTAAAACACAGATTTTGCATGAAAAAGCATCACAGTTGTTTTTACTTTTTCTGATTTCCATTTTTTTTTCTTTTTTCCCTTTAACAAAATAATTGCTAAAGTAAATGGAGATGACAGCATTGTCATGGCCTTGGAAAAGCTTTTATTATTAAAAACATAAAAGGGGCCCAAGATGATTTAAAGAATTATTGCGCAATAAGCCTGCTTTCAGTCATCTACAAGGTTTTCACCAAGATAATAGCAAAAAGAATATTGAGAACATTAAATGATGCACAGCCAAAGGAGCAGGCAGAGTTCAGAAGTGGTTACAGCACAATGGATTACATCCAGGTTGTTCAGCAAGTCATTGAAAGGCACAATGAGTACACCATTCCTCTGTGCGTGGCTTTCATTGACTACGAAAAGGCATTTGACTCAGTAGTCCAACAAGCAATAATTAATGCATTGCTCAACCATTGCTTACATAAGCTTACTACTACAATATATGAAAAAACAATGGGGACAGTTTTCTTTAATGACTTTAAAGTGAGAATCAACATAGAACAAAGTGTTTGACGAGGCAATATCACCTATCCTTTTCTCAGCCTGCCTTGAAGAAGTATTTTCCAAACTAGACTGGGCAAAAGATGGAATAAAAATCAATGGTGCCTATTTAAATCACTAAAGATTTGCAGATGATGTTGTTCTCTTTTCGCAAGACACAAAAAAGCTGCAAAGACACAAAGCAGGACAGCCATTTGGCTTAAAAATAAACCTGAAAAAGAGCCAGGTTATGTTTCATAAATTCTCCAAAGAAATATATATACTGTTCAAAAAAATAAAGGGAACACAAGCAAAAGACATACGAGATGTGAATGAATGAAATAGCTTTATTAAATACTTTGTTCTTTACATACAGTAGTTTATACACTGCTCAAACAACTAAAGGGAACACAAAACTACTGTATGTAATGAACAAAGTATTTAATAAGGCTATTTCATTCATTCAGATCTCGGATGTCTTCCGCTTGTGTTCCCTTTATTTTTTTGAGCAGTGTACATATATAGGTTTTTGGCAAACAAAGCATAATTTTCAAGAACAACCTCCCCCTAGGCCTGAAAGGTTTTCAATCAGTGTGTACTACCTGTTCTAACACTTGCAGGTGAAACATGGACACTAACCTCACAATCGATACAAAAGTTCCTTCAAGTGACCCAACTGTCAGAATTGAAGTAAAAAGCAACTGCAAGGTAGAATGTATGTTTTGTATTCACCTCAGATGCTTCCTTCCAGATCCAGTACTTGGCATTTCAGACAAATTTCCTTTCCATCATTTTAGACAGCTTTCTGCGTAGCCACATGATCTCTTTAGAACTAGAACTCTTTTAGTTCAAATTCTTTGCAAATGTGCCTTGTATTTTTTGAAAGTTTGGTTATCTAACACCAGTGTCTTCCCTATTTTTTATATGTCTCTAACAATTTCTCACATTGGTATAACATTTAATTCCTTCTCGATTTATTTTTGTTCATTTGTTCTGTTTTTTTTCAAAAGCACTCTCAACAAGATTTCCATGCTCTGATTCCTGTTTTCCTTCCTCATTTCTTGAATATCTTTGGCTTATTGTTTTCTTTTATTCTTTTCTTTATACTTTGGCTAATGTTGCTTATCCTAAAAGAGAATATCGAGGTATGTGAGTATCTTCTCATTACAAATCAGTTCACATTTCATTTTTATTTGCCTCTGCAAAAATAGTGTTTGCTAACAAATGCATTGATTTCAGGTTTCCCTCAATCCTTTTGCCCATTTCTAACCACCATTGATCAGACAAATGTCATGAGATGCCACTACTTAAAATAAAGCTGGGAGAGAAATGCTCAATCCAGTTGAAGTATGTCCTGAGCTGATGGATTAAACAAAATGTATCATTAAAATAAGCACACACAGGAACATAAAATGTGACTCACTGTTGTGACTATAGTAAGACAAAAAATTTAAATCAAGCTGCCTGCCAAATAAAATCAATAGCTCTCCCGTCGTTTCTCATATGAATCATCATATATCTACAACTTGTCTTTATTTTTTTAAAAAACGTAGCTTGGCAAATCCTAGAAACAATATTTAATATGTATCCAAAAATAAGAACACCTTTTCAGATTAAGACATTTTATTAAATGGCACAACCTTTTGTGAGCTCATTCATTGGCTACATGGCATGACAAAATTAAAGTAATAAACTGGGATGCAGCGAGAAGGGGAAGGAAAAAAAGATAGACTAGTTAGGTTACATGTGAGATAAATCACAAATATATTATCAATTACCAATTGCAATACGTTAAGGAGAGCAAATTTGGTATAATGAGTAAGGCACTGGACTAGAAACCAGAAGACTATGAGTTCTAGTTCTATTTTAGGAACAAAGCCAGCTGGTCACTCTGGGCCAGTCATTCTCTCTCACCTCTAGGAAGCAGGCAATGGCAATCCAAGATTCTGAAATCTTGCCAAGAAAGTCTAGGAAGTCATCAGGAGACAACACAGACTCAGAGGCACTAAAAAGTGTTATAACCTATTGTGTTTGTTGAAACCTTCTGACATTTTTTTAAAAAATCTTTTTAAGTTCAGAATTCTTTTGTTCAACTGTGCAAAAGATTCTTTTTTCCCCAAGAGGCTATATGACAAGATCTGCAATGGTGTATCCGGAGAAGTTGGAATTGTTATCCCTTTCCCCTTGTTTTGATTCCTTATGTCAACTGATGTTCATTAATTCTTTTGCACAAATTTGGTCTGTTTGTTCAAATATTATAAATTCAAGAGGGGAGTGTTTGCAGATGATGGCATCTGTTCCATTGGAGGAAGAGCAAGTGAAGGTGCCTTTAATCTTGTGTGTGACCTTGTTCAGATCAATGTTGGTATTGTTGGCATAATTGTCAGGGCAAACAGACATCTGGGTGTGTTGCAAGGTTGATTCCAATTACTGTTCTATTATTTCTTGTTCCTTATTAAAATCAGTTTTAGGTTGGATAGTTGTATCTATGCAAACTTGGGTCTGTCTTCCAGGGTCTGAGATGATCCAATATGGACTGTATCTTATTAATAATGTGTTTGGATGGCTATAGGCAATCACACCATAAGTTTTCATTTGTTAATTTTGTAGTAGATGGAGGCAAAAAAGAAAGAGAACTGTTTCAATCTGCCAGAATACTCCATTACCAATCTCAAAGTAGCCATTTTAGAAAGAAGAAAACTAGCACACATGAGTGACAAAAACCTGTATCTATCAGATGTTTTAGACCATCTTGGTCTTAATAAAAAAACAGTCTTTAATACATTACAACTGCTAATCAATAAGATACTTTATATCTGATGCAACCTGGGTCTGTATAACCATCTGTGTTCCTCTCCCTTTTCCTTCTGCATAATTCAATTTATATACCATATCATTTAGCCATTCCATGCATCTGATTAAGCAAGCTGTTGAAAGTGAATGCCTTTTAATAAAATTTGCTAGTCTGAAAACCAGATTTGTGGTGAATGGAGAAGGGGATAGCAGAGGATGAGATGATTAGTATCTAAGATGCAATAAACATGAATTTGGACAAACTCCAGGACAGAGTGGAGAACTGTATAGGACTGTATCCAGGAGCCTGGATAGCTCAGCAGACTAATGTATTGTAATTTAACTCCAGCTGTCTGCAATTAGTAAGTTTGAATCTCACCAGGCTCAAAGTTGACTCAGCCTTCCATCCTTTCTAAGGTAGGTAAATTGAGGACCCAGTTTGTGGGGGCAATAAGCTGACTTTGTAAAAATATACAAAAGTATGAAGGCTATTGCTTAACGCATTGTAAGCTGCCCTGAGTCTCTGGAGAAGGGCGGCATATAAATCAATTTTTTAAAAAAAAAATCTATAATCTATGGTCCATGGAGTCATAAAGAGTTGGACATAATTTAGCAACCGAAGTACAACCTCAACAACCAGATTTGTTCTAATTTTGTGTTACCATAGCATAGGCTAACATGGTTTTCTACCTCCAAAGTACTAAATATGTAATTCTGGGATGCAACCCAGAATAATGAAAAGGATAAAAATTTTAATTGTGCATCATATATTTATTACTTTAAAAATAATGGAATATAACTGAGGTATGGTAGACAACTGTATTGTTGTTTACCTAGCTGCCAATCTCTTTATTTAATTCCTTCATTTTTACTAATAAATATATGATACACACAGCCCAGCATAAGAAAGCCCCAGCGGCAACACAGTTAAATTAAATCTATCTAAGTCCAGTACAAGCAAAGCAAAATTTATTGTACTCATGTGCAATAAACCAAAATCCCCTAAAGAGTCTTTGCTCTGTCACTGGAATTAAAATTCAGCTTCTGTCAGTTTTGCTTCAGTAGGTTGAATGGATGTTGTGGGCTGAATCCAAAGAAGTGAAGAATAGTGATCTGCCACAGTTTTGAGCCTCAAAGCAGCAAAAACTATTTATACTGGGACAGTTGTCTTCTGAAATATTCAATATGAAACTCACTTATGTTCCTGAACTCTTACTTTCTCATGCAACAGATGGATCTGAAATCCATATAATAACATGTCTTCCTTTAGTGTCAGATTAAATGTCTTTGGATAAGTTATTTAAACTAGACACTAAGGATAAAAAAATAAACAAATCATAAACAAATATAAACCTTGACGTTCCTAAATAAATCAAATCATTTCTACTTTGTTTCACATATATTTATTCATGAGTTTCTTCCATTCAGTTTGCATTTTACCTAAGAATTATCATTTATGGATCATGGGACATGGAAGATACAGTATATACTTCATTATGATTTTGGGAGAAAATCACAATCCAAAGGGCACCTACTAATCAAAGTTGTATAGTTAATATTAAGGCAATTCATTTTAAAATATGGATCTGATAAAACTCCTCTCTCCTCCCTTAGTAAACATGCACATATTCATATATGAAATTTGGGTAAATCTACAAAATCTTATGTAAATTCTCTATAGAAAGAAGAAAGAATATTGAAACATTTATGGAAAGTACATTCAAAAGACAAACTGAATAATCCAACCAATTAGCTTATTAATTAGTTGTGATATATATATCACAACTAATCAATAATACAAAGAAAATAATATAGAATATATATATATATATATACTATAAAAATAATACAAAGAAAATAAATACTCATGCACACACACATAATTATTGCTTCTGCAGTCAATCCAAATTTAAAAAGACAAACTGAATAAAAAAACCTCATCCATTTTCTTAAGGATTAACTGTTAAATCTGAAATGTTTGTGTAGGAAGTGATAAAATGCTATGTTTGAGAAGCATCACTTAATTTGTTACATGCACGGTAGTTTCAGTGGTGAAATGTAAAATTTGTTACTACCAGTTCTGTGGGCATGGTTTGGTGGGGAGTAATGTGACTGAATGGGCATGGCCAACTTTTTTTAAAAAACTTTTAAAACCATTTTTTTCTACAACCTCTTCGGCTTTTTAAAATGCTTTTAAAAGCCTCTGACTGATGTCAGAGTTGCCTAATGTCAGAGGCTTTTTTTCTTTTAAAAACATTTTTTCTACAACCTCTTTGGATGAAGAGGTTGTTTAAAAAATGCTTTTAAAAGCCTCTGAAGATCCCAGCTGAGCTGAGTGATCATCAAAGGCTTCTTTTAACTTTTAAAAGCATTTTTTTTTAGCCGAAGAGATTGTAGAAAAAATGCTTTTAATTTTTTTTAAAAAAAGCTTCTGATGATCGTGTGGCTCAGCTGGGCATGGGAAGAGTGCAGGGATTTTTGCTAATGATTCTCCGAATCACCCACCACCATCACTACCAGATTGAGTGATCCGGTCCAAACTGGGAGCATTTCACCCCTGAGTAGTTTACATCTTTTTCCAGTAATGTTCTTGACCATGAAACATTGTATTCTTATCAGAATACCAAACCCTAGCATTTATCAGGATAAAACTAGTAGTTCAGGCAGTTATAGCTTTAGTTTGGCAAGATTCTGTCCATTAAGTGCAAGCAAACAACATATTGAACTTGATTGGATCTTACTGTGTCAGCTCTGGACTTGGGCTGGACAACAATGTCAGCAATTAAAAGTAGTAACCAACTTATTACATTAGATTTGGAAATGAGCCAGCAACATGTATAGCTGATAAGGTAATGATCTCAAGCAACCACAGTACTATTTCAGCAGTCTGCTCAAACTCAATCTTCTTAATGGTTTTCAAGAGCAGTCCCATATTAACTACATTAAGTATATAGAAAAGGATACAGACCACTTCCAAGTATATTCTTGAGAATTAACCTTTGCCATAACTGCAAAATGTATAATTCATGGTGGTTATGCTATCAATTTCTAGGAAGAAACAATGGCAGAAGAAAGGGCCTGCTTCAGAGGTGGTATTCAGCAGGTACTGACCAGTTCTGGAGAACCGGTAGCAAAAATTTTGAGTAGTTTGGAGAACTGGTAAATACCACCTCTGAGTGGCCCCGCTCCCATCTATTCTCTGCTTCCCGAGTCCCAGTTGATTGGGGGGAAATGGAGATTTTGCAGTAACCTTCTCCTCGAGTGGGGTGGGAATAGAGATTTTACAATGTCCTTCCCCTGCCATGCCCACCAAGCAATGCCCACAGAACTGGTAGTAAAAAAAAATTTGAATCCCACCACAGGAAGGAAGGAAGGAAGGAAGGAAGGAAGGAAGGAAGGAAGGAAGGAAGGAAGGAAGGAAGGAAGGAAGGAAGGCATTTTCTTTGCTTTATCATAAGTATTTCCATATTGCCAATTTTAAGAAGACTTCAGGAGGTTTAGAAAGTTTCTTTCACATTAACCACTTTTTCCCCCTTAAAAGCAAACATTCCATCAAGTCAAAAAAGTTTGTCCTGTGCTTTCTTTGGATGGCAGATGTGATCGTCACATGCCCTGCAACTCTCTGAGGTAAATAAACTAAAAGGGCAACTCGCAATTATAAATATTGTCTGTTCCTATGATGTAAAATTGAACTGCTATCCTTCCTCTGTACACAAATAAACTGAAGCATCCTCTACCTAGCTTTGAGTCATCAGCAGGTACTCACTAAAACATTCTCTTTTTCAAGCATACAGGCAGAATCAGTATATTAAATGGAGAAAACCTTTTAAGCAAATTAACCTTTAAAAAATATTGTAAGCAATTTGAGTGACACTTGTATATCATCTTGCATTTAAACAGAAATGAGAGCTAAAATGGCTATGATTTTCATTAGGGTGAAGCTCTCTGTCTGATACAAAAAGAACATTTTATAGTAATTGCTGCTCCAAATAAATAAGGGTTGCTGATACCATCTGGATGATGGGAATGCAAAAA
The DNA here is from genome assembly GCA_030761175.1 of Masticophis lateralis. Taxonomy (NCBI): domain Eukaryota; kingdom Metazoa; phylum Chordata; class Lepidosauria; order Squamata; family Colubridae; genus Masticophis; species Masticophis lateralis. The sequence goes on from JAUDYJ010000003.1 coordinate 184,998,857, forward strand.
CCTGGTAACAAAATACTGTACTGTATATGTTTTCCAAATCCATATTTTACATACCTTAGAAGAAAACAAAGTGCAATCAAGATATCCCAAACATTTATAAGAATTTTAAGAATATACTTTTTGCATATAACAAATAAACAGTTCTAATTAGATATAATGAACAGGAAAACAATGAACCTGAGCAAGATACTATTTATTTTACTACTGCAAAATTATCTGTAGGCAACACCCCTTAGACTACTCAATGATTCCAAGGGCACATATGGAATTTGTGAACTTGAATTAATCCTAGGTAAACTGGGCAGAATCCTCAAGCATAAGGTAGGTAGAAATCTGTATTATGAGCAATGTGGACATGTTAATTTCCAGACCGTGCATAAACATATTAAATTGACTCAGAATAAAATAAAATATGCCATCTATCTTTAGGCTATCATCAGTACTGTGAAGGGTGAAGAGGATGCAACTCAATGTATGCTACTCGACTTTACGTCTAATGAAACTTTATTTTTAAAAACATGATATAGGCTATAGATGAGACATTTTTAAATGCAAATTGAACTAGTTCATCAGCATCATCGCTCAACAGATAGCATTGGAATCATCAAGCAAGCTCACCAGAAATTCCAAACCAAGTTGGATCCAATGCTGCCTGTTCATTCATTCATTCATTCACTCACTCACTCACTCACTTTCTACAGCTGCCCATCTCAACCAGTGACTCTGGGAAGCTTACAATTCTACAACTATAACACCAATTAAAACATTTTTTTAAAAAAAGCATTTAAAACAATAAAAACATCCAAAATGACTATATACAATAGGCTAGATAATTAACCAGTTAGCAGTAAAACCAAGAACCGAGGGGGAGCCCAGCATTTCAAAGCTCCAGGCTTGGATTCACAGCCAGGTTTTTAAAGTCTTATGACAGGCTCTAATCTTCAAGGAGCAAAGATACCACAGAGTAGAGGGCTACTGTGGGAAAATCCCTCTCTTCCACTCTCCGCCAGCCAACACTCTTTGCTGACAGGATCTTCCAGCATGCCCAATCTGCTAGATCGAATTGGATAGGTAGAAACTCGTGGAAAAAATAGTCCCTCAGGAAAATGTGGACACTTTTCAAGAACAAGCCTGCTAACAGAGAAACATTATTCAAACCCTCTTGCATCATCTTTCTTATTCCATCACTACATGACAGGGTGCTTGGCCCTACCTTTTCAGCAAGTTCTCCTGCTCTGCTCTGTCTTTTGTTTCTTTAGTAGCTTATTGTTCTTCACTGACTGTATGACAACTCTTGTAGTTCATTATCTATAGTTCACTGTCAACAGGCAACTGCCTCAGGCAATACTTTTTTTTTTTACATGAACCAGTATAATATCAGTGGTTGGAAATTCTAGGCGGTAAGGCAGTAAAACTATGCTAAATAGAAAAGTTACTTGGGCAACACCCAGTTTACCAAAAAAAAAAAAGGGCCTTGTACTGTGCATACTACTATAAACAATGCTTCTGAATGATCCTTAGGAAGCAATGGCAGTTCAAAACAAGTTGTAGATTGGCTCAAAGTTTACTTGTAGAAAACTAGAGACAAATCTGTTCATATTTTTGCAACAACTCCACTTTTATTATATAGTTCCTATTACAGGAAAATTGTTTCCTAAGAAACATGACCTCCCTAGCCCTTTAATATGGAGCTAGAATGGTATCTCCAATTTAGTGTTTCCAGTTTCATTAATTCCCGAAGTATTTGCTTTTTGTAATAGGTTTTTGTAATGCCTTTCAGCATTGTACTGCAAGGCAGCAGTTTCACCCTCCGCCCCCTATTAATCTTTCTTACTGTACAAGTATTGAGAATAGAACTCCCTGTTTGTTCTGGGACTTTGTTTGATGCTATCAACTTATTCCATTACATGCCTTCACCCAAAATGGCCTCGTTTTTGCTCCTTCCCTTTAAGGTCCAGGCAAACACATTGTGATTCATTTCTGTTTTGTTTTTCTCAGCCTGAATTAAACAACCCCAGTAATTTGGATTATCACCTTCTTGCAGTCTTCTTTTTAATCTGCTACTGCTTTGAAAAATGTATCTGTTGAATTTCACGAATGTTTTTTCTCCAAGTGCTATCTTTATATATAATTGAATGGCAACTGTGATATCTACAATCATGCTTTCACGAAAGTTAGAAGTAGAGGTGCATGAACAATGGGGTCCAGATGCAAAGGGCATTAAAAGCCAAATATCCTTGGAGTTGCCCAATGAAAGGGAAATAGAGCCATCTACTAGACTGTTCAGTTGTGGCCAACACAAAATTTATACCTAAGTCTGCTTACAGATGATATTAAGATCATCTCAAAATTGTGTGAACATTCTGGGGCATCTGGATTTTACTATCTTTATCAGAACACAGCATTTTTTTTTCTCTTACTGAAATACAGTATTCATTTCCAAACAGCTGGTTTATAATATTTAAATTGCTGTAAAGAGTAACCTGTTTTCCTTTTCCAGTATCTTAAAATTAAATTCATTTAAATGCTGGGAACTGTAGAAATGAAAAAGTACCCAGTATCTTTAGATGTGGATGGAAAAAAATGTTCTCCTGTTGGACAGAAAGAGAGATCAAAGCCACTGACAGTTGGAATTTACAGCCTTCACATATATTATATTTCTAAGCCAAGATAATTTTAAATTTAAAGTTCTAAGAAAGCATTTTCCACATCCTAGCATAAATGATTCCTGTCTGCTCAGTTAGGAGGGATTCTCCACTTCTGTGTGTGTGTGTGTGTGAAAGAGAGAGACAGAAACAAAAGAAGAGAGAGAGATGTGAAGCTACACGTGTAAATGGCTATACCACATGCTGCGTTTGGCAGTCAAAAGCTCTGGCTGGTAGTTAAAATGATGCAAATACTGTCCTACTTAAAGTATTTTAGTAAAGACAATCCATTTGTGGGGTTGCAAAATAGGGACGAGAATTCAGTTTCCATTGCAATATTCACAAAAGAAGCAGCATTCAATTCTTTAGTTTACTACCATTTGCGCAGCAGGGTTCAATAATAAGTATATAGAATATGTGGAGATAGAGAATGTGTTATGGATTTATTTGTTTTTGAATCTATATTCTTCTTTGATGTAGCATAAGAGCAGAAAAATATGATTCGGGTTTTGCTACAAGAATTTCCTCAAAGTTTGTAATAGATATTAGATCTGTGATGGCAAACCTATGGCACATGTGCCACAGGTGGCACACAGAGCCATATCTTTGGGCATGCGAGCATTGCCCTAGCTGATTTTTGAGCCTTCGGGGCCCACCAGAACCCGGGAAACAAGCCGTTTCTGGCCTCCAGGGGCCTCCAAGGAGGTGGGAAGGCTATTTTCATCCTTCCCAGGTTCCAGGAAAGCCTCTGGAGCCTGGGAAGGGCAAAAAACGGGCTTACCAGGCCCACCGGTAACCTTTTTGTCATCTCAGGTAAAGTGTGTGGGGGGGTCATGTGCACATGCACAGGGTGCAGGGGGCATTGAATTATGGATGTGGGCACACACGTGCATGATCCCTGCCCTGTTCTTCTCCATTTTTGGCACATGACAGCAAAAAGGCCATCTCTGTATTATTTATTTTCTTAGATTTCTATGCCGCCCTTCTCCCGTAGGACTCGGGGCGGCTCACAGAATAAAAACATATAACAATAAATAAAACTAAAAACATCTAAATGTAAAAACCCCAACAACTAAAATCTCATAACAGATCAGGGAATTTGCTGAAAAAGCCATGTCTTCAGTTTGGCATGGAAAGCGCAGAGGTCGGGGGCCAACCGAAGCCCAGAGGGTTGGTGCGGCCACCGAGAATGCCCTCATCCTGGGGGCCACCAGCCAACATTGTCTGGCCAATGGCACCCAGAGGAGGGCAGTCCTATGTGACCGCACAGGGTGGTAGGAGGCTGGTAGGAGGTGGTCCTGCAAGTACCCTGGGCCCATGCCATGTAAGGCTTTATAAATCAAGACCAACACCTTGAAGTGGATCCGAAGGGCCACCGGTAACCAGTGAAGTTTGCGCCGGAGAGGTGTTACATGGGAGTAACGGGAGGCTCCCATAACAACCCACGCGGCCGCATTCTGGACCAGTTGAAGCTTCCAGATGCACCCCAAGCACAGCCCCATGTAGAGGGCATTGCAGTAATCCAGCCAAGAAATAATGAGAGCATGAGTGACTGTATGAAGGGCATCTCTGTCTAGGAAAGGTCACAACTGGTGCACTAGGCAAACCTGTGCAAAAGCCCCCCTTGTCACAGCCCTCAGATGATCCACCAGGGACAGCCAAGGATCAAGGAGGACGCCTAGATTATGAACCCTTTCAGAGGTAATCAACAACTCCCCTCCCATCTGAAGTGGTGGGGATACTAGATCAGGAGACACCGGCATCCACAGCCACTCAGTCTTCGAGGAAGTCTGAGCCTGTTCCTACCCATCCAGACCTGTACTACCTCCAGGCATTGGGACATCATGGAAAGGGCAACACTGGATTGGTCCATGGTGGAGATGTAGAGCTGGGTTAGGGTTAGGTATGTATATGTTAGGTAGTATGCTGATGATACCTCACCCCGAACCTACGAATAATCTCACCCAGTGGCTTTATATAGCTGTTAAAGAGCAGGGGGGAGAGAATGACCCCTGCAACACCCCACAAGTGAGGAGCTTCGGGGAGGATCTCTGATCCCCCGCCCAAACAAACTGCATACGGCAGTGCCTCCCACACCCAGCCCCCAGAGCCATCTCAGTAGGAGATCATGATCGATGGTATCGAAAGCTGCTGAGAGGTCAAGTAGCACAGGATGGAGGAATAACCCCCATCCTGGGCCAGCCAGAGATCATTCACCAGGATGACCAATGCTGTTTCTGTGCTGTGCCCGCACCTGAAGCCTGATTGGTATGGATCCAGATAATCTGTTTCCTCCAGGAATTGTGGTATGCCACATAGATTCAACAACCTTCATTATGAAGTGAGGGTTGGAGACAGGACGAAAGTTGTTCAGGGAGGCTGGATCCAGAGCAGGCTTCTTGAGAAGGAGATGAACCACCACCTCCTTAAGTATGGTGGGGAAGACCCCATCCCTCAAAGAAGCATTGATAATTGACTGGATCCAGCCTGGATAATTGCCTGGATCCAGTCTCTGGTCACCTCCCTGGTTGCCCCAGCAAGCCAGGAGGGACATGGGTCCAACAAACAGGTGGCAGATCCCAATCTACCCACAATCCTGTCCACTTCATCAATGGACACAGGGTCAAAGTCAACCCAGATGTTACCTTCAAGACTTGCTCCCACTTCCTCATTGGATCCCGCCCAGTCAGAGTCCAACCCTGTCCGGATCTGAGTGACTTTGTCTTGCAGAAATTGTACAAAATCCTCAGCTCTGCCTTGTAAGGAGTCCTCCCTCACTCCCTGATTAAGGAAGGAGTGGGTCACTCGAAACAAGGCTGCTGGGCGATTTTCTGCAGACAGAATGAGAGCGGTGAAATAATCACATTTCGCCACTTCCATTGCCACAAGATAAGACCTAATACGGGTTCTTAACTGTGCTCGATCAGATTCGGAACAAGCCGATCTCCAACAGCCCTCTAGGCATCTTTTCTGATGCTTCATCTCCCACAGCTCCATGGAGAACCATGGAGCTACCTGGGATCCATGTCGGTGGAGAGGCTGCAGAGGGGCGATTCATTCCAGCGCCCCGGCGGAAGCCCGTTCCCAGACATCCACCAGGGCCTCTGGTGAATCACGGGCTTGGTCAGTGGGAAATGTCCCAAGCTCCGTCAGTAACCTATCAGGGTCCATCAAGTGCCTAGGGCAGAACCAACAGACTCCCAGCGGTGGGGGTTGGCAGATGGAAAGAATAGCTTAAGGAGGGAATGTTCGGTCTAAGATTGTATATAGAGAAAATACATTGTAGTTTGTATTCTTACTCAACTTCACTACGTGTTTTTTGTTTTTTTGTTTTTTTGAGGAAAGTGGGAACTTGAATCACAGCAGATACAATGTCACATATGTATCACTGAATATAACTCAAAGAGCCTGGGCAGATGTTTCATTGTTCTCCATTTGTAACTATTATCCTCTATATTTATTAGTATTATATGTAGAACTGAGAGGCTTCTTCTCTCTCTTTCTTTTAGTGGCCAATTCTACTGATGATGTAAACAGCAAGTCCAATCCAGACTGGAATGAAGCAAATAGTTAAAAGTCACTTGTCCATTCAAACCTATTCAGTATTAATTAATTTTGTTACTCTTTGTTATTTTCCCTGATAAGAATTGAGAATGAGTAGCAATAAGGTAAATAAACTCAGTTACAACAGCGATGAGAGAATTGTTGGAAATGCTGAAAGATCTGATTTGGAACAGGTCATCATCGAGGAAATGTCTAGGTGGTTTTCTAAGAGCTGAAAATGAACTGATGGCACATAATCATCAAGAATATTCACCTACACCTACACTCTCTCTCTGTATATGTATATGTATATGTATATGTATATGTATATGTATATGTATATGTATATGTATATGTATATGTATATGTATATGTATATGTATATGTATATGTATGTATGTCTTTGGTTATTCGGGTCTTCTCCCACGTAGAATTGGAAGTATCTTGGCGACGTTTCGATGAAGTCTCATTCGTCATCTTCAGGCTGGTGTTCTCGGCTTCGTGCTTCCAGGAGCAATGAAGGAGCTTCCAGCATTGCTCTTGGAAGCAATTGCTCCTGGAAGCACGAAGCCGAGAACACCAGCCTGCAGATGACGAATGAGACTTCGTCGAAACATCGCCAAGACACTTCCAATTTTATGCGGGAGGAGACCCGAAAAACCAAAGACCTACATACAAACACCCGCGAAAACCTCAGAAAACACACACACACACACACACACACACACACACACAGTATAGTGCTAATTAGGATTTAATATAGAGGTATGTCCTGGATTCAAGACAATTTTAAATCCAGAAGCAAATCAGATTCAGTTGAAAAAATGTGAACATATTTAGATCAAACCAGGGTTTCTCCTATGTAAACAATCTGGACCTCTCCCAGCAGAATTTCTTAATAAAACAGACATTTAGAGGGCGAGGGCAGTTTATTGAATATATGAATAGAATAGAATTATTTATTGGCAAAGTGTGATTGGACACACAAGGAATTTGTCTTGGTGCATACGCACTCGGTGTACATAAAAGAAAAGAATCATAAGGTACAACACTTAATGATAGACATAGGAAAACAGTCAATATAAATCTTAAGGATATCAGCAATAAGGTTACAGTCATACAGTCATAAGTGGGAGGAGAAGGGTGATAGGAATGATGAGAAGATTAATAGTAATGCATATTGTGGATATAATATGGGATAAAGTGAAGGTGCACATGCAGTCTCACCAACACATCTTCCAGCTTCCACATATTCAGAAGAGGTCTTTCCATTTTCCAGAGAAAAATGGTATCATGGCATTGTTGTCCATAGAGAAAGGCATGGATCATGTTGTTCTCAAAAACTGACCTCCATTTGTGATCTTCAGGCACAAATCAAAACTTTATGGGGGAAAATACATCTATTCAACAGCATTAAATCCCAAACATTGATGCTGCTTTCTGAGTTACCAAATCAAAGTACAAATGAGATTAGTCCTCTGAATAGTAAGCTTAGATTTCTTGTGAAATAGCTGTCCTTGGAATCTTTTTCCATTACTTACTCAATCCTGATTCAGGTCTGAATAATTCCATGCCTCAATGATTAAAAAGTAGATTTGAAGTAAGGGACTTTTAGACCGCAGAAGATGACTCTGCTACATAATTGTGCATGGTATTTAGTGCTCCATGTTCACATGTCACTAAATACCCTTATAGTAACTTAGAATCAGCTTTGTTTAGGGCCGTGATGGCCACAGGTGACACACATAGCCATATCAGTGGGCACGTGAGCTCAACTGATTTTTGGGGCCACCAGAAATAGGCCCTGCCTCCAGAGGGCCTTGGGGGTGGTGGGAAAGGCCCATTTTTTCTCTCCCCAGGTCCAGAGCCTTTCTAGGGCAAAAACATCCTTCTCCACACACACACACACACACACACACACACACACACACACACACACACGAGGTCCTCTAGAGGTGGAAAATGGCCCATTTGCCAACTTCCAGTGGGAGCAGAAGGCGGAAAATGGGCCATTTTCCACCTCCGGATGGCCTCCAGGGGGTTGGGGAAGGATGTTTTTGCTCTCCCCAGACTCCTAGAAAGGCTCTGGGGCCTGGGGAGAGAGAAAAACAGCCCCACCAGGCCATTGTGTGCCAGAAGCAAGGGGAACAGGGGGGTATTGCACGTCCATGCATGGGGCAGGGCACATAGAACTATGGGTGTGGACACACACGTGACCCCCCCCCCCGCACTCCCCCCCCCACTCCTGGCACGCGTTGGAAAAAAGGTTAGCCATCACTGGTATAGGACATAATGATACTGCTTAATTTATGGGCTATTGTGGCCAAAACACCTATATCAAGGCTAAATTTTAGGATCATATGTGATATCAGAATTCTTTGAGAAATAGCCATTAACAATAGCTTACATGTTGTCCAAGGTTTGTACAAACTGTGGACAATTCATATATTCAGTACAGCAAATCAGTTTAAAATGTTTTAGGATTCTAAAAGCTAAGAAAAACTCTTTAAATCATCTGACATTCTTAATGGCATATATCAGAGAGGGAATTCTTTGGAGAACAGTGGTTTACATATGCTTGCAGCTTGTTCAATGTTAATTAAATGAATTTAATTAATATATTTAAATGAATTAAAGACTATATAAATCAAGAAACCTAAGCTGATAATAATTCTATAGCTTCCATAATAATTTGAAAGGAATTATTTAACAACTAGGTCCAGAGAAGAGGAACTGACAAAATACTTGGCTAAGTCCAAAACTGACTTAAACAATACTATTAAGTATTATTAAGCAGCAAGATTAGAACATCTTTTCTCCATTCTGTTTATTAAATTGTTTGTAATGTGACATTTTGAGAGATAATGATAAAACATCAAATGAATATTTACAATATTTCAGCAGACCAGAATATGCACTCATTTTTACCATGGAGAAGGAAAGCATGCAAAATTCATTGTAATGAACATCAAATTGCTTTGAAAATAATACTTCAGCTGAATATTGAGCTATTAGAATTACATTCACCAGATACACCCAAGAAATTTATTTCAAGTTAAAACAAAACCTAGATACTCATGCCTATTTTCAAACCTGGGAACAAAATGTGATATTTATTTAGCACAATGGTTCAGTGTTTAAAGATGCTGAGCTTGTAACTGGAAAACTGACTGCCTGGATTTGAGACCAAGCACTTAGAAAGCCTGCAAATGTGAGTAGGTTAATAGGTATCACTTGGGTGGAAAGGTAATAGTGTTCTGTGCACCTTTGGCATAAAATCATGCTGGTCAGATGACCATGGAAAATGTCTCCGGACAACGCTGCTTTCTCCAGCCAAAAAACGGAGATGAGCACTGCCCATTAGAATCGGAAATGACTGGACAGGGAAAGCTTTGCCAGTATTGTGTAATGTGGTGTAGTGTTATATGGTATATGGTACCCTGTTTCCCCCAAAATAAGACATCCCCTGATAATAAGCCCAATCGGGCTTTTGAGTGCATGACAATAAGGCCAAGCGCTTATTTCAGGGTTCAAAAAAATATAAGACAGGGTCTTATTTTCAGGCAAACATGATATATGGTGTATAGTACAGTACAGTACAGTACAGTACAGTTTAGTTTAATTTAGTATAGCATAGCATAGCATAGCATAGCATAGCATAGCATAGCATAGCATAGCATTAGTATTAGTATTCATATATATATAATACTATATAATATTAGTATATATAATATGCTGATCATTGTGTTATGTTACGTTACGTTACACTGCGCTGCGCTGCGCTAACACTACATTACATTACATTATCTGTGGGTGCTTTATCACTGCAGGTTTTTAAGAAAAGACTGGACAGCCACCTATCTGAAAGGGTTCAGGTATAGGATTTTCTGCTGGAGCAGGGGTTGGACTAGAAGTCCTTCAAGGTCCTTTCCAGCTCTATTCTGATTTGTATTATATTATTTTTTATTTTATTTATTTTATTAAATTTATATACCGCCCTACTCCTGAACGACTCAGGGCAGTGAACAGCCACAAGATAAAAATACATCGTACAAAAGTTAAAAAAAAAACATTTAAAAGTACATTAAATAATTTTGGCCCAAGATGAATTTAAAAACACCCAATTTGTATAAAACCTAAAAGCAAATTAAAAGGGAGAGTCAAGCCAGACCAGCCTGCTGGAGTAAAAATGTTTTGAGGGCACGGAGGAAAGTGCCTAAATCTGGGATCCTCCGTAACTTCGGGGGGAGCTCATTCCAGATGGCAGGTGCCCCCACAGAGAAGGCTCTCCCCCTGGGAGCCGCCAGTCAACACTGTTTGCCTGATGGTAACCTGAGGAGCCCCTCTCTATGGGAGCGTACTGGTCGGTGAGAGGCTACTGGTGGCAGAAGGCGGTCTTGTAAGTACCCTGGTCCTAAGCCATGGAGTGCTCTAAAGGTGGTGACCAAAACCTTGAAGCGTACCTGGAAGACCCTGGAGCCAGTGAAGCTCGTGCAGGAGGGGAGTCACATGGGAGTGTCACGTCGCTCCCATAACCACCTGCGCAACCACATTCTGGACCAGCTGGAGCCTCCGAGTGCTCCTCAAGGGGAGCCTCATGTAGACAGCATTACAGTAGTCCAGGCGAGAGGTGACAAGGGCATGAGTGACCATACGTAACAAGTCCCGATCCAGAAAGGGACACAACTGGTGAATCAGGGAGACCTGATAAAAGGTCCTTCTGGCCACAGCTGTCAAATGCTGTTCTAAAGACAGCCATGAGTCAAAGAGGACACCCAAGTTGTGAGCCCTATCTGTGAGGGCCAACGACTCGCCCCCAATAGTCAGTGATGGCACCAACTGACTATATTGGGACATTGGAAACCACAGCCACTCGGTCTTGGATGGGTTGAGTCTGAGTCTGTTTCTCCCCATCCAGATCGCACGGCCTCCAGTCACCAGGACATCAGTTGAACGGCATCATTGCGGTGATCCAGGGTGGAGATGTACAGCTGAGTGTCATCAGCATACTGGTGGTACTTCACCCCAAAACCATGGATTATCTCACCCAGTGGCTTCACATAAATGTTGAACAGAAGGGGCGAGAGGACCGATCCTTGTGGCACCCCACATACAAGGGGCCTCAGGGTCAACCTCTGCTCCCCTGTCAACACAGACTGCGATCGGTCGGAGAGAAAGGAGGAGAACCACCGCAACACGGTGCCTCCCACTCCCAACCCTTCCAACCGGTGCAGCATGTTACCATGGTCAATGGTGTCAAAAGTTGCTGAGAGGTCTAATAGGACCAGGACAGAGGAACAACCTCTGTCCCGAGCCTTCCAGAGATCACCAACAAATGCGATCAATGCCATTTCCATGCTGTACCCAGGCCTGAAGCCTGACTGGAACGATCTAGATAAGTCGATTCATCCAGGTACTGAGGCAGCTGTCGCGCAACCACACTCTCAACAACCTTCACAACAAAGTGAAAGTTGGAGACTGGACAATAATTAGCCAACACTGCCGGGTCCAGGGAAGGCTTCTTGAGGAGAGGCCTCACCACCGCCTCTTTCAAGGCAGCGGGGAAAACACCCTCACTCAAAGAAGCATTTATAATCCCCTGGAGCCAGCCTCGTGTAACCTCCCGAGAGGCCAGCACCAACCAGGAGGGACACGGGTCCAATAAACATGTGGCCACACTCAGTCTGCCCAGTATCCTGTCCACACCTTCGGGAGTTACAGGATCAAACTCTTCCAAAATAATATTCCCAAGACCTGCCTCCGTCATCCCCCCTGGATCTACCCAGTCAGAGTCTAGGTGTTCCCGAATCTGAATGATTTTGTCATACAGATATTGTACAAAGTCCTCAGCCCTACCCTCCAAGGGGTCCTCCCGCGCCCCCTGGTGGAGCAGGGAGCGGGTCACCCTAAACAGGAATGACGTGGCAATATCATGGGACAAGTACGTCAAGATTGGCAAAAGAGCCTGATTTAGCTCTGCAGACTAAGCACCGTAATTAACATCCAGCTGTCTGCAATTACACCTGTTTGAATCTCACCAGGCCCAAGGTTGACTCAGCCTTCCATCCTTTCTAAGGTAGGTAAATTGAGGACCCAGTTTGTGGGGGCAATAAGCTGACTTTGTATAAAATATACAAAAGTATGAAGGCTATTGCTTAACACATTGTAAGCCGCCCTGAGTCTTCGGAGAAGGGCGACATATAAATCAAATTTAAAAAAAAATAGAAGTTGTCTGTTTCACAATTTGTACTGTTTTCCTATGTGGCTGAAATCCCATTTTCAATGTAAATAAAACCCTAGAATGGATTTTTGTTTCTTTTCTTCAACTCCTTTAGTTTTTTTTTTTAAATTTTCAGAGCAGTAAGAATAAAATGTTTCACTGTATTCCAAACAAATGCTATAAGCCTGTGATGGTGAACCTATGGCACACATGCCTGAAGTGGCATATGATTCCATGTCACCTGGCACTCGCGGCATTGCCCATTCCTTTTCTGGATTTCTGGTGTGCAGGCACACACACCAATCAGCTGGCCTTTGTGTGTGTGGCATTCCAGAAAACCAGAAGAGCTGATCTTCCATTTTCCTGCATGAGCACATGCACCTGCCAGCTGATTGGCACGTGAGCATGCATGGCAGTAATCGGAAGACTTGCGGTCGCACATGCGCACACCGGAAACCAGAAGTACCTTATCTAGTGCGCACATGCCCCCTTGGCAGCTCCTCTTCCTGGTTGCAGCTCGCAGTGCAGGCATGCGAAGTGCTCCCTTTTCAGCACTCAGTATAAGCACTCAGTATAAGCACTCAGTATAAGCACTCAGTATAAGCTTTTCTTTCTTTCTTTCTTTCTTTCTTTCTTTCTTTCTTTCTTTCTTTCTTTCTTTCTTTCTTTCTTTCTTTCTTTCTTTCTTTCTTGTCAACATTAGAAAATCCTGGGTTTTATCTGAAGAATCTGTTGTAGTATTTTCCCTTTACTTGACTGTTATTACCTTGAGACAGATTGTGTTCAATGATAAGTGACACAAACTGTCAGAAATTGACAAAAAGGCAATTAATAAACTAGTATATTTTTTTGCAGCTGCGCATGAAATCTTAAGCCTCTTTTCTTTCCTCACCCTTTGACGGCTTATTTTTGCTAAATGAACATGACACCACCTGGGAGAAAAATCCAATTAAAATAAGCTTTTAAGGTGTTTCCGTCTAAATTATACTTCCTGAAAAAATTATGGTTCATACTATAATTCTGATTGGCTGTCACTATTGTAATATTTTTGTGTAGATCACAGCAAGAAACAAACATGTTTTATATCCATTTTAAATGGAAAGAATAAGATGAACCATAAACATTTGGATGTATTTTTATCACCCCCCAAAGAAAAATCCAAGATCTATTAGCTAAACTTAAAGGCAAAAAATGTTATTTGGAAAGGCAGCCGAGATGTGTCAGTAAAAACAGTATTGTGAATGAAGAGGAATTGTGAGACTTGCAAATAAACATCTTCAGATTTCCTGATTCCCAAGGCCTTACAAACAATTGTAGATCAGGTCATACCTCAAGATCCAGATAGTCTTCAAATCTCGCTTAATGAATGTTCAAATTCATGGCAGATTTCCCCAGGGCACTTACAACCTAGTTCCAATGGTCGGGGAGGGGGGAGCTCTTCTGCAGTCATGTGACCACATTTTATGACATTTTTGCTGAAAACTGGCATTCTCTAGTTTTCCACTCCTCTGCTCAAAACATAATCCCTTATGCCACCAGGCTCAAAATTTTGGGCTTGTACAATCTGGAACTATGCCGCCTTTGGTCTGACCTAAGCATAGTACACAAAATTTTCTGCTACAATGTCCTACCTGTCAACGACTACTTCAGCTTTAACCTCAATAATACACAGGCAAACAATAGATACAAACTCAAGGTAAACCAAACTCGATTGCAGAAAATACGACTTCAGCAACAGAGTGGTCAATGCCTGGAATGCACTACCTGACTCTGTTGTTACATCCTCAAACCCTCACAGTTTCAACCTTAAACTGGATCTCACACCATTCCTAAGAGGTCCGTAAAGGGGGCGTGCATAAGTGCACCAGTGTGTCTACCGTCCCTGTCCTACTGTCCCCATTTATTTGTACTCATTTCCTGTCCATGTTTATACTTATACCTATTATCTTGTACATGTTTGACAAACTAAATAAATAAAATTAATAAATAAAATTTACTTTTGATTTGAAGCAAAATTGGACCATAACAAACAATTGGCTTGCTTAATGACAGCACCGCAACAAAGATCATGCGGGTGGCTCACTTTACAACATCATAACATGTTTCTAATGGGTAGGCTTCATTTTGGTTGTAAACTGAGGACTACCTGTATCTCATTCAAATTACTTATTTTCAGAATCACAAATTATTTCATACTAATAGCATTTTCTAAGTTTCTTCCTATTTGCATCCATATTTAACAGAGTTAGAAGGGATCTTGGAGATCTTATAGTCCAACTCTCTGCTCAAGCACAATGAGCACACAATGAGCCTGTGTAGCGTAGAGGGCTAATGCCTCCTACTAAAGGCAGCAATTAACACCAGCTGCCTGTAATTTCTCTGAGTTCAATCCTAGCCAGGCTCAAGGTCGACTCAGCCTTCCATCCTTTCTAAGGTGGGTAAATTGAGGACCCAGTTTGTGGGGGCAATAAGCTGACTTTGTATAAATATAAATATACAAAAGTATGAAGGCTATTGCTTAACGCCTTGTAAGCCGCCCTGAGTCTCCGGAGAAGGGCGGCATATAAATCAAATTAAATATAAATAAATATAAATATAAATTTATAATATATAAATATAAATAAAAAAAAGCAGGAAACCCTACACCAGTGATGACTAACCTTTTTGCTCTCATGTGCCAAAAGTGAGGGGAGCATGGGGGGGGGGGTTATGTGTGCATGTGCCCACATCCATAATTCTATGCACCCCACCCTCCTATGCATGTGCGTGTGACCTCCCACATTCCCCCCACTTTTGGCACGTGATGGCACGGTGGGCCCGATAGGTCCATTTTTTGCCCTCCCCAGGCTCCAGAGGCTTTTTAGGAGCCTGGGGAGGGCAAAAACGGCCTCTCCCCCCCCCCCCCCGGAGCCCTCTGGAAGCCAGAAACAGACTGTTTCTCAACGTCTGGTGGGCCCAGAAGATTGGAAAATCAGGTGGCTGGCATGTGGATGCGCAATGGAGCTGAGCTAGGGCAACACTTGTGTGCCCATAGATATGGCTCCGTGTGCCTCATGTGGCATGTATGCCATAGGTTCGTCATGGCCCTACACCATTTCATATGTAACCATTTCATATTTGTAACAGTGATTTTTATTTTTGTTATTAAAACATACTGCAAATCCCATAGAGATATACCAGTCCTTTTTATTTATCATTATTCTAAAAAGGTAATAAAATGTTGCTTGAATTATGTTTACTTGGATCTGGTGGATTGTATAATATTGACTTGTTATTGTTACTAGTCCCTACTTTTGGAAGTGGCTCCATATCTTATATTTTGAATCTCATTCCTACGAGGCTGATCTCTTTCTGTACCATTTTTATCACAGATGGAAATCCATACTCTACATGTAGATAATTTCACTGAAGCAAACAGATTTACTGAGAAATATATTTAAAAAGGAAATTTAAATTCATCTAATTATTGTAATTCTGACATGAAATTTTAAATTGGGTATTTTAATTGGGTGTTTTAATTGGGTTTTTAACAACATTTATTTAATATTTTTAAATTCTTTTAAATCTATGGTGTATTGTGTTTTTA
This sequence comes from Masticophis lateralis, assembly GCA_030761175.1. Classification (NCBI taxonomy): domain Eukaryota; kingdom Metazoa; phylum Chordata; class Lepidosauria; order Squamata; family Colubridae; genus Masticophis; species Masticophis lateralis. Next base: position 185,014,851 of record JAUDYJ010000003.1, read on the forward strand.
CTTTGGCTGTACACCGCCCTGAGTCCTGCGGGAGAAGGGCGGTATAAAAATGTAATAAAATAAATAAATAAATAAATATCGCAAGGGCATCAACTTCAAACTACAAAGCCTGGTCTTGTAGCCTTCATGCTCCATGTGGGCTCAGAACAGCAGCTGGTCAAATAGACATCTGTCTCTCATTCTTTCTTCTTATTCATATTTTATTTTTGCTTTCCTTTCCTTTTTTTTTCTTTTTGCAAAGAGGAAAATTTTATTTTATTAAAACCATGTTTTCCTTTATAGATGTCAAGCGTCGCAAGGCTGGTAAACTCTGCAAACAAGAACCACTTAGATTTCTGGAAAGATCTTCATTGCTAACAGTAATAGAAAAACATAATAGAATTTTTTATACTTGGCAAGGAAATTCTCTCACACAAGTTATACCTAGTGTACATTAGACAGAACCACTGTCTTTCCAAATTTCTTTCTCACACTTCCTTTCTCCCCTGAATTTGAGAATCACTTCTGACATGACCCCACTTATTCCTATACCCTGTGGCCTAGAGGTGGAGCTCTTGCCTCACAATCAGGAGGTTGTGAGTTCGATCCTAGGTAGAGGAAGGTATAGGCTCTCCTGTTTGGGCAGGGGGCTGGACTAGATGACCTTCAAGGTCCCTTCCAACTCTGTTAATCTATTAAAGAACACAATGTGTTCCAATCTGTTTATTTATTTTGCTTTTTGTTGTTATTAAAAATTACTGCAAATTTTTATTTTTGTTATTAAAACATACTGCAAATCCCATTGAGATATACCAATCCTTTTTATTTATCATTATTCCAGAAAGGTAATAAAATGTTGCTTGAATTATGTTTACTTGGATCTGGTGGATTGTATAATATTGTATAATATTGTTATTGTTAATAGTCCCTACTTTTGGAAGGGCATTTTCATCTTTATTTTACATTTTCAAATAGAATTCAAACTATATTGTAGAAAGAAGGTGTTCAAGGACTGTGCATTATTAAATTAAGATATAAAAGTTTAGGAATGTTTTTAGTATGAAACCAGTTCAATGAAAGAAACCTGTGACATTTTCATGGCAGATTCAGGAAGAGGGGAAGAGGAAGATTTTGAAGGTGGGATTAGGAATTTCTAATATGTCTTTAATAAAATCAAAGAATTTTAAAGTTAGGAAAAAATGAAAATATTCAGTTTCTCCTATTTACATTAACTGAAAAGAAGGGGGCCTTGAGAGTGTTGGTAGGTTGGGACAAAATTCAGTGTAAATTCACTGAGCAATGTTGTTTCTTCCAAAAGTTCTCAAAATGCGGAAAAGTACACCATTTACAACATTTTCTGACAAACAGAATGTCAGGCCTGGAAGCTATCTTTGGAACCTTGACACAAAAATGAATTTATTTTTCCCACCAGGCAAAACAAGAAGTAATTTATAATATTATAATTTAGCCCTTATAGGACTACAGACATAAATTTTCAGTCATTTGTTTCTAATATTTTCTAACAACCGGACAGTATTATTGTAAGATAAGTTTTCTTTGTCAAAAGATGTTTTTAAAAAAATAAAATCAAGAAAATGCTACAAGAGCTCACTGATGTTTAATATTAGCCATAGTTTTTTCTCCCCACATGCACCTTTTCCTGTTTTAAAAAATATTTTACTAATCTTTCAGTAAACACAAAACCAAAAACATACACATAAAAATAGAAAAACACAAAAAAATGCAATAGATTCAAAAAAAGAAAGAAAAAAAAGAACATTTTTATGCAAAACTGTGTCCATTTACAAATCTTATCCTTATAAAATACTTATGCTCTATATATTTTACTTCATCAAATTTTGTTATGTCTGAGCCTGTTTCATCTTTCTCTTTTTAATCCATTTGTACCATTTCTCATATGATACATAATACTCTGAGTCTGTCATTCCTTTCATTTCCAATGTTAGTTTGTCCATTTCAGCGCAGTCATACATTTTTTTTTTGATTATTTGATCCTCAGATTATTTTCTATCCCCACCCACCATCAGGAAATCATAACTTTTCATCTCTCAGATATCTAAAACCATTCCCTAGTATTTTGTCTATTTGTGAAGCTAATATGACAGTGATGGTACCAAGTGCCCAAACTGGAATGCGCGCATCCATGCACCAAAGTGCTGGAAACCCAAAGACCAGCTGGCCGGCACACATGCGCACACTGGAAACCAGAAGAGCATCTGGCAATGACGCGCGTGCCCTGAGAGGCCATAGGTTCGCCATCACGGTGATATGAGATCTTTTGAACGCAGAAAGGGAAATTAATTATTTGGGCTGCACAAAATTTTGCATGATTTAGGAAATAAAAGAGACCAGATTCTAACATTGTGGGTAAGGGTAGAGCTTTTACAATAGCAAAGATTTTGTCCATTGGAAACAACATAGAAATTGTTCTTCAAGGAAGACATATTTTTAAAAATCTGATGTTAATCAATGACCTGCCTTCCCAAGGAATTTTCTGCCATATAGTCCATCCAGTGGTGAAATCCCATTTTTTTTACTACCGGTTCTGTGGGCGTAGCTTTGTGGGCATGGGGTGGCTTCATGGGCGTGGCTTGGTGGGCATGGCAGGGGAAGGATATTGCAAAATCTCCATTCCCACCCCATTCTGGGCCAGCCAGAGGTGGTATTTGCCGGTTCTCCAAACTGCTCAAACTTTCCGCTACCAGTTCTCCAGAACCTGTCAGAACCTGCTGGATTTCACCCCTGAATCCATCTCTAACAGCTGAAAAGCTCTGCTGAATGACAGGAAGGTAGAGTATATTAACCCAATATGGTGCTTCTAAACATGCGAAAAATGATTTTAAAAAAATATGGCACAGGATTCTCAAAATACAAGCCCAGGTATATTATTCCCTTTATATCTCCCCTTCTTTGCTAAGATACATCCTTGAGTTTTGATGCAGATACTACCCAGATAATGGTGATAATAGGAAGGTGCTAATATTCACAGCCAGAAGTGTTCACTTCTTGATTGCTTTTGCTGAGGAGGAGGGAGAAAACAGACTCAAAATAGTTCAGGTCTACCATTTAACACAGCCAGGGTATAGTGATTTTATGGATCCTAAGGAGAACCATTCATTCTGGGCCATTAAAAGACTCCCTGAGAATCTCGCTTTCATAACATAGTTCTCGCTCCCTCCTTTTATGTTCGTAGGGCGATGGTATCTGCAGGCAATTGATGAACTGTCTCTGAAGCTCTGTGGGTGATGTATGATTTCAGAAGAAAAGTGCTTCTGGCATGCACAGTAGATATGAAATGTCCTTGTTGTTGTTTGGGTCCCCCGCTCCCCACCGTACAGAAATGCAGCATGTGTGGAGAAAGATCTGAATTGGCAGAAAAAAAGATATGATTGTTCAGTTTCTTCTTCATTAGTAAGAGATGCAATTGTTCAGAGTGATCCTAATATGACTAGGTCAGCCAGGATTCAGGGCATTTTATGTTTGGTTTTTTTTTTTTTATCCTCTTGTATTGAATCACTGAAGACTGCAGAGTGAGACAACATTTTTCAATCTTGGCAATTTTGAGATGGGCAATATAGATTTCAGCTTTTGGTTAAAGTCCAAGAATTCTAGGAATTCAAGCCCACACATCTTAAAGTTACCAAGTTTGATGCAAACTGGAATAGAGGAAGAAGACAGTGTATTATTACTCCAAGTTACACCATGACCCTGATCTGACTTGAAATCATATCATGATTTATTTTAGATTGAGAAGTACAGATTGAGCTAAATCTGGGCTGTTTGGTTGTTCTCTGGATATCTCTACTTTCTTTACCTGCTACTTTATATCTGTTTCAGCCCTTCATAGTCCTTATCCACTTACCTGCCTTCCTTTGTACTGTTTTTCTATATTTTTAATATTTTAGCTGAATTCATTCACTTTCATTGTTTCCAAGAGACTCTTTAGATCTTGTACATATCCAATGAATTTGCTATTCCTCAGCATAAATTCATTTGAAGACTGAAATATCTTACATCTCAGTACAATATCTGTCCAAACATTTGAATAAACATGGGACTGTGATGGCTGGCTGAAAAGATACTGAAGGAAAACTTCTCTGTATTTTCATTATATGTACTTTCTCAACCTATGTAAAATGTCAACACTGGTTTCACCTCTTGTACAGATAGATATATAGCCTTTGTTGTTCCATTGCAACTTTAGTCCTAAATCCACTGGACTTAGAGCTTGTGCTGTTAAGTGCTGTTAGCCCAACACTGAAAGTTTTATTTACAGAGAAGCATACATAAGCACCCAAACATGCTCCTGTAGATTCCATTTGTGTGCAATGGCTGAAGTGAAGAGAACTGAAATTGCTTTCAACATTTGCTACTGAGATGTGAATTAATAGTCACTTCAACAACAACAATAACAAAATATGCTAGAGGTGTTCTGAGCTCTTTAATAGAATTGGTGGCACTTAACATGATGGATTTGGCAGCATTCTCCTTGATTTTGTCTTTTCCAATACAAAAGTGTTATAAAAATGGCATTTTTGTTACATTATTGTCATTCGGGCAGAATGTTGTGAGGTAAGATGGGAGCAATAATTTGCAGGAGGAAAAGTACTGTAATTGTGGCATTCTCTGTCTCTGTCGCTTTCTCTTTCTCTCTCTCTTTCTCTTTCTGTCTCTCTCTCTCTCTTAACAGAGGAAAGTTTCCCACCTAAGGCTTACTGTTTACCCAGAACAGTTTTAAAAAATCATCCTCAACATCTTCCAAAATAATATTTTCCTCTCAGCCTAAATGTTCCCTTCTAAATTTGGAAAATCATGAATTGAACAAAACACATTGTGTGCATTTCAATGCCAGGTCCAGGTCTTTGTAAGTCCTTGGGGCTAGATGTTTCAGAAGGCCTCTCCCTGACAGAATCTACTTCCTCATCTGCACTTCTACCTTATTGACTTATCCTCTCCTTTCAGGGCCCAATTTATACAAGTGCTCAGTGAGTAAAAGCAAAGCATGGAAATAAACCCTACCTAACAGAACTTGAAGAAAAAATATATAGCCAGGGTCAAAGCTGAAAGCCACAAAAGTTGAACCCCTTTCATCAGGAAAATCTAGAGGTTAGTCTTCCCACTGAAAAGTTAATATCTTATCAATATTATATTGATATATTTATTGATAAGTCAAATGTAGAGTCTGCTCACCCACAGAAACAATGAAAAACAATTGCAAGAAGAAAATGATAAGGGGGATTACAATACCAAACATATTAATGAACATTCCTAACCACAACACATATTTCCTAACATAATGCCTGGGGGGAAAGTCAGGTCTTCAAGGCCCATTTAGAGGATGACAGGTTTGGGGAAACTCAAATCTTCATGGGGATACAATTTCAGGGGATAGGTCCCACAATACAGAAGGGGTGCTGGATCCCATCAAACATACTTGAAGCATGCTTTCTGTGTCCAATATTACTGGATGGGCAGAAACTATTGTAGAAATGTGGCCCCTCAGATAAGCATATTGATGTCAAGCAAACTTGACATCAATATTTCCACAAAGCAAGAAAAACAACTGGTTAAGGTAAACCTTAGAAAAACGAAAACATTGAATTATTAATTTATTTATGGGTAAATGTGTAAAGAATTATTATGGTGACAGAATAAGTAAATGGTTTGGGAACATGAATGTGCAAGTACTTTAGTATGCAGGCAGTGCTATGTTGACAACTGAGAATCCAAATGATTTTCAGTGAATGTATGATAGTATGGTACATTAATTATTGATCTTTAATATATCAAAGATCAAGTTAGTTATATTGATCATAGAACTTTAACTGAAATTGCAAGTGTTACCTAAATGATCAGAATTATAGCAAAGATAAAATGTTTTTACAAGTTACTAAATATGAGAAAATATGTTAAAATATGTGCAAGGGCTGTAGAAAGTGGATAGGATGGATCTGTACAAGGTTTAAATGTTTCTTACAAAAAAAAAAAAGGTAGAAGAATGTGTGTTTGCCCAATTATTTATACAGAAGGAAAATGGTCATGACAGGAAAACCCTAAAGTAAGTAAAGTCAGGAGCAAATATTGATTTTAGACTGTACAAATGTGAGTGACCATTATAGAATAAATACAATGAATTGGTTTGGTCTTATAGAGAGAATGAATGAGGCTCATATACAAAACCACATACTTGAAGGAGATGACTTATTGTATTTGAAAGCAGTGCTTAAACCTAGGATCATAAATACAACGAAATATGGGCAATGATAGAGCACTGGTATTTATTATTTCTACAAATAACTCCAGGCACCGAACATATCCAACACTTCTTCCTTCTCTTTTTTTAAAAAAAATTAATTTATATGCCGCCCTTCTCCGGAGACTCAGGGCGGCTTACAATGCATTAAGCACTAGCCTTCATACTTTTTTATATACCTGCTTAATAGGGCTTTTGCCCTCCCCCCCCCAAGCGGTGTTCTTTTTTATACAAAGTCAGCTTATTGCCCCCACAATCCGGGTCCTCATTTTACTGACCTTGAAAGGATGGAAGGCTGAGTCAACCTTGAGCCTGGTGAGATTTGAACTTGCAGTAATTGCAGGCAGATGGTGTCACTTTAACACCACTTTAAGCTGCTGCACCACCAAGGCTCTTACCTTTATTCCCAACAACAACAACAACAACAACAACCCTGTGAGGTGAGTTGGGCTGAGAGAGAGTGACTGGCCCGAGGTCACCCAGTTGGCTTTCATGGCTAAGGTGAGACTTTACTTCAGTCTCCCGTTTTCTAACCTGATACCATAACCACTAGACCAAAAAGGCATGATTCAATCAAGAAAAAAGCAAGCAAGGAATTTGTTTGACTTCCCAAAAACTAGGTGTCTTTTTTGGGGGGGAGGGGGGGAGGATTTTAATAGAGAGTTCATTGAAAGCGAAGGTAAGTGTGGCAAGAAAATCAATATTTGTTCTTTAATCCTCTAATTAAGCCATTCTTTGGTTTCCAATCCTTAGGAATCTATTATAAAAACTATTTGCTTGTAATGATCAAAAACGAATTATCCCAAAAGTTCTTTGAAGCTGACAATGAAACCACTTAATCGTTCTTGGTTTTTTGTGATTTAATGAGTAAAGGAAAGAAAGAATGGAATGTAGTGTATTAAAAGACCTTCAGGTAACCTGTGATGAAGGAAAACACAGTGCATTGATATATTTGTGTCATTATGTTGAATGCTCAGAGGAATTGAAAAATGCCACAAGGATGTAATGGAATGATATGCTTTGTTCCAAGATTTCATTTTTAAAAAAGGTTTATATTCAATGTATTTAGAGTTAATTCTGGTCCAGCATCTGTAATTCATCAAATAACAAAATAAACAAAATAAACCTACATTCTTTAGCATATGTAACAATTATTTTTGGAAGACACTTTGGACATACCAAAATCAAAGACTAGCATGCTGGCTGAGGAACTCTGGAAATTGAAGTTCATGAATCTTAAAGTCAGGATACTTTTGACATAGTAAAACCAAAGATTATTGTGCTGGTTGAAAAATTCTGAGAGTTGAAGTTTTCACTTCTTAAAGTTGCTGAAGTTCAGAAACACTGGCCTAACCAAAGAGCACTCATACTTAAAATAAGATTAAATATCTCATCATAACAATTTAAGAACACACATTGCAATTTGTGTGCAAACAAATAGTGAACAATCTTGATATTTTCATCAATAGTGTGATGTAAATTGATAGAATTCTATGCTTCGGTAAGAATTTCTAATTCTTCAGAATCAGCTTCTAAATAAAAACACATATTCACTTCTTGGATGAGAAGTGAAACATTTTCAGAGAAAAAACAGAAAGTCCAGTTGCCACTTTTAAAAGCACCTTTGGGACAACCATGACCTGGATGACAGAATCTCCAGAGACATTAAGGAGGTCAATCTTTCCAATCATCTGTCTTTCTAATGAAAATAAACTTGTTTCTCATGATGGCTTTACAAGTCAAAGTAAATGCATCATTGAGGCAAATTTTGTGGATGGATTGTGTATCTGTCTACCTGACAAGATATAATAATATTATGTAATTTGGAGAAGCATAATAGAGACACAATTTTATTTGAAAAGTTATGGATGCTCAACATCTGCCTATCCCATAACTTCACTGGAGGCCAATTATTTCTATTATTATTGAATACACAGAATGAATAACAAGAGGCTGTACCATGGAAAGTAGCATGACATTTAGTATTTCAGCATAGCCTGCTTCTTTGCTTTTAATTTTCTATGGGCAAAAAGTAAAAAAAATGCAAGGATGGATCTGATCTCAATTTGTTTCAATTTGTGCTTTAAATAAGTATGATTTATCAACATTTAGTGGGCTATTATTCAGAGTTAAGTAAATACATTATTCCTCTGAAGCTAAGAAAAGAATGGTATTGTTTTTCAGCATTGCATTAAATACTAGAACTTTAGTTGCCAAGGTGCTCTTCCAACCTTCTTTCAGGAATGAGGATCCTCTTATCAGCAAGAATTCATTCCACTACAAAGGTCTAGCAACTGATCCTCCATCCAAGTGGCTAAGTCATTTCGATGTTCCCCCAGCCATACAGCAGCTGCTTATAGATAAGTGAATCCCACAAGCTGCCCAGCAGAATATCTAAAAAGACACACAAGCCATGTCATATTGGCTGGCAGGCAGGCAGGCAGATACATTTCTAAACTGACAATTAAAGGAAAGAAGAAAAAAGATTCTTGGCAAATGCAGAATTTCTAAGGATTAACAATAAGAATCAAACTGAAGACAAGAAGAGTTTATTTGTGCTGGAAGACAAAATAGCAAGCATTCTGGTTTATAGAGTTGAAACACAACGGGGAAACTATTCATGGCTGAGGGCTACACTTAATTTTTTTTTTTTTTTTTTTTTTTTTTTTTTTTTTTGAGGGGAAGCCAAGTCTGCAATGGATGAGGTGATGGTACAAAGTGAATGTTGGATATTTCATGTCACGTTTATTGGCAGGAAAAGAATTTTCATATTATTTTTAGGATTGAGGATTTTTTCATTTAGTTTTCATTTATTAAACTGTAATAAAGTTATTTTAGCATTTATGATATATTTTTATGACTCTGTCATCAAAATGTAAGACAAACAATAACTAATTTGGAGGATTTGTGCTCCTGATGCTTTGGGCTCTGCTTCAAAGAGATTGGGATTTTTAGGCTGCCCCTCTTAAGAATAAATGCTTTAGCTATATCATCTTAAAGCAGAAGTGTACAATCTAATGTCCCAGAGATACCAACAGCTTTCTAAAATATTGCCTGAATCCCCTTGAATCTCTCCAACAGATTCCATTAAATTATATTTTTTAAATGATACTGGAAGTGAAATTATAAAAATGTATACCTTGCAATTGTGTTAAGGTAAAAAAAAAAAGATAAAGGATAAAGGGTCATGACCAACTCTAAATGGTGGTGCTCATCTCTGTTTCCTAGTTTAGGGAGCCAGCATTGTCCAAAGATACTTCCATGCACATGACCATGGAAGTATTTGAGGCTCACGGAACATTGTTACTTTCCCACAAAAGTTGTATTTATTTATCTACTTGCATTTACATGCTTTCAAACAGCTAGTTTGGCAGGAGATGGGGCAACAATGGGAGCTCACCTTGTCATGCGGTAGTTGAGCAGCTCCTTGGGAACATTCTTCCTACAGAAGTTTGGATGGCACCAACCATTTTGGTTTTTTGGAAAAACTTGAAGACTGGTTAAGTGTCTGAGACTAAGGCTCTTGGACGAAGAAAAACAAACATAGAAACTGTACCTGCCCTAAACTTAACCTTACATCTTTGAAAATGTGTATTCAAATGTGCTGTTTCTACCCCAAATATTAATTCTAATTCTCATTGGACTAGTCAATATGCATTATCTGTTTGCACTACAGTTGTTCTCTGCTTGCATTTTATGCAAACATGTGCAAAATACTTGGATATACAAATGTATGTATGTTGGAATTTATTTTCTTGATACCAAGAATGATCATTACCATACAATTTGATTTTCATGAAAACTATCTTTGATTCTCACACACTTGAAAATATTTTCCATTATGTTACATTCAGTGGTGAAATCTAAAATTTGTTACTACCGGTTCTGTGGGCGTGGCTTGGTGAGGAGGTAATGTGACTGGTGGGCAACTCAGCTTGGATCGTCAGAGGCATTTAAAAGAAAAAAAGGGGTTTTTTTCTTTTAAAAGCCTCTGACGATCCTTGCTGAGCCGTGCAATCATCATAGGCTTTTTTTTTTTTTTTACTTTTAAAAGCATTTTTTGGCCGAAGAGGTTGTAGAAAAAATGCTTTTAAAAGTAAAGAAAAAAAAAGCCTCTGATGATTGTGCAACTCAGCTGGGCATTGGGGTGGGGGGGGGATTTTTGCTACCAGTTCTCCAAACCACCTGCCTCCATCGCTACCGGATCGGGTGATCCGATCCGAACCAGGAGCATTTCACTCCTGGTCACATTCTGGAAAATCTTCATCTGATTTGGTTAGTACTGAGATCATCTCTTAATTTGCCATCTCACAAAGAACTATAGCTATTGAGTGTGGGACATGGCAAAGAGATAATTTTATGTAAATGAAAAGTCACTTACTCTTCTGATTATAAGAGATGGAATGAGGATATAGATCTGTTATCTATCTTGGAAAAATTATTGTTCTAATAATGAGAAAATAAAGCAATTTGTTTCTACATTTAATAAAGATTGAGTACATTTTATATAGCTATTGATAGTTACTATATGGATGTTTTTCTTCTGTTAATTAATTTTATTTTCTTTTTTTCACACTTAGTGTGTTTCGTTCACCATAATATCTAGTTTTTTTCCTTGACTATATAGCCTTTTTTTTCCTGGTGGTACTATAGTTAGCCTTTCATTATTAAAAAATAAATAACACTGTTGATGTTTCTAAAGTAACTTTCTTGTTTTCCAAGGTTATTAGTTCCCTAAGAATAAAATTTGTTTTGGGAATTTAGAAATGACAATACTGTTTTCTAGAAACTATGCAGATAATTACATTCATCATTAATCTTGTTTTATTCTGTCAGGTTTGCATAATGCAGTTGCAATCATAACCAATACAATTCAGTTATTGTACAAATATTTGAACAGAACTTTATAATATCCTAAATGATTAAAGTCAAATAATAAAATGCTTTTATTCAATACCTACTGTACAATATAAAAGCAGCTTACATCTACCATTTAAGCAATTAAGCAAAGAAAACAAACAAAATAAGCAAACAAAATAGGAATTAGCCGTTCCAGAAAATTAAAATCTTGGCATGGGAACAATTGCTAAGGGTCACTTGTTTTAGTAACAACAAAAAAACAGCTGTAAAGGAGATAAATCCAAAGTTCAGGAAAGGCTCTGTATAAATAAAAGCAAGAGAAGAAATTCTAAAATAAAACTAAAGGAAAAGCAATGGCTTATCACCCCTGTAAAAATAATACAGTATGCACATCGCTGAAATATTTTGACAACATTAGGTTCCAAATTATGTGATACACCACTACAACCAGTGGCGGGTTGCTCCTGGTTCGCACCAGTTCGTAGGAACCGGTAGTAAAAAAATGTAATAGTTCAGAGAACCAGTAATAAGATTGGCTGGCCATGCCCCTGAACCGGTTCCCGGCCGGTCACAATTCGCTTATCCCGCCCACTCCCAATCTATTGTTGCCTCCTGAATCCCAGCTGATGGCTAGAGGGAAAAAAAACTGTTTAAACTCTTGCCACGGGGCTTGCCCCCCATAGCTGATCAGTATTAAAAGAAAACAAATGAGTAGACCGGTGCCTGCAAAAATAGAAAAAACAGCCCCTTTCAGCTTCGGCATAGATTAATTACTACAAGTTAATTAGATCAGCCTCCCGACTCTCAGCTGATTTGCTCTCAGCTGTTTTGCTCAGGGCTCTGTTGCTAGCTGCAGAGTGCTAGAGCAGATTTTTTTCCCCCTAGTTATGCTGAAAAAGTGAAACTGAAAGTAAAGCCGACTCTGCTGCAACGTGACAAAATAAGGCAGAGATAGATTTCTTTTTACTTTTCCTCACCAAAAAAGATAGGTGCAAAACTGCAAACAATGGGAAATTTAAGATTTTAAAACACAAAAGAAAAAAAGCTCTATTTAACTAGGGGATTGTAATAATTGAGATACTATTAGTTGGATATTGTGTTGAAAGCAGAAATGGTTAAGTTGTGGTTTGGAGGAATATATGGGGGAAATTATTTGGTTTATTATTATTGGTAAATATAATTAATTGATTTGTAAGAACTTGGATTGCATGGAAGTAATTGGAATATTCATTTTCATATTGATTAATATACAAAAAAGGTAGTTATATAACTAATTGATTTATATTAAAATGTTGAATTGTATTAAACAACTGAATTACATAATTAACCAATGTGAGGATGGATATAAAAATAGATGACAATGGGAAGGAGTATAATATAGAATAGAAGGGAAAAATTGAATTTGATTAAGATTAGAGATGAGGATGAAGGATAATATTGATTTTTTAAAAAAATAAATGAGGAATAAATATGACAAAAAGGAAATATAGAAATTGTAAATTTAATTGAAATGACTAAACACTGCTTAAATTTGTGAACCAGCCAAATACTCTGTTCAAAGAAAATACATTGTATGTTTGTATGTGTGTTTACTGCTATTTATTCATATTTGTTCTCTTTTATTCTTTAAAATTTAAAAATTCATTCTTTATCTTAACATCTTTATATTTGTTTGGGGTTGGCTTTCTTCCCTTTCATCTTTTTTATTGTACAGCAATCTTTCTCCTCAAACCTACCATCTCTCTCTTTTCTTTCCTTCTTACTTTTTCTTTTCCCCCTTCTTCTCCTCCCTACTTCCTCTTCCTTTCTCTGTCTCCTCTCTTCCTCCCTCTCTTACCCTCACTCCTACTCTAATTTCCCTTCCCTTCCTTCCTCCCTTCTCTTCCTTCCCTCTCTCCCCTTCCTTCATCCCTTTCTATTGCTGTATCCTTTTGTGCATATGGACTACTCAGTTGTCTGAAAAAGTTATTTTTGACTGGTCATCGCACTTTTGACCAGTCCTCAAACTTACGACTGTCCTCACATTTTACATTTTTGCCCTATCTTGTCAGCATGGTGAAGAGAAGCAATTGTGAAATGAGTGATACGGTTTTTAAGAATGCTACAATGGGCATAAATGATGACCAAATGGTCTTCGTTTGCGAAGACTGGTCAAAAGTGCAAGGACCTGTCAGAAATCATTTTTTTCAGCCCCTTTTGTGCATATGGACTACTCAGAGGGCTGAAAAAGTTATTTTTGACTGGTCCTCGCACTTTTGACCAATCCTCAAATTTATGGCTGTCCTCACATTTTACATTTTTTAAAAAATTAGATTTATATGCCGCCCTTTTCTAAAGACTCAGGGCAGCTTACAGTGTGTTAAGCAATAGCCTTCATACTTTTGCATATTTTATACAAAGTCAGCTTATTGCCCCCACAAACTGGGTCCTCAGTTTACCTACCTTAGAAAGGATGGAAGGCTGAGTCAACCTTGAGCCTGGTGAGATTCAAACTGGTGTAATTGCAGACAGCTGGATGTTAATAACAGGCTTTAGTCTGCTTTTAGCCTGTTGAGCTATCCAGGCTCTTACATTTTGTCCTCACATTTACGTTTTTTGCCCTATCTTATCACCATGGTGAAGAGAAACAGTTGTGAAATGAGTGACATGATTGTTAAGAATGCTGCACAGGCTTAAATTGAGGATGGTCATAAGTGTGAGAACCAGTCATAAGTGCAAGGACCTGTCAGAAATGACTTTTTTCAGCGCTCTGAGTAGTCCCTATACACATAGCCATGGCCACCCAGTCACATGACCAGCTAGCCATACCCACCTGGTCACATGACCCCCCCAAGCCACGCCCACAAAATAAGCCATGCCCACAGAACCGGTAGTAAAAAAATTTAGAACCCACCCCTGACTACAACCATCCCAATCAAAAGGCACTCATGTATATTAAAGAAGAATATCTAACTTTCATAAGGACTTCTGGAGATGAGGGTGAAGATTTGTTCTCTGAGTTTGTGGGTTGGTTTCCAAATGATTTGTTACCAGACTAGGTACCTGCTGAAGATGTTACCTAGCTTGATAGTGAAACATTCAGGAATGAACCTTTACCCTCATTTTATACCTGAGCTACGCATATTCACCACTATTGCACTTCCGGAGATATTGACATAGTTAGACCAAAGGCACAGAAACGTTTGATCACCAATGGTACCAGCAGCAATTTTTAATTTTTGTTGTGGTTTGTAGACTGCCAGTGGAGATGGCAGTCAAGTCAGATGTGTCAGAAGACATGGAGGGGGTGCCTGGATTACCATCGGAGCTGGCGTAAGGCTCTGAGGAGCAGGAGGTCTCAGAGCCAGATACAGAGCAGGGCCCATTTACTCACACTCAGGTGGAGAGACAGCTGTTTTCAGGGCCTGAGCTGAAAGGGGGAAAAACAGCTGGGCCCTGTTCCAGATGTGCAAGAATGTGCAGAGAAGTGCAGAGAGGAGAGCAATGCAGGACTGAGGGCCAGCTATCCAGGAAAAGAAGGAGATGTTAATAAGCCTCTCCCTGGTTGCGATATAAGGAGGAGGGGTGTGGGAGGCATGGTTTTTGGAGACAGCCATTCATGCTCCAGAAGAGTTCCCTCTGGTGGATTCCTTGCCAGGATTTCCTTTCCACTAAACAGGTTGGTCAGGACACTTTGTGTTGGGATTGCAGTGCTAATTGAGGCTCCCTGTGGGGAACTCAAAGACTGTTACAGGCTTGTGAATCACCTACAGATGTGTGACATGGAGCTTTGTCAGTGAATGCCATGAATTCCTGCCCTTCTAAATAAAAAGGGGTATCTTCTCATAAGTAGGTTGTTGAGTAGGGCTCATGAAGTCTGGGTTAGAAAAATTTCATGAGGATGCATTCAGTTAAACCTGGAATATAAGCAGCATGGATCAAGGAAAGTTTTAAATTATTAGATGAAAAGAAAGCATATCAAGCGGGATGTTTTTGGAAAAAGTAGATCGGTTACTTTAATTCTGATAGTTACTTCATATATTTGGGCATGAGGCTACATGATAGAATGTAACATCAACAATACCCCCAAAAACTTTGCTAAATATGTTTTCAGCTATTGTGCAATAAATAACAAGATCATATTGTTAAGAATTTGTAGATATTTTTCTACTCAAAGGTAATAATGGATAATAGCTAATGGAGGCAATGAAAGTAAAATAAGTTTGCAGGCTACACTGAAATTATTTATTTACAACTATAAGGTTATGATAATATTTGAAATAATGTTATTCCAGAATCAATTCCACTAGAAAGTGAAGTTTGATGGGCAATGAGCAGGCATTAGAAAATGGATTCAGCAGAAAGTTAAGATCAAAGAAATTATAGGACAATTTCTGGAACAGCTCTGGCTTACTGGTAATGAAAAGTCAAGATGATAAACAATAATATTAAATTAACTCTAGATATTATAAATGTAACAAATCATATAAAGAATGAATACAATCCAAAGAAATATTAAAACAATTAAATCCTGGTTAAAGCAAACAAAAAAAAGTCAATTTGACTTCACAAAAGCTTATTTTCAAGAAAAAAAAGCCTGAACAGAGAATAATAACGTATCTCTCAAAAGAAAAGGATCAATTCTTGGGTACATTATCATTAAATTCTTATCAAGTTTATCTCATTAATTTATCAAGCTTATCTCATTTTATGACATTAGGATTTCAAAAATATTTAAAAGCTTTTTTTTCCCACTATGCTCTGTACTTACCAGTTGGGACAGCTGGATCCATTGTTGGTTTCTCCCAGGTATTAATCTGCTCCCAAGTAAATCCATTGGTCCCTAGTGCCACACTATAACCACAGTTACTGTAATGTTCATCAAACGAACAACCACCTAAGGAGAAAAGAAATGAATAAACACTTCTGTCATAATTACTTCTATATCATCATGCTACTCCATTTAAATCACTGCTTGTTATAAAAACCCTGCAAGGTAAAAAAAATGAATTTCTACTGCATTAAATTCATGCAGTTGCCTTAAGTAGCAAAGATTTCTTAGATTTTTAATGTATATTTGGAACATACGGAATTGCCTTTTTTTAAAAAATAATATTTTTGTTCCTTAGATTACTTTTTAAGCCACCGTGTTAAATCTTTACAGTCCAGAGAGTGGTGTCATATGCCAAGCATTAACCGGAAGATTTGTGTTCATGTCTCAGTTAACTGTCCTCCAGGCATTGTGCAGTAAAATCTAATGTTCATAAAAGATCCTGCACAGTGGAAGAAGACGGCTTCATCTTTGGATAAGCAGCACATTAAAGTTTGACGTTCTTCCACCACTTTCATTTTAGTTAGCAAATGTAAAGCATATTAACAATTACGAATGTTCCGGATGTATCTTTCTATAGTTAATTCTCATTCCTTTGCTGGCTTCTGATTGGCATCTAGTTGGCCGGTACTAAATGTAAGACCAGATAGGATTTTTTGATCCAATCCTATTTTGCACAGTGACCTAACTAAACCTGTAAGAAGGTCTGAATGCAGTTGTGTTCCTCCATAATCAATTATCATGACAGTGGGAGGAGAGCCATCGTTGACTACAGTAGCAACTGAAGGACTCTGATAGCACATTTTCAGACTAATATTTTTTTATTAGAAGACATAGTCAGAGTTGTTGGGAGTCAGACAGCCTATAAATTTAGTAGATAAATAAATAAGGAAGTTTGCATCATAAACTACAGGCCACTTCCCAACATGCATGGAATACCAACTAATGAGGGATATAAATTGGGCTGAGAAAAGGGGAAGGGGAGGAAGATGGGTTCATTATGTAGATGCAGGTTGTGTATGAAACAGATTAGTTTATCAATAATTATGTGTAAAAACCTTTTTTTTTTCTAAGATATTTTGAGACAGCCTGAAACTTTGAGATATATCTTCAGTTCAGTAAACTCTAATTCATTGATATGGTTAAAGTCTCATTTTTCAAAAATGAACACTTTGAGATCCACAATTCTTTGCAGGACAAATTTTGCACAAAATAATTAATGGACACAAGTTTGTCATCAGAACTCAGAATCAGGATAAAGTAATATCAGAACATTTCAACCTCCCAGGACACTCTATTGCAGATCTCCCTGAATAGTGTAAAAAAAATGCACTAGATTGCCAGAAGATATAAGTCCTCCTTTCTTAATAAACAGGAGAAATGCTTGGTTACAACCAATTACTTCTGCAAGCTACCTTAGGGAAATCACTGGAGCCTTTGCCTTTGTTTTATAAGAAAAAAAAATCATAACAGAAT
Source organism: Masticophis lateralis (assembly GCA_030761175.1). Taxonomy (NCBI): domain Eukaryota; kingdom Metazoa; phylum Chordata; class Lepidosauria; order Squamata; family Colubridae; genus Masticophis; species Masticophis lateralis. The sequence goes on from JAUDYJ010000003.1 coordinate 185,032,250, forward strand.
GCATCCAAGCCACCATCCCAATTCTTTCACCACCCCGCCAAGAAATGGGTTTAATCATCTGACATGGTAATTATAATATAATTTGCTTCCTCTTCCCAAAAGACACTCGATATGAAACTCTTTTCACTCTGTCTATTTCAGAAAATACATAGGGCAAATTCATATTGCAGAAAAAAACCACTGATTTTGTTGTGCTATGCTCAATGCCAAGAAACAGGGCTGAATAAAGATGTGATTTGACCTCTTACTCCTTGCTGAGAGCCACATGTATGATCATACACAATGTAAGTAGCCAAGAGTGGCAGTTCATTGTTATTGGACAACAAAAGTATGTCAACAGAAGGGCTCTTCAAGGTCTCTCTGTTCAGAATTCACCATCTGCTTTATTTTCTGTAAGAAAATAAAACCATACCCTCATACCTATGATGTATTCTCACTGTGATTCCTTGGTGCACAATCCATTTCTTTCTCTATCCGGTGGCCTAAAACTATTTCTGGCTGACATTTCCAGGAATTAAAAAGAAAAAGAAATGCTCATGGCTACTTTCCTCAAGCATTTTTTGTGGCTTTTGAGAACATAATTATGTACTTTTTCACATGTCTAGCTAAATTTTGAACACATGAATTAATCAGAAATTCTGTGCCAGAAACAGAGGAAGGAACACCCTCAGAAAAGAGATAGGACTGGCAATTAAGTTCCAGCTTTGTTTATCTTGCATTGCTAGGTTGAAATAGTTTTAACAGTGAAAATATTTTAATAAATAAAATAAATGTGCAATTTAAATTTATGTATTTATTTATTTCTTAAAATTATATAGCTCCCAGCTCGTATACAATGACTCATACAACATTAAAAATACAGTTAAAAATGCACAATTTAACTTTACACACACACACACACCATGGTGGCAACAATAGAATTAATCACTCGATCACTTGGAATCATTTGATTCCAGATGGGATCCCCAAGTCCACTGACAAAACTACGCCTTCAAGGCTTTTCAGAATAGCAACAAGTTAGGGGCCAATCTTATCTCTGGGGGAATGACATTTCAAAGGGAGGGGCCACCACAGAGAAGGCCGTTTTCCTAGGTCCCACCAGATATACTTACTAGGGACCCACAACATGCCCTCTTTCCTGCTCTGGTGGGCTGGGTAAATGTAATTGGGGAGAGGTACTTTGTCAAATAACTCAAGTCCTGTAGGCTCTAAAGTTGATAACCAGGACTTTACATTGCACTTGGAGCCAAATCAGTAACCAGTACAGCTCCCACAAAAGAAGTGATACATGTGCAAATTTGTACTTGCACAAAACCATGTGAGCCACTGCATTTGGAACAAACAGAAGCTTCCAGATCAGTGGTGGGTTGCCCCCGGTTCAGACTGGTTCGCAAAAACCAGCAGTAAAACTGGAAGGAGGATCCACGCACTGACCCGGATGTCATCATAGGTGATCTGTGCATGAACAGAAGCTTCTGCGCATGCGTGAGTGAAGCAAGCGTGCATGGGCATGATGCGAACCGGTAGTAAAGGTAAGTAGAACCCACCCCTGTTCCAGATGCTCTTTAAAGGCTGCACCATGTAGAGCACATTACAATAGTCCAAATGGAGGGGACCAAGATGTGTTAAGGACATATCCAAATAGAGGGTGTTCATTGTTTAGACCAATGTCTAAATTTTTGCTATTTTTCTGACAACAGCACATCTCATTAGTGAACACTAAACTATATTTCTGAAACTGTCATCAAGTAATATAAACACTCCCAAATCTACAAATCACAGTAACATAACATATAAATGATATTGGATGCAAATCCCTATTTGATAAGAATATTCTTGTTTCTAGCAATCAACTTCTGGACAAAGCATTCAAACAAATGCCTAACTATTAAAGGTCAAGTTTTCCCAGTTCAGTTGTGTGTGACTCTGAGACGTGGTGCTCATCTCCGTTTCTTGGCCAACTGAGCCAGTGTTGTCTAAAGACATTTTCCATGTGGCCAACATGGCTGTACACCAAAGGCACATGGAATGCTGGTACCTTCCCACTGAAGTGGTACCTATTAATCTACTCACATTTGCATGCTTTCAAACTGCTAGGTGGACAGGAGCTGGGTCAAGGAAAGAGAGCTCACCCTGTTGCGCTGTCCTTCAATCCTGAACCTAGGCTGTCAGCTTTCCAGCTGACAAGCTCAGTGTCCTTAGCTGCTGAGCCATTATGCCCTGCCTAACTATTAATAGGAAATAAATGCATAATGCAATTGAGTGAAATCAGTAGCAGTCATGGCAGAGCAATCAACAAAGCTGATATATATAAAAAGAAGATGCCATTAGAAGATTGAAATTAGAAGATTGTTATCACAATGGTCAAGATAGTCAGATCCCAAGATGAAAATGATCTCTAAACAATGACTCCAACTTTCATTCTGGAAGTTAACATATCAGCATATATTCTCTGTAATATCCAGAGCCATTGCTCAATTGCTTGAGATCTACTATTATAGTAATAATATTATTTTTTCTTTGGATTCCAAGTACTCATTGCAACCAATGTCTCTTGCTAAATTCCCAGGAGTAGATTGTTTTAACAATGTAATTAAATATATCTATATCAGGTCAGAATTTAATTGCTTGTCAATATTATAACGTGAGCCAAGAAAATAAAAAAGAAAACAATGGCATAATCTTTTCACGAAGCAGATAACTGCTCAGGATATGAAGAATAGTTTAATAACAGAACACTTTTTAACATTAGCTAATGAGAAATAACATTGGTACAATATCTCAATTATAGGCAATCTAAGTATTAACTGATTTTAAAAACATTAAATAAAGATCTATTCTATAGCATAGGGCAGGCAAGTATATAGGAAAATCTTCCCTACCCTATAGAAACTAAGAACATTATAGAAAAATGGTCACTTTTAGAAAAGTCCTTTTCCTTTTAGTCAAAAACTGAACATTCTTTGTTCAGAAAATTATTACCAATTTTTGTACTGTTTTTCTGGCAATCACAGACAATCCCATTCACTACACCACTAACAGGTCTGGCATGTTGTTTTTTTTTCCTATGGGGGTATATGTCTTAAATGAAATATGAAATATAAACAGAAAGTTATTGAAGGGAAGGAGAAGAGAGCAAATAGTTTTATGAGTTTCCCCCTTAGAAAAGAAGAATTTGTTGTTTGGTGATACCAAGATATATATGTAGTTTACTAAACATAAGTAAAGACTTGTACAAGATATATTCACGTGTCTACCATCCCATACTAGCCAGATAGATTTCATTAAGATTCATCTTCCATTTTTCCTCCAGATCCATATAGTAGCAAATATAACACTGTTACATATACATTACTTTTCCCTCCAATTTTATCCCCATGTCATCTCTGTGAAATGGGCTTAGCTGAAACATAGTAACTGATCTATACTCAGTGAATTCCCATGCTCAATGTTTCTGGTCTTCACTAAATATTTTAATCACTGCACAATACTGAGTTTGGGCAGAACAGAACTTTTGTCAATGTGTAGCAGATGAAAACATTTTTAGAAAACAACCATGCAGTGTGCAATTTAAACTCCTAAACTTTTCAGCAGGTTCAACTATTCCTAAATGTATGTTCACCTGGTATTTACTAATAGTTACTTAGTATGGAAGCCAGTTCCATATTTTAGTTGAACAGAAACAATATATGCATACATGTCCATCACATTTTTCACTCTCAGGACAAGTAATGCTATATAAGGGGCAAAAAACAGTAAGAAATGGTAAAACAAAATTACCATTTTGAAGAAATTAAAAGCATGAGCTAGACAAGATAATATAATTAATTGTAGTTCATACCAGTATCATTTATCATATCTCTCCATATCTTTTCAAAACTACAACATACTTCTTTAAAAATGTCAGTTGCTATTATATTGAATCCACATTCTTAATTTAACTCTTCTGGTTTACCACATACACTTCTGAAATAATCCATAGCCACTGTTTTCAACTTTTGTTTCTCCTGACATGCACAACTCTCACCTCCCAATAGCATTAAACTTTCTCTATGTATTTGACTGTATCGTGCATATTATTTGAGGTCTCTGCCATCATCTGCAGCACCATCTGCATTCAAATAAATAATACAGGTAGTCCTCAAATTATGACCACAATTGAAACCAACATTTCAGTTGCTAAATGAGACAGGTGTTAAGTGATTTTTTCCCCACTTTATGACCTTTCTTGCCACAGTTAAGTGAATTGCTTCAGTTGTCAAGTTAGTAACACATTGTTAGTGAATCTAACTTGATTTTGCTAGTCAGGGGATCACCCCATGATCACGAGATAGTGCAACCATCATGAATATGAATCAATTGCCAAACATCCAAATTTTGATCAGGTGACAAAGGGCATACTGCACATTTACAGTTGTAAATGTGTAAACGAACTTATGTCACTTTTTTCAGTAATGTTGTAACTTCAAATAGTCACTAAATGAACTGTTGCAAGTCAAGGACTACTTGTATATTTATGTTTAAAACAACATACCTCTATCACCACCAAAATTATTCCTTACACATTTATCCATAAATGCATTAAGCAATCAAAGAGATGTTGTATATCCTTGTCCACATTACTCCCTTCCGAATATTGAGCTATTTGTTACACATTCTATTTACTCTTACTCATGCTTTTTTTTTGTATTCTTGTTCTTTTTCAATACACTTTATTAAGCTTTTATTACATTATTATCATTATACACTCTCTTTAAATCAACAGTTTTTTAATAAACTTTATTTCTCATCTTTGTACATTCTCAAAAAAGCTGAACAGGAAAAAAAATCATCTGCACACTCCATTCTAATATAAAAAGACACCCCATTTCCTATAATTGCATTCATTGTCACCTCTTTTACACTTTTGATCAAATTATAGCAAGACACCATTCCAGACACCATTCCAGACACGTTTAACAGATTTTAAATTTCTGTTCGCTCTTTGTAAGAAACTTTGGAGAAGAAGCATTATTGGATTGCAGTTTAAGTGAGAAGAGGCAACCCAGTTCAGATGCGACAGCTGTGGAAAGGGAGTGCTTCAAGAAGACTTCATATTAATTAACCTACTATAAATGAGATTGGAAACGTTCAGTTTTCAAGATTGTTTTAATCTCAAACCAGCACCAAATTCCTTTCTGAAATCTGTGTAGTTCATGTTTCTTTGGTTAGAATAGAATAGAATAGAATAGAATAGAATAGAATAGAATAGAATAGAATAGAATAGAATAGAATAGAATAGAATAGAATAGAATTCTTTATTGGCCAAATGTGATTGGACACACAAGGAATTTGTCTTGGTGCATACACCAAGTACATAAAAGAAAAGAGACATTCATCAAGGATCATAAGATACAACACTTAATGATAGTCATAGGGAAACAGTCAATATAAATCTTAAGGATACCAGCAACAAGGTTACAGTCATACAGTCATAAGTGGGAGGAGATGGGTGATAGAAACCATCAGAAGATTAATGTAGGCAGAGTAGCAAGTGGCCTACTCTGTTTTCCCCCCTTTACATAGGGAAAAAATAATGGTGTTCTTCCAAATGTCCAATAGAGATGTAGTCTTTATAGAAATAGTCCTTGGATTATGATGGCAATTGAGACCAGAATGTCTGCCCTTAAGTGACACAGTCATAAAGTACAACAGCAACAGCTATCCTGGCAGCTCCCACTGCCAACATTCCAATGGGCATTAGGCAAGAATTCTCCCTGATCCAAACCATTCCCATCTTAGTCTCTCCCAGCTCCAAACCTCAGTAAGGTAAGGGATTGCCTCCTCTGCCTCCTCTTCAACTCTTCCCACCTGCCTATCTCCCCATCTCTGTCTTTTTGAACAGACTGCAGAACAGCACTCTTTGGCAGCAGCATTAATGCAGAAGTCCCTGGACCTTAAGCAGCCTGTGACAGTCACCTCCCACTCCTGAGCCTCTTACTTCAGCCCCAGTGCTACTGCCCTAGTTCTCTGTTACATTTTATTCTGTGCTGTTATAAATCACTATCCCAGCATGGCCAAGTCATGAGACAGACTGGGAAAATATTTCAGCAGCATTGGTTGGGCAGGGGGTATAGCTTTCATAGAACATAGAATCATAGTTTACACATGTACCACCTCTCCTGCAAGAGCTGCATTGGCTGCCAATTTGCTTCCGGGTGCAATTCAAGGTGCTGGTTTGTCACCTTTAAAGCCCTTCATGGCTTGGGACCAGGTTATCTGAGGGACCATCTCTTGCCGGTCACATCTACCTGACCCATCAGAGTGGGGAAGCAGGGAATGTGTGGGTCCCATCACTGAGGGAGATATACCTGGTGGTACCCAAAGGAAGGGCCTTCTCTGTGGTGTCTCCCTCTCTCTGGAACATCACTCCCCTGGAGATTAGAATGGCCCCCCACTCTAATTCTTCTTGAAGGTGCTGAAGACCTGGTTCTGCCAGTGGGCCTGGGGAACCCAAAGTGGGATGGAGCCCATTAAATGGCTCATGCAGTTGGCTGTCGTGGGAGGTGGGGGGAGGGGGTTTATTACATTAATTAATTTGATTTTTATTAGTTTTACTGTTTTTTAAATGTGGTTTTTATATTTTGTAAGCCTCCTTGAGTCACCATGGGCGAATAGGCGGCAATATAAATCTAAATAATAATAATAATAATAATAATAATAATAATAATAATAATAATAATAATAATAATAATAATATTGGTCAAAGACTCCTACAAGTAAAGCAGGCTGTGGAAGAAGAAAAACACAGCTTGAATGATTACATCCAGAAAAGAGAAGAACCAATGATTAAGGAAGTAAATAAAGGAGGCCTTTTAAAGGCAACTAAAACAAAAGCAGAATATAAGAAAGAAGTAATTGAGCAGCGAGCTGAAAATTGGAAAAGCAAAGCTCTGCATGGCCAATACTTGAAAAGTACTGAAGGCAAAGCTGACCAGAAACTAACTTGGAACTGGTTAAGAGCAGGAGTACTGAAAAAAGAAACAGAAAGCTTTATTTTGGCAGCTCAAGAAGCTACCAACTTCATGAAGCTGGTACATTTTGCCTTCATGAAGCTACAAACTTCATGAAGGCAAAAATTCAACATGTTACCATCAACAGCAAATGCCGCCTCTGCAATGAAAAAGAAGAAACAGTCAACCACCTTATCAGTGGATGCAGCAAAATTTCACAAACTGACTACCTACAATGCCATGACTGCGTTGCTAAGATCATTCAATGGAAATTGTGCCAGAAGTTTGGATTTGAGTACAGCAAAAACCACTGGGAACATCAGGTTGAGAAAGTTTTAGAGAATGAGAAACTCAAGATCTTGTGGGACTTTAGATTCAGACTGACAGGCACTTGGTCCACAACACACCTGACATAACAGTAGTTGAAAAGAAAAAAGTATGGTTCATTGACATTGCAATACCTGATGATGCACGGATTGAAGATAAGCAGCAAGAAAAAAATCACAAAGTACCAGAACTGTCAAATTGAAGTTGAGCGACTGTGGAAAAAGAAATCATGTGTTGTCCCAATTGTAATTAGAACCCTTGGAGCAATACCCAAAGCGCTATCCCGCTATTTAGAAATTCTAAATTTACCGGACTTGAATATTTTGACTCTACAAAAAACCACCTTACTCGGAACAGCTTACATCCTCCTACGTGTTGTGGCCCCGTCCTCTGAGCCTATCCCATTGGAGGAAGGAAGCTCTGAGCAGGAGGAAGAGGAGCCAGCCAGATCTCCCAGCTCCCCCCCCCCTCTGGCACCGTCTCAGGTGCCAGCTGAAAGAGAGCCAAGCAGTGGGGAAACAGGTGTCTCAGATGAGAGTGAGGGAGAGACGTCATTCCTGGATGCACGCCAAAGAAGGCGAGAAAACGATTACTGCAGCTGCGGAGACGTATGAGGGAGTAGACCTGAGTCACGGGACTGGAGTCACAGGATCAATGAGTCACTGGACCACACTCAGAGCCTATATAAGCCAGGAGGGTGGGTCCTGATTTCTGTGATGAACAAATTATACTATTTGGTTAGGCATTGGAGTTTACAAGCTGAAGCTGATCAGAGACTTTGCTGAATATTTGTGGTGCTTTTCTTTCTGTATACTATTAAAGTCCTTGGCAGACGGTGTGCATATCGCTGCTAAGTTTGAGATAAGAACTGTGGAGTGTGCCAAGTGCTTCCTTAACCCTCAACTGGCTGTGTTTTTGTGGGTCTCTGAAGGGGGGGACAGATCATCTTGTTCATCACCCCAACTCCATCGTTAACCCACGATGGACCAACAGCTGCAGCAGCAGGTACAGCAGATGCTGGAGGCTAATCAACTTCTGCAACAGCAAGTAGCACAGCTAACTGCACAGCTTGCTTTGGGAAATGCTCCTGTAGCAGCTCCACCTGCTCCCCTTCCCCATCCAAGATGCCCAGTGAACATGCCAGATAAGTTTTCTGGGCAGCAGGAAATGTTCCCGGCCTTCTTGGGACAGTGCCAGCTGTACATGGCAATGCGGCTGGAGGATTTTCCGGATGACCGGGTTCGGGTGGCCTTTATTATCAGCTCCCTCTCTGGCACTGCCGCCCAATGGGCCATGCCCCTGTTGTTGCAAGACAGCCCCTTGCTTCTGGACTATCAGGGCTTTTTGCAACACCTGCGCACCATGTTTGAGGACCCCCTCCGGGTGCAGACGGCAGCGAGGCGCATCAAGGACCTCCGCCAAGGCAAGCGCCCCCTGCAGGACTATATTGCGCAGTTCCGATTGCTAGGCCAGGATTCGGCCTGGAATGAGGCGGCGCTGATGGATGCCTTCCAGGACGGCCTCTGCGATGAGATGCAGGACGAGCTGGTTCGGGTGGAGGCGCCACAGACCCTGGACGCACTGGTGACCCACTGCCTGTGCATCGACGCCCGCCTACAATGGCAACGGCCCCGTAGGGCTCTTCCGGAACCACCGACAGTGCCAGCACCCCCGCGTTTCGTACCGACAGTGCCCCGGACCGTACCGCGTTTGGTGGCGATGGCTGAGGAGCCCATGGAGCCCGGAGCAGCCAGACCTCAACTGACGGCCCAGGAGCGGATGCGGAGACGCCAAGGGGGGTTGTGTCTCTATTGCGGCGAGGCTGGACATTTCGCCACCTCGTGTCCCCGGAAGCGGAGTGGACCACTCAAGCCTGTTCCGGAGCCTCGGCGTGACCAGCCGGGAAACGGGTCAGGCCTGGCTTAGGGGAAACTCTGGGTCAGGCAGGTGACCATGCCCCGCCGGAGGCGGCGGCTGTGGACTGTGAGCCCCCTCGGCACCTGATTTTGAACACCCGGGTGTTGTTGGCTAACCGGTCAGAGGGGCTCCAGGCGCACGCGCTGGTGGACTCGGGGGCCACCACGAACTTTATGGACCAGGCCTTTGTGGCCCATTACAAGGTTCCCTTGGTTCCAGTGAACCCTCCGTTGAGGGTCGAAACTATTGATGGGTGGGAACTTGTGGCGGGCCCCATCAACTTCGCTACTCAGCCCTTGCTCCTTGCCATTGGGAACCATGAGGAGGTGATCCAGTTTTATGTGATTGCGGACCTGCACTTCCCCTTGGTCCTGGGGATGGCCTGGCTTCGGGCGCACGACCCTCAGGTGGCGTGGTCGAGAAATGCCATCTCGTTCCCAAGCCTGCAGTGTGTCGACCACCTTCGCCACACCTGTGCCGGCCAGGACGTATCCGCCCCGAACGTCTCCTTGCCTCCGGAGCTGACATCCTTTGCCGACGTGTTCAGCGAGAAGGAGGCGGATCGCTTGCCCCTGCACCGACCCTACGACTGCGCAGTGGACTTGATGCCCAACGCGCCCCTGCCCTTGGGACGCCTGTACTCCATGTCGGAGCCCGAGCTGGCCGCCTTACGGGACTTTCTGGACAAGAACCTGGCCCGTGGGTTCATCCGGCCTTCGACCTCCCCGCTCTCGGCCCCAGTCCTCTTCGTGAAAAAGAAGACGGGGGACTTGCGCCTGTGTTGCAACTACCGGCGCTTGAATGCCATCACGGTACGGAATCGCTATCCCCTGCCGCTGATCCCGGAGCTGATGGAGAGGTTGCGGGAGGCCTCGATTTTCACCAAGCTCGACCTCCGGGGAGCCTACAACCTGGTGTGGATGCGAGAGGGGGACGAGTGGAAGACGGCATTTGGCACCCGATACGGACACTTTGAATATACCGTCATGCCATTCGGGTTGACCAACGCCCCCACGGTCTTCCAGCACTTGATGAACGACGTGTTCTAGGACATGCTGGATCGGTTTGTGGTGATATACCTGGATGACGAAAGTCACCTCCAGCATGTCTGCCAGGTCCTGTAGCGCCTGCGGAAGCACCAGCTCTATGCGAAGTTGGAGAAATGTTACTTCTTCCAAACTTCCATAGAGTTCCTTGGGCACATCATCACCCCCGAGGGCATCGCGATGGACCCACACAAGGTGGCGGCCTTGCGCAGTTGGGAACCCCCGCGTCGGGTGAAGGATGTCCAGCGTCTGTTGGGATTCGCCAACTACTATCGGACCTTCATCCCGGGCTTTGCCACCCTGACCGTGCCGTTGACCCAGCTCCTTCGGAAGAAGGTCCCGTTCCAGTGGGGGCCCCCGCAGCAGCAGGCCTTCGAGGTTCTCAAGCAGGCCTTTGTCACGGAGCCGGTCCTGAGGCACCCCGATCCACACCATCAGTTCGTGGTGGAGACAGACGCGTCCAATGTGGCGATTGGGGCGGTGCTGCTACAGGCTCCAGTGGATGGCGGCACTCTTTTTCCCTGCGCTTACTACTCCCGGAAACTCACTCCTTCCGAGCGCAACTACACCATCTGGGAAAAGGAGTTGCTGGCTATCAAGGCCGCGTTCGAGGCTTGGCGACATCACCTCGAGGGGGCCCGACACCAGGTGGAGGTGCGGACGGACCATCGGAACCTGGAGCACCTCACCACGGCCAGGAATTTGAACCAGCGGCAGATCTGGTGGTCGTTGTTTTTCGCCCGGTTCAACTTCCACGTCACATACATTCCGAGCCACCTCAACCAGAGGGCGGACGCGCTATCTCATAAGCCGGAATACTTTTGCCCCAAGGACTCCCTTTCCCCCCGGACGGTGCTACCAGCGGACTCCTTGGCCGCGGTCCAGGAACCGGTGGACCAGCGGACTCAGGTGCTGGAAGCGCAGCGACGGGACGACTGGTTGCAGTAGCGGAGAGTGGACGTCGGCCCCGCATCCCCATGGACCATGGAGGAGGGCTTGCTCAGGCACCGGGGTCGGCTGTACGTGCCCACAAGTCCGCTCCGAGCCCTCGTCATGAACCAGTGCCATGACAACCCCGCGGCGGGGCACTTCGGCTTCTTTAAGACCTTGAACCTAGTGACGCGGACTTTTTGGTGGCCTCAGGTACGGCACGACGTGCACGCCTACGTGACATCCTGTGTGCCGTGCCGACAGGCCAAAGCCGCGTCCGGCCCCCCTCCTGGACTCCTCCAGCCGCTGCCGACACCGGAGAGACTGTGGGGAGCCATCTCCATGGACTTCCTGACTGACCTGCCCCTGTCCGCTACGTTCACGACCGTCCTCGTGGTGGTGGATGTGCTCACGAAGATGGCACATTTCATCCTGTGCCGCGGCCTGCCCTCGGCTCGTACCATGGCTCGCCTGTTCCTGCAACACATCTTCCGCCTCCACGGCCTGCCGGACCGGGTGGTTTCGGACCGCGGGGCCCAGTTCACGGCCCGCTTCTGGAAAAGCCTGATGGCTGCGCTGGAGGTGCAGGTGTGCCTGTCATCGTCGCAACATCCGGAGACTGACGGGGGCATGGAGAAGGTCATTGGTATACTGGAGCAGTACCTCCGCTGTTTTGTCAACCAGCAGCAGGACAACTGGGCCGAGTACCTTCCCCTGGCAGAGTTCGCGTTTAACAACTCCCAACATACCTCCACCCAGATGACACCATTCCATGCCAACGTTGGGTACCATCCACAGTTTTTTCCATTGATCATCATGGACTCCCCTGTTCCTGAGACCCAGGATTTCCTTTCGGAGCTGCAGGCGGTGCAGCAAGTGGTACGGCGGCAGCTGATCCAGGCGAAAGAGGACTATAAACGGTTCGCCGATCGCGCCCGCCGGGCGACACCACCGCTGGAAGTTGGAGATCAGGTGTGGCTGTCCATGAAACACCTCCCCATGGACCAGCCGGTGTGGAAACTGGCCCACTGCTTTATCGGTCCCTTCCCCATCGAGGCGGTCATCAACCTGGTGGCCTATCGGTTGACTCTACCCCGCTCCATGCGGCTCCACCCCGTTTTTCATCAGTCCCTCCTGGTCCCTGAGACTCCTGCGAGCCTTCTCCGCCGCCCACCGCCGCCTGCCCCCCCCAACCGCAGCCGATGAGGACGACGCCTCAACGTATGAGGTGGACAGTATTCGGGACTCCCGTTGGCTGAAGGGGCGCTTCCAATACCTCATCGCTTGGAAAGGGTACGGGACCGAGGATTTCACCTGGGTGGACACGTCTGCCGTTCAGGCCCCTGACCTGGTGCGGGCTTTCCATGAACAGTTCCCGTCCTGACCCCATCCCGACCGTCAGACCCAGGGGAAGGGCCCTGCGGTGGGGGATAGTGTTGTGGCCCCGTCCTCTGAGCCTATCCCATTGGAGGAAGGAAGCTCTGAGCAGGAGGAAGAGGAGCCAGCAAGATCTCCCAGCCCCCCCCCTCTGGCACCGTCTCAGGTGCCAGCTGAAAGAGAGCCAAGCAGTGGGGAAACAGGTGTCTCAGATGAGAGTGAGGGAGAGACGTCATTCCTGGATGCACGCCAAAGAAGGCGAGAGAAACGATTACTGCAGCTGCGGAGACGTATGAGGGAGTAGACCTGAGTCACGGGACTGGAGTCACAGGATCAATGAGTCACTGGACCACACTCAGAGCCTATATAAGCCAGGAGGGTGGGTCCTGATTTCTGTGATGAACAAATTATACTATTTGGTTAGGCATTGGAGTTTACAAGCTGAAGCTGATCAGAGACTTTGCTGAATATTTGTGGTGCTTTTCTTTCTGTATACTATTAAAGTCCTTGGCAGACGGTGTGCATATCGCTGCCAAGTTTGAGATAAGAACTGTGGAGTGTGCCAAGTGCTTCCTTAACCCTCGACTGGCTGTGTTTTAGTGGGTCTCTGAAGGGGGGGACAGATCACTACAATACCTCAATAGTTCCTAGGTCCTTGGATAGGACTCGAGCTGCTGAGCTATTAACCAGCCTCAAAGGCTGTGAATCTCACTACAGATTAACCAATAGTAATAATAAGTAGTAGTAGTAGTAGTAGTAGTAATCATGGGAACATAAAGTGGAAAAAGTTATAGAAAATGAGAAGGTGAAGATCTTATGGGACTTTTGAATACAGATGGATCGTCATTTGGAACACAACACGTCAGATATCACAGTTGTCAAAACCCGAAATGTACAATTTATTGGCATCGCGGTACCAGGAGATGCCAGAGTCGAAGAAAAAGATCTGAAAAAATCATGAAGTATCGCAACCTGGCCATCGAAACTATGCAATTTGGATGAAACATGTAACAGTGATACTCATTGTCATCGGGGCACTTGGTACCATGTCCAAGAATTTTATAAGATACATCAACAAATTGCAGTTTCTTGCAATTACACCAGCAGAACTGCAAAAAAATGTGCTATTTGGAACATTGTATATCTTAAGAAGGTACCTGGTTGATACCTAGGACTCTGGCAGCAAACCATATCAACCATTAGCACCAGTGAATGGTATTTGTGATGCATTTTTGAATGTTCAGTTGACATTCAGTTGAATGTTCAGTTTCATGTTTAATGAATAAAGTAAATAATAACAATAATAATAATAGTGCTGGAAGAGACCTTGGAGTTCTTCTAATACAACCCTCTGCTCCAAGAAAGAGATACCATCTTGGTCAAATGGTTTTCCAGTCTAATTTTGAAAATCTCCAAAAGTGGAGCACACACAACTCCTAGTACACCATTTGTCTACTATTCGCCTCATAATTCCTCAAAGAAGTCAACTTTGGGGAAGTGTTCTGTTAATAATAGGTCATTGTTATTATTTATTTATTTATTTTGATTAGTTTGATTTATATGCCGCCCTTCCCCAAAGACTCAGGGCGGTTTACAATGCATTAAGCAATAGCCTTCATACTTTTGTATATATCTGCTTAGTAGGGCTTTCGGCCCCCACTCAGTGGTGTTCTTTTTATACAAAGTCAGCTTATTGCCCCCACAATCTGGGTCCTCATTTTACCTACCTCGAAAGGATGGAAGGCTGAGTCAACCTTGAGCCTGGTGAGATTCGAACTTGCAGTAATTGCAGGCAGCTGGCAACTAAGTGCTACTTTAACAGCACTTAGTCCACTGCGCCACCAGGCCACCTGTTACAACATATCCCGATACAGTTTCTTGATTTATTTTGACATCAGCTGTGCCTTTTATTTTATACCAAGAACTCCACTGCTCTAATAATTTTAACCAAGACAAGAAACAAGATGTCTGGCTTCCCAAGAGGCAAGGAAAATGAACAACGTATCTCTCAGAATTAAAAGAAAAACTCAAAAGCTCACAGGCTCATTGCAAGTTCACAATAATCACCTATCATGACAAAAACTGAAATAACCCCGGTTTTACATTGCAGGCGAATATCAATGTTACCACTTCTTTGAAATATCTTAATTAATTTTGAGCAGACCTATTACCAGTTATTGAGGCTTGCCCCTGAATTAAACGTAAACTGGTCTGGCATAAATTGAGTGCTCCCTTTGAATATATAATTGAATTTGCAGAACTGTGTGCTGGGGGTACATAGATATGATAAAAACAACCTCACATCACTACATCTAATTCAATAAGTAAAATAATGGAAGTGCACATGCCAATTAGCTTTTGATTTATTTATTTTAACAGATTCAATTACTGGATTTTTTTTCTGTAAAGTCATCCAATCTCAAAAACTCATAGACTAAAAGAATTCTAAACTGAAGGAAAAATTAAGTTTGGAAAGCTGGACTGATTGAAAAATGTGTGTCTACAAAACAAATGTAACAGCAATTATTACAACAAAGAATTTCTACTGCTCCAATAGAAATAAGGCAATGGTGTTTGCATTCCTGTTTTTCATACGTACATAACATTGGAACATTAATGGCTCACCTTGTTTGTTGGGATCTACTTCCAAATGCATTCCTGAGGAGACAAATCTGCTTCATTCTCTTGGGAAGCCTAGGTCAGAACAGGTGCTCTCTGAGCTTGATTATTTTCTTGCAGATGTTTTATTACCCAAACAAGGTAACATCATCAAGACTAGCACTGATGATGTTACCTAGTTTGGGTAATGAAATGTCTGTAATAAAACAACCAAGCTCAGAGAGCACCAAGGATCCCTCATTTCAATCCTGAGCTACAAATATCTTCTTATTGAAATCATATTTTTCCAAAGTATAGTGGAAGTTCATCTTGCTACAGTCTAATGGTCAAATGCTTACCATCACAAAACGCAGCCATATATTGCAGAACATTTGGAGAATGTCATCTAAAATGGAAGGGGTCTTTATTCATATTAGCTTGTTGCAGGAAACAGAAACAGGTTTTATTGTATCTTAAAACATGGGCAGACCTATAAATCAAGGACCAGATAAGTTCAGACATCACTCATATTCTTTGAGAAAAATACCTCTGCCACATTCCATTTTTGCAACACATGAATCCTTCTTCCTGAATATCCAAAGCTAATGGTGAATTAAAGTTTGACAATATAGAAATGAGTAAAAAGCATATATTAAACCAAGATTTGACAACCTGTTGCTTTAGAGACACAAGCAATTAATAAATCTTTCTCCAAGGTCCCTTCAGCTACAACTGCTAAAAACCATTGCTGTGCTTTCTCTCATTTTGAAGTAGAAATGACACATCAATTATAATATATGTTAAGCCATAAATATATATTAAGCCTTAAATTGTCAAGTGTGGTAGACCAAAATGAAATTGCCTTTCACCGAGACTATGTGCACATTTACCACATTATAAACTCCATAACTCCTGTTTTCATATCATTGTCCATGCTCTGCCATGTACCTGATATAGACAATAGATCTGGAATATATATTTGGGGGAGAAGGTAACAGCTGGAAAGCAGGAGGAAACACAAGTTGGTTTAAAGATTGTCAACCCCAGTCTGCTATTTCATGGGGATCTTTTTTCATTCTTAGTTTCAAAATGTTTCATGCAGTAGTCCTTATTTAAAGATTACATGTTCAGAGAACAATAGAATTTACAATGCTGCTGAGTGAATGGTACTTATGAAAAATCCTCATACTTATTGCAGCCACAGCATCCTTGCAATCATATGTTCGCTAAATGTAAAGGTAAAGGTTCCTCTCTCACATATGTGCTAGTTGTTCCCGACTATAGGGGGCAGTGCTCATCTCCATTTCAAAGTCGAAAAGCCAGCACTGTCCAAAGACATCTCCATGGTCATGTGACTGGCATGACTAAACATCAAAGGCACACGGAACGCTGTTACCTTCCTACCAAAGGTGGTCCCTATTTTTCTACTTGCATTTTTTACATGCTTTCAGACTGCTAGGTTGGCAGAAGCTGGGACAAGTAATGGGAGCTCACCCCGTTAATCGGCACTAGGTGTTCGAACCACTGAACTGCCGACCTTTCGATCGACAAGCTCAGCAACTTAGCCACTGAGCCAACACATCTCTTGTTCACTAACCCAGTGCTTAATGCCTGGCTCACAATTACAACATCACAGCATCCTATTTTTGCACTTGAGTCAAAAACACTGAAGCACTTCTGGGTTGAAAGGATTAGCCAGTAACTGAGGACACCTAGTTGGGGGCTCGTTTCATGCCCCTGGCAGAAGCCGGACTGAAGGACAACAGCTGAATCCCGCCCTGCTCTTGGGTCTCAAACGCAGGGTCGCTAACCTCCTGCCCAGTGTTTCAACCACTTGAGCCACCATGCTCATTTACAACATCTTATGATCAAGCAAAGTTACGGGGGTCCTGCAGAAAACCACAAATGACAACCACATAGCTTCCTCACATAATGACGCATAATGATTCCTTAATAGTAGAAATGAAAAGTGCAGGAATTTCTGTCATTAAGCAGTACAGTCATATCAGCCATGTCAAAAACCATCAGGCACACAAGTTTATTGAAGCCTGGCATTCTCCCAGTGGGTTCATCAAATCAGTCTTGTGATTCAATCAGCTTTGAAATTTAATCAGTTTTGGATTCAACCAGTCACAAAACTAAACAACCACCTACAGCCTACATAAATAAACAAGATATTTCACCCCAAAACCCTACTAAAGATGTTATCTAGTTTGTTAATGAAATGTCTGGGATCTAAATAGCTCAGAGAACAGACCCCTGCCAAAACCTACTACCTGAGCTATGAATATTCTCAACAATTTCTGACTTTTGTCTTCGTTAAGTGAGGCCTACTATATGTATAGTACGGTTTCTCTTTCCACCTCCAAAGTATCTCAAAGTATTCCATGTTAAGATGCCTATTACTAATAAGATTCAGAAAATGATGGAGATGAGTTCTTCACTCACAGCATCAGCAGAATTTTGTCTTCTAGAACTGCAATGCAAATTGAGATAATTAAGGAAGAAGGGCTACCATTCTTGATCTCTTTTGCTGTTCATTTTCTCCATAAACAACTCAACTATTTTCTAGTTACTACTAGGATCTAGTAGATTCGCTTTTCTCTATCTCAATCAATATCATATTTCTTAACACATATTGATATGCCACATATTAATCACATTGATATAAACAGAGGTGGGATTCAGCCAGTTCGGGCCAGTTCAGATGAACCAGTAGTTAAATTGCTGGCTGGCCTGGCCCTGCCCTGCCACTTTCAGGAGTCTCCACATGTCCCATTTTGCCTCCCAGGTAAGTGCAGGAAGGCCTACTAGGCTCAAAATGGGGCATGAGGGGAGCCGCAGCCCCCCCCCCCCCCCCGCAGCTCTTTTTTGCTCCCAGAAGGCTTCAGGGAGGCCTACTAGGCCCAAAACAGGGCATGGGGGGTGGCGTGTCTCTCCTGTGGCCCGTTTTTGCTCCCAGGGGGGTACAGGAAGCTGAATGCTGCCTGTCACATCCACCATGGCCACACCCATTCAGCCAGTCATTAGGGCAGAGAATTAGTTTTTAAATTATTTGAATCCCACCACTGTATATAGATTTCTAAGAAGCAATTGCAAACTTTAGAACTATAGATTCACATGCTCCAAGGAAGAAAGACAATTCAAGAATTTTGTTCTGAGTTTAAATTAAAACATGGTTATTTCAAGCAGTGTTATCCTGAGCGCTCTAATCATAAAACAAAACTTGAACTGTGGCCAAAATGGCTGTTATGACTGACCTCAGATTTGCCATTTATATATTCTGAGACTGAAATCAAGGGTATGTTGTTTGAAAGCAACATCTTTTTTAAATTGTAAAAAAATACTTAAGCATTTGATCAAATAGAACACAACAACTCAGAACTTTCCAGTTCCAACTGGAAAACAATTAGGAGTAATGAAATATAATTAAAATTAGAAATTTAAGGGAAAGAAACAACTCAAGAATCTAATATTATGAAGTTGTAACTCTTCCATTTTTTTCTGAGCATTTTGTAAAATTCATTTGTAATACAAATATACCCATCCATTCAGTGATGCTTTTCCAGATTCCATTTAAAAAGTCCCGATTGCCTGGGAATATTCTATTTTTGTGATCACCAAAAACTGTACCCAACAATTTGTGTTATTATTGGTTCGATTTATATGCCCCCTTCTCCGGAGACTCAGGGCGGTTTACAATGCATTAAGCAATAGCCTTCATACTTTTGGCCACTCCCTAAGTGGTGTTCTTTTTTTTTTTTATTGAAAAAGTTTTACAATACAATTTTAACCCCACAATTACCCCCCTCCCCCCCTCCCCCCAACCCTCCCCACCCCTGACTTCCATTACATACAAATCATAAGTATATATCAATCATTATTAGACATTAGATATAGGTGAGATCCACCATATGTATCATAACTGTAACAAAAATAAGATTAATCCAAAATTCTATAAGAAAACTTAAAATTAAACAAGTAAAGTTTATAAAATTTATAAATGCCCCCTTAAAGCTACACAAACAGGGACTTCCGGTGGCGCCTTCCTCGTCGGCGGCGGGCTCCTCCATGCCCGCCGGCATCCCGCCGCGTTAGAGCCGCCTCACAGCTGGCAGGCGGCTCGAACAACCTGCTCCTCAGCGGGAGGAGCAGGCAGAGCTCCTGGGGGTGAGGCAGGGCCCCCTGAGTCGCCCCAGGATCGTTTCGTTTGTCCTGGGGAGGGCTCAGAAGGATGGCCCCCTCCATACCTCCAGAGAAGCTCCGCGACGGGACTGTCCTCCGCTAAGCAATTAGCGGAGCCAGACGCTGGAAGCAACACCACAGCGTCTATGGAGTAAGCTGAATAAGAAAGAAGCAAAAGAAAAGAAAAGAAAGAAGCAAAGATGAAGCAAGTATGGATTTTTAAAACTGATTTTTCTACTGATTTTTTGGAAGAGTAACGAGAGGAGGGGGGAAGGAGAGGAAGAGAAGTGAAAGTTCCTAAGAAAGTTTTTTTTTTAAAAATGGCGACTGGTCTTAATTGAAAGAATGCCAGAGTGATTGAAAACGGAAGCTTTGAAATGAATGCCTTCCTATGGGAGAGTCACTTAAAGTAAACAGAATTTTTTTTTTCTCTCTTCCCTTTTTTCTTGGATATCTTTTTTAAAGTAAAGTATGGCAAAGTGAAGTAGTATACTAAAGCCATTTAAAGTAAAATAAAGATGACTAAAGGAAGGGGGGGCTCCCCCTTGAGCCAGTTAAAGAATAAAGCTGAGATGATGCAATTGTCTGGATTGGCAGAAGGGGACTTAAAAGAACTTATAACAACTCCTTTATTGAGTGTAGTTGACAAAATTAAAAACTCACAGAAGAATCTTGTGGATTTGATTGCTGGAAAGCATGACCAATTAAGTCAAACTATTGTTAAAGTAATTTCAGACCTTTCAAATGTGGTGATTGAAATGGAGGAGAAAGTAACTGAAATTAGCAGTGAAATTGGCTCCCAGATTCAAGAAATACAAGAAAGGTTTGTGAAAGCTGAGATTAGTAATCAGACTACACAGAATGATATTATCATGCTTCAAATTAAAACTATGGCCTCTGCTATTAGAGTAAGAGGTATTAAAGAAAACCAGAGAGATTTAAAAGCAACTATTGCAAAGGTTCTTGCTGAACTACTAGAGCTTGAGGATGAGATAATTCTTGGTTGTATAGAGAAAGCTTACAGAGTCAACTCACGAGTAGCCAAACAAAGGAACTTATCCAGAGATGTTGTTGTCTACTTTACTGATAAAAGGTTGAGAGATGACATCTTACAAAGGTCCTACTCTGCCAGAGTGCAAGTAGAAGGTGAACAAATTAATATTTTTAAAGAATTACCATCGAAGGTTTTAAAGAAAAGGAAAGAATTTGCTTTCTTAACTAAAGAATTGAAGAAAAGTAATATCCCATTTAGATGGGACTTACCAGCCGGTATAATTTTTAGATATCACGGAGTGAGATATTGCTTGAATACTATTGAAAAAGCGGAACATTTTTATAAAAATATTTTTAAGGGAGCTTCGAAAGACCTTAAGAATAAGAAACAAGAAAGAGAGCTTGTAAAAGGTAAACAGAAGGATGAGACTCAAAGAATGAATCAAAGAATGTTAAAAGAACAAGGAGCGCAATCTGGTTTCTTGGAGGATCTTACTATGGACTTCTCAGATGGGAAAATAAACTACATCAGTGAACCTAATCTAGGAGCACTGGACCTTGAACTGCTGGAGCAAGATTCAAGAAATACTATTATTCAAGATGATCAGCAGCAGAGGTCCAATGCTCCGCAAGAAAAGGATGGTGATATCGAACAGCAGGAACCAGATTCTAACGAGGAAATTCGAGAGTTAACTAATGAGTGTCTTAAAGTCCTTCATCAGATGCAGTTGTTATCAGAAAGCTTGGTCAATCTTGGATACCGGTTATAAAATTCCTAAAGTTTATATGGATTTGGATTTATGGATTATAAAGTCTTCATCCTGACTTGGAGTTTCTTTTTTTTATTCTGAATTGGATTTAACATCTTGAGCAAGTTTAACAGAGGGCTGCAATGGTAGCAGCATTCTGTGATTATCCGATTATAGTTTTTCTTTTGGAACTAGCAGCGTTCTGTGATTATCCTATTATAGTTTTTTTTGGAACTTACAATCTAAGAGGAAGGAATGGAAATGAAAATATCTCACAACCAGAAGGAGTGAATAATAACGGGTGGCAGGATTTGAAATAGTTGTTATAAGAACATCTGGGAATGCAGCTGCTAGAACTTTTTTTTCTTTTTGATTTTTTTGTCATTAAGGTTTGGTGGAGCTGCATTGGGGGTTTTTTTTTTTTTTTATGTCGTAATAGAATACGTTAGTTTGAATGTTTCTACCTGGAGGAGTGAATATCTTCGTGGTTGGATGTTATCTATATAGTAGCAGTGTTTTGTGATTACCCTATCATGGTTTTTTTTGGAAATTATTATCTAAGAGGAAAGAATGGAAATGAAAACGTCTTACAACCAAGAGTGGATAACAAAGGGTGGCAGGATTTGAAACAGTTTTTACAAGAACATTTGGATGCAGTCTCAAGGATTTCTATTTCCCTTTTTTTCTTATTCTTTTGTTAAGGCTTGGTGGAGCTGCATTGGGGTTTTTCTTTTTTGCTGAAATAGAATACGTTAGCCTGAATGATTCTACCTACAGGAGTGAACATCTTCTTGGTTGGATGTTATTCATATAAAGTCACACGGGGGGTTTATATGGAATGTTTTGTTTTACTGATGGGGGCAGACAGAAGATGAAGAGTATCGCAATTGGATATAGGTGAAGAAAGAAGAATTAACTTCAATCAGGAAGAAGAGAAGACTGTAATTCGAGTTATGGAAAATTATAATAATATATGTATGATTATATTATATTGCATGTTTTTTCCCTGAAGGGGGGATTTTAGTGTTTTTGAATTAGGGGGAGTAGTTCGGATTAAACTAGCTGGCATTATCTAATATGAATAAGTAAGGTATAGAATTTTGGAGTGATCGAGTATGGTATAGGATTAGTAATGTTAGTAATGTTTTTCTTATTTTATTTTATTTTTTTCTTCTTTTTGTTTCTAAATTGGCTTAAATATTATAATGGCTATTCTTTTTTGGTGCCTTCTTTTATTATAATATTGTTAATTTTAGACAGATATTCATGTTTATAGGTTTCTCTTTGTATTATTTCATTTTATTTTATTTTTTTTCTTTCATCTTTTTTTTTTTTTTTTAATTCTTTTCTTTCTCTCTTTTCTCTTCCTCTCAACTTAGATCAGAATAGAATTGAGTATATAATAGTATTTGTTTTTCTGGCTGTTAAAAATTTTCGTTGTTGTTTTTCTTTTTAAGAAATATGCAGCGGAAGTCAGGGGTGGGATGGGGAGGGAGGGGCTGGGGTTGGGGGGAGGTTGGAGGGGATGGGAGGGGGGGTGGGGGCAGGGGTGAAAAAAGGGGGAAAAATTTTTTTATTGTAAAACTTTTTCAATAAAAAAAAAAAAAAAAAAAAAAAGCTACACAAACATAAAAGTTTTTTCCCCCTTCTTTTTGTTAAAGACAGCAGTATAACCAAAGTATATAAATTTATATCAAGTTAATATCTAGGAAACAATATAATATATATATTTAACATAGTAATAACAATAAGAATGATCCTTTATTTCTTCAAGCTCTATCAAAAAGCTAACCAAAAATTCTTGATTTAATACTTATTCTAGACATAATCAACCCATTTTTATAAATGTCCTCAATCAAATACTAACTGATACTTCTTAATTTGATATTTATTCTGTACATAATCCACCCATTTCTTCCAGTCCCGAACAAAAACTTCATGGGTCCTATCTTTTAAATATGCAGAAATCTTTGCCATTTCCGCAAAATTAGCCATCTTCAAAGTCCATTCTTCTATGGTAGGTACACTATCTTTTTTCCAATATTGTCCAATCAGTAACCTAGCTGCGGTAATCATGTATAAAATCAATCTTGTTTCATTCGGTGAACAATCCTTAACTATACCCAACAAAAACAATTGCGGAGAAAATTGAAGCTTCTTTTTCAAAACATTCTGCATAACCCACCAGAGTTTAATCCAGAAAGCTTTCACTTTCCTGCAAGTCCACCAGATATGAAAGTATGTAGCATCCAAACAATCACACCTCCAACATTTAGGTTGAACATTTGGATACATACATGATAATTTCTTAGGATCTAAATGCCATCTATAAAACATCTTGTAAAAATTTTCCCTCAAATTCTGTGCCTGCGTAAATTTAACATTCTGGACCCAGATCCAGTGGTGTTCTTTTTATATATATATACAAAGTCAGCTTATTGCCCCCACAATCTGGGTCCTCATTTTACCTTCCCCGGAAAGATGGAAAGCTGAGTCAACCTTGAGCCTGGTGAGATTTGAATTCGCAGTAATTGCAGGCAGATGGCAGCTAAGTGCTACTTAACAGCACTTTAGTCTGCTGCGCCACCAAGGCTCCTTAATCCGTATTATTCCTCTCCAATATTTCATATTATATATATTAATGGTTAGTATTATGCCAGGCAAACATTACTAATGTAATGGATGACAGATTCTGTGTGGACTATCCGGAAACTTAATTTCACGCCATTCTATTATTTGAGGCAACTATAAGAGCATGTGAATATATTATTGCAATACAGTACCTTTATTGCCATCTGTTCTACTTCCAGACAGAATATGAATAATTGAAGTTCAGATTATGATCTATTAAGCTGTATATGATTTGGAGCAAGAAGATATGAACCATCACATTCTCCTCTGCTAATTTGCCCAGACTTTAAGATCTTGCAAAAAGCTCCTATTTCAATACCACCATAATGAAAGACTCATTTGATGGAAAAAGAAATAAAACATTAATAGCAGCTCCCAGCTTTAGAAGTCACTGCCAGTGGATGATGATGATGAGGTTGATAATGATGATGATGATGGTGATGATGATGATAATGATGATTTTGTTCCTCAACCAAATGAAAAGAAATATTTTTCAGACAGGTATTTCACATTTAACCTGATTTATCTTCTACGTATTAAATAATTTCTCACATATGTACTTAATTATGTTTCTATTATCTTTCTAGTTGTTTCATTCATGTTTAATTCTAACTGAATGTTTAATTCATTACCCAACTAGGTAACATCATCAGTACTAGAAGGCAGTGGGGTTTACTCTCTGCTTATATACAAGTGGCTTTCCCTGTCAGTATTAGTGGGAGTATTATTGATGGTTCCTTGATTACTCTGTTGTTTACTGAGTTAATAGTTCCTGGATTAGGGATATTGTTTACTGCTTGGTATTTACCTCCGGTTGCATGGGTGTTGCTTGCTGGACAGGAGGTGTTGTGATTATTTTAAAGAAACCTTTTTATATTTTTATATATTCATTGTATTTGCCTTTTCAAGCATGTACAAATTATAATAATTGTAAAGGGAAGTACCCAGCCATATGGGTGAGTACTTCTTTTTGATTTGGAGCTCAACCAGACACTGTCCAGGTGTGTTGGGCAGAAATGCACATATTGGCTAAGGAATAAAGTTACTACCGGATGATATCATGTTTTGCATATAAGTTTATTCTACTCTTGGTCTATGATGGTTTCACCAGACAATGTGAAAGAGTAAAGACACAAAAGCAAAGGTAGGTACAGATATCAATTTCAATTTCTTTCCCTTAGTCTTTCAGACAAATTCATCAAGTTTGGTTTGTCAAATTTGTGATTTCTTTTAAAATGTGTGTATTTTGGTTCCCATTTTTCCAATTTTACCTTGCATACAGAGGTATTAGTTTTTGCAATAATAAATAACTCATTTGCTATTATTATGCATGTCTGAACATATATTTGGTGAAATCATTCATCATTATACAAATTGCCCTTATACAATTTGATATAGTTTTAAAATAATCCGTGACTTGCATTGAAAAATATAAAAGGTGCAAATGTAGAATAATTAAGCCATTGTATGTATAGCAGTTCAGTCATGTGAAATTAGATTCACAGACAACTAGAGTGCTAGAGGTCCGTTCTACCCATCACAACTTACTCTTTAAAACCAATGAAATAGCCCAGTGGTGAAATTTAAAAAAATTTCCCTACTGGTTCTGTGGATGTGGCTTATTGGGGGGAGGTCATGTGACTGGGTGGGCATGGCCAACTTGACGTCACTCACAGCAAGGGGCTCTTCACCAGCCCCTCCCCTCCCAGCGACTTCTTGTCATGAATGGCAGGAAAATGGGGAAGCGAATATTCTGCCTACCATCCTTCCCTCATTCTGTGTTGAGATTGGGAAATAGATGACAGGCAGGAAAATCCCCTTCCCCGTTTTCCTGCCTTTCATGAAAATGACTCCATTCCAACTGCCCTCCCCGTTCCCCTCCCTCCTGGTGACTATCTTTAAGGGATAGGCTGCAGGAGCTCCATTCTGAATGGAGAGAGGAAAGTTAGCATTCTCTCTGCTGCATTTAACAATGAATTCTGTGGAATATTGAGCTGCCAGAAGAGGTGAGCAGCGACCGGCAGGCGTGGGTGGGGCCAATGAGGGGTGATTACTACCAGTTTGGCAAACTGACTCTAATAATCCCTAGTGGTTCACTCGAACCAGTCCGAACCGGTAAGATTTCACCCCTGAAATAGACCCATATCTGCAATTTGACATAGGAGTATCAATTAGGAAAAGTCAGCATTGTGCTTTGTTTCCTAGCTATGACACATAGCAAGGAATTTAGATAGCTGGCTATCCCCTTTACCTCATGTTCTTTGATAGAATGAACACAAACATCAAAACCAACAGCTTCCTTACTCTGTATATAGTAACTGCATGAAAAAGGTGGTTGTTTTGACTACAAGCTGCATTTCTACAGGAGAAATGATATGGATTAGGAAAAGAAAAGAGCTGTACTGCATCCCTATTAGTGGACTAATAAACATACACATGCACATATTTTCACCCTTTAAGATAAGTTCTAATGACCCCTTCTTCTAATAGTTTCTAGAATATCTGATTAATTAGCTCTAACATGCAATATACTTTAGAGCCACCTAGCACTAATCTCCATAAATGTCAACTATATCTTTGTACATTGTTAAAGTTCAACAAAAATACTGATTGCAGGCAGTTCTTTTTTTAATGGCATACCATTAAGTGCAAAATTAAGGCGTACTTTTTAAAAAAACATATCGAAGTTATCTAGCAATAACCCCAGTGGGAGGTGACATGTGATATATGTAATGACACTGAACCTCTGTTATAACTGCAAGTTGGTATATATATTTCTTACCAAACCATTTAATCTAGTCTATAGAGATTTATGAATCCTTATTTGTGTTTTATCAAATGCATCCAATTAAATCTGTATTTACTAAAGACTGCATTCGTTTATCTCAATCTGATGCCCTAGAAATGCTTAGACTTCACATCAAGGAATTCCCTGCCCAGCATTTATATCATTGAGAACATTAGTACTTAAGGCAGAGAACATATGGAAGCCACCCAACTTAGGCAAGCACCCTTTTATTATGGCTTGAAGAATATTATGATTTCATTTCATTGATTGGAGAAACTTATTATGTTTTGCCAGCTGTTGTATTTTCAGAATTGTTTGTGTCATCAGAATTAATAGGAAAATGAGGGAATTTGAACATTGCACTATCTTCCTCTATTCATAAAACTAATAGCCTATAAATGCTTTTGGATCTTAAATGGCCAATGTATTTCTGATCCAGTGGTGGGTTCCTCCTGGTTTGGTCCAGTTCGGCCGAGCCGGTAGCAGCGACGATATGACGTCACCGAACCAGTTTTGCCTCCCCACCCCCCACCTCCGCGTTATTCTTACCTTTTATTTGGCCCCACCCCTAATCTATTGCTGCCTCCTGAGTCCCAGCTGATGGCTAGAGGGAAAAAAACTGTTTTAACTCTAGCTGCAGGACTTCAAAGGGCCGTCCTACAGCTGATCAGTGTTAAAAGAAAACAAATGAGTAGACCGGTGCCTGCAAAAATAAATGGGTAGACCTAGTGGTGGGATTCTACTTCGGTAGAACCGGTTGTTAAGTAGATAAGTAGTTAAGCAGTTCAGAGAACCAGTTGTTAAAACAAAACTCCTTTTGTTTTTTTTCCTCTTTACAAGGTTAATCCTGTAAGGATTAATTACAACATTTGGTGTTGTTTCCTAGTCTAATCTTTATTACAGAAATTGCCTCTCCAGCAGTATGTCTAGTCTTACTTTTACTTCCGGTTCCGAGGCTATTTTTTTCTTGACTTTCTTAAAGGGGAAGGGTTGTTTTAAGCTTTTTACACCGTGTTGGAAGGAAATACTCCCCTGTTGGAGTTCTTACAGCCAGGATGCAATGATCAGCACTTTGAAGAAACAATTGAATAACAGAGAAGAAGCTTTTAATGACAAGGAACCAAGATGAGTGACATTCAGCTAGGCTTCTTGGCTAGCTAGAAAGATTGACATTCAAACATGAGTTTATATACCCTTTCTGACTTTTGGTCTAAAACTGGTTTTTGGTGAAGTTTAATTCTGTGTTTAGTGATGGGATAATTTTCCCTATTCAGCTTTGTTTGGAAGGAAAAATGTTAATCTCTGTTCCTGAAAAGAAGCAGCTTTGGAAATCTGACTATTCGTTCTGATAATTGGTTTAACAAGCAACAGATACTCTGTTTGCTCCTTTGTTTCATTCTGGAGAGCTTAAATGACCTCTCTGCTAAAGAGTTTCACTTTATGAGTAAGAGTTGGCTGCTGATAATTACCACTGCATTTTAACTATTTTAATTCCTCAAGGTGCTCTGGCACCCTGCCCGATTTGTAACTCCAATTTGCAGGTATTTCTAATCTAATGATTGGTATTTAGGGCACCTTTTTGCAAGCAAAGAAGCTTTTTGTATTTTTGTACAGGTAATCCTTGACTTACAACAGTTACAATGGCACTGGAAAAAGTGACTTATGACCGTTTTTCACACTTATGACCATTGCAGCAAACTGTCATTAGGGCAAAGAAGCGATGCCACATGACCACCTAGACACGCTCACCCAGTCACATGAAGAACCGCAGTTGTGAAATGAGTGACACGGTTGTTAAGAATACTACTCCTTTTGTGCATATGGACTACTCAGAGGGCTGAAAAAGTTATTTTTGACTGGTCCGTGCACTTTTGACCAGTCCTTGAACTTATGACTGTCCTCACAGTTTACATTTTTCACCCTATCTTGTCACCACGGTGAAGAAAAACAGTTGTGAAATGAGTGACATGGTTGTTAAGAATGCTGCACGAGCAAAAATGTGAGGATGGTCGTAAATGTGAGGACCAATCAAAAGTGCGAGGACCTGTCAGAAATGACTTTTTTCAGCCCTCTGAGTAGTCCCTATAGACATAGCCATGGCCACCCGGTCACATGACCAGCTAGCCACAGCCACCCAATCACATGTTCTCCAAGCCACGCCCACAAAATAAGCCATGCCCACAGAACCAGTAGTAAAAAAATTTAGAACCCACCCCTGATCTGATCATATGGACATCAGTTATGTTATGCTGGAAGACTGCTTACTGGGCATTGACAGTAGTAAATGCTACTAGGTATGTGTAGAAAAGTAGGTCATAGGTATATAGCAGAGTAGGACCTGAAAATGCAATACATGTGTTTGAATGGCGATATTGGTCTGTGCATTTACTTTATAAATAGTGTTTGAAATTGCTTTCTGAATGATGTTGTGAGTGTGTGTGTGTGTGTCTATGGTATGCCTATGCCTATGCCTATGCCTATGCCTATGCCTATGCCTATGCCTATGCCTATGCCTATGTCTATGCCTATGTTTATGTTTATGTATAGACAGATCAGCCTGAATACTTGTTACAACCTGAGAAAAAATTATTGGCATGGAATTCCAAGAAATGGCCTTGGGGAACATCATACTTGCAATTTTGGAAACTGATGCTGTTTTAATACCTTTCTTAAGAGGTATTGATAGGTATTAAGATTAGCTATTCACAGCTAGATAATGGGATGTTTCCAGCCCCAAAAGGCCTGTTTTTCGCTCTCCCTAGGCTCCAAGAAAGCCTCTTGGAAAGAAGAAAGGCTTCAGAGGCTTTCTTGGAGCCTGGGGAGAGCAAAAAACAGGCTTTCCGGACTCACCAGAAGTCGGGAAACAGGCCATTTCCGGCCTCTGGAGGGCATCCAGGGGGATGGGGAAGGCTGTTTTCGCCCTCCCCAGGTTCCTAGAAAGCCTCTGGAGCCTGGGGAAGGGGAAAAATGACCCTACTGGGCCCACCGGGTCATCGCGTGCCAAAAGCGTGGGGAGCGCAGGGGGGTCACATGTGCATGTGCAGGGGGGGCAGGGCACACTGAATTATGTGTGTGGGCATGCGGGCGCATGCCCCCCCCACACTCCCCATGCTTTTGGCACGCAATGGCAAAAAGGTTAGACATCACTGGTATAGAGTCTCCTGCTTCAGCAGTGGGTTGGACTAGAAGACTTCCAAATTCCCTTCCAAATCTATTCTGATTGAGTCAAACGAGTTTTCAAACTGAAACATTTTCCTTGTTTCAACTGCTCTTTCCATAATCCTGAATTTTAAAGTTTAAATTTACTACATTCTTCCTAGAAGGAAACTGAGGTGTTTTCTCCTAAAGTTCCTTTTCAGCAAAGGTGAACAAATAATTTCAGATAAATATTTCTGTCATTAGAAAAGCCATGAAGCTTGTATGAGGTGAACACAAGCACAAGTCTACTTCATAAGATACAGAAAAATCATTTTAAAGCAGCTTAATCTTTGCCAAAAACAAAAAAACTATGGAAGCTATACTGTTACATTTTCATTTCATTGTTTGCAGTTAAAATTATGCAGCATGTTTAAAGCCTTGCAATGCTGTTTTAATTGTACATTTTCGAGCTTTATTAAGCACAACTCTTTTGAAAGGAGTTTTGGATTTTGAGTTCTGACCTATATTTTTCCCTTTCCAACATTTTCCCTTTAATATGGTGTTTTGAATTAAGACATAAAATATGCCCCTTTGTCAAAAGGCCAAGTCTGCATTTGCTTTGTTTATGGTTTAGAAAGAGTTTAAGGTGCTAGATTTCCTGATATAATTAAAAAACAGCAAATTATCTGCACAATTCACTAAAGGTAAAGGTGAAGGTTTCCCTATCCAGGCATTGTTCAACTCTAGGGGGCAGTGGTCATCTCCATTTTTTAACTGAGGGAGTCAGCATTGTCCAAAGATATTTATTTGTATGGTCATTTGGTCAGCTTGACTATATGCCAAAGCACATGGAACCCTGTTAACTTCCCACCCGATTGGTTCCTATTTATCTATTCACATTTGCATACATGGGAAGAAGCTGGCCAAATTACAAAAGTTCGCCTTGTTACATGGGCTCAGGTCTCAAACCTGGACTTTCCAGCTAACAAGCTCAGCATCTTTAACCACTGAGCCATCACGTTCCCTTCAGACAACTCACTACAATACACAAAGCAGGCCAAAGCATTTCATGTGGATTTGTTGCTTAACATAATACAAAGAGAAGACCAAATTATAAACTTTCTTGGACCTCACTTTCTAAGCGCTCAATTCATCTGTCTTTATACTGATATCATAAAAACATTTGTTCATAACACATTATTGGGCTTGTCTATATTTTAAAATCTATACTGTATTTCCTGTACAAGTGACTTCAGTCAACTGAAACCATTATGATTTGGATAAGGCCTTTTCCAGATCCACAGAGCCTCCACTTGGATCGTCAATTTTTCTATTTACAAATATAAGCACAATATATTTTTTTTAATTAAAAAGAAAAAAACAAACAAACATACAACAGTACAATATGTACAACGAATAAACATAGATCAAGTCTTACAACTTGTATTTTAAATAATCACATCGGTAAGCTATATTCCTCTCTATATATATTTCTACACATTTACTTGTATAATAATATCTTAAATTCCTTCTTTAATTTACTCTTTTTCCTAACTGGTACTCAGTTTTTGTCTAAATGTTCCATTTCCTTTTTTGTGTCCCTATTTTTATTTTTTCTCCTTCTCTCCAGCCAATCGTACCATTTTTGCCATACTAAGTAATAATCTGTTTCTTCTTTTTCTTGTATCTCTTTCATAAGTTTATCCATTTCTGCACATTCCATAATTTTAAGAATTATTTTGTCTTCTGATGGTGTGTCCCCATGTTTCCAACTCTGAGCAAATACTATTCGTGCTGCCATTAAGATGTGTGAGATTAAATATTCTATTTCTTTCTCATAGTGCTCTGTAAATATTCCTAATAAATAGGTTTCTGGTTTCATTTCTATTCACTGGTTTGTGGTTTCTTCTATTTGATTCTTGATCATCTTCCAAATTCCAACTTCTTCTATTTACAAATATAAGCACAATATCTTACATTCCAAATATCTGATCCATGGCATACATATCAAGTCCCAACTTTTCTATTCACCAAACTTGGCTGTTAAAATCAAGGGAAACAGGTGAAACAGAAAAAAAGAAAGAAAGAAATTTGTACCTTATAATACTAACCACAGCTGTTTTCATAATCTTGCTTGATAATGATGAATAAATATTTTTGAATTAAGGTTGATTAATTAATTTGTTTAATATTGTAGAAATATTGTATATGTTATTTAACTTAGGGTTAGATATCAGTTATGTTCTGTTTGACTTAGAGTAAAAGAGTACCTGAATATAGATTTGTATCTGTGTTGAGGAAAGTCAGAAGTCTTTTTTTTTATATCTTTTTTCTTTATTACTCTTCTGCCTCCTTTTTTTCACATTTTACTTTTCCCCCTGTTAATTCCCTTCTCCCTTTCTTTCTGTTGTTCTTTTATATATTTTTGCATTTAAAAAAATTAATAAAGCTGTTTGAAAAAAAACCCTGATTAATAACAGGAACAACAGAGTCTCTCAGTATCGCAGTGGAAGCAAAAATAAGAACAATAAACAAGCCAATAACTTTTTGGGAAGCACATCTGTTGACAGCCAGATTAAGAAGCAATCGCTCATAGTTTCTTATGGCTGAAACACGCTCCTTTCCATCACTTTAGCTGTCCCCCCCCTACCCCCCATCTCTTTCCAATACATGTTTCTAATTTTCTCTACAACAAAATCTTTTAACCTTACAAGGAAAAAGATTTAAAATGGCTACTTGCACCTCATTCATCACAAGAGATTGTTGTACTGAGCCTTTTCTTCAAAATTGCCCTAGCCAAAAGCAGCTGTTGAAAAATTGCAGGTAATATAAAGTCAGGATCATCAGATTAGACCTGGCCATATTTCACTGTTACATGACACAAGTTCATTCTTCAGGCAATTAAATAATTTTTGCTCTTAACCATATAGAATAAAAATGCCTCAATATCAGTGGTAAAATCCAATTATTATTATTATTATTTACTATCAGTTCTGTGGGCGTGGCTTTGTGGGCATGGCAGGGGAAGGATACTGCAAAGTCCCCATTGACTCCACACTCCTGGGGGAAGGATATTGCAAAATCTCCATTCCCACCCCACTCTGGGACCACCCAGAGGTGGTATTTGCCAGTTCTCTGAACTACTCAAAATTTCCACTACCGGTTCTCCAGACCCTGTCAGAATCTGCTGGATTTCACCCCTGCTCAATATTCACAATGAACCCAGAATCACATTCAGATTTTCTGTTAGCAGGACCCATAAAGTATGAAACTGAGTATCTGAAATATTCCAATCTATATAAACCCAGGAAAAAAAAGGAAACAAAACAGAAGAAAAACAGACAAGTACCAATTCAGCTTTGTGAAGGAACAATTGGGATTGCAGATAAGAGTGATGCATATTGATTTACTTGCAAAATAAAGCCAATATGAAACTAAAAACATAAGCATCAATGTATGCCTAAAAAGAATTATTCTTTAATTGACATTTCTCTTCCACTTTTCTCCCCCACGGCTAGCCAATTATAAACCAGAAAATAAATGGAAACTGGGTCAAAATGATATCTGAAAACAAACAAATAACAACAAGCTGGCAGAAACAATTAGAAAACAAAACAAAATAACATTCAATTTCCATTTTTATGTGAACCAATCTAACTTCTGCTTTGTGTGACAAAAATCTGAATCCAAATACATTTAATTCCAAAATAACAGTTTCGTCTTAATTATATGAATTCTTCGCTAAAGAAAAAAATCATACAATCTGCAAACTTGCAGACGAAAATACATATTATGGGAAAAATGCATTCAAAATATCTATTTTGAGAAAATGTATGCTACTTAAGTCTCATTTTCATACATAGGAAAACAGGATTGAGCCAAACTTCTTACTGAAGACATATGGAATATAGATTGGAAAGATTCATTTCTCCATTTCCAAATGCTTGTTGAGGAAAAAACAAAATCTTAATGAGAGCAATACAACAGGGATATGCAGACATGGCACAGTCTAATTCTGAGTTTGGATTCTAAAAATAAACTGAACTTGTCTAGTATGATTTGTGGGACAATTTATGTTTATTTTTTCAACATAACAAAGAAGAAACAAATATGCTAAAATGAAAAATATATGGAAGAATTGATAAACCCTGCAGATAAGCACATAAATGTGAAGCATGTCAGGATTTTCAAGCTATTGTTCTTTGAGTATTTTTTAACAACTACCGCTTTATTGTATTGCAATGATATATAAAATGGAAAAAGTAGCAATTCTTCTGTGGAGAAATTCTACCCCAATTTTAGGCAAATGTATAGAGCAGAGGTGCAAGCTCAAGGCCCAGGGGGCCGAATGTTGCCCACAGGGCATTTAAGATTTGGCCTGCAGGGCTGCCCTGGAAACAACGAAGGACTGGCCCGCACTGCCTCTGCCAGTGAAAATGGAGCTCAGGAGGGCTGTGGGTAGTCGTGCCACTACAAGGGCCCCTGACATGAGTGGTGTTGAGCTGGCCATGCCCACCCTGACCATGCCCACTCAGCCCATAGAGGTCAAACACAACCCAATGCAGCCCTCAATGAAATCAAGTTTGACACCCCTGGTATAGAGGGTATTTATGCTAAGAGGAAAGTAGGCCTAAGGATGTCCCACTGGAATGGATAGAAATGGAAGTAGAAATATAAGAGAAATGACAAGGAATATAAAGGTCTCATATTGTGACTCAATCACAAGATGAACTAGTGAACATAACTCAGAAAATGCTTGCAATGGAAGTGTCAATGAGGAAGAAGCAACATTATGGACTGAATGGTAAAATTAAGACTCTCTCATTATCTTTTTAATGCCAATAAACTTTCTTCCCTTCAACATGCTATGATTAGGGCGACTAATGCTAGTCAACTTCCAAAGGTCATTGAACTTAATAGGTTTTCCCACTGCAAAATGATTTTCATGTAGAGGACTAATACTGCATGTTTTCCCTTCTTCCATTTGCTGCCATTATCTTGGTGACACGCTTTGCAGCATGATCATGATGTTCATGAGAAACCTCTTCATAGCAAGCCAAAATCCAAATAAAAAAACCACTGTTCATATGCCCTCTGCAACCTCAAGTACATCCTGACCAGACAGATATTTTCTTTTCTGATTAAAGAAAAAAATATATGTACCTTCGTTGCCATACGGAGACCCCTACTGAACTTTGTACTTGAAATAGAAAAAAATGAAACTTTGATTTTGGGTGTTCAATTGTTTTTATTGAAATAACTAGTTTATATTATTATGGAAAAGTAAAAAGTTGTGGTATGATGTTAATCCTTTATTTTATTGCAAAAGAGGGATTTGGAAGTCAACGCTTATTTTTTCTTTTCCCTCCGTCCCCCTCCCCCACTTCTCTTTCCCCTCCCCCTCCCCCCATGGTGTCTTGCTATTTGCTTTTGTATTTTGTATTTTATTCTATAATCTAATAAAATGTTTAAATACTTCAGGGAACTTCAGACTCGTGCTTGAGTCCATCTTCAGGGAACTGAAGATAGGCTCCAGAGCAGGAGTCCAAAGATTGGAAAACAAAATCTCTGGTCCCATTGACAGACCTAGATTGGATCCTGCAATCTTATCTCGGGATCCATATATTTATCTTCATTCATAAAATTATGTATAATATCTATTTTGAAAGCAAGTGTTTTGACCATTACTACTACCATTGATAACAACGAGTAAGGTGAGAGGATTTCCTTCTTCTGCAAAATAACCAATGAACTATTCAGTTAGCCTATAATGAACTCACCAGATGAAACATGGAGGAGTACTCAAGATGAAATAAGAGGGGAAAAGAATAATTTAAACCTGGCAGGACAATGAATCCAGAGGTTGCATTTGTTCAACCTCTGGATTCCTTGAACTAATATACATCCCTAACCTGAATGATTATTGCTCCATTCTTGTGATAGAGCAACTGGATAGTAAAAATATGTTCTTAGTCTCTTCCACACCTGATTGAGCAAATGAAAAATTCTTCTAAATTATCCAGGCTCTTCCATAGAATTTGGATTCAGAAAAATAAAATGCACATCCTTAATGTAAATTCAGCGAAGAAGATGCCTGAAGATATCCTGTTGATCAGGAGTTCAGGATCAGGAGTTCAACAGCCTGTGCAGCCTGTGCATAGTAAACAAATGCGACTTCTAGTGGTATGGTACTAATAGTTCAGTCTTACAAAACAATACAATAGGTGACACAGTAAGTAACCTGACAATTCAATAAAGAAACATCACTAACACTAAACACTAAATATAATAGCAACTCACTAAAATCAAAACTATGATGCTCAGTTGCCTTCAAAGGAGAAACATGGGCAATTAGATCAGATCTGTACAGCCTCCAGACTTGCAGAAAATATAAAAAATACCAAATAATTTAATATAACATTCAAATCAGCACTTGGTTTTGGATTTCAAAAATGAAATCTTTGACCAAAATTTTTTTTGCATATTTGCTTCTGAAAATCTTCATGCTAAACATTCAATATGATTTTTTTAACAAAGTGGAACCATCTACAATAATAAGGGCAAACTGTGTATATTACCAAGTAGTTTGTACTATAAAGTCTTGCCCACACTCCTTATTTAATTGGGAAATTTAATTCAGCAATAAAAGGACACATCTCTTCTATGTCACAGCAAATAATTTTCTTCCACATGTAACTTCATATGCAAGTCCATGTTAAGCTGGCAAAAGCCAAAACACCTTTTCAAAAGCATGATTTAATGGCAAAGGTTTAATAACAAGAATATGTAGTGAGAATCCAATTATAAGTGCTTTTTTCCAGTACAGAAATGCATGATGTAACACTGCAGTTTCAAATACAAGTTGGTGGATCATTAGGAATTACAAAAGATGAAAAGTTCACATACCTTTCCTTCCAATTTAGTTATGTTGGGAAATGTCAAACGGCAAGATATTTTTTTTTTTTTTTGTAAATGCATATAACCTGAAGTGTGATCTATCCCCATTGGACTTTAAGCTTCTAAAAATAGAGCAACGGAATAAGACACATAAACACAGCTACCTTGTGTTAAGGTTCCCCTTGATAATACTAGATTAAATTACATGTAACTGAACATTTAATGGCAACTTCTATTCTTGTAGATTTAAATTGGTGACAGGAACAGTTATGCCATATTTTAATTAGCCTAACAATTCTTAATTTATCTTTACCATGAAGAATATCCAAATTTATTAAGACATTTAGAACAAAACAGACTCTTTTTACCATATATACCACATTCCTTTTAATTTTTTTTTAAATCTCCAGGTTGGGTTTTGAATCAATTTTATAATTTGTGTTTACATAGATTTAAAAAAATGTTAACAATGTCCTCCAACTGAGTTATGTACTGAAAGCAATTTTCTAAGCAATATTCTAAAGCTGTGTGCATTTTACACATATGTGCACGTAATTTAACTGATATGGCAGATGAAACAAAAACTGCAGTGCAATTTATTGGACTCATCAAGGAAAATTAATTCACAGATTCTAGTGGAATCTACATTCAAGTAGCAACTCAACTGAGCGGGGTTGCCCAGATTAAAAAAATGCAGGGAAAGTATGCAGATCATGATTTATGGAATTTTTTCTCCAAACACTTAAAAATAGTTCCATTTTGCACCCATTTAGATTTACTGGCTGCTTCTTAACTGCCACATCAACTTTCTTTTCCTTCTGTTCATTTTTTTTAAAGAATTTATTCTGGTAACAGATAAACAGATGGAAAGATTTACCAAATTTCTTTCCAAGATTCTGTTGGGTGAGAAAGAATAACAGTGGTAACTCAATAAATTAGGTTTGTGAAGGGTTCAAATCCAAAAGTGATTCAGAACATGTGGAGAGACAAACACAATGCTTCTCTGTAATTTTTTTACAGCAATTCAATTTTTAATAAATTATACAAATTTATACTGTTCCTCTTCATAGTTGAAAATATTTTCATGATCCCCAAAATAGAATTATTTGGTTTTAATAAGTTGCAGAGGTTGCAGAGGTACTAATGTTAATTTCTCTATATCTGCTGAAGCATGTTTTGCCTTCAAATTCAAAACAATGCAAATTCTCAATAATTTTTTTTGTAGTATATGCTACTACTAAATATTCAAAGATAAATTGTAAGCAATTTGTCCAGATTTTTTTCCTTCAAATTGGCACTATATCACCTTTTAAAACTACCTATATAGTATTCATTAGTGGTTTGTGGAGAAGTAATAAGTTATTATGTGGAAGAGTGAGATTAGGAACCCTTTATTTATATACTTTGGCCACCTAATGAGAAGGAAGGACTCACTGGAGAAGAGCCTAATGCTAGGAAAGATTGAGGGCAAAAGAAGAATGGGATGTCAGAGAACGAGGTGGCTGGATGGAGTCACTGAAGCAGTAGGCGTGAGCTTAAATTGACTCCAGAGGATGGTAGAGGACAGGAAGACCTGGAGGAACTTTGTCCATGGGATCGTGATGGGTCAGACACAATTTTGTTAGTTTGTTGCAACTAATAACAACAAAATGTATGTACTTCAAAACTCTGCATATATATATATGTGTGTGTGTGTGTGTGTGTGTGTGTGTAGGTCTTTGGTTATTCAGGTCTTCTCCCGCGTAGAATTGGAAGTATCTTGGCGACGTTTCGACGAAGTCTCATTCGTCATCTTCAGGCTGGTGTTCTCGGCTTTGTTGAGAACGAAGCCGAGAACACCAGCCTGAAGATGACGAATGAGACTTCGTCGAAACGTCGCCAAGATACTTCCAATTCTACGCGGGAGAAGACCCGAATAACCAAAGACCTACATACAAACACCCGTGAAAACCTCAGAAAACATATATATATATATAATCTTAATCACATTAATCATTTAAGAAATAATATTGTTAAAAAGGACATCTGAATCTAAAGACTAATTTTCTATTTACAGAATAATAGAATGTATGATAATAATTTGAAAGAGACCTTCAGTCCACTACTCCTTGCCTTTTCTCAAGCTTCAATGTAGAGGGAACATCACCCAGTCAATAACAGCTTTCAAGTATTAGTAGTGTGGCTTCATAACTCCTTTTAGTTTTCTCTTTTTACAAGTTAAACTTTTAAACTGTTTTTCAAAATGGCTGGTTTCCAGATCTTTACCAATTGGGGTAATTCCATCTGAACCATTTCAGGTTTTCTGCCTCCCTTTTAAGACTGGTGCTCAGTTATCTGTACTTCAGAAGTAACTTGACTAGTATGTATTAAACAGGATGGAAACACAGCCCCGACTTTTTTTTTTCCTTGTGCACATATAATATGTGTAGAAAGGATTATTTTGCCAGCATAATTTAGCAAGTTTTGGATTGCAAATTCCTCCACATGTGCTTAGAATTTACTTGGCAAACTTTGCAGATTCTATCATTGTAGTGTTAATTGCTCTTTTTTGCTTATCTGTATTCCCCTTTGAAATAATAAAGATAAAAGGGACAGCACCAACTCCCTAATCTGAAATTAGCTAAATGGGGGTGGGATGGGGTGGGCAGGACAATAACTGCCTCACAAATATTCTTGGCAAAGGATGTAGGAGATGACCAGGCTGAGCTCAAGGGAGGGGTCAAACATGTCATAAGTAATGAGTCCCTTCATGCCTGCAAGAGATCTAAATCCAACCCACATTGAATGCCTTTCTTATCTTTCCCACTTTTCCGTTAATGGTCAATTGGCCAGATTAATGTCAAGGGCCAGGGAAAACCAGAGATTCAGGCAGTTCAAGTGAGTATAAAGGTAAGAACAGAACAGAATAACAGAGTTGGAAAGGACCCTGGACGTCTATTAACCTCTTGCTCAGGCAGGAAACCCTATACCATTTCAGACAAATGGTTGTACAATCTCTTCTTAAAAACTTCCAGTGATGGAACATTCACAACTTCTGGAGGCAAGTTGTTCTACTGGTTAATTGTTCTAAACTGTCAGGAAATTTCTCCTTAGTTCTAGGTTGTTTCTGTCCTGGATTAGTTTTCATCCAGTTTTTCTTGTCCTGCCTTCAGGTACTTTGGAGCATAGGTTGATTCCCTCTTCTTTGTGGCAACCCCTGAGATATTGGAACACTGCTATTATGTTACTCCTAGTTCTTCCTTTCATTAAACTAGACATACCCAACTCAGAGATGGGTTTCAAAAATTTTTACTACCAGTGTGTAGTAAAAATGGCTTGGTGGGCGTGCCATGGCTTGGTGGGTGTGGCTTGGTGGGCATGGCAGGGGAATGATGCTGTAAAATCTCCATTCCCACCCCATTCCAGAGGAAGGAAACTGTAAAATCTCCATTCCCACCCCCATCCATGGGAAGGTTACTGCAAAATCCCCATTTCCTCCCAATTAGCTGGGACTTGGGAGGCAGAGAATAAATGGGGGCAGGGCCAGTCAGAATTTTTACTACTGGTTCTCTGAACTACTCAAAATTTCTGCTACCAGTTCTCCAGAACTGGTCAGAACCTGTTGCAACAGGCACCTCTGACCCAACTCCAGCAAATATTCTTTATATGTTTTAGCCTCCAGTCCCCTAATCATCTTTGTTGATCTCTGCTCTCTCTCTACAGTCTCAACATCTTTTTACATTGTGGTGACCAAAACTGCATACAGTATACCAAGTGTAGTCTTACCAAGGATTATAAAGTGGTATTAACACTTCACATGATCCTGTTAATGCAGCCTAGAAATGTACTGGCTCTTTTGGCAACTGCATCAAACTGCTGGCTCATATTTAAGTGATTTATTGCAAGTTTAAGCTGGACGAGGATCACTTATCAATCAATCAATTTTATGTGGTCATAAACCACCAAAAGGATCGCTCATTAGGATTCCCAAGTTATTGACCAGATATATCATTAGTTTATCTTCGGTACTATCTGCCAGAGACCTGCCTTCCCTATAAATGTGCTAGACAGATTACACTGCCTAAAGTGATGATAAAATATGCTGCCAAGCCATCTCCACTTGCTATTTTTTCTATTCCCTGGCTCTTCCTAGTATTAGAAGGTAGTAAAAGCTCCCCAACAAATTGGATTTCAATGTAGACCCAAAGTCATTGCTATGCAACTACTGGATCTAGGGAATTCCTCTACTGCCATTCTTGGAACATTGAATGAATATGAATTGGTATATCTTTCTTTCTCTGCTAACTCTTTTAACAAATATTCAATACAAGCCTTTTTGGCATTTCATTGTGGTTTGAAACTATTGTCTTTGAATCCTAAAGAACTATTCGGTCTCAACTGGCCAACAGTTAGCACTATATAATATTTTCTGCAATCTGGAACCAGGTTTATTTATTTATTTTTATTTAGCGTATGACATCTACAGAGGTTATACAATCATTGATATACAAATTTAACAGTTCTGTTAATGTGGCCCAACATTGTACTAAGTTTTTAACTGAATCCATTATTTACTCAAGTTAATTGCTCATGTGCTTGTACTCAGGTATGTTCTCATATGCATTACCTTTAACCTGATATCTCTATTTCTGTACCTGTTTCTTTGATTTTTCTTTCTGATATGCTGGATTTTATGCTTGTCACAATTGAACATCATCCTACTGACTTGTTTGATTATTCTGAATTCTTTCAATATATTAGCAAAGCCCCCTAGCTTTGTGTCATCTGCAAACCTGGTAAAAATTTTTTGTACTTCAGCCTTTAAGTCAATCAAAAAGAGCTTGCCTTCTCTGCACAACTCTTGGGTTGATCTTTCTGGAAGGCATCATATGGTAAGTTTATTTATTTTAAAGAAGGAAGAATCCTACCTTTAGGATACCTGAGAACCCCGCTCAGGTACTTCATGTACTTAATAAAATAGGAAAATTCTATTTCTGCCTCACCCTCCACTACCCATTAATTTTCAATTACATTTGTCCATGTTCTTAAATTGAAGCAGAAAAACAATACTTCTTCTGCAGGGACCAAAATGTTTTCAAAATTGGGGGCAAGATTCAGCACTGTATTAGTAATATCTAAAAGAGTTAGCAAGCTGAGAACTAAACTTAAATAACATTGACTACTTAAAATTCTAAGTAAGTTTTCCTTCTCTAAATACAAAACACTTATAGCTCTATCTCTAAAATGTAGGAGAGAAATAAAGATTCTTCCCTAAAAGAAATGTTGGGTCAAATGTCTCATAAATCAATTCAAATATCAACATATTCTTGATATTTTATTGTCACATTTAACTTGAATAGCCAAGTGTACTATGAGTAATTATGTATTGCTATGAGGAAGGAAGGGAGGGAGGGAGGGAGGGAGGGAGGGAGGGAGGGAGGGAGGCATGCTTCTAGGTACATCATACCTTTGGAAGAAAAAAAAACCAAATCAAAACAATTTTATTACTGCAATTATTTTCTCAATACAGGCCCCCTGGAATTACTTAATTATGGCAATAAAGCTGTGCAATAATTATGTTAATGATATCCATTTAAAAAAGGAAGTTGTTATACTTTGAACTTCAGACTTTTAGAGTCTCATTAAATCCATCATTTCCAATCTGCTGAAAAAAACAAATGTGAATCAGGTACATTCTACAATTCATGCCTTGTCACAAAATCAATGGTTGAGAAGAAGTGAGCACACTAATTTGACTATAAATACCTGGTGGGGGAAAGAAAATTGTGAGATACAACCATTGACCCAAATTACGTAATTTCATAACATCTATAAACTCCCATTTTACAATCTTGTAATCCCTTAATTTGGGTAAAATCAGGGCAACTGGATGGAACTGAGCATTTACTGATCAGATGCCCTTCCTGACACCATGTGGAGTTCACAGCAGATATTTGTTCCTCATACCCCAAAAGAGAAACATCTACTGCTATCTAGGGTTTAACTCTCAATCTTCTGAGTGGGAGGCAAGTGTCTTCACCATTAGGCCATCCGTAAGATTTATACAGTATATTACCATAATTACCTTAGATCTATATATTAACATCTAATATGTTGTGTCATAACCATCACTGAACATTTTCAGCTAGTAATTTATTACATGTTCTTCTAATCATTTAAAACAATGCAAGAATGGAATGTTGAGGATGAATTATCTCATTGTCTTAAGTCCTGTTTTAAAAATAAGAGTATGAATTATTTTACTTCCATGGCTCATATTTACACAGGATATCTGCTAAACTTCCCAGGTTAAGACTATCCTAAGCAAATTCACTTCATAGGGTTGTAGAAAAGAGTATTAAATATGTGTTTGCTGCCAAATTATTAATAAAAATAATAAAGACATGATAAAAATAAAATAATAAAAAATATCCAAACATTAATTACATAATTAGAATGCCAAAAAAGTGTTACATCAAACTTTTAAAGACAAGAAGAAATCAAAGCTAATAAATAAATTTTAATTGAATGTTGGCAACTATCTGAAATTAATCTAATTCTTATTGCTGTTTAAAAATAAAATTGTCCAAAACATCTTATAGCATAGTGTATCCATTTCTCCTAGCAATGACTCATGGGAAATTCAAACCATTTGGTCAAGAGGACAGGAATACAAAAACAAAAGGAAACAAAATTAAAACTGCTGTTGACGAAATAGTCTGTAACCCAACTTGTTTTAATTCAATTAAATGACAAACGTGTCAGTCATTTAATCTCAGCTTTCAAGTGAAAGAATAAAAAACATATATAACCTCAATAGCAATTGATTGTTGTTTTCGTCTTAGTTTTGGAGGGGTGTCAAGGGAAACTCCACCTTGACTGGGACTTCGTGTGAGTCACAAGTAACAGTCAAACTGTATTAAAAATCTATGAGATGCCCATCTTTTAAAAATGCCACATGATGTTAATTGGGCAGTGTTGCACTGAACTAGGAGCTGAAGTACTGAAAAACTTATATTATGTGCACACATGGTTTATCTATTCATTTCTGTCATACTGTTCTGTTATTGATGTAACATTCAAGACAACTAACAATGATCAGAAT
This sequence comes from Masticophis lateralis, assembly GCA_030761175.1. Lineage (NCBI taxonomy): Eukaryota > Metazoa > Chordata > Lepidosauria > Squamata > Colubridae > Masticophis > Masticophis lateralis. Next base: position 185,075,902 of record JAUDYJ010000003.1, read on the forward strand.
TCTCACCAGATAAACTACATCATTCATTCATTCACTCACTCTCACTCTCTCTATCACACACACACATACACACATTTTCATAACAATAAGCAGGCATATACAGTAGTCTAAATAGACTACAATAAATGAAATTTATATTCATTGTGGGGGGAAAAAATATTATGAAGACTAAATGTCTATGGAGATTCTTAGTCATCCAGGTCATGGTTGTCCCAAAGGTACTTTTTAAAAAGCAACTAGACTTTGTTTTCCTTGAAGATGTTTTGCTTCTTATCCAAGAAGCTTCTTCAATTCTTCAAAGAAAAACAAAATTGAGTTGCCTTTTGAAAAAGCACCTTTGGGGCAATTAAGAAAATCCTTTCTTCTACACATCAATAATATCTGCGCCATATAACAGGGACTTTCCATTATGTCTCAAAGTGCAGTCAGGCTCATATGGAAAAATATAATGCCTAAATTAGCCTGTGTCTAAATCTATAATGTTTCAAAGGTCATCAACAATGTTCCTGCAATATATACATTAATAAAAGGTTAAACTTCTGTCTTTGAACCAAAGTCTAAAAAAAATGCAGAGCATTTGTATAATGCTACCAGTCTTTAAAGTACTTCAGGCTGTGCTTTCATGTTTATTATAATTTCTTTGTTCTGCATTGCTTTCTTATTTTTATCTGTTTGTTTACACACATTTGCTTGTTCATATTTTAGAGTTAACTGATGAATTTCAAGTAAAGCCTGAAACAATTTGTAATATTTATAATCTGTTTGGAACTCATCAAGCTACCATAATGTGTTGTCAGACTTAATAAGAAGGCTCGCAATGAAAAATATAGGCTCATAATTTCTATGATCTTCTGTCATCCAGTAAAGAGTTGTGAAGAAAAGATGATCTGCCCAATTTAGGAAAACATGAAGATATGGTGGTCTCTTGTATATATCCAGATGATTTTCTTCTGTCATGGCGCACAGTCTCTTAATTCTTCTATCATCACTTGCTGTTGTGTACCTTTTCCTGCCTTTACCAGTGTGGTTTTGTAGTCTCCTTATACCTCTTCAAAAACTTAGAAATGCCACCTTTGGTTAAGTTGCCACCAATCTTTCTTCTAATTTCTTTATAACTATAGTCTTGGTCACTTAATAATACTATTTTGCATCGTTTTCTGGGTGACCAGTAAACTCTTTGCACCATTACTTTAATTTTATTACATTTTACAAGCTCACTAAATGAAAGAATACGAAAAAACCCAACCAATTTGATAGTGATCACATAACACACTGACAAATGTCTTCCTCTCAGCTTCAATACATGACATCAATAACTGAATCCTACTGTGATCTGATTGGCTCATTGCCAAAACAAGATGACACATGATTGGCTCTCTAAACACTCGTGCTCATTGGCTACAATCAGATGAAGGAAAGCTACCTGATATCAACCTAAGCAAATTGTGCTTCCTTTTTCTGGTTATTTGGCTATAACTTTTCATATAATACAGGTAACTGAACAAGCCTTGTTGCATTACTTTCTTAATTAAATTATCTTTCCATTGATATATAATTTTATGGTACTGCTCCAAAAAAAAAAGAAGTGGTGTTATTAGCCATTAAACCTCAAAAATACATTTTTCCCAAAAAGTTTCTACAACATTGGCCACTCCTATAAATGGAATGCTGTTACCTTCCCATTTATCTACTTGCATTTGCATGCTTTCCAATTGCTAGGTTGGCAGAACTGTGAAGTCACCATAGATCAAAACAGCTTCTACTTCATTTGTGGAGAACTTAATAGATGTTTGATTTTCAATTGCTAAAGACTTGATAAAAATTTTAAACTACGTGTAGTTCTTGCTATGGTGGCTCCAAGGACTTCTTCCACATACTAAAAGGTTGAAAAGGAACAGAACATTAAAAATTTGATTAGTACCATAGTAGTTCCTATGCAAGTGCACTGAACAGCCAACATCTACAGCTCCAAATACTGACCAAAAAGAATTGGAAAGAATACAAGAAGGAATTGAGGGGGCTTGTATGGAAAAGACAGGCGTACTTTCTTTGGAATATTTACTTGTTTTCTGCAGAAGTTAAACTCATGCTTAAAACACAGATGCTTTTGCTGTTTTATTTGGAAGCAATAAATTAGTAGTATCTCTTGCATTACAAAATGAGCATGTATCTATTCTAGGTTTACTAGTTTTATTCAAATGTAGTGGGACTACCATAGCCAGAATCCCTAGATCATTAGCTGTTCTACCTGTCAATTTGGGAGCTATCTTGACAAATCCAGCACAAAGTTGGGAATCCTAATTTACCTGAAGCTCTAGTTCTCTAGTTAGTGCTTGCAGATATTACATATTTAACTTTTCAGAATAACAGTATAAAGAGTTGCAAAGGACCTTGGAGGTCTTCTGGTCCAACCCCCTGCTCAAGCAGGAGACCCTATTTCACTTCAGACAAATGACTGTCCAATTTCTTCTTAAAGACTTCCAGTGATGGAGCACCCATAACTTCTGAAGGCAAGCCGTTCACTGAGTAATTGTTCTCACTGTCAAAAAATTTCTCCTTTGTTCTAGATTCTTGTTCTCTCCTTGATGAGTTTCCATCCATTGCTTCTTGTCCTGCCTTCAGATGTTTTGGAGAATAGGTTGACTCACTCTTCTTTGTGGTACCCCCTCAAATATTGGAAGACTGCTATCATGTCACCCCAAGTCCTCTTTTTCATTAAACTAGATATACCCAATACCTGCAACCATTCTTCCTATGTTTTAACCTCCTTTTCTCCAATTTATCCATTCATTCACAGATTTATGTACATCCCAATAATAATTATACCTAGAGGTTAATAAAATTGTACTTGCTGAAAGAGCTTTCGTGTTAGTATTTCTAATGTACATTTAATACAGCTACCTATGTAGAAGTTATAAATATCATAATATATACTAATCGTTAGTTTTTTAATTTTAATCATTTCCCATATAATGATGACAATATAGAGAATGTATACTTTTAATTTATCTTATTATCCCAATGGAGACATTGGATGGCTCATATCAGTAAAAACTCACAAACCAAACCATAAAATATTAAAAAAAAAATACATGATGCAGTTATGGAAATATCATACAGCAAAACTGCTGGGGGCACTAGACAGCAGCTACAAACACTGGTAAACAACCCCCCAAAGGCCAAACAGAAACAAAACAATAGTTTTCATCTGGTCTCTAAATTGTGGAGGCAAGTTACTTTGCACATTACAAAACAAGTCAAGGTTTTAAAGGATTAATGCTGGGTGTCCTTCCATGGAATGATTTTGAGCTAATCTAAAAACACCTTTGCACTTCTGCGTAATATGGATTGATCTACTGAGCAGAGTTATTATTGGCTCAGCTAATCCATCTGAAATAAGATTTGTGTATATGTGTTTATTTTAAGATTCTGTGGGTCCATTTTCGCATTAGAAATGTTTTGGGTTTTTTTTTTTTTCTTATTTTGCCGCTGGATTCCTGAGTTTCAGATCTTGTAAGAGAAATGTTACTGACTTAATGGTTTGGAAATTATCCCTCTGTAACCTATAGAGAACCAATAGAAGTGAAACTGACAATTTGGTTAGTTTCCCATTCCCCTGATGTTTGTAGGCATCAACTACAAACTGCTTGAATTGCAGAAATTAAAGAGGGAAAATAAATGGCAGTGTCAAAGCACTTTTGGTCATCCTTGGGTGTTCAGGGAAGAAAAGGATGAAAGCATCAATTACAGACAAAAAGAGTGAAAGAGACCTTCTGGATAAATTGTCTATATATGTCTTCCTTGGAAGAAACAAATTCAGTATCTGCACTTGGTTGAACATTACAGATTGAAAATATTTATTCCAGATTATTCCTGAATATGAACCTTGCTGAAGAAGTATCATCATAAATTTTGCTATCTGGAGGCTGGTTTTTTTTCCCCATACAGTATATATTTCTATTATTGATTGATTGATTGGTTGATTGATTGATTCAATTATTAGTTTTTCAAACATGTACAAGATAGCAGGTATAAATATGAACATGGACATGAACAAGGGAAATGAATATAAAAAAATGGAGACAGTAGAACAGAGACAGTAGGCACGCTGGTGTGCTTATGCACGCCCCCTTTACAGACTTCTTAGGAATGGGATGAGGTCCACAGTAGACAGTGTGGGAGTTTGAGGATGTAACAACGGAATTGGGTAGAGCATTCCAGGCACTGACTACTCTGTTGCTGAAGTTATATTTTCTTCAATCGAATTTGGAGCAGTTTACCTTGAGTTTGTATCGATTGTTTGCCCATGTATTATTGTGGTTGAAGCTGAAGAAGTCATTGACAGGTAAGATGTTATAGCAGGCAATTTTGTGCACTATGCTTAGATGGGACCAGAGGCAATGCAGTTCCAGATTGTCCAAGCCCAACATTTCAAGCCTGGTGGCATAAGGGATTCTAGAGGAGTGGAGTACTCTTCTTGTGAAATACCTCTGGACCCACTCAATCGTATTAATGTCTGATATACAGTGTGGATTCCAGGCAGATGAACTGTATTCGAGAATTGGTCTGGCAAAGGTTTTGTATGCTCTAGTTAGCAGTACAATGTTACCAGAGAAGGAGCTTTGTAAGATTAGGTTAACAATTCTTAGTGACTTTTTGGCAATTATACTTTTTATAAGTTGTATTAGTTATATAGCCTAGTTTGGGAGGCAACTCCATCTAACATTAAATACTAACATAAATATTAATCAACTAGAAGGAAACATTGAAAAGGATCTTGAACACATTATCTGTCTTTGATGAACAAATGTTTAAGAATGCAGGCTTTTAGCAAGTTACAGAAGGATAACATATATAGGTTCTAGTATTAAATTAACATTTTCTTTCTTTGCATATTGATATATAATGAAAGAAAGGCTAGCTAGATAAACATAAGCATCTTAAGAGTATCTTTTCTATTTCAACTCTTAAAATATCCAGCTTTACCCATTATTTCAACCACATGAACCTGAATAATTAAAAGTTCCTGACAATTACGATTCAAATAAACATCAACATATTATTTTCTGAACTAAAAAAGAGATTTTCTTATAATTTAAATTTTAGAATAGGTTTTAGTAGACTATGTATTAAAATGTGTGTACATGTTTGTGCATGAGTATCCTTAGATAATTGCTTACAGAGGCCACTATGAGTTGAGTAAAGCTATACTGTGTGTATGGTTCAATTAATTTTGCAAAATCTACAAAATTATAGCAAATATTGCAGGAAGTATACTATTGTAAGAGAAATGTGATATTGGATGAATAAGCAAACTTGTCATTTTTCTATTATCTATAAGGAACTTGGAGACAATGGATCTGATCAATGAGTGTAAAACATTTAGAAAATTTTGGAAATGTTGATAAAGCTGGGAAAAGATATTAAGAGATGACTATAAATGTGGGGAATCAAAGTATATGTAAGGTAAACTCATAAAGGTAATTTCTTAGAAACTAACTATATTTATAGAATAGTGTTGCGTACAAACAGTTGTTTTTGTTGTCCAGCCCATTGCTTCATAGAATACATCTAACATCTGAAAATAAAAACATCCTTATCCTCTTTGCTTCTGCTGTATTCAGTGATGATACATGATACATGACTTACGATCACAATTTGGGCCAGAAAAGTTGTTGTTAATTACATGATCATGACTTGTGACCTTCCAGGCTGACCTCCCCATTGATTTTGAATGTTGGAAGCCAGATGAGTAAATTGCAAATAATGATCACATGCCTCAGGACATTGCAACCATCATAGATAGTTGGCTGTGAATTGGTTGGTTGCAATCATGAGACTCCGGGGATGCTGCCATGGTCATAAGTGTGAGGACCAATCATTAGTCATGTTTTTGGTGCTGTTGTAACTTTGCATGGTCACTAAACTACTGGTTAGAGGTTGTGGACTATCTATAAATAATTTATGTTCCATTGAATTGTGGAGTGGTTCCCATTTCAAATGATCTCTTGGGGATATTTGTTTGAAAGAAATTTATCCTGAAATATTTTCATATTGCTTCACTTATATGGTCAGTGTGCATTACTTACTCCAAGGGAAATGGAAATTAAATATTTAGTAAGTGTGACCTAAAATAAACACACATGACGCTACAGCTTTGACAGACAACTAAAGCTAATCAAGTATAATCTGATTGGTTGTAGAGTTATGTGATTAAATGTTGAACCTATGAGAATGATTATTCTTTGAAAGGTGAGGTATGTCAACTAAAAATAAATAAACAAAAGCAAAATAATATGCTGTATCTTACTGCAAATATCCTCTGAAATTTTTTTGTATGTTGGGCCATCAGCAGAAAGAGACTATCAGGGTTTATTCCACAATGTTTTCTCTACATTTCTTTTTTTTTTAAAAAAAGTGAATAATAGTGAATAATAGAATTAGTGAAGTAAAACAAATCTCACCAATAAATTTTCAAATTTTCATTGAGACCCATGAAACATGGATGCTTGGGTAAATTTATTGATAATCCATGTATTAATTTAAAAAATTATACAGTACCACTATGACCATAGGAGTTCTGACAGTCATACTCAAGTACTGAGTTGACAGCAGGTTAATAAGTGAGTGAATTCCAGAGAATGGTGACAGTTTTGCTTTCTTTGACTGTAGAATAAAACTTCTTTCTTATTCTGGAACATGTAGTTCTTCTTTGATTCTATAATTAAACTAGTTACTTTCATTTAAAAACAAAGGTGACAGAGTATTCTCCAAGGAAACAGTTTGATGATGGACAAGAAAAAGAAATGCAAGTGATTCAATACCTTTTGCACAAAGGGAAGCAAATGAATGTAGTTCAACACATTTTGTTGATGGTAATTTCTCAAACTAGGTATTTATTTTCACATAGACAAAAGCACTTTATTATTGTTATTATTTTTAGTCAAGGCATATTATTTTCAAACTGCAGGAAAGCAGGCTTCCAAGCAGAAGGGCAAAAGGCAAAGATTATCTTGACTTTGTAAGTTGGAAAGTGAAATGTTTTAAAACATAAAAGGAGAAGACCTCCACAGTCTTCTGTGGAGTGATTTAATTTGTGGAAGCAAAAAATAATAATTCTGTATATAGCAAAATTAAGACCATAATAATAAAACATTGAACATTATCTATCACTAAAGAAATAAAGGCTATTTTTACAGACAGTACCAGTACTATGTGGTTATAAGTCAACTTTCACCTAAAATAATTTTATATATTTTTGCCGCTCCCTTTTATTAATATATGATTGCAATAAATATGGAAATCCCTGCAAATTTCTCTCTAAAACTTTTTACAACAGGCAAATTATTTTCTTCCTTTTCAACTCATATCACAGCCATTTTTCTCTTGCCACATTTACCAAGATTGATTCCTTAGGCATCATTTATCACATCAAAATCTCTTTTCAGATTTTCTTTCTTACTCTCTAAGCCACATATTTTTTTTAAAAAAAATCAACTTACTTTCTTGTCAATTTTCCAGACATTCTAAATTAAAGAGATAGTTTCTAATTGTTTAATTAAGCCTGAAGAAATTTTAACTCTCTAACGCCTTTTAATTTTTTCAATCCAATTGCACAGCCAAGCTAAAGCTTATTCATCTGTTCAATCACTCTGAACTCTTTGTGACCCAATGAACATCTTTTTTTTTTCAGAACCATTGCCCACAACTTCACATTCTTCACATTCTTGAAAGTGTATTATTCTGTATTATTTTATATTTTGGGGTTGGAGAGGGGGCTCTTTTGTATTGCCTTCAATTCTGCCTAACAAAATTGGTATCTCGCAGGAGGATAAGAATTTGGTAAAACAAATCAGAGATCAAGGTCAAATGCATATAAAAAAGTTGTCTAATGCATTGGTAGAAATAGAAACGGAGCTCAAAAACAGAGCTAGTAAAAGACTGTATGATAAAATGGGCACAAAATATTGGGGAACCAATAATGATGGAAACATGGGAAAAAATATGGGTCAGAAATGTAAAATTTACACAAGCCCAAAACTTGAGAGAAAATTTTTACAAAATGTTTTATAGATGGCACTTAGATCCTAAGAAATTAGCCTGTATGTATCCAAGTACGCAACCTAAGTGTTGCAGATATGAATGTGAGGATACTACGTATTATCACATATGGTGGACATGTAAAAAAATTAAGGCTTTTTTGGATAAAAATATGGTGGATTATCCAAAATATTTTAAAGAAAAAGATAAAATTTACTCCACAGTTATTCTTGTTGGGACTATACAGCAATAGAGACTAAGTTGCTCTTAAACTTAATAACAGCAGCCAGACTTTTGGTGGTGCAGTACTGGAAGAAGGAGGATTCACCTACTATTGAGGAATGGACTTTAAAAGTAGCAAATTTGGCAGAGATGGCAAAAATTTCAGCGTATTTGAAGGACCACTCAAATGAAAGATACGTACTAGAGTGGAGAAGATGGATTGAAGATGGATTCAAAACAAGTATCAGACTAACAAGTTACAAATAGCTTATGAATGAAATATTTAACCAAATTTATAATTTTCTTCTTTCTTTGAATTATGTGTTGTTAGATTAAAGGGGAGTTAAAGACCAAGAGTGAGTTGGGAGTCTGTAGAATGTTAGTGTATTTTAGTTTAGGATTGTTATATGCTATATCCTGTATTTGTTTTGGGAAGTCCGGGGAGGAGAGGGGGGAGGGGGGTTGGGGGGTGAGGGGAGAATGGGAGGAGAGGGGGGATGGGGGAAATGTTTGTATTTCTGATAAAACTTTTTTAATTAAAAAAATTTTTTGCCTAACATCAGGATATTCTCCAATCACTCCTAGTTTTGCTTCCATAATTAGGGCTTCCAATGAGCAAACTGATTTTACTTCATCTAGGATTGAATTGGGTGTTCTTACAATCCAAGTTGTTCTCAACAAATTTCTCCAGCACCACAGTTGAAAAGAATCTATTTTTATTCATTCAACATTTCTGTTGATCCACCTTTCATATCTAGTGACATTCAAATACTATGTGGGTTTGTCTATGTTTAGATGTTTACATCTATATTATGTGTGAAAGGAAAATAAGTAAAATCTGTTCAGCTATATTCTCTGCACCCTATGCACCACATCCATTGCCACAAACTGCTGTGCAAAGAATCTTGGAAGCTTGTTCCAATAATAGTTGGCTTACTTTTACTTTTTTTTTTTACTTTTTACCTCACTTGCTAACCAATTTAAAGGAGCTAGTTCCTGAAGTAAATAGTGAAAGTATACTATTTCATTATCTTTATAGTGTTGTGCTATTTATTTTATTAAAATTTTCATTATATTTAATATTCGATGCCAGGTTTCACCGTTTTCTTCATCACTTTGATGAACAGCACAATGCAAAATCTGATGCAATACTGGCACAACAGGCCTAAGTTAAATAAAGGCCTGACAAGATCTTTTTATATAATTAGTCCCATATCTCAAATAGGATAAGGTAAACCAAGAGGATATTAGAAATCTGATGCAATATTACTAATCCCATGATACCTGCAATGATGTCTCTTTCCTGAAAAACACCTGTTTAATATAGTTCCTATAAGTAGTTCCCTAGTATAATATGTACAGGTAGTTCTCGTTCAGTGACTGTAATAGGGACTGTCAACTCCGTCATTAAGCAACTGATGACTGAGTGAAACCATGACTCTACTTATGATTTGTTCCTTTGCTTTTACAGGTGAAGGCTGTAAATGTGAAGATTGCTCGCTGTTACTTTTTCATCAGCATCGTAAGTGTAAATGGCAGTAGCCAAATCAGGTCTGCCTATATAATAACAACCATGCTATGTAGATGAGCTGTGACATCTTGAGATACAAATTGTATTACTCTTGTATAATTCTATGAAATATTTTCTTTGCAAAATAATCATTCAACAAATATTTAAAGAACTAATGCCATTTTCTATTCAAAATAAGAGAGCAAAGGCTAGAGCTCTAGCCAACTCAAACTGTTATAAAATATAGCTTTGGTATTTACCTCATAGTCCTTCTTATGACATTCTCATGGAGCATCTAGCTAAAAATATGTACAAATCCAATATTCAGTACACCAACATTGTAACGAAGGGGTCAAAATAAGTATGCTATTCTCACAGAAGCCAGTCAATGGATAAAATTTAACAAAACAAAATGCAACTGGGCTTGTGATTCTCTCAATCTGTTTGTCCTTGAAAATAACGAGGGCAAAAGGGAACACTTTTGCTTAGACTCCATTAATTCATGGAAGACAGTTCTATGAACTTTTGATATTCATGGCAATGTAAAAGCTATGTGCTAAGAGGCAGCATGCTGCCAAAATATCTTCTTGCTGGAGGTGTGGGTGGGGAGGCAATAGTGACAAGGGTTATATCTTCATGTCATGTTTTTGAATTTCATAGTAAAGGGTTGGCCAACCTATGCTGAATTTTAAATGATACAACAGAGCTTTCCTTAGATCCAATGTTGGATGCAAAATGTTTATGTTCTGCACTGAATCTCTGTTTTTGACCTCTCTCCATCTCTCTTGAGGAGACTTTATCTGTCTGTAATTTTTTTTGTTTCCATAGAAACAAAAGTGTTGCAATAACATAAGGACAAAAATATTGTATTCAGTCAATGCAGATTGTTTTGGTTAAAGCAGGTGGTTGCTAGCCTGGGGGCTCACACGCTGGCTTCCATATTACTTACTCAGTAGGTTCCTGCTCTGTCAGTTTCATCTACTATTCATGAGCATTGCAATTCCACAACTTTCCCCTCCTGTCTTGTTGTTAGCTTCTTTTGTTGTCCCTGTGATGTAAAGGTGAACCTGTTCTTTCCATCTTATATTCAGTGAATATGCTAATCAAAAAGTATAGAGAATTTACTCCCATAAAGGGCAATAGCTTAGCAAACTCTACAATTGCTGGCATATTCTATTTCTCAGGGCTTCCGATTTTCACAGTGCCTTTCAGCAAAGAAAAGCTGACAAAATATTATGAGAAACAAACCAAAGTATATTATTATGTCTTATTTATATTTTCATCTTCAATGTATACAATTGCACTGGGAATACGTAGCCAAAGGACTCTTAGAATGAGGACTTTTAGCCTTTCAGCCCACTACTAAGGTTTGTCTTACCTTTTAATCTTTTTGCAAATTTAAATGGAAATTTAAAGTATTACATAAGTAATAAATTGCATTGACACTGTATTTAGAAAGTGTTATTTTTTCTAACTCAGATATATATTTTAATCCCATGAAAGTACAAATATAGGTTTACAATACCTTGAGTATATCACCCAACTGAAGTGCTAGGAAGCCTGTCTTCATTGGCTGTGTTTTGACACAAAACTGGTTGGACGATTCTAGATCCTCAATTTGAATTGATCAGCCAAGAGTCTAGAATAGCATCTATCAAAATTGGCAACTTTAAGGTGTGTAAACTTCATTCCCAGAATTCATTAACCAGCCTGTTTCCAAGTTTGAAAAAAAAATACTATTCTAGAATATGCTCAGGTAGGGAAATGTCCAAGGTTGAAATCTTTGTTTGAACTATTCACAAAGTAACAACTAAACATTCTGTGAAAAACTGGCAACTGAGCAAGCAGCATTAAAAGTTCAAAAGTAACCCTGTATTCAACAAGAGACACTGAAGCAAACCATATGCAACTCTGGTGGGTGAGCACAGAAGCAAGAAGCTATTTAAAGAAATGAGTTTGGGCACTAAAAATCAAGAAAGACATTGTTCTGACCCAGTTCCCCAAACATGACAAAACCTCTGATGTGAACTCAAAAGATTCCTTTATTAGGAATGCCAACAGTCCTGGCAAAAAGTTTCTCTCTCAGGCTAACAAGTCTGCCCAGCCGGAAGATGAATAGTTGTCTGCCACATCTATTCATCTCTGCCCCCTGCCTTTTATCCCCAGAACTAGGGTGGGGCCTCATTAGCAATAGCAGCTCTTCCTTCCCCAGGATTGGTCCATGGCTTTCTTCTGCTCTCCCCTTCTCTGCCTTCTGCGCAGCCGCACGTCAGGCACTGGACCCAGATGTTCCTCTTCTTCTTCATCAACCATCTTCAGACCTGGGGGTTGTTGACTCTCCATCTGAGGGCTGACCAATGGCTCATGCTCCGCCTCTGTCTCTCTCTGTCTCTCTCTCTCTGCCAGCTCCATTCCCTCTTCCCCCTTGGATCTCCCAGGTTGCCCTGATGCTGATCCTGACTCCAACGCCATCTCCTCCTCCTCTGATTCTGTTGCTGGAGGGGCCAGCAGCCAACAGGCCACAACACACATGTTTTCTTTATTATGCATCACCCATAGGCAGATTTTTGTCAAACTAAAGCATATACTCTGAGAACTCCTATGAAGGAACTGTCTTCACAGTCTCCCTCCTGGGAATCTGGACTGTATTCTAGGAGAAGTGGAAAGTGGAAGTGTTGAATTAAAGGAAAATTTGAAGTTGGAGTATGAAGGAATGTTTGAGATGAATCCTGGGGAATGGAATGTAGCAGCTTGAGTGGAGCAGGAGTTCATGGGCATCTGATAGCTGGATTGAAGAAATAAGGCAGAAGTTGCAAAGCAGAGGAAAAAGATGAAACCTAGGATCACAATGTGGCAACAAAGGCTGCAGCAACCAGGGAAGGGATTTCGAGGTTATTGCAGTTCAAAGTCCCCTAAAATAAACAGTTGGAATAGGTTATATTAATCAAATGCAGAGAGTTAAAGCAGAATAAAGCATAATAAACTTGGAATTACTTATCTATATGAATGCCATTTCCCTAAGGCTTTTCCTATTTCAGAGGCATTTCACATGCTGTTTTCCCCAGGCTCCGTTTTTATTAAAAGCCTTGGAAAATAAAATGTTCTTAACTTGCTGTCTAAACAATCAAAAGTCTATGTCTAGTTGACACACTGTAATGCTAACAATTCAATCACTTCTTGGTTTAGCGTGAGATGTGGTGGGAAGCAAGTCTGTGCCATTAATTTATGGATCAAGCAACTCAAAATAAAGCAATGGCAAACAATTTCTGTATCACTGCCAAGAAAACCATATTTATTTATTGGCACTTAGAGGCACTAAAATTGCACACCAGTTCTCAGTGGCACATATTTCATGTTGAGTTAAAGCAGTACAGTAACAAACAAAATATATTGATATATCCTAATCCTCATATAGACAGCACCAGAAACATGTGTCACTGACACATGTTCAGCTCAACTGGAGATGCCATTATGTTTATACCACAGGAATTGCATAAATTGAATATGTAATTTAATTGTTTTTGAGTTGTGCAAGACAACCAGGTTGATCATGCCAGAATATCTGAAAGTCACAATTGAAGCAGCCAGGACTCAATTACAAAACATTTCTACTACAAGAGAAAGCAATAAACTTCAATATGACTAACTTCGGTTTGATTATCTAAAACAAACTTCAAATTTACTTTGAATGGAATAATACTGACAATTCACTTTTGCAGACAAAATGAAAGAGTCCACTTGGAATGATATGGAGCTAAACACTCATCCTGTTTTGCTCACTTCTACCATTTCAATTTTCACTATTTTCTAAAGTAAGACAGCATGTTTCTTTATTGATTAATTCATTAATTCATTCATTTCCAAATTTAGAGGCCACGCAATACCTTAACAATTCTGGGCAGAAACAAATAAAACAATTTACCAATGTACAGTATTGGCACACCAATATATTTACCAGACATAACAAACATAAAAAAATGATACCATAGCCATCCCTAACCACCTTCTCCCAAGGCCTGGAAGAACAAACAAGCTTTGAACTGTTTCCTAAGCATCACAAAGATGGGAACCACACAAATCTCAGGAGAGGAGAAGGGGATATCATTTCAGAGAGCAGGCACTACATTAGAGAACTTGTGGTTCCTGGCTCTTGGAAGATGGCATATTGATTTGATAGGACCCCAAAGTGCAACCATTCTGCTTGATGTATCAGATGAGCAGAAATAGTTGAAGACAGGTAGATAGAAGGTCCTACACCATGAACAGCTTGAAAGGTGATAACCAGCACTTTGAATGGTACCCACTGTTCTCAGCTATGTAGCCCCTTACTGGAAAAGGGGCTTAAGCCCCTTACTCTTTCATAAGCACTTTGCCTTGAAATTTGCCCATATACAAAAAGTTGGGGAAATGGGGGAGGAATTCTAATTTTCTGAATACATACAGATAACACTTTTGTTATTGTTGCTTCTCTTCTGATCTGTGATACTCCCTGTGATTGATTTGATATGTAAATGGCATTTGTCACAATTTAGTCAGATAGTTTGGGCAGCCAAACAGAAAATAGAAGATAATCTGCTGAGGATTCTGAAGCCCGCAGAGAATGAAAGACTTCTTTTCCGATGAATTGTGGACATTTGCTTATAATTCTTCATTATTATTATTATTATTATTATTATTATTATTATTATTATTATTATTTTCTTTTTATATGAATTGCTAGGTACAGTACAAAAATGGGAAGATGATGATGATGATAAATTATTGCTGTCATGTTCTCTTTATTTTATACAACATGGTAATATGACAGATTACCATATTCATGAGGTGAGGGAGAGCATTGCTTTCATTCTAGATGTATTTATTTATTCATAGTTTCAGATAAGAAACAAAGCAGCTGTTGCAGTAAATGCATGTTAAAGATGCCATTTATGCATCTCTCACTCATCAATACTGACTGAAGATTTTTAAAAAAGCAAAACAAAACAGCAGCATTCTTCTGACTTTTTTTAAACATTATTGGACAAAAATTGATATAGTCATTTCTTCCTTAAATTGGGATCCCTTTTATTTATCTTGTGACAAGCTTCAGGGATAAATCAGATAAATCTTTTAAGCAAACAGTATCATATTATTTCTTGAGATTTATATAAAATACCAGCAGCAGGAAAGGCATATCAGGAATGAAAAAGAAACATGAAAAAGTGGAAAAATAGATAGATAGATGAAAGATAGATGAAAGATAGATAGATAGATAGATAGATAGATAGATAGATAGATAGATAGATAGATAGATAGATAGGTGATAGATGTAGAGAGGGAGGGAGGGAGAGAGAAAGAGGGAGGGAGAGTGGAAGGAGGAGAGAGAAAGAGATAAGAGAGATGGAGATGGAAGGAAGAAGGGAGAGATGAAAGAGGTGGAGGTGGAGCAGAGGTGGAGGGGAGAGTGAGAGATGAGAAAGAGGGAGAAGGAGAAGAAGACAGGGAGGAGGACGAGAGAGAGAGAGAGATAAGAGAGATAGAGGGAGGGAGGGAGAGTTGAGAGAGGGAGGGAGAAAGAGAGATGGGGGAGACGGACGGGGAGGGGAGGGAGGGAGGAATGGAGAGAGAAATCAAGGCTATCATTTTCCAAATTGCCAGAAATACAGTCTGAATGGTTTATTCAAGTATGGTACGTTACTGACCATTTATTAACAGAAAATAGAAATTGAATTGCAGTTTTGCAATATCAATTTCCTTTTCTGAGAGACACATACTTCTTTATTGTTGACTTTAAAGTCTTCTTCATCAGCCCTGCCATATATAGGCCCTCACATCCTATTGTTATGAACAAATGCTGTTAGTTTTTCAAAGGAGGAAGAATTAAACAGCTAAGGTGCTATACTAAGGTGACAATGATGCTTCTCACCATGCAAAGAACTGCTAATTATCCCAGCAAATAATATTGAAGAACATAAAGAGATTCCAACTCAGTAAAATCAAATAGCCATCTAGTAGAGCATCCTATTTCTCATACAAATAGCCAGTTACCTGACTAGGAAAATGTTGTCTTCTGCTAGCAGATTAATGTTTTAAAATTTCAAAAAATGTTGATAAGTTTTGTTCTATTGGAACTTCTGTAAACAAGTTTGGTTTCTGTAGAGGATCATATCACACTTACATACCTAGACAATCCTATAGCTAACTGAACCGTTAGACCCTGGACCAGATGAAGCTGCAAGTAATCTTCAAAGGCAGGCCCCTATTGACCATATTGGAATAATTTAGCCCCAATGAGACTAGAGAGTTAGTGACTGATGGGCCTCCAGATCCAAGAAAATATGCAACCGGTGCACCAGGTGAAACTATGCAAAGCCCTTTTGGGCCACAGCTGCTACTTGCTCACTGAGAAGATCTATAAATCCATGAAGACTCACAGATTGCATACCACCTTGAAGAGGAAACACAACCCTATCCCATATCAAAGATAAGAGTATCACTAGAACCAGAAGATCATAAAATTCTCAGTCACTCAATCTTGATCGAAGTAGAGATGGGACTTTAACAGACTCACTTGGCTGGCCTTGGGTCAAAAGATGTCATCAGTATACTGATGATACTGAACTCCAAGATGACTTTACAGAGGTTGTGTGATATTGTTAATTAGGAGAGAAGAGAGAATTGAACCCAGTGGCACCCCACATTCCCGCCTAGATATCTCCGCCCAATTAATGCTGACTAGAACCAGCCATAAAAAAGGAAGAGAACCACTGTAAAATATTCTCCCCCATTTGTAATCCCTAAACCTGGTCCAAAGCATGCTGTGGTTGATGGTGTAAAAAGTCACTGAAAGATCAATGAACACAAAGATGTATATGATTATCACATAATAAAAACTTTTTAGACCAGAATTTCTGTAAGAGAAAAACCTGGATATTCTGTTTAATATCTCTTTTTTATCTCTTTCTTTTACAGGCTGCTACTGCAAGAAATTATTTAATCAAATAGGTTGATTTTTTTTCTTTGTATTTTAGGTTGTCTGTGTGTGTATGTGTGCTTGTGGGTGTGATTCCAACAACATATGTGTTGTTATGTGTCTTTCAGGAAAAAAAACAGAATAAGAAGAAATAGTTTTAAAAGTTATTTTTTCCTGTTTTTTAATTGGTGCAGTTTTCCAGTGGCTTTGCAAAAACATGTGTCTTTAATATTCAGAAAAGTTAAAAAGTTATTTTTCTTGCATTTAAGGTGCTGATTTTAAAAGATAACCAAAATTATAAATTTATTAGAGTTTTATTTACTTCAAAGGCATTTATTTACTTCAAAAGCATTCAGGGTTAGGGTTACCCCTGCATGCTGTTTTCAAAGGGAGAGTTTATATTAATAATTAACTTTAGGAGAGGCAAGCAGCTTTGATTAGGATAGGGTTCAGGACTTGATTTTTTTATATCAGACTGTAGATTAAAATGGTCTTTTTTCTGCATTCAAAGCACTAATTTTAAGAACTCAGCTAAAATAAAAGTTCCTTCTTGCAAAAATACACAAAATAGGGTTTGCTTGAAAACACAGGATTTCGTTACGCTCAAGTTCTAGAGTTACTACAGATCTTTGCAAGTCAATTGAAGGTTAAATTTAAGCAGCCTTTTCTTAATGGGATTATGTAACAATAATATTGGGTAGGTCATATGACCTGATGACATCATCACATGGAGTTATGTTGATGACATCACTGACTAACCATATAGCTTCCTATTATAAGTTGCACTATAAATATAGTGGCTATATGTCCTTTATTATAAAGGATAATCTTTTATATCAGAAAGGTGCCCTTTACTTTTTTTCAAAAACTAACTTGCTGTTTATTTTGGTTGTTTACTGTATAAATGGTACCAAGTCTTTCCCATTCCCATGAAAAATATGGAAATTGAATTGTCTTTCAAAAATAAGTGTACATATATAGTTGATTTTAGATATTTGTCTTGCACTTTCAAATCTCCCTTTTTCTTTTCGTTCTGAGTTTAGTTTGTATGATCTTTTTTTAAAAATTTGATTTATATGCTGCCCTTCTCCGGAGACTCAGGACGGCTTACAATGCGTTAAGCAATAGCCTTCATACTTTTGTATATTTATACAAAGTCAGCTTATTGCCCCCACAAACTGGGTCCTCAATTTACCCACTTTAGAAAGGATGGAAGGCTGAGTCGACCTTGAGGCTGGCTAGGATTGAACTCGCAGTAATTGCAGGCAGTTGGATGTTAACTACTGCTTTAGTAGGAGGCATTAGCCTCCTACGCCACTCAGGCCACTCAGGCTCAGCCTCCTTTTGTTATTACAAGCTTACAAAAATTCAATAAAATTAACTTTAACATTTGATTTGGGGAACATTGATCACTTTCTATATTGAAAGACAGTAATGAACAATTATTACTATACACACACACACACACACACACACACACACACACACACACACACACATACGGATGGATGGATCCATCCATCCATCCAAATATCTACTTCAGGTTTCATGAAGCATATGAAGTGTTTCTTATTTGTTAAAGCAGTCTCAACTTTTTCTAGCTGGTAGGTGTGTACAACCTCTTCCCTCTCAGATAATCCAAACACCTATTTCAAATCAGGTACTAATAAGCATGCCTTATACTAATCTGATAGAAGTTTGAGTTTGAAAAAAAGTAGAGCTTCAGGTCAAGAACGGGGTGTTGTTTGATTCAATTTGTTTTTATCGACAAGCAGAGCTAACATGAATTTTTCAGACTATTATGAAGATCAGAACACAATTATTCCTCAATGTGTACACATCTTCATATTTTATAATGAGGTTCTTAGTTCAATGTGAACATAAACACAGACACAAAATCCTATTTCATGGCAAACTGCATACAAAAGTACTGTTATATAGGGAATAAAATGCATCATGTGCTTTAGGAAATATTTCCATTTTATTTTCAAATATTATGTGTGCATGTGCATGTTTTTAAACAGAACACAACAGATTTATAACTGAATTCACCTGAATTTTAAATAACCAAAAATGCATTATACATCCTTACAAGAACTGCTGCGATATTTCACAACTGATAATTTAATCAAAACAGTCTTTATTTATATTTATACTTCAGCCTACATAACAGTAAGACTTAGAGTCTGATATATTAAATGGAATGGAACAGAACACAATTTACTTCACTTATTGTAATAACTGATTATTCATCTACAAGTAATTGAATTATACATATAATCATCCTATCATTATATGTGGTTAGAAGTGGTATTAATAGTTCAGAATAATAACCCAGAGAATGGGGAGTTTCTCACAGCAAACAGAAAGTGTCTCTTTTACTTAAATATAATATGAACAAATTTCTTTTGACTAATGCTTTTTTCCTTTCCAAAAAGGAAAGGTTTCTCTCTTTCAGCATTCAATAAGGCTAAATTTGATATTCTACATAGGCAACATTAAAAAATAGATTGCAGATCTAAATATCCTCATCTTAGCTCTTTCATTTAAATGGTTTAGGTTATACTCAAGAGTTTTTGCTGGTCTATATTCACCATCTATTTCCTAGCTTCAGTCTTAATGTAATCAAAAATTACATCATGATTCTATGATGTAGATGACCATTTCTATTTTCATTTTTCCAACTAAAGTATAATCACCTTGGAGTACCAGAAAGCCAGGGAATCAGTTGAAAAACTTAAGACAAAATTAAAATGGCAGACACTCATACTTCAAGAAATTTCAAACTTAAAACCCATAGGGAATACATCAGCAGATTTAGAATGCAGCTCTTAAACATTTTAACTGAATACAGAGTAGGACCATACAACTCTCTTACCTTTGAAACCTTCAAGGGCAACCAGAATACAATTGTGATTGTAGTAAGAAGGAAGCTTAGGATAGTCCTGGAATTTATTTGGATGCTACTAGAAAGAAGTCTTGAAGAATATATAACTTTTATTTGCAGTCACAGACCAAAATACAAATATAATTACAAAAGAACATGGGGAAAGTAACATCATAAACAGTTGGTTACCAGAAGCCTTGGCTGAGAAGAATTATATCATTCTCCTCTAATAGTTACAACTCTTAAAAAAAAATTTAGAAACCTGAAAAGTAATGTGTGAGGAGCCATCCCTAAACAATATAAGGTCAAATTACTAGCATTAGATCCAGAGAGATCTGTTTCTAAGAGACAGTAATTTAGTCCTGCCTGCGTTATACATATACATACAGTATGAAAGAAGTTTTGCTTCCTTTCAGTCTGAGAGCACTTGAAAATATGTCCAAGACAAATGCAAGCCATAAATTGATCAAACATTGGAATAATTTAGAGCATCTCTATCTAATTAAGCCTTCTTGAGAGGATGATAATTTCGTTTTGGTAAAATCTGTTTTTATTTTCTTCTTCACAATACCTGACAAAGGACTTGAGGTTTTTCCAAAAGCCTGTTTCACTTAATGCAGAGTGTTGTGGTCCACCAGCAGCCTGCGGAGCTGGCAGCGGAGTCAGACAGTGAGGAGGCTGGGAAGGAACATGGGCCAGTCCTGGAGTCTGGGGAAGGCCTGGATGAGGGTTCTGCATCGGAGGCAGAGGTGGGGTCAGTGCCATCTGGGAGTGATGTGCGAACTCTGGAGCCTCCAGAGTCGGGCAGCAGAGAGGCAGAGCCACAGGAGGAGCCTGTTCCTAGGGCCTACATGCACAGACTTGCCAGAAGGCACAAACAGTTAAAACAAAAGGGACAACTTGGGAGTAAGGCCTGGAGATGATTGACCTCTCCCATAAGAGACTATTGCTTAATGCATTGTAAGCCATCCTGAGTCTACGGAGGGTGGCATATAAATCAAACTAATAAATAGATAGATAGATAGATAGATAGATAGATAGATAGATAGATAGATAGATAGATAAATAAATAAGGCTTAAAAGAGGAGCAAAGGCACATGGGAACTTTGCCAGAAAGCAACGTTGTTAATTCTGTTTCCAGTCGGCATCTCTGTTTGATTCTGGACTCCATGTGGCTTTGTCAAGTAGGTCTTTGGCAGCGTGTCAGGGGAGATAAAGGTTGGTGATTATCCCGAAGGGCTTCTCCTGAAGGACTTTTTGCAACTAATTGGGACTCAGCTGTGAATGAACGTAATTCACAGCTGTTGCAATAAAAGAGGTTTTTGGGACTACTGGTGTGTTTTAATGACTCAGGAAGCCTAGGTCACAACACAGAGAATGGTCATATTGTCAGAATATAGAAGCCCAGAGAGAAGTCTGTTAACTTTGGGGGATGAAAATGTATTTTACACACATACTGGATCTTCAAATTTGCAAATATGTTGGGGAAAAAAAGGAGACAAAATTGACTGTTTCTTGACTGTTTCTTGACTGTTTGGAAACCCTTTGGGAATAGGGTTTTGAACAAACAGATTATTGTGGCCGTCATATTCCCAGAAATGGTGCCATATAGCATCATGCAGAATTTTAATTAGGAGTAAAGTCCATGGAGGAATGTTTTAACTTAACAGTTGCCTTTTCCAATGATGCTGACTCAGGAGTCAAAGATGAGAAAGACAAGCTTAGTTCCCTGGGAAATGCTGATATAAAACCTGCCTCTTTTAACATCACTTGCACCTCAATCAGAATATTATCCTGTGCTAACCACCTAATAATTTCCAATATACATTGCATGCATTGGTTGTTTTTAATGTCTTCTTTTTTAAAAAATACAGTGATAGGCAGTTCTCAGCTCTTTTAAATGGAAGAGCTTTTGGCAATATGTAGTGACACAAAAGTCAAGGCTTAGCCATCAGTTTTAGTTTGTCAGTAGTTTGATGGGGATTAATCTGGTTGCAGCTTTCATATTCCAATGACCAGTCTGAGATGGACTCTTGATTCAATTAAACAGAGTTTTTACTTTTAAAAAGTTCAATTATACTTCTCCCATATAATTGATTAGACTGATTCTTCTACACAAAGAAGCCTTCTCCAGGAGGACTTGGCAATGAATTGCCAAAAAGCCACTGAATTTAATTTTAATTATCTGAATTAATCCTTGCCAACCATATAATTATGTTTCCCTCTTTTTTCTGTTAGCATTTAATATACTTTTCTTTAATTCATACAGGAAGCTTAGGGAGAAAATCTAATCTATGTTCCCATGGGCCTTAAAAACTGAAATCAATTTAGCTTGGGCCAGACATCATTCTGGTTGAAACATGGTCAGATTTTATTGTATAGTCTGTTGCTTTAACTACTTAATTAATTAATTAATTAAATTAATTAATCCAGGCACCTGAATCTTCAAAATTATAAAATGTATTTCACAAACTACAGTATGATAAACATTTAGCAAAAAAGAAAGCATATCATTTCAAAGCAAATGAATGCAAAGCAAACTCTCCTGCTCCATGCATTGCTCCACCGAATAGGCAGAATGATAACTGAGATGAGCCTTTCCTGTACAAACTATCTCAAAACACAGCTTGTTGTACTATGTATTATTTATACTATGTATAATTGTCTGGTTTGGCTCTGCAACCCAACAAGACAGATACAGACTTCAGAGGATAATTAGAACTACAGAAAAAACAACTGCTACCAACCTGCCTTCCATTGAGGACCAGTATACTGCATGAGTCAAAAAGAGGCCTGAGGAAATTTTTAGACTCCTCGCATCCTGGACATAAACTATTTCAACTCCTACCCTCAAAACAATGCTGTAGAGCACTGTATACCAGAACAATTAGACACAAGAACAGTTTTTTCCTTAATGCATCACTCTGCATTAACAAATACCACCTCTGGCTGTCCTCAGAGTGGGGTGGGAATGGAGATTTTGCAATATCCTTCCCCTGCCATGCCCACCAAGCCACACTACGCCCACAGAACCAGTGGTAAAAAAATTTGGATTTCACCATTCCCTATGACTATCTAAGTGTTGTGCCTTATGATTCTTGATGAATGTATTTTTTCTTTTATGTACACCGAGAGCATATGCACCAAGACAAATTCCTTGTGTGTCCAATCACACTTGGCCAACAAAAAATTCTATCCTATCCTATCCTATCCTATCCTATCCTATCCTATCCTATCCTATCCTATCCTATCCTATCCTATCCTATCCTATCCTTTTAATAAATGTATATGGCCATCCAAGCTGCAAATTTGGATAGGAAGATAGCAGATTGCAGACATGATATGATAAAAAAGAATGCAGGAAAAAAATACAAAGAAAGATACAACAGAGTTGAGGCCAACCCATAATCATTTAATATTTTCAACCACACTCATCCATCACGTCGGTTCCCTGAGAAACAGACTCATTTTCAAATACTTACAAATGGACAGCAAGGTTGAGCCATTCTAATCCCAAGGGGTTAATGGTAGATACCATGATAGACTAATAATCTTCTTGGGTCTCAACAAATGTACAGTATATAGGAGACTCAGAGCATATATTTTGTGGATCTTGTGGAACGGGTTGATTCAATTAAAGATAGGCAATCCCACAAGTATCTTAGCCCCATGTCATGAAGGACTTTAAAAGTGATATAAAGCCACCTTCATTACCACTGGATGCCTAAGTGCCCACACCAGGGTATTCTGCACCAGCTGCAGCTTCGCGGTGGGCAAGATGATATATAGTGAAGCTTGAATTTTTTGTAGTGTGTGTATTTGTAGTGAAATATATAGCGAGGCTAGAATCTTTTTAGTGAGTCATTACCTACAAAGCAAGAAGATAGTTACTAGATGAAACATATCCTCCATCAATAATTAATTCCTGGCACTGTTTCTATGTTGACTCAAGGAGACCCTAAGTGTAAGATGTCACTGATATTCAGTAACATTGCCATGTGATGAGCAATTTTTAAAAATTTAATTGGTAAAAATGATCTTATTTGTTTACAGTAGACATTGGAGCCAAAGACTCTGGAAATACAATGCTTTCACTTAAAGCCACATTTAAGTTTCATATAAGGCTGAGTGTGTTGAAGTCTTTGCTATTAAGCATCCAATTTTAAATATTTTGGTTATCCCATGCAATAGCGATTATGTATTTAGAAGTTTGTCAAAATGTGTTGATGCTTATCTCCACTTACAAGAGAAGCTATACTGAGTAGATAATAGCTGAGATAAATCTAAAGAGAACACAATAGAATTTAAGTTGGAATACTGGAATAAAAGTTGCCAGTTTCGGTGAATTTCAATACTGAATAAATGATGAAGCATCACTCAGTCAATTCAATATTGTTCCATCTCAAAGTTGAGTGCAAAGCTGGCATCAGTTATATTGGTTTAAATAGTACTTGTAGACAACAATTGGCTCAATTTTCTAAAAGGATACATTTTTAAATTCTGAATAGTGTAGCACATGGAGTCAGAAAGGGAGATACAGGCTAGTACGGTTGATAATATTACAGTCTCTTATAATCTGAAATCTGAGAAGAATTTTCTCATCACAGGCAAGTGACATGAAAATTATCACCATTGTGAAGATTATTAAAATATTGAACTGTGACATCGCCATTGCCCATGGGACACAGAGGTGGGTGCTCCTTTTACTGTATGTCCCCATTAAGTTACCAACTAAAGTAGTACCCATTTATCTGCTTGCAGTTACTCACTTTCAAACTGCTGGATCGGTAGGAGCTGGAGCATTTGACAGGAACTCAAACATTCCATGGCAGCAACTAAATCTTGAATGCAAGCCTGCCAATCATCAGCCCAGAATCCTAATCTCATGAGCCACTACACTCCTTTTAATTATGGATAAAAGCAGGTTTACCAGGAGTCTGCACATCCCTCTAGCAAACAAAGATTCCCAGGGAAAGTTCTACAATTAAAGATCTACCACTAAGCATCTTTCCATCATTGGTAGTTTGATATTATTATTTTATTTATTAAATTTATTTACTGCCCATCTCACAAGGCCTGTAAGTTTTGGGTCTTCTTCCATGATTCTTTCATTTTGCAAAGCATATTGTCCTCCCAGTGAATCAGTGAGAATTAAAAACATCTGGAAGTCAAAAAAGATGAGGCAGATGACCTGCTATTTCACATACATGTACCCTTTTACCTAGACTATTTTGTTTGTTATGAAATGGAGGTTTTCTCCAGAAAAGTACTAAATATTAATTAGGAGCTTATATAGATACTGTGAACAATAATAATAATGAGAAATCATGACATAAAAATATCCACGTTTAAAATAATTAAAACAAAAAAAGAGATAACTAACATCAAATTATATAATTTTGAGAGTTCTCCTATCATACTTTCTAAGCTAAATAATATTTTATTTGCATTTTTCAGATTCTAAAGCAAACAGCAGGGAATGTGATCTCAACTGAGTAATGTTTTTTTTAGAGCAAACAAAGATTTCTGCTAAATTCAAATGAATGCAAAAATCATATATGAATTTCTGCTGAACTTGAACATTCCTGCAACTGATACTAATGGATTAATAGAAGGATGAGGAAAGTGGAAAATGAATTGAGAAAATAGTGCAGCTATAAAAAAATGCTTAGCGGGGACCCTGATGACTATTCTGATAAAATATGAAGCAGTTGCATTAAAAAATAAACAGATGTCAGGAAATCCAATAGATTTCTGAAGTCGTATGAAATGTTGCCTGGATTGACACGGCCCCAAAGTATCATTTTAATATTTGTAGATTCAGTTAGACATCATCTTATCCAAACTTTTCCTAAAGCAATTGAACAAGTACTATTTAAGCATTTTAGCTGGGAAGCAACGTGCTGCACATATCAATTCTTCAAAACCTCAATTCCTGATTCCCATAGGAATCATACACTTTTTCAGCCAAATGTAGATATGGCTAGACATTTTTTTAGCAATGGTAAAAATTTCTCCTCTTTCAGTGATAAGTTTGTGATTGATTTAAAAGTGTTACTATGCATGACACATTTCTCTTACTGTGAATTGGTTTTACCTATCTTCAGTCACGTAAGTGGCATGACTTCTTTGCATAATCCTGTTCACAAAGTGATCCCCAATTGATTGAAATAGCCCACTTGACTGTAAAAGAATAAGTTGCAATAATGGAGAAGTAACCCACTCTGCTAAAGCAACAGCTAAAAGGGGGGAAATGTTACTAATGCAGTCTACTCCCTGAATGGCTCTGGGCAGTTTATAAAATATATTTTTTTAAAAAAAAAATAAAGGTTATGAATAAATAAATTTCCTTTAAATTGCCTTCTACAGAGACAGGACTTGCCTCAATGCATATAAAGGCTGCACCATGAAAAAACAGAAGTTACACTTGATGTTCATGTTATTTGAGACAAGATCAGCAAAGAGTCCCCAGTGAAATTAACAGTGTATATTGTCAATCGTACAAGCATAGGAAGTTATGCAAACAAGTTAAGGCTCTTGAACTGGTCTCAGAAGGCAGCCAGCAAGATGTTCAGCTGTTTCAATATGGCAGTACATGGCTTGTTTTGAGAATCTACCATTTTCAAAGTCTTGAAGTCCACTTCAAGACTTTGAAGGACTCTTTGAAGAGAAGGACTAGGGGAGACATTATAACAGTGTTCCAATATCTCAGGGGTTGTCACAAAAAGAAGGAGTCAAACTATTATTCAAAGCACCTGAGGGTAGAACAAGAAACAATGGATGGAAACTAATAAAGGAGAGAAGCAACTTAGAACAAAGGAGAAATTTCCTGACAGTAAGAACAATTAATAAGTGGAACAACTTGCCTGCAGAAGTTGTGAATACCCCAACACTGGGAATTTTTAAGATGATGTTGGATAACCATTTGTCTGAAGTTGTGTAGGGTTTCCTGCTTGGGCAGAGGTTGGCTTAGAAGACCTCCAAGGTCCCTTCCAACTCTGTTATTCTGTTCTGTTCTGTTCTGTTCTGTTCTGTTCTGTTCTGTTCTGTTCTGTTCTGTTCTGTTCTATTCTATTCTATTCTATTCTATTCTATTCTATTCTATTCTATTCTATTCTATTCTATTCTATTCTATTCTATTCTATTCTATTCTATTCTATTCCACAAATAGCACATTGCAAAATCCAAAGTATATTTTACCATCACCTGATGCTATATTTTCTCCTCTAGGAAGTGGAACACTTTGCTTATGAGACTACAATTGCCGTGTGTGTGTACCACATGCATGTACTCTATATACCATCAATGCCAATTTTAGATGGACCTTCAGAGTGCAAACATTTTCGTTAAGGAGCAACACAACACCGTGAAGAATAGAGATATCACCATATTCCAGAAAGCAGCACCTGAAACTAACATTCATTGTGTCCTATCCAAATTCAGTTTCAGTTTGCTTTCGCACACTAGCAAACAGCTTAATCTACTAGGCACTCTTCCACATTCATTTTTTAAAAAAGGTAATTTTAAAAAATATTCAAAATTTGGTGGTAATTTTGGGAGGACTACATTTACATTTAATTGGAATGTTTAATACAATGTTGATCATTGTAGTATAAGAGCCATGGTGGTGCAGTGGTTAGAATGCAGTGTTGCAAGCTAACTCTGCTGCCTGCCAGGAGTTTGATTCTCACCATTTCATGGTTGATTCAACCTTCCATCCTTCTGAGGTCAGTAAAATGAGGAGCCAGATTGTGGGAGGCAATATGTTGACTCCGTTAACCGCTTAGAGAGGTCTGTAAAGCACTATGAAGCAGTATATAAATGTTAAGTGGTATTGCTATTGCTACCATATGTCAATGAACTGAGTACATGATACTAAAATTTACTCCATAAATACATACTAGTGTAAGAAATTATGGACAAAAATAACAATGTGTACCTTATAGCAAAGTGAAAATGTGGCAAAAAGGCCACATTGGAAAGTACTGTGTGCATACCTAGGATAATATTCCTAGGAAAAGAAATTGAAAAGAATACAATATATTTACAAAGGTTTTTGTTTGTGTGTGTGTGTACAACTGATTTTTTGTTTTGTTCTGGTTTTTTGTCAAAGGGTGTTCTGAATATTTTTGCATGTAGCTTCATGATTTATCTTCATTACCCTTTGCTGAATTGTACTTTTTCTAATCATAGGGAGAGTGTTATATAAATTTCCTGAACTAGCTAATTCTTTCTTTTTCTACCCCTCCCCCCCCCCCCCCCCCCGCCAATTAACTTCCTCATCCCAATTTTATCCTCCTTCCCATCATTAGGCTGCTTCTAATTAAACAAAAAACCCCAAACCAATACTTCTCACAGCAAGAAGAGAGTTCCATCTCATCCCAAAATATTCTCCATTTGCTTTCCATCTCTGCAAATCCCAATTCCTGAATTTTGCAATTTACATATGCAGTGTAATAACTTTAACCTTTCCAGCTTTCATGTAACCTCTGAGTTGTATCATCATCATCATCGCTCCCATCATTTATAAGAAAGCAATTAGGAAAATCAGCACATCAAAGAAATTTTAACAGAATGAAGCAAGAAAAAAAAAGGAATCAATTCCAAAGGGACAGTGAAAATTGAAAGAGTCATAGTAACTGAAGACTGCTAGCTTTTTAAAGAGATGTTCTATCACACAACTAGGAAAAATGCCTCAAAGCCTGCCTTGCTTTTAATTTGTACAAATGCATCTGACTGACCACTGATTGGTCTAGCTTGCTAAAAATATTTTTCAACAGTGAATGATTTTCACATGGCTCATTGCTTTTAGTAGTAATTACTACACTGAGCTGGCCTATCAAGCTGTTGGTATCCACATGCCTACTCCCTGTTCTTTTTTTAGGAAGAGTATTTACTTATGTAGAGCAGATCGTTGCATTTATATTTCAAGCTTTGACTACTTGATATCATCAGGCCATTGAAAGTGAAAGAGATACCCCACTATTATCCTAATTACAGCTAACAAAAAGTAGGTCAAATGAAGTCTTCAAGCTTGCAGAGGTTATTATATCAGTGGTTGGCTGAAACACACCAGTCAATTAATGTAAGTGCATTTTTCACTTGACTTTATTAAGACATGACTTAAGAAAGCTGTGCAAATTCATCAGGAAGCAAACACAATGCTATTTAAAGATAAAGATACCCAAGTCAAGTCAAATTAAATCAAGCTCATGTTCATGCAGTTTTCTTAGCACTAGTATGGAAGTGACATGATATTTACTTCCAGATTTTTATTTTTGACTTTCCCACTTAACCTACAACCCTGGAGTCCATTTAGTGTTACCAGAGATAAAACATCTAGTATAACTTTTAAATTAAAAATAAATAAATCAGATCCATATTTCTCGCTTTTACTTTTAACAATCTTGATCTTGTTTATTCAAATAATGTCCTAAAACTCAACATTTCTTTTCGGGGTTTTTTTCATCCCTTTACAAAAAAATCTTCAAAGTTTTGAATCTTTTGCAGCTCCAATAAGGAAAATTATCCAAGTTATTCTCTTGGTTTCTTATTTGTATATCCCTTGTAATTATTAAAACATCAGGTGATCTGTTATATTTTCAGAAGTATGTCCATTAGCATCTTTTTCCATATATTACTTAAAAGCCACTTTTATATCACTCTATATTTTGTCAGGTAAAACTTATTCCTCTTCTATAACATGTTTTAAATACAATCTATTTATAGAGGCAGACATTCTTAAACTTGACTTTTAAAACCTGCATCCAATATTTCAATATGTCAAATATTAAAATGTTTTTCTCCATTCTGTATTAGGAAATCAAATTTAAATGTTCTTCTTTAATTGTAATCTTTAGTTCCTTCTAGATCCTGCTGGTGTCCAACCTTAAAGGTTCTATCTTATTATGCTTTTTCAAAACATAAATTCAAAACAAAAAATATTTTCCCATGGGAAGATTCTTATAATTAATCCCAACATCTTATTTCAAATTTATCTCGATCCTTAGTAAGTTGTAAATTGAAATTTCCAAAAGTCATTAAAAATATGCAAACCCAGTGTTCTGTTGAATGCATTGACTGCAAAGCAAAAAGATGGTTATTTATTGTTCTCCCAGAGTTCTAAATCTACCAAAGACTATGAGGAACAATTGTATGGAACACTCATGGATGATCTCAGGTCCTCCCCTTATCTGGAGCAGAATTACAAAGAACCAGTCTACTAGCCATTCTTCATTCTGCCATGGTTGTTAGCTCCACTTTTATTGGAGTTGTCTTCAGTTAATCATTTCTTTCAAGATAGTGTTATTCAGTCTTAGTGTCAATTGTCTAGAGCATGGGTATCAAACTTGATTGTGTCATGTGATGTATCATGACATATTATGACATTTTTTGCCTTGGTGGAGCTGGGGTGGGTGTGGCCTCCATGTGATGCATCTGACCTGTGGACCATCAGTTTGACAACCCTGGTCTAGAATATATTCAGCAATTAAACTGAGATTCTTGTATTACTAGTTCCTGTCCTCTGGACTAACCTAACTTTCCCACCCAATTTATACATTCCCAATTCTTCTGACCCTTAAGAAAACTTTCTGGAAGCTCATCACATTGGGTAATTTGTAAATCTCTTTTTAATCCTCATTACACACTGACTTCAGTCACAATATAATTAGGCTGCTTTATAAATACAATGACAACTTTAAAAAGATTTCTATTGCAAGTACAGTAAGTTAATCATTATCAAAGTATAGGACATGTGTTTGAATATACATATGAATCCTCCCCCATTCACCCATGTAACCCAAAGTAGCATAATTTAAATAAATCTAAACTGATATTATTACTTAAATACCTAATTTTTAACAGAAAATTAATAGATGTACCTCTTAGAATGCTAAGAAAGAAAGAAAACTCTACACATTTATACTTACTAAGCACACATCAATGGGTATTAGTAGAACATGTGCTATGGGTCAGCAAAAAGAAAAAAAAAGAAATGGGGAAAAGAGGACTCAGGGGTGATCTTGGAGTGTAGCTATGTTATCATAATGGCAGATGAGCTACCCTGGCCAGGACTGCTGTGGGCAGATGGAGTTAGCATTCTGATTGGTCAAATCAGATATATACAGCTACTATAGCTGTACTACAGCTACTATATACAGCTGTTGGAGGCTAAAGCTAGGGAGGGAAACTCTCTTCAGTTGCTGAGCCATAGGAGTCTGCAGTGCAGTTTCCAGTTTTTGGCTCCAGGGGGAGAAAAGAATGAAAATGATGTTGGTTGGAGCTTCCTTGAGAGAAAATAAAAGAAGACCCAGACGGGCCCAAAGCTGACAGGGAAAAGAAGGAGGTGGCTGGCCTGCAGATAGACACCTGGAGCCTTCAGGGAAGCCCTAGGGAAACACAGAGCAAAAGGGCCCAGGGGAGGGGCATTCCCTAACATCTACCCAGAGGGACAGTTGTGGAGAAGAAAAGCATAAAGAAAGGCTTTAACCAAACACTAAAGCAACTCATCCAATTGCCTTCCCGTTCTCCCTTCCTTATCTCTCTTAGTGAAAGGTTTAGTGGAAGGGAAGAGGAAAAAGTGGGGTAATTTGGTAGCTAGGCAACAGAGAGGGTGGTTGCTAGCAAGGCTCTGTGAGAGTGGCAAGGAGAATTAGAGACTGATAAATTCACTCTGCTGTAAAAAGTTCTGGTTTTCCTTTTAATTCCTGAAAATATACCTGAACATAATAAAAGAACCAAAGAAAAGACAATACTGTCTGTGAAGTAATTGTTCTCCTTAAAGGCACAGCTATAAAAGAACTCTCAGTCACACTGTGAAAATATGGGACATGATTCATCCACAATTAAGCACTTTTATGTTCCACTGATTTCAGAGGGGAAATTAATCGTAAACTTGGATTACGATATTGCTGTACAGTGGATTGTGTGTATGGTGCAGTTACACAGAGACTTCTCATAAGTTTAGAAGCCAGGTGGAGGTTATTCAAGCAATATTCATTCATGTAACTTTACAATTTTAACTTCTGATATTGCAGAATCATTGTTAATGTAAAAACAATTCATAATGAAACATCAAGAGATCAGACGTCTGATTTCCTTGCTAGAATTACATTGTAAGTCAATCTTTCAG
Source organism: Masticophis lateralis (assembly GCA_030761175.1). Taxonomy (NCBI): domain Eukaryota; kingdom Metazoa; phylum Chordata; class Lepidosauria; order Squamata; family Colubridae; genus Masticophis; species Masticophis lateralis. The sequence continues at coordinate 185,107,646 of JAUDYJ010000003.1, forward strand.
CACTCTGGACAGTTCCAAGAATTTTTCTAATTTGCTTCAGTTTCCATACTTCTCTTTTCCAATAACATAGGATATAAATACACAATAACAAATTTATCATAACTAAGTCTTTGTTCTCAGAAAGTGATTTTTTTGTTTTTCTAGAATGGATGAAAATCAGAACATACTCATACTACTCTGTTTTCAAGAGAATTATAAGAACGACAAGAATATATTAAAGCTGGTAAATTAAGACACCTAGTCATGTGGATCTCATTTATATTTAACTGGATCTAAATGGATCTAAATGGAACCAGTAGATAAGATGAAAGGATACATGAAGAAGTGTGAATATTCAGGATCAGATAACAAGCACAGATCTCTTAGCCTTGTTCTGCTAGGACAATAACTTCTCCATTTTTCTTTTCTACTTTTCATGGTTTAAGAGGGGGGGGAAAGAGGGAAGAGAAAATGAACTAGCACCTTGGTTGCATCTGCTGCTGCCTTCAAAAAGCAAAATGTTTAGATTGAAAAAAGGAGAAACAGAAGTGAACACTTACATATCTGTGATAGTTCTACAAAAATGGAAAGGCTTATTGTTTTGCAAGCACATCAAATGAGTACTGTCAAAAACTGACTTCTTTCAGGGTGAGAGATATAACTCTACTGTCACTCATAATGAACAGAGAATTCAAAATGTACCTATGGTAAAATTTATTTGTTGTTCAATGTTTTTTCCAAACCCATAAATCACTTTATGAGGGAAAAATGGGTCTTCAAAAGCGCCAGTGAGCTAGACAGCTGTGCAATCAGAGTTGAATTGAAGTGAAATCAATTAGAATCTTTTAGAAATAGGAAATAAGCACCTAATATACACAAGCTAGTGGAAAGGTTACCAAATTCACAGCTATACACTAGTTTAATTGATTAAAGAGCAGAGGTGAAAATTAATGTACAGTATAGCTGTCTGCTGGGAAAGAAGTCTAGAAACTGTTAAGGATATTGTTGTGTTAACCAACCAGCAGACCACAGAAAAACGGTACTGAGAGCAATGAATAAGATACATACAAACTGGTTTATCAAAGTTTTTACTTTACTTTGTAGTGAAAAACAATTGCATAGTCTTTAGTCAATCCAAGTCTTTAGCAATTCAAATCAGTCCAGAGTTACAGAAATCTTACCGTACAAAACAGCAGTAGGTAATAAACAGTAAGTTCACGCTGATAACAAATCATGATGGTAGCAGATCCATCCACGATGAGAGCACCTCCATATACGATGGCAACAGTTCCAACAATGACTATCGTTCAGCTCCCTTCTTATATACAGTTTAAACTAGTAATTATCTAATTAGGAGAGGTGGAGCCAGCAGCACAATGACGCAACAGTACACTTAGGACAATTGGAGTCAGCAGTCAGTCAGCAGTTATTACAATGACTCAGCAGTACAATTACTCAGCATTACATCTTAAAGACGTAGAATACATTTTCATGTGTTCATATATTGCCTGGACAACTTGTTAGGCTTACACCATATCCTAACAGAAACAGCTCCCAAGAAGCTGAAGTGATGACAGCTGAGGAAAATTGATACATATAGGATCCAGAAAAATTCAAACAACACCATTAGTTTAGGTAGAAACTATAGGGATAAAATTTACAGGTTTTGGATTTAAAATTAAATTAAATTAAATTAAATTAAATTAAATTAAAGGTTCATTTAAGGTATAATAAAAATAGGCATTTTGTTTATAGAGAGAACAGTTCTTCTCATGAAAAAATCAGCAATTTCTATTTCTCTGAATAGTGACTTTACTTAATCCCGAAGGTTTTTTAAAAAATATGTCAAAGGGTAAATACCAAATTTTAATCTTTGCTGTAAAACTGTCAATTCACAATCATTGCCTTTTCCATTGAATTATTATTACCAATCATTTATTTAATATATTATTGATTTTCTATGACTGTGTTATGCAATCTCTTTCTATCTCTGGCATTTCAAAGTTATTCCCCTAAAAGGTGTTTTTTTCAAGAGGCAACTAGACTTTCTTGTTATTCTTTGAAGATGTTTCATTTCCCATCCAAGAAGCTTTTTCAGCTTTTCTTGGATGAGAAGCAAAACATCTTCAAACAATAACAAGTTAAGTCCAATTCTCTCTTGAAAAAGTATCTTTGGGATAACCATGACCTGGATGATTGAGAATCTCCACAGATATTCCCCTAAAAGATCATTGTCCTCAATAGTGATGAATAATTAGATTAAATCCCTCAGAAGGATAAAAACATGGATCAAAAGTCCTATATTTACCACATGTCATAATTCACTTTTTATTAAAATAAAAGATTTCTTAGCAATTTAAAGCCTCCTTGTTATTGTATTGTGCTAGAGCAGTTTTGGAGGCCACTTTAGCTTTATCCCAAGCATACTGGGAGAAGAATCCATCAGGTTAAATCCAAAGAGAAGAACGAATTTCAGATTCAAACTTGGAACTACGGTACATTACCTGGTCCCTTGATTCAAAGACAAAGTGACAAAAATGCAGCCAGAAGACATAAAATATTTTTGATAGCTATGTGATACAGGCATTGGGGACTTTTATAGACTGCTGTGACTGCTGTGACTGAGAGCTCCTCTACGTTAGCTGGCTCTGTGTGTTCTCTGTGCATGTCAATAGGATTTTCCCCCCTAGGAAAGAAATGAAATAGTACCAATGCTTCCTTTCTCATGGCTGGTTTGTGCTAAATGACTACTTTAAAAATAAATCAAAACACTGCACTCCACTATGTTTGAAATGTGTGTTTGCTTCAATGTTGTGGAAATTACAGAGAAATAACACTATCTTTCTGGCAACTTGAGTGAAGAATGATACTTCCCTAAGACTAAATGAAGAAAATATCAAATAAGAAGGGGACAAAAATCTGCTTGGCTGGTTTAGCCAATGTAGTCTTTACTCTATCCAAATACTATTATCCTGCTAACAGGATTGGTGGACTGATATTATTCAGTATCATCTTTATCTTATCTTTATCTTTATTTAGATTTATATACCGCCCTTCTCCTCAAGGACTCAGGGCGGTGCACAGCCAATTAAAAAACAAACATACAAAAGTTAAAATTTCATAAAATAACAATACAAATGGCCATAGATTAAAACTAAATTCATTTAAAATAAAACTCTAAAATGATAAATATTTGTAGGAATCAGGCTAAGCCGGCAAGCTGAAAAAGATGAGTTTTTAAAGCCCGCCGGAAGGTCGGGAGGTCAGAGATTATTCTTAACTCTGGAGGCAGATCATTCCAGAGGGTGGGTGCTGCCACAGAGAAGGCTCTCCCCCTGGGGGTCGCCAGCCGGCATTGTCTGGCTGACGGCACCCTGAGGAGGCCCTCTCTGTGGGAGCGAACCGGCCGGTGGGAGGCAATTGGCGGCAGAAGGCGGTCCCGTAAGTACCCTGGCCCTAAGCCATGGAGCGCTTTAAAGGTGATTACCAACACCTTGAAACGCACCCGAAAGTCCACCGGCAACCATCATCATCAATCATCAATAAGAACATTCTTTGTTCTGTTTCTATAATGTATTGCTACAAAGATAGCAAAAGGATCAGTGAAAGAAAACAGAATGAAAATTCTAGGAAAACAAAAGCTGACTAAGTACCTCTTTTTCTAGAACTGAATCCCAATGTTAAAAATGCAGACTTTTGTCATTACATTGACAAACTGGAATGACTCTAGAGAAACTGAGGTAGTTAAGGGCTTTGAAAATAACAAGCTGAAGAGTTGGGTAATTTTAGCCTGTAGCAGAAAACAATCTAGGAGAGACCTGATAGCTGTTTTAACTAGTGGACTTTCACAGATAAGATGGCATTTGTTCTCTGTTGTTTTAGAAGGCAGGATTAGAACCATTAGATAGGAATGGCAGGAAAGAAGATATCAGCTACACATTAAGAAATGCTTCCTTGGGAGATAATGGGCTCAACTTCGCTAGAAATATTTATCCAAGGGATGGAAATAATCTCTCATGGATGCTGTAGCTACAATCTGTGTTAGATATCCTTTATAAATCAACAATACTACAGTACCTATTACCTTGCTATGGTACTATCCAGAAGGCATATAACCAGAGGTGGTATTCAACCGGTTCTGACCAGTTCTGGAGAACCGGTAGCAGAAATTTTGAGTAGTTCGGAGAACCGGCAAATACCACTTCTAACTGGCCCCTCCCCCATCTATTCGCTGCCTCCCAAATCCCAGCTGATCATCTGGATCTTCTTTTGTTGCCCTGCACATGGAGCTGGAAATCAGGTTAGTGGGATGGGGACGGAATGGAGATTTTATAGTATCCTTCCCCTGAAGTGGGGTGGAAATGGAGATTTCGCAGTATCCTTCCCCTGCCATGCCCACCAAGCAACGCCCACAGAACTGGTAGTAAAAAAAAAAAATTGAATCCCACCACTGTATATAACACATAATACTGTGATATAACTATAATATAGTTAGACATTTAGGGTAAATTGGAATTTTATTTTGATAAATATTCATAAGTACAAAAAATCCTGAGATATTTATATCACAAGTTTCCCTGGATTTGAAATACAATGGTTGTCATTTACCTTCTGTAACCCCTTTGCTGTACTTTTAAACTTTCACCTAATTTCTTGAAGCAGCTACTTCTAAAACTATAAGCACAATGGACCAATTTAAGACTGCTATACTCACAGTGGACTTAAAAAACAGATTATTGTCATTAATGGTAACAACCTAAATGCCAAACGTAAAGAAAGGCACCTGATGGAAGATTCAGCACTTTTAAGGATAATTATCAAGGCAACAAAAAAGGACAGTCAGAACTGTCTGTACTCCTTGAAATCTTTGCAAAAGGCTACCTTTAAAAGGAATAAAAATCAATTAATAGATCCAGGAAAATGGGGCACTTCAGAAAGATATCAGTTTGAAGTTTGTTTTAAAACGTATCAAAATGATTTCCAAAACTTTCATATGAAAAAGTTACATTGCTTCAAAATTCAAATCAAATTATCACAATCTATTGACTTACCCATTCCAATTAAAAAACAACAGTTTATTTTAAGGCTGGATGAGAGATTGTTTTTTTTTTAAAAAAGTCACAACGGCAACCACAACCTTGCATTCAAAGCCCTTCCCTTTTATTATGGGTTTGGGGGAGGGTTTGGGGGAGAACCCACGGGGGGGAAGGTTAGGTCCAGCTGTTTATGGGGCCGCGGGGGGTCAAGATTCTGGAGGCAAGAGGGCTTCTACTAAGCCCTCTTGTCGAGGGCTGTGCGATTAAGATACTGTGTGGGAGGGGCAGATATGGCGCGGGTAGGGGACCATATCATGTGGTGGGGGCTCGCACTCACTGTCTTCGAGCGATTGCGTGCCCCGATCCCCCAAACCATTCCCGTTCCCCGGGTTGTTTAGAGTCTCAGGACCCGAAGCTCCGGCTGTTGTTATGCAACGCGAGGTCCGTTGTCAATAAGGCCCCCCTCATATGTGACCTTCTTCAAGAGGGGGGTGCGGACCTGGCCGGCATTACTGAGACCTGGTTGGGCCACGAGGGGGGCGTTCCCCTCGTGGAGATGTGCCCATCAGGTTTCCTTGCATTCCACCAGCCAAGAGCCCAGGGGAGGGGTGGGGGAGTAGCGGTCATTATTAAGGAAGGTTTGAGTCCGAGGGAGACCACTGTACCTCAGATAGCCGGGTGTGAGTCCATCTTCGTGAGGTGGGGTCGTGGTGGGCAGATGGGTTTGTTAGTCACGTACCTGGCTCCCTGCCACGTGGCAACAACCCTGCCCGAGCTTCTCAATGTTGTAGCCGAGGTGGCGGTTGATACCCCTAGGCTTATGGTCATGGGAGATTTCAACCTGCCATCTATCGGTGAAACATCTGAGTTAGCCCGGGAGTTCATGGCTTCCATGACGGCCATGGACCTGACCCAGGTAATTCGGGGCCCGACCCACGTTGGTGGACACACCCTGGATCTAGTTTTTGTCTCTGGTCAGTGGTTGAGTGGTCTAGATATTGGGGATATAGTTGTGGAGCCCTTGTCATGGACGGACCACTCGCTCCTTCGACTCGACTTTCAGACCGCTGCACCTCACCGCAGGGAGGCGGAACCGACCAGGTGGTTCCGCCCCAGGCGCCTGATGGATCCTGATAGGTTCCAGACGGAGCTTGGGCCATTTCCTGAGACACTGACACACGACTCGGCTGAGGACCTGGTGGCTGCCTGGAATAGGGCAGCCGGTGGGGCCTTGGACCGCGTCGTGCCTTCGCGGCCTCTGACCCGGCATCGAACTCACTTATCTCCTTGGTTCACCGAGGAGCTGAGTGAGATGAAACGCCGGAGAAGATGCCTAGAGAGCGGTTGGAGGGCCAGTCGTTCTGAATCTGACTTGACACTAGTAAGAGCTCACATTAAGACTTACTTAGTGGCGATAAAAGCGGCAAAATCTAACTATTTTGCCGCTCTTATCGCGTCATCAGATAATCGCCCAGCCGCCCTGTTTAGGGTGACCCGCTCCCTCCTTCATCCGGGAGCGCGGGAGGATCCCTTGCAGGGTCGTGCTGAGGATTTTGTTCAATATCTGGATGACAAAATAACTCAGATTCAGGACGATCTGGCCGCCGACTGGGTTAGTTCGGGCGAGGTGACTGAGGCAGGTCTTGAGAGTGTTATCTGGGCCGAGTTCAATCCTGTGGCTCCCGAGGACGTGGACAGGACCTTGGGGATACTGAACGCAACCACATGTTTATTGGACCCGTGTCCCTCCTGGTTGGTGCTGGCCTCCCGGGAGGTTACACGAGGCTGGCTCCAGGAGATTATAAATGCTTCTTTGAATGAGGGTGCCCTACCAGCCGCCTTGAAGGAGGCGGTGGTGAGGCCCCTCCTCAAGAAGCCCTCCCTGGACCCGGCTATTTTAGCTAACTATCGTCCAGTCTCCAACCTTCCCTTTTTAGCGAAGGTTGTTGAGAGTGTGGTTGCGTGGCAGCTCCCTCGGTACCTGGATGAAGCTGTCTTAGACCCGCTCCAGTCCGGCTTCAGGTCTGGTTACAGCACCGAAACGGCATTGGTTGCGTTGGTGGATGATCTCTGGCGGGCCCGGGGTAGGGGTTATTCCTCTATCCTGGTGTTATTAGACCTCTCAGCGGCTTTTGATACCATCGACCATGGTATCATGTTGCGCCGGTTGGAGGGACTGGGGGTGGGAGGCACCGTTTTACGGTGGTTCTCCTCCTACCTCTCCGACCGGTCGCAATCTGTGTTGACAGGGGGGCAGCGGTCGACCCCGAGGCGCCTGGTGTGTGGGGTGCCGCAGGGATCGGTCCTCTCGCCCCTCCTGTTCAACATTTATGTAAAGCCGCTGGGTGAGATCATCCGTGGTTTTGGGGTGGAGTTCCATCAGTACGCTGATGATACGCAGCTGTACATTTCCACCCCAGACCACCCCAATGATGCCGTGGAAGTGATGTCCCAGTGCCTTGAAGCCGTGCGGGCCTGGATGGGGAGAAACAGGCTTCGACTCAACCCCTCCAAGACCGAGTGGCTGTGGCTGCCGGCATCCCGATATAGCCAGCTGACACCATCGCTGGTTATTGGGGGCGAATCATTGGCCCCCACGGAAAGGGTACGCAACTTGGGCGTCCTCCTGGACACACGGCTGTCTTTGGAGGATCACACGACCGCTGTGGCCAGGGGAGCTTTCTATCAGGTTCGCCTGATACGCCAGTTGCGGCCCTTTCTAGATCGGGACTCCCTACGCACAGTCACTCAGGCACTCGTCACCTCTCGCCTGGACTACTGCAATGCTCTCTACATGGGGCTCCCCTTGGGGTGCACCCGGAGGCTCCAACTGGTGCAGAATGCGGCCGCGCGGGGGATTATGGGAGCGACGGGACGCTCCCACGTGACACCTCTCCTGCGCGAGCTGCATTGGCTGCCGGTGGACTTCCGGGTGCGTTTCAAGGTGTTGGTGACCACCTTTAAAGCGCTCCATGGCTTAGGACCAGGGTACTTACGGGACCGCCTTCTGCCACAAATAGCCTCCCACCGGCCGGTGCGCTCCCACAGAGAGGGTCTCCTCAGGGTGCCGTCAGCCAGACAATGTCGGCTGGCGACCCCCAGGGGGAGGGCTTTCTCTGTGGCAGCCCCCACCCTCTGGAACGATCTCCCTCCAGAACTGAGAAGAATTCCCGACCTCCGGACTTTTCGTCGGGCCCTAAAAACCCATCTTTTTCAGCTTGCTGGTCTAGCCTGACCCCCTTAAATTTTTTAAGATTTGTACTATATGGTTGGGTATTTTAATATTTAATGGTTTTAATTTCTTAGCCAAAGTTATATGCCTTTTAAGAAATTTTTAACTTTTGTGTATTGTTTTTATTTGGCTGTCCACCGCCCTGAGTCCGCAAGGAGAAGGGCGGTATACAAATCTAAACAAATAAATAAATAAATAAATAAATTATGTGCAAATTCCCATGACAGTGGTTTAAAATGTGTCTCCCCACATCACACTATTGCATTTTGGAGCAAGCAGCAGTATGCAGAACACATAAAAAGAATAAGAAATAGAAAAGCAAAAAAGAAGGCAACAGATAAGAAAAAGAAAGACTACCTAAAAACTAGTTTACTCTAATATAATTCACAATACTTCTCCATACCATCCAATCTTTGTAAATCATGCTTACTTCTGCCGCATCCCATTAGATATTGCTTTTTTTGTTCTTCAAACCTCTGGCTTTTCTCTTTTTGATGATCTCATTGACTCTGTCCAATAGCAGTTTGTCTTCTCCTTTCTTTCAGTTCATTCCTCTTGTCTTTATTATTTGTTTTGCAATTTGATTCTCATTTACAACAACAAACATTACTCATACTGGTCACTCACTTTTCTGTTGAATCCATATTAATTCAGCATTCCTTCATTAATTCTATTTCTTTTATCATACAGATGTAAGGATCCCATTTTCACTGTACACAACTTACATCTGTGTTTCTCCTGAAACATCTAATGTTCATTTCCACATAATGGTGTGGATAGAAATCATTCTTAATTCACAATTTGTTTATGTTGACAGTCATGCCTCACAACACCTCATATACTAACTCACATCTTTCTACTAGCATTTGTATGTCTATTTTTTTAAATTTAGTAATCATTCTATCAAGAGAGACAAATTAATTCACTTGCTTTAGTTTTAATCATTTATGCATGATGAAATTGCTCAGTTCATTATCCCTATCAAACACAACTTCCTTGGTCTTTGGTACATTAATTTTCAGATCAATACTTCTTATTGCATTGTACAGTCTTACATTTGCTTCAAATGGTTCGGTTTCTCAGCAAATAAGTACACCAACCAACCCTGTCTGCTATCATCACAAGACTGCCTGATATATTTGTGTACCTTTATCTAAATTCTCTAAATTAAGAACACTTTTCCTACATTCATACATTTCTTAATGATCAATTGAAAAGTAAAAAAATAACGTTACTTATTCTTTGTTTTGCATAAAGACACATCACTTAACTTCCCCATTTTACTTATTTTTAATCAGAATTCTGAAACTCACTTTCTCAGCACAGGTAACCAATTAATCCTTCAGTAATTTTTATATTCACACTTTCTATTTTCCCTTGGTATAGGAGACCAAGAAGGTCATGATCTCATTGTCAGACAGACATGCACTCTTCAGAAACATCTTAAACAAGATGCATAGCTAAACCATAGTCACATTCATATTTTAGCATTTCTCTAGTTATAAATACATATAAATGCACTCCTTCCAAAAACAATCTAAATATAACACCACTTTTGTTTACCGTTTTCATGTTTACCATTTTTCTTGTATATTACCATTTACTGTAGTCACAGCAACTTCATTCTTCAATATATCAGTATACTATAATTCCTTTACATGTTTCCAAAATACATTTTTCAAATTCCCTCATTTCAACTGCATCTCAAATAAGCTACTCAAAATATCTCATATAAAGTTATGTAGGAAGCCATGTATATTTCCTTGAAGAAAATATTCAGAAGCCATTTCAAAACCAAAAAATATATACAATTTTTTTTCAAAAACAGCCAAAGTCTCATTCTGTTACTACTTAGTTGAACTTAACATTTTATCTTCCTTTCAATGTAAAATAGCACTTTAGAATAAGGACTATGGATTACTGGGACTATGGTTGATCCTATCACCTTTTTTTCTATCCTGATCTCCACTTTTTTCTAGACCTCCTGCTTTAGTTTTAAGGCACAAGAGAATAATTTGTTTCTAGTGGACAACTGTAGTTCAATATCTGCTTTTTGAAGAATAAATCACTAATAGATAAAGAGTTCTACCAGTTAAATCATTCCATGAGCTCAAGGAAAAGACATAGTATTAGAAAAAGATTCAGACTAGCTGCTAGCTATTGGTGTATAAGAAGGACAGGAGAAAAAAACACAGAAAGATGTTGCAACATTCTACTAATAGAATCTAGCTCAATAAAACTTGGTTCTAGTCTTCCAGTGGAGTCTTTTTTTCTGGTCTAGGCAGCCTTGAAGGGATAGCATGATAAAAATGACATATATTAATACACATACCATGCATACACACACACACACACACACATATACACACACATTAAATATTTTTGGAAAGAAACATTGTACAATTTTGTAACCATGTGACCTTAACTAGAATACCACCATGGGAAAACGTGTGTTAGTTTTCCTGTAGTTGAAAAGGGACCCAATGCATTTGATTCAGAATTTGAAAAAGTCAGAAAAGATGCAGAAAAATAACAGTTTATTTTAAAAGAGCACTACCCTTGTTGACTTCTCCTACATTTTCTGACTAAAATAACTCTGAACTACCATTTTACTTGAAAGAAGGAATTACCCTGTTTTATGATTTACCTAGAATCAACTTGGCAAAATGTCCTCGTTGAAAACGTTGTCTGTTCTGTCAGTTCCTATTTTATGTGCCAATCAAGTCCACACTACCCACACATTCACAATTCAATTTCCTTTTCTGCCTCTTAAGGGTAAAGTAAAGTAAAGATGCTAATTTGACTGGCAGGTGAAATATAAACAAAGGATAGACTTCATTGAACAATGAAGCATCAACTAAAACATGCTGTGGGCTGCTATCTAGCGACTAGAAATGTTTTTAAAATTGGGCTACATGTTAAAGAAATCTCATATAATGGAAAAGTAGAAAGGACTTTTAGATTTCAGCTTCATTTAGAAAGAGTTATTAAATGGATGTCTTTATTCTAATCTCACACAATGGCTTTTTATAGGAAAGTATCAGGAATAAATCTGTAAATAGCTAAGTGCTTACCAGCACGTCATGCATGACGTTGTATGAAAATGCCCTCCCCCAACTGTTGAGAATATGAACGTATATGTTCATCTTCATGTACTTCACCGTGAAGGCAGTCCCACTCATATTTTGTTGTTCCACTTCAAAAATTGTATTTTGAAATGTGGTTGAAACTAAAATGTTCTGTAAGATTTTCCTGATCACTCTGGAAACAACCTCTATTACAGTGTTTCTCAACCTTGACCGCTTTAAGATATGCGAGCTTCAACGCCCAGAATTCTAACTGCAGAATTCTAGGAGTTGACAGCCATATACCTTAAAGTGGCCAAGATGAAAATGCTCTATTATCTCTGTTTCTCAATGTTCAGAATTCCCAACTCTGGCTTCAGTCTTAAATTCTTGGTTCCCTATTATATCATTTAAAGAACTTTGAGATTATATTTTGGTGGATTGCAATGCATTGTAATGAAATTAGTATAATGTTAATCATTTTATAAAGATGATACACTCATTAACTAATCACTACAACTATCATTTCCAGCCATTTTTCCTTCAACAGCTGGCATTTGTCATGCCATGAATAAAGAAATCTTAGACATGTATACATGTAAGTCTTCAATTTACAACAGTTCATTTAGTGACCATTCAAAGTTACAACGGCAATGAAAAAGTGACTTAGGGCCGTTTTTCACACTTATGACAGTTGCAGCATCCCCATGGTCACGTGATTTAAATTGAATGATTGGCAACTGGTTCAAATTTATAACCATTGCAGTGTCCAACGGTCATGTGATCACCTTCTGTGACCTTCTGAAAAGCAAAGTCAATGGGGAAGTCAGATTCATTTAACAACGGTGTTACTAATTTAACAACTGCAATGATTCACTTTACAAATGTGCCAGGAAAAGTTGTAAAATAAGGCAAAACTCAACAAATTTCTTACTTAGCAACATACATTTTGGGCTCAATTGTGGTTGAAAGTCGAGGATTACCTGTAATAGGAGATCTTAGAAATGAGTCTCAAGACTCCGAAGAAAGTAGAAGCCTTATGTGGATTAAATACACACACATAAATTCAGACAAAATATAAAAAAGATTTAGAAAATTATGGCTTCCAAAGAGAACAACAAGAAATGGATAAAATATTATTAGGGACAGAGGAAAAAATGATAACCAAAACTTACAATTGTCTGTTAAAATTTACATTGGAGGAGGAAACAGTGAAAGAAATGATGATAATTTGGGCCAAAAATTTCAGATAAAACATTGAATTGGAACATTGGGAAAAAACTATAAATTAACTATGTCTTCAGGGTATAAGGAGCATTTAACCCCTGATGTTAACAAACTATAGTTAGCACATGTAGAAGTTATAAAACGTATATTTAAGGAGAACAATTGTATAATATAGTAAAAGATTTTATGTATTTAGATGTATAAATAGAGAAACTACATAAATGTATAATACAAAAGGCCGTAAATGAAAAATATGTAATCAGAGTTGATATCGATAACTGAATGCTGTAAAGATGGAAATGTGATTTTAAAACTAAAAAAGTTGAATAAAGATTATTTTTTTTAAAAAAAATACACACACAGACACACACAAATAGACTTCTTAGGCACTTTTCAAACAGAACTCTGGAGGTAAAAGACAATGGAAATTCCATTTATTTTCCCCAAGAGTGATTTTCCTTTCTCCAGTAAGGAAAATCTCTTCATTTATCTGCAGACAAATCAGCACTCTAGACACAGTCGGGTGATCTTTGTACACTTACCTGCCTTTTCTCTTAGAGAAGCTATTAGCTGGTTCAGAAGGGAAAGATTATGCTTTAACATCTCAGGAAAAGAGATGCTCTTAAAGTGGGAATCAATCTATCTGTTTTCTTCTTATGGAAAAAGTGGGATCATGAAAGATCAGATACATAAGGACAAATATGTGAACACATTTTGATCTCTCACTTTTTCACTTCCCACCCAATTGGGGAACAGAGAGAAAAGAAAATTGTCTCATAAAGGTATATCACCTTTGTACAATAGCTTCATTTTGTTTCTGAGCACCACAAATTCCATTTTTAAAATCCTGCGCAGACCCATGCAGTTTCATTCAGCAAAATTTCAATATATATGTAACATAAAATAGGACCAATGGAAAAAGGACTGAATACTTAGAGGAAGGGGGGAAGAAAAAATCTTACACATTTATTTTAAACAAAACACCTGTCATCATCTCTTCACTACACATTTTTTGCAACATAGTGTAAAACTGGGAATTCTGTCATATATACATGCTCTCATTGTGAACTTCTAAACATCTTGGCAATGTGGAAGGACCACAGATGTTAAAAGGTATTAGACCACTTCAGGGAAAGTTCATGAAACAGTGTTATGTCAACTTCACAGCTGCTACTCCCTGGAATTCAGTGATGAATTTGGCACAAATTTTACTACAGAGTTTTGGATGAGTTTTGAGACAGAGAGCAGGAGACCATTCCTGGATTCCAACAAGCTTTGGGTAAATCTCATGCTAAGCCTAAAAGTGGCTTATTTACAAAATCTGCTGTGTCAAATCAATGCAAATGTTTATAAAGTGGCACAGATGTAGAATAAATAAATCTTGAAATAACACATTTGTACAGAGAAGAATCTGTACAGATGCTGTTCAGAATTGAAGCTTTGGAAATTTATTTAATTAAATAAGCATGTATATGCTTATTTATTTACCATATGTGTACCAGAGTCATGATTGTATAATATGCCATGAAAAATATAGATATTCTGCTCTATTGGAATAAATTATTTTAAAGTAATTTTGAACCACAGATCACAAGTCCAAATACTGTACATATGAAGTGTGCACAAAATAGAAAATGTGATTTATTTCAAACAGAAAAAGCAATGGGTTCTAGATGCTTTATTGAACCATTCTAGATATGTTGAAAGTTAGTAATGGAAGAGGGGGGAAAAACAAGAACATGTTGGTTCTTTCCAGTTTTAGCTGAATCAAAATTTGAGTGATCTTATAAGGGTTTTATGAGGTTGCTGCAGCTCACAGGATTAGAAATCCAGCATCTTACTTGCCTCTCAATCTTCCTAGCATCCTTCTCCCCCCCCCCCCCCCGCTCTCTTTACAACTTTCCCATATTGCCAATGTCGTTGTCTAAACACCCTGAACCACTTCTTGGTAGAACAACTGTATTTCAGGCACTACCCAGAACACAAATGTTCTGAAGATATTCAGATGATCAGAAGAGAAAATATAAAACTCAGAATTCTTGCAAAACATTTATATTCCTACAGATGATAGGATTTACAGGTTTATCATGGCTTTTTTGTCATTTTTTTCATAGTTTGAAGCTCTATTCTTTTTATTATCAACTTAATATTCTACAATTGACGTTATTCAATACAGCATGGTTAATCAATAGCAGTTCAGCTTGATGTGTGAATCTACATCAAATATAACAAGATTTACAAATACTTCAAGCACATAAACTTTATTTTCTATATTCTCAAATATGTTGCCCATGTTTCTGAATTAAAAAAAAATAGAACATTGCCAGCAAAAGGCAAAACAAATATTCTTTTTTCCCTAAGAATGTGTGAACAGAATCTTTTTGGAATCAAGCAACACAACAGTACATTAATCAAAGTATAGTTAAGATCTGGAAAATTACAGGAAGCAAAATTCATTCATTTTGACTTGAATGGATTAATTTACTTAAGTGACTAAGTCTATTTAGGTCTGATAGTGAAAATTGAACTCTGAAAATTTTACACCTTTTGTTTTCATCTCCTTCCAAAAACAATCAAAATGCAATTGCAAAAATTGAAATGTTGAGAAAGTAGGTTAATATTTTTTAGATCCACACCTGACTGAATTCTTAGGAGAAAATTGTTTAACAGTCATTGGGCACTATCTACAAAAATCTATCATTTGGAATGTATTACTGAAATTAACACAAATTATATAACAGCAGAGAGGAATTAATTAACCCAGTATTCCAGCAGAATTAATAGAAAAGAAACCAAACTAGAAGAGCAAGAATAGCAAAGGGAAAAAAAAAAACTCAAGAGACTAAAAGGTATGCTTTCATGCCGGGATCAGTTGAAGATGCCCATATATGTTCTTTTCTGTTTCTCTCTCTAATGTCTTTACACAAAGAAATACATGTACCATACATGCATGCATAACCACAGAGAAAGAGATTACACAACATGTGTACAATTTTATATTCAATCAAAAAAAAACCTAATAAGCTATTTGCTTTGCAAAATATGGAAGGATATTTCAATCTCTGATAAGAAAATCATATTTATATATGTTCAAATACTAGATTGAATCGGGGTGAAATGTTCCCGGTTCAGAACGAATCGCCCAATCCAGTAGCGATGGAGGCAAGTGGTTCGGAGAACCGGTAGCAAAAATCCCTGCCCCCCCCCACCCCCCATTGCCCAGCTGAGCCGCGCAATCATCAGAGGCTTTTTTAAAATTATTTTTAAAAGCATCTTTTCTACAACTTCTTTGTCCAAAAAAATGCTTTTAAAAGTAAAAAAAAAGTCTCTGATGATCGTATGGCTCAGCTGGAATCATCAAGGGCTTTTAAAAGCATTTTTTTGGTTTTAAAAGTAAAAAAAAAAAAAGTTGGCCACACCCATTCAGTCATATTACCCCACCACCACCAAGCCACACCCGGTAGTAACAAATTTTACATTTCACCACTGGATTGAATCCATATCTCATGTTGTATTAAACAACTCTGTCTACTCTGTATGCAGAATTCTGATCCAAATCAATAACCTTAGCCATAAGAAAGTTTAATTTCCTTCATGACAAGGTAATTACTGCTTTCCTTTTAAATAACATTTACAGTTTGTAAATGTATCAAGGGCAGTGTCTATTCTTTTTTACCTGCAACTTGAGCTTAAGAATTAGCTAGTACTTTCCTTATAATTTTAACTGATTAAACAGATTAACAGAGTTGGAAGGGACCTTATAGGTCATCTAGTCCAACCCCCTGCCTAAGCAGGAGACCCTACACCATTTCTAACAAATGGCAGTCCAATCTTTTCTTGAAAGTCTCAAGTGATGAAACTCCCATAATTTCTGAAGGCAAGCTGTTCCATTGGTTGATTCTTCTCACTGTCAGAAAATTCCTCCTTATTTCCAGGTTGAATCTCTCCTTGATCAGTTTCCATCTATTATCCCTTGTCTGGCTGTCAGGTGCTTTGGAAAACAGCTTGACCCCTCAAATACTGGGACACTGCTATGATGTCTCCCCTGGTCCTTCTCTTCACTAGACTAGCCATGCCTAGTTCCTGTAACCGTTCTTCATGTTTTAGTCTTCAGTTACCTAATCATCCTGGTTGCTCTCCTCTGCTCTTTTTCTAGAGTCTCAACATCTTTTTTATAGTGTGGTGACCATTTTCACTTATGTAATTGATATACATGATTTAAAAAAACACATCTGGTATATATGTTTTAAAGTTTGCTGGCTTATTTTACAGAAGCAGAAGAAACGGTTGTTAACTACCAAAACTACCTTGAATGCATCATCCTTCTTTACTAAAACCCATACATGATGTTTCCACCTCCTCCCTAGCTTGTTGCATTTCTGAGAAACAGACATTTTATTTCACTTACTGCTATATCAGACATTCTTCTCTGTTTGAAATCTCAAAGTTCTGTAATTACTGCTCTATGAATGATTAAAAATGTGGAGCTTGTCAACTGGAAAGCTGACAGCCCAGGTTCAAGATCCAAGTGCCATGCAATAGGTTGATGGGCAAAGCATTACTTTGCCCATCTCCTGCCAACCTATGTGAGTAAACAGGTACCAATTTGGTGAGAAGATAACAGCATTCCATGTCCCTCAGCATATAGTCTTGCTGGACACATGACCACGGAAATGTCTTCAGACAACACTGTTTCTCATCTAAGAAAAAGAGATGAACACCGTCCCTAGAGTTGGACATAACTGGACAGGGGAAACTTTTACTTTTTATAAATCCTTACCTAATTCTAGCATATCAAACACACAGAGAGAGACACACACACATGTGAACACGAATAATTAAAACTCTTAAAATAGAAGATAAAAACTAATAAAATTAATATAAAGGATGGAAGAACAAAGGAAAAGAAAGGGAAAAGAGAAAGCAACCAGGTTGTAACCAGGAAGTAATGTGTTTTTTTACCTTCTGTGCATGTACAGAAGGTTTTGTGCATGCATAGAAGGTCTGTGCGCGCCTGTGACGTGCGTGGCATATGCACTTCCTAACCGGTAAGGAAGGTAAGTAAATTTCACTCCTGTTCCAAAGGTACTTTTTTTCAGGAGACAACTGGACTTTCTTATTTTTTCTTTGAAGATGTTTTGATTCCCATCCAAGAACGGGAAATTCTTCAGCTCCTACCAGATAGTGCGGAATGGAAGGATTTATATTGCTTGCAATCCGATCAGAGCTGAAGAAACTTCTTGGATAAGAAGCAAAATGTCTTCAAAGAAAAAACAAGAAAGTCCAGTTGCCTCCTGAAAAACAATCATGATGGAACAATCATGACCTGGATGACTGAGAATCTCTACATAGTACCTGTAGTGTTGAATCTTTCCATCTATGCATACATAATCTTGCTGCAGTAATCATATATTGACATTATCTTCCATGGTTTGTTGGTTTGTTGGTTTGTTTTGCTAACTGTTTACCTGTTAGTCCTAAAAGGAAAAATTCTAAGTCTGGCATATAACACTGTAATAACTTTTCAGCAAGGCACATAATGCTAGCCAGTTCACTTCCAATACTTCAAAGTCACATGTAGAGATACAATGGGCAGTTTCCAAAGTAGCTAAATGAGCCTGGAAAATAATGCAGACACTTTATTGATTTGAAAAAAGGTACTTTATATGTACTTCCACATATTCCCACCACTCGTTCTTCAAAAGATTTGTACATGCACCCTTAAGTAGAGGTATAGTACAGTATAACTGTAGGATTGGGAGTGGATTATGCTGCAAGATTGAGAGAGATGAGAAAGTAAACCTGCAGGTCACAGGAAAGTTAAATTTTATATTACTGGTTCTCATTGCTTCAATAATAATCCTCCAAATTACAGCAATCTAGGGCTCAAATGGTTTTCCCCAGCCCCAATCTTTTTCTTAAAAACATGTGAGAATTGCAAAACAAAAATAAAATAGAATTGTGCACCTGCAGCAACAGAAGGGGAGTATTTTGCCAACTCAGAGCTTTCCCAGGAAGAGACTGGGCAAAGAGACTCTATGGATCCATGGATCAGGTGGGGGGAAGGTTGAGAGTAAACACACCCTAAAATCTCATAGGATAGATCAAGTGTCTTAGAAAGTTATAGCTTTAGTCTGGCAAGATTCTGTCTATTAGGTGTAAGCAAATAAAGGATTGGACTCAACTGGATTTCACAATCTTGTCTCTGGGCTTGGGCCTAGGAGTGGTGCTCCTCGATTCTATTCAGCTATTCCCAGGATATTCAATTTCCCATCAATATGTTTATTCAAGTATGCCAGAATAATGTTCATAATATTCTCTTTACTGTGCTTAGTCTCCTTCCAGGAAACTTTTTTCCTAAATTTTAGTTTAGTTTCTGTAAATCATGTGAAGTATGTTGAGAGTGTGCTGCTGGATATGAAAGACAAAAACCATTTTAGTTATCAAAGGACCAATACTGAGAATGAATTTACCATAATAAAAAGTCACTGTGCATGCATTTTATGATATATTAGAGCTGTGTGTTTTGTGCTTTAAAAAACCATTCTCCTCCTACCTTCAACACTTTTCCAACCTCTGAAACATAATTAATAACTGTCTCTCTATTACAGTTTTATGAAGACTTCATGATTGCTATCTCTTTTATATTGCTTTGCCAAGGGGTATAAAACAACTTACCTTTAAGATAAATTTCATATTTAGGCTCAGATCTGCCTACTTTTGACCAGCTAACTCAAATGGGATAAGCAGCCACAATGTCCTAGTAGTAGGTCAAATTCACTCAAATGTTTAAGAAAGAACCTTCAAAAGACATCAAACGTTAATGAGAAGGAAGCATGCTTCAAATTAAAACCTGCTATTTATATATACATTCATAAACATCGTTCTTTGATAAAAAATATTTTAAAAGATTTTTTTTTATCTGACTTATTTCATCTGTACCCAGCTACTGGCTAAAATTACAGATGTTTTATCACAAGACAACCTCCAACAGTGGAACATAATTAGAAAAGGCCGTTATGCTTTCCAGGTCATTTGGCTAGGGTTACTGGGATCTCAAACTAAGGCAAACAACTGTGACTATTGAATGGCAACTTCCAACAACTAGCTTCTCTTTCCAAACTGTGAAAGCTTCTTTCTCTTAGCGTTAATGCTACACTGTGTCTGCCAAAACATGCTTACTTCACAGATCAAAAACTTCTAGAGCCTTTGGGATTCAAAATCACACAGAACATCTTGGGAGCTAAGCTACTAATACTGAATTAAGTATGCCAGTATTAGTAAAGGAGGGAAAGAAAAATAAGAGCATCTTGCATTTCAGAATAAAGCAGACAGGTTCTCAATATATCACACTTATTTTTGTATGAACGTAAATAAAGTATACAGAGAAATCTTGCATACAAAATTCAAAAATCTCCTAATCCCTGTTTACAAAATGCCCAGTGAAATTAAAGCAGGCTTAACTAAGCAGTGCTTGTGAATATTAATAAATCTATATCCAAACCTAGTCTTTTTTAAAAAAACAAAAAAAGGTCGAAAGAAAATAGTTTTCAAAGTAATTTCTATTTATACAGATCTTTTTGAATGTGAAATTATCGGAACACTGCACATTGTAATAAAGCAGGGCTAAACCTCATTTTAAAAACAAAGTATGAAATTGTATTTAAATTACTAGGAGAATATTCAAGCTCAAAACAACATATGAGTGTGTACCAAGCAGCTTTATACTGAACAAAATCTTTGGTCCACCAAGGATGGTGTTTTAAACTATCCAAATAAGTTGTCCAGGCATTCATGGTGAAAATAGTTTTTACACACAAAATACATATATGTTTGGTCACAATCTCAGAGTACCCAATTTAAGGCCAGCGATGGTCCTTAATCTTTAGTGGAAGATCAACCTCCAAAGATAATGTGTACAAGCTAAACATGAATTCTGATTTAATTCAATTTTAAGGGAATATGCATATTTCCTCTGTATTTAACAATTTTCCCTTATTAGTTATATTAAATATTAGTTTGATAGCCAATTCAAGAAAGGATCTGACAGATTTGGCATAGGATAGGATTACCAGATGTCCTGCAAAAGGACAACATGTTCTCCTTTTTGTCCTCAGGTCCTTAATCCAACAGGCATTAAAATAAAACAGTGAATTTTTTTTTCCCATTCCAGGGTGAAATGCTCCCGGTTCAGACCAGATCCCCTGATCCGGTAGCGATGGAGGAGGATGGTTCAGAGAACCGGTAGCAAAAATCCTTGCCCAGCCCCCATGCCCAGCGGAGCTGCACAATCATCAGAGGCTTTTTTTTTACTTTTAAAAGCATTTTTTCTATAACCTCTTTGGCCAAAAAATGCTTTTAAAATTTAAAAAAAAAGCCTCTGATGATCGCGCGGCTCAGCTGGGATTGCCAAAGGCTTTTAAAAGAAAAAAAACTCTTCTTTTCTTTTAAATGCCTCTGATGATCCAAGCTGAGTTGCCTGATCGGCAGAGGTTTTTTAAAAAGCCTTTATCGATCAGGCAACTCAGCTGGGATCATCAGAGCCTTTTGAAAGCATTTTTTTTTACAACCTCTTCGCTGAAGAGGTTGTAGAAAAAATGGTTTTAAAAGTAAAAAAAAAAAATTGGCCATGCCCACCCAGTCACATTACCCATCACCACCAAGCCACGTCCACAGAACCAGTAGTAACAAATTTTAGATTTCACCACTGCACCATTCTGAACTATTTTCACAATACTAGTTCATACTGGTTAGGGAATTCTGGTAGTTGAAGTCCAAACATCTTAAAGTTGATGAGGTTGAGAAACATTGATCTAATATTTGTTCTTTAATGGTTCCTTTGTTTTCTGGTTTGTCTTCAGAATAGTTTTATGATAATTTTACCATGCTTTCATCCTTAGAAGGGGAACTATGTTAGTCTATGGTAGTCAAAAAGCAGGAAGTATATAGTAGTTCCTTTTTAAACTAACATATTTTATTCTAAGGCCTGAAATTTTTTTATAATATGTTTCATTAGTCTTAAAGGTGCTAACTCTTCTTTTAGCATGTAGGACTATATTTTCCTTAGAAGAAGCAGTGTCCTTTACTGTACTCAAACCTACTTATCCAATTACTTAAAGGGAAATCTTCCTCAATAACACCTAACCAAAGATCAGTTGCAAAAAATCATCCACCCAAGTAAAAAGAAACTTGTCAAATATAATTTGCATCTCTTAATACATTATGGAAATCTTGTACAGTATATAATAATCATAATCATAATCATAATCATAATCATAATCATAATTTTATTTCTATACCGCCCCTCTCCCAAAGGACTCGGGGCGGTGTACAGCCTGATTAAAAGCACAAAGACAGACAAAATTTAAAAATAATTAAAAATATTAAATAATTTGGCTCAAATATAAAACCCCAATTTAAAATCTCGCATTTAAAACCAATTTAAAATCTTTTATTTTATAAATAAATCAATATTTTATTCAATGAATCATAATTAAACAAGGCTATGGCTTAATGTAATTAAGAATTCCTTAGTATAGACAGAATAGAAATAGAATAGAATAGAATAGAATAGAATAGAATAGAATAGAATAGAATAGAATAGAATAGAATAGAATAGGAATTTTTTTATTGGCCGAGTGTGATTGGACTGTAAGCCAAAGAATTTGTCTTGGTGCATGTTAGGAAATGGTCATTGCCTAACTAGTTGGCTAGGTAATATATAAGGAAACATTATATGTTTGCAGTAGTATATGTATAATATATCTTTACGAATATTGCTGAGTCGTTCTGCATCCTGATTGGATGAGCTCTGTAGCAACTGTATTTAAGGAGAGTTTGATTGTGGTCAGTGTGGTGGATATTTCACCACATTGTTACCTGCTGCTATGTTGTAGATATTTTGGTCTCATTACATGGTCAATTTGATCATGGTTTATTTATTACTGCTTTTATGAACTGTTTAGAATGATTCATGTTTTGTTCTATGAACCGGTAAGAAGTTTTGTATCTCTGGATTGATTATGAATGGCTAAGACTTGGATTGGTAAAATCCAAGTTTTAGCCATTTGCTTTGCTCTATAAGTAAACTACTTTAAAAACCAGTTTGTATGCAGTTTATTCACAACTACTCTCAGCACTGTTTCCGTGTGAAAACACTCTATGCTCTGCTTCATAACCATTCCTGGTTATCTCACAACTATATCCTTAACATTGGTTATGGATCCAGAGCCAACCAGAACTAGCCAGAATTGCTCAGAGCTAAAAAGAGTTATCTAGAGAACTGAGAGTTAATGTGAATAATACAGACAACTGTGTTTGTTATATATAATCCAAGTGAATATGGCATATGAACAAGCATCTAGTATTTCCATGATAACCCGGTTCGATGGAACAAACTATGTTTCCTGGTCTACAAAATGTAACCTACTTTTGCGTAGGGAAGGACTATGGGATATAGTTAATAATCCACTGGATGTAACAGCGTGGAATCCTGATGATGAAGAAGATGAGAAGAAATTAGCCAAGTTTAACCGAGATAATGAACAAGCTCTTTACATAATTGGACTGACACTGAGTGACCAGCAGCTTGTCCATATTCGTGGTGAAGATTCTGATGCTAGGTGTTGGAACAAGTTTAAGAGCCTATATGTTCATGATAGTGTGGGTGCTCATATACATCTGACACACAAATTGTTTAAACAACGTCTTCTTAAAGGAGGAGATATGATAGCTCATTTGGAGTTCATGACAAGAACTTTTCAAGAGCTGCATGAGAAGGAACTTATTTTTTCAGAACTGCAACAAGTTTACATAATCCTTTCTTCTTTGGATGAGAGTTATGCCAACTATGTTTCTTCACTGGAAGTTTTGACCAGAGATCAACTAACACTGACTGGCATAACCAGCAGGTTGTTGGAAGAATCCAGAAGAAGATTAGATAGAGACCAATTGAGAGAGAAGCAACCAAAAGAAGAAAAAGTATATTCAACTGCCTATTTTGTAAAAGATGTTTTTCTTGTGGGGCTCAGGGTCATATAGCCAAATATTGTACAAAGAATAAGAAAATGACTGTTGGTGATAACCAGTTTGTATGCAGTTTATTCACAACTCTCAGCACCGTTTCCGTGCGCAAACACTCTATGCTCTGCTTCATAACCATTCCTGGTTATCTCACAACTATATCCTTAACAGTGCATATGCTTTCAGTGTACATAAAAGAAAAGATACATTCATCAAGAATCATAAGGTACAACACTTAATGATAGTCATAGGGTACAAATAAACAATCAGGAATATCAATATAAATTGTAAGGATACAAACAACAAAATTACAATCATACAGCCATATGTGGAAGGAGATGGGTGGTGGGAACGATGAGAAGATTAATAGTAGTGCAGATTTAGTAAATAGTTTGACAGTGTTGATAGAATTATTTGTTTAGAATGATGGCATTCAGGAAAGAACGGTTCTTGTGTCTAATTGTTCTGGTGTGCAAGGGTCTATAGCGTTGTTTTGAGGGTAGGAGTTGAAACAGTTTATGTCCAGGATGTGAGGAGTCTAAATATTCTCACAGCTCTCTTTTTGACTTGTGCAGTATACAGGTGCTCAATGGAAGGCAGGTTGGTAGCAATTGTTTTTTCTGCAGTTCTCATTATCCTCTGAAGTCGGTGTCTGTCTTGTTGGGTTGCAGAGACAAACCAGACAGTTATAGAGGAGCAGAAGACAGGCTCAATAATTTTTCTGTAGAACTGTATCAGCAGCTCCTTGGGCAGTTTGAGCTTTCTGAGTTGGCGCAAAAAGAACGTTCTTTGTTGTGCTTTTTTGATGTCATTTTTGATGTTAGCTGTCCATTTTAGATCTTGCGATATAGTAGAACCTAGAAATTTGAAGGTCTCTACTGTTGATACTACGTTCCATACTGTGAGAGGTATGGAAGGGTTTCTCCTAAAGTCTAGCACAATTTTTACGGTTTTGAGTGTGTTCAGTTCCAGATTGTTCCAGTCACACCACAAGGCTAGTTGTTCAACCTGCCGTCTGTATGCGTATATAGTATAGTATAGATTATAATTCGAATACTGCTGTCAATCCTTTTGAGACTGAATAAGCTTTCATTTCCCATATACAACAAGTGATACAGTGCTTAGTTAATATAAGGAGGTAAAAAGAAAGTTGAGGCATCTGTCTATGACATTTTCGGTAACATGGCAAATTCAGTTCAAACAAGAAGAAAATCTGCTTACAGCCTTTTCAATTATCTAGAGCTCCTGCTTACCTCAATGAATTTCATATCTTAGACATAGCCCCAAGTCTAAAATATGTCAACGGTACTCTTAATTTATTCATTTGCTTCTTCAAATATTTTCCATATTGTATTAGTCAATAAACGATTCATGGTTACATAGAAGAAGGCAAAAATAATGACTTGGAGCAAATCTGCAGAATAGATTTCATTCTGCTTCCTATCTCACTCTTCCTCTCCTTCTTGCACATGGTGTTTGTGCTTCCCATGATGGTTACAAGTAGCAGCTTAGAATAAGTAGCTGGAAGCATAAGAACTATCAGTCACACTCTCTTGCATATAAATCAATCAGACTTAAAAAGCTTCTCACAATAAACCCTTCTGGTTTTTTCTTTCTGTTAAAACTAGATTCTCCTCTGTTATTTTCTTGTCTCTGTCGGGGCTGAGAGCAGGAACATAGGCAGCTGCACCCCACATTATTCAGTGTAAATGAAGATGGTCATTTACTGCAGCTCAAATGGTTCATTAACTTGTCTTCCCTAAATTCTGTGGCTGGGACCCAAAGCATGTAGGAGGCAAGGGAAACAAGAATATAAAAGTACATAGCTATAAGCTGTCTATCAATAAGCAAAATACAGACTTTCCTAAAAGTTTGGCTTCTAGATAGGATATACAAGACTACATTTGCATCCTGAATCACAACAATTCTAAAAATTCAAGAATGTTTTTGGCTCTTTTCCATTCCCTCTACTTGAGGTGTTTAGGTATATACTCAGGTATGTCCCAGATGTGAGACCTAGCCTGTCAACATTGCAACTTTTTATACATCTAGGTGAAATATAAAAACAGGATTATCCCATTTCCCTCTAGCACTGATGATGTTACCTACTTGAGTAATAAAATATCTTCAAGAAAACTACCCACAGTTCAACCCTGAGCTACAAATACTCTCTTTTATTGGTAACATTTTATTTTCCTGAAACAATTTCAGACACAAAATCTCACTTTTCATAAAATTAATGTCAAAAGCCAAAGAGGAAAATGATGTTGGTTTCTTTTTCTCAGAGGACTTGGAAACCCTTAAAAAAAAGGGGGGGGGGCAAAAAAAAAGCAAATTTAAAAAAATAATTTGGTGACAATCAGTGGGGACAAATTGCCACTGCAAATATCTGCCCAATGGAAAACGAATTTAAATTTGTTTCAATGCATTTGCAAAAATTGCATCTTTACTCCTAGCAATTTAAACCACGTTAGGTTCCTTTGATTGCTAAAAAAAAAAAAAGCAAAAAATAAATTTATTAAGCTAGCTTCAGTTAGTAAAGTATATTTTGAAAATAATATATATTTTTTATCAGATAAAACTGAAGAACATGGTATATAATGCATATGTGAAGAGAAGTCCAAATTATATTTTTCAGAATGCTAAGTTTGAAAGTCTCTTGTATGCAATTATTGTTTTGTTATTACATTGTACTTTATAAGTAAAAAATAAAGCCTATTGAAGCAAAGTAACTTTATTAGAGTGAGTTTAAAAAAGACACTGCAACGTATAATTAACATGGCTCCAAGTTCATTTCCAATCCCAGTTTCAAAGTGCTGGCATTAAATTATCCCTTCATGATATGAGACCATAGTATCTGAAGGATCGAGTTTTCCAATGGATGGATCCCCACACCCAAGATATCAAGGTCATACTCTAGAGTCGGCCTTATAGTAGTTCCTGATTTCTGGAATAGTGCCAATTATACTCTTTCTATAAGAGTAAGCAAACATTTTCTTATTCTCCCAGGCATTTTAATAGTGAATGTGCTATTTTAAACATAAAAAGGGTTAGGAAATTGGTAATTACTTAAACTCTTGCTTTTATACGTCTAACATTTTAAATGTATACAGTTTAATTACTGTATCTTACTATGTATTTTAATTATGCAATGATTTTAGTGTCATATAAGCCTGTTGTTGTTGTTATATACTTGCCAAATCTGTCAGAAATTTATGCAGGCATAAGAAATGTTTGAAAATAAAGATGGATTGTCATTAAAATGACCAGCCTGTGTTTTACTGAGTTTTTAATTTTCCTCTGTAATAGATAAAGCAGCATATGATCCAGAAAAATAAGTTTGGCTGCTTTTTATTGGCATAAGTCAGTAGCATAAAGTAAGGTTTTAGAAAATACACTTTGTTTGTGTCAATATCATGTATTTGGCTCTGTCTAGCAAGCTCTATTATAAACTATAATTTTTGGCTTAGCTTGTTGTGGGAACCCAGAGAGTTAAAGTCTATTGGCAGAAATGAATAAACTGCAGGTGAATTATTTCATGAAATAACATGATATACCATCAAGTATTAAATAGGCAGGGTGAGAATAATGGATCATACATATATTTAAATGTTCATATCACCAAAGAGGGGAAAACTAAATATGGGATTGTAGATTTTAATACCATCATATCTCTTTCACCTAATGTTATATCAAAACTTTTTTTTTGCACTTTTTTCCACTATATTCATTCAACCTGATGGGATATAAATCATTTTCATTGTTTCCAATAGAGAAAAAGACCTGAAACAATTTTAGTAGTCTTCAACTTATGTTCATAACTGAGCCCAAAGTTTATGTTGCTAAGTGAGACATTTGTAAAGTGAGTTTTGCCCCATTTTGTGACTTTTCTTACCACATTTGTCAAGTGAATCACTGCAGCTGTTAAATTAGTAACATGGTTATTAAGTCAATCTAGGTTCCCCATTGACTTTGCTTGTCAGAAGGCCACAAAAGAGAATCACATGACTCTGAGACCATCATAAACATGAGTCAGTTGTCAAGCATCCAAATATAAATCATGTGACCATGGGGATGCTGCAATGGTCATAAGTGTGAAAAATGGTAATGTCACTTTTTTCTGTACTGTTGCACTTCAAACGGTCATTAAGCAAACTGTTGTAAGGCAAGGATTACCTGTTTTTAAAGTTCACAATATTCCAGAGGAAACATAGTGGCTCTTGCACATTATACTTTTAAAGTTTATGAGAGTATCTTGACTTTCCTAGTACAATCAATTCTTTAATGCTAATGGTTTTTATGCTCCAGTTAAATCACAAAGAAAATCAGGTGGAAATTCTTTTTTAAGACAGTATGAGTAGCCAAAGAAGCTGAAGAGTGATAGAGGGATCTGTAACTGAAATCTACCATCTTTCAGTATTACGATAAGCTCAGTTATATCCTCAAGCAAAATTCAAAAGCAGCCTGTCATCCAGGAAGAAAAACAGAAGCATCTTCTGCAAAGAAAGAAACCAAAACTGATGTAGACTGAATGCTACACCAGCGTATAGAGTTAAGACCAGATAAATTTTTATTGGGAATTTTACCAGAGAAATATGGCAAATAAGATATGTATTTGATTATACATATAATAACAGTGGCTAGAATAGTATTTGCACAAAACTGGAAAGCAGAAAAAATCCCATTTGAAGGAGAGATAATAAAGAAAATTTTAGAATGTGCAGAAATGAATAGATTAACATTAAGAATAAAAGATAAAGAGGAATTGGTGTATTTCAAGACATGGGGACGTTTTTATGTTTGGCTAGAAAAGGAATATGAATAAAAATAAATGAGAGAAAAGACAAAAAAAAATAGAAATCCAGATGATACCTGAGTAAATGAAAAAGGGGGAAAGAGGGGGGAAATGAAAAAAGAGGTACTATATAACTCTACGTTAAGGATGAAATATGTGTAACCAGCAAAATAGAAAAGAAATTGAAAGGAAAATGTGGACAAATATAAGATTGGGGTTGCTCAAATACCATCTTGATAAAATATTGAATTGAAAATGGACACAACAACGGAGAGGGAAGGAAGAGAGGATTAGAGGGACAGGTAGGAAGGAGAGAGGAGAAGGGAGGAAAAAAGAGAGAGAAAGGGAAAAGGAGAGGAAGAAAGGAAGGGGAAATAAGAGTAGGAGAGAGGGTTAGAAAGAGAGGAAGAGGGGACGAGTGGGGTAAAGGAAGGGGAAGGAGAGAAGGGGAAGGAGGGGATGAAAGAAGAACGTTGAAAAGAATAGAAGAAGGGAGGGAAGGGTAAGAGGGGAGAAGAAGAGGAATGATTGTTGTGGAAGAAGGGAGATATGGAATGGTAGAAGAGCAACTCCAAATGTATTTTAAAGTTTTAGGATGAAGAATGAACCAATATGAAACCAAAAGATAGTATGTGTGATAAGAATGGCTAAAGAGATTGTACATTTATATATGTTTTATGAGAAATAAAAATAAAAATCTTTTTTTTAAAAAAGAAACTGAAACCAATCTCAGTATGCGATCTATTCTACCCTAGGTCAGTGTCTTCCTTGTATTTAAATATTCAACATTCTGGGTACAAAACAGAACTCCAGTTTTATTGGGTGACAATAATAGGTTTTATGGAAGAAGGGCAGATACAGCTGGTGTGTATTCAAATTAAAAAGACAGCTTCAGATTTGAAACCATTAGTGTGTGTCTAAGTCACAGATGTGATTCTCCAAGAATCAGCAACAATCACTACTATTCCTCTGCAGGCAAAGTGACATAAGCAGAAGCCTGATGAATATTTCTCCAGTATTCTGCGACTAAGGCAAGTTAAATGTCCTAATCCTCTTTTAATCAAATCTTTTGTTTTCATTTATTTCTGCTTGTGAACTTCCCAGTTCAACACAGTAACATGTATTCTTGAGCCTATGAGAGAAAACTCAGGTGTTGCTCACTCTCTCCAACCCCCCATATTGTAAGAAGGGCCCTCATTTGTTTCCGAGTTGCCAAATGCAGCAACCATTTGCCAAAGTTCCAATTTAATTCATCTTGTTCTGCAGAGCCCCATTTCCCAGAGGTAAATACTGCTGTCTAATGAGAGAAAGTCATGCACAATTACACTATGAAGTGGCAAACAGCCAACTATCTTGCAAAAGCTGATGAGTTTTTTTTTTCCTTTCTTTTCTTGTAGCACAGAATGCCAGTTGATGTAAAAAGGCTACTACTTTTTGTACATGATGGCAATCACCATGCTAGGACTATATTTGTTTGTGACAATGAGGGAAACAAAATGAAATGCTGCAAGCCTCACAATAAAAATTTGGAACTATGTACATGCTATTGTAAATTATGGCAAAATAGCTTGTTAAAGTTATGTGGCTGAAGTTGTCTTAACAGACGGCAAAAAAATGCTGCTCCTTGCATTGATCACCTCTGATCAATATATTTTTTTTCTATCTTCTCAAGGAACCAACCATCAAATGGATTGGCAGCAGACAAACAAAAAAAAGCACAGACTTACTGATACACAGTAACTGCTTGCTGAGATTGTTTTAATAGGATATTCAGCACACTCATGAATAATAAACCTTCCAACATATCCGAGTTACCATATCTGAGTTACAAACTCCAGATTACCACTAAATGATAGCAAAGTGACATAGAGTACGTTAACTCTCTGCTATTATCAACGTGGTGCTCCCATGTGACCCCCCTCCTGCGCCAGCTGCACTGGCTCCCGGTGGTTTTCCGGGTGCATATCAAGGATTTGGTTACTACCTTTAGAGCGCTCCATGGCATCCGACCGGGGTATCTACGAGACCACCTTCTGCCACCAATAACCTCTCACCGACCAGTACACTCCCATAGAGAGGGGCTTCTCAGGGTTTCATAGGCCAAACAGTGTCGACTGGCGGCCCCCAGGGGGAGAGCCTTCTCTATGGGAGCACCTACCATCCGGAACGAGCTCCCCCCAGAGATACGGAGAATCCCAGATCTGTGCACTTTTCGTCGTGCTCTCAAAACATTTTTATTCCAGCAGGCTGGCCTGGCCTAACTCTCCCTTTTAAATTTTTTAAATTGTTTTTAATCTGTTTTATAAATTGGGTGTTTTTAAATTTGTTTTTGGGCCAAAACATTTAATAATTTTTAATGGGTTTTTAACTTTTGTATTGTCTGTATTTTATCTTGGCTGTTCACTGTCCTGAGTCCTTCGGGAGTAGGGCGGTATATAAATTTGATAAATAAAAATAAATAAATAAATAAAATTATCTAAGCTGTTGTGCACAATTTTGCATTCTGCATAGCAATAGCAGTTAGACTTATACCCTACTTCACAGGGCATTACAGCCCTCTCTAAGCAGTTTACAGAGTCAGTTTATTGCCCACAACAATCTAGGTCTTCATTTGCCCAACCTTGGAAGGATGGAAGGCTGAGTCAAAGTTGTGAGATTCGAACTGCTGGCAATTGGCAGTGAGCAGAATTAGCCTGCAATATTGCATTCTAACCACTGCACCACCACGGCTCTAAATATCATAGTTCTATTTCTATTAGTAGCATAATGGCTATATGGAACACCAATATTTTGAAATAAATGTATTACTGAATATAATTACAACTATGAGACAGGGTTATTGTCATCATGTTTTGCATAAAAAATTAATAGATTTATGTGACTCTTAAGGATGAAGGGTAATTTACAGCATTTGGAATATTTAAATTTAAAATTACGTAATTGACACTTTGCAAACTTATATGGTAACTAAACAAGGTTATTCATTGTTCAGTCTGTTCATTCTTCTGAATTTTGATTTAAAATTAATAAAATGCCTTAACATCAAAGTATTAAATGTGTTTTCAGTGAATGTTATTATATTTGAAGCAGGTCAATGAGTGACAAAAATTGGACATCAGAGATATTAATTGGTAACAGGCAGTGTGCATAAATGCCTTAAACTTCTCATGAGGTGCTTTTCAATCCCCCTATTTTAAATGATTATTAGTGGGGGGGGGGGAGAGAATAAGAGATAGAATTTGCTAGATCAGTTAAACATACATCCTTTCTTCTGAAAATATTAGAAAACTATAATTTTCTTAAGTTTAGGAAATAAATAGTTTTTGGCATACCTGTTAGCAACAGGAAGAAAAATGCAGCAAATTTCAATGGGGGTGGCTGGGGTAGGTGGCAGTGGCATGCAGCCAAAAGGGGAGAGATAGGATGGCGATAGAGCCATGGTGTTGCAGTGGTTACAATGCCATACTGCTACTTCTGCTGACTGCCAACTGCCAGCAGTTCAATTCTCACCGGTTCAAGGTTGACTCAGCCTTCCATCCTTCCAAGATTGTTTAAATTAGGACCCAGCCTGTTGGAGGCAATATGCTGACTCTTTAAACCACTTAGAGAGGGCTGTAAAGCACTTTGAAGTGGTATATAAGTCTAAGTGCTATTGCTATAGGCAGATGGAAACTGCTGAAGCAAACCCTTCATTCATAAATGCAGGTGGCCTGATAAGCACCTGAACTGATTCATGAGAGTGCTGCAACAGTTATAACTTTGAGGACCAGCTGTACCTACCATTCATTCAGCACTGTAATAACTGTGAATGGTTGTTGAATGAATAGTAGTGAAGTGAGGACTACCTGTAGATTTAAACAAATTCACTTATTTATCTTTGCAGCTGAAATATTCCTCAACTCATAAATGTTAAAAGCACAGGTATTCTGTTAAGCAGAATTCACAAATTTCTCCTGGTGCACCAAACCCATAAGTCACAATGACAGCAAAAACTACCAATGCTTCAACTGCAGTGTTATCTTGACAGATAGACCTTGATATTTATCTGGGAATCTGATCTTCATGCAACACACTCTTTGAATTAACAGCTAGCAAGACTGCTTCTTATGCAGAAAGGCAATGGCAATAAAAAATTGAAATATAGACAGTGATCAATTCCAAATCCAATATCTTAAAAAAATGTTATTCAATATTTAGAACTATAGGAGTATAGGTAGTGGCAGTTTCTTCCCAGCAGATTTTCCTATCACTACTACAGATTTGCCCTTCAAAATCTGGTATAATTTTTCTAAGTGCGTGTTTTGCTGAGCCTCAATCCCACTGATTTTGCTGTATTTAAGGGTTGCTTGAATTTGAGGGGGAGGGGGAGGGAGAGGGAGAGGGAGAGGGGGAGGGGGAGGGGGAGGAGGAGGAGAAGAAGAAGAAGAAGGGGAAGAAGAAGAAGAAGGGGAAGAAGAAGAAGAAGAAGAAGAAGAAGAAGAAGAAGAAGAAGAAGAAGAAGAAGAAGAAGAAGAAGAAGAAGAAGAAGAAGGGGAAGAAGAAGAAGAAGAAGAAGAAGAAGAAGAAGAAGAAGAAGAAGAAGAAGAAGAAGAAGAAGAAGAAGAAGAAGAAGAAGAAGAAGAAGAAGAAGAAGAAGAAGAAGAAGAAGAAGAAGAAGAAGAAGAAGAAGAAGAAGAAGAATCTTCAAATACTGGTGCTTCCTTTGGCAAACATGCCTCTAATCAATTCAGAAGAGAAATTTCATTCTTTTTCCCAGTACCTGTTTATGTTCACTTTACAAACAGGCAAAAGCTAATTACTTTGCAGTGCCAGTAAAACCCACCCAGGGAATACGACACTTTTATCTAATGCCACTAGCAGAGGGCCCAGGCTGCTCTGAATTATCCCTGAGATCAAAGTGTGTTTGTCATATTATCATATTTCCTCCTCCACCTCCCATTTTCCTCCCCTCTATATCCTGTTCATTCCATAAGGCTTCATTTTCATTTCAGAACATTACACTGGCTACATTTGTGACTAAGATGACTTTCAAGTCATTGAAAGTGAATTCAATTGCCTTACATTCTTCCATAAAAAGTTTGCCTGCCTTTATTTATTCTTTTTTCTTTTTCTTCAGTGCTGTGGAACAGAGACTGCCATTGAATACATTTATCACAACTCAAGTCAGAAACAGCCATCTATGCAGGAACTGATTTTGTGATATTACTGCTAATAAGCACAAGCCAGGTACAGAGCAATATCAGTCATACATTCAGAGTCAATGCATTATGCTGACAGCTACGTTAATATATGCTACATACAAATTGCAGATTCAGAAAGTAATCTCCATTAGGTTTTTATTAACAAACCTATGAAGAATTCAACACATGTAGCACTTTAAAAAGGAAAATAAATATTAAGCTCCAGGAAGGCAATGGAAGACACAGCAACTCCCAATATTAAAAGACATGAAATAAGGATGTGATATATGGATATATTTAACACAAAGTGAGAGGTTAAATATCTTTATCAGATTTGCAGGTAACACAAAGAATAGAGTAGCATATACCTCTGGGGCCAGTAGCAAAATTCAGAAGCATATTGACAAGCTAGAACAATTGGCAGAAACCAATAAAATTAATTTCAACCGAGACACATGCAAAGGCCTTCAAAAGAGCAGAATAAAATAAAAATTAAAGGCCTAAGTATAAGATGAAGAAACCATATTCTACTATAATACAGGTGGAATATATCTGAGTATCGGATTATAAAATAAATGTGAGCCAATAATATGATGCAGTAGTATCAACCAAAAGAAAACAAAACAAATGCAATCCCAAACTGCAAAAAAGAAAAAAGAAAAAAGTAAGAAAAAGAAAAGAAAAAAGAAAGAAAAGAAAAAAGAAAAGAAAAGAAAAGAAAAGAAAAAAGGCAGAATATAGTGTCGTGATCAAGGCTATTCCCTACTGCAGTACTATTTTAAAGCATTTCATTGTCACATCATTGCATTTTATTAGTTTTCCTGAATATTGGCATTTCAGGATTTTGGCAAAACCTGCCCATAGCAAACCATTGATTCAGTTAACAAGGGTGGCATTCTCTTAATTCTTCTATCACAATTGGAAATACCACTTCACCGGGTAATGTGTACCATAGTTTAATTGTTTTTTACTGCTAGGATATATATTTTTTTCTAACAGTCAATCAGAATTACTTTCCTGTAACATAAATCCATTATTTTGTATTCAGAACTCTGGTATGAGAAAGGTCCTGACCTTCTTAGTGTTATCCTCTTAGATGTTTGAAGGGAACTATCATGTCTTATCTTGTATTGACTCTTCTCCTTCCAAGCATCCTTTTCTCAGTGTTAAACTTCCCCAGCTCCTTCAATTTTTCATCAAAGAACTAAATTTCTAGTCCCCTGTTCATCCTTATCATGGTTTCCTCTA
Organism: Masticophis lateralis; assembly: GCA_030761175.1. Classification (NCBI taxonomy): domain Eukaryota; kingdom Metazoa; phylum Chordata; class Lepidosauria; order Squamata; family Colubridae; genus Masticophis; species Masticophis lateralis. Next base: position 185,142,430 of record JAUDYJ010000003.1, read on the forward strand.
AACTTGTTCCAATATCTCTAAATCCTTCAAAAGTGTGGTGCTCAGAATTGGATTCCATTCTTGACATTAAGTCTGATCAAAGCAAACTAAGCATGATTCAGAAAACATACAAAATTGCACTTGCCTTTTTTGCAGCCCCATCACAATATTGCCCCGTAATTTAATTTAATTTACAATAAACCATTGTTCTAAGACCTGTATCACGAATTCTGTAACCAAGCTAGATATTCTCTTTTGTATACCTATGCATTTGATTTCTCTTTCCTAGGGGTACTCTACGGCAGGGCTGTCAAACTTCTGGCCCACAGACCGGATGAGTTATGCGCTGGCCACACCCACACCCAGTTTAGTGAAGTAGAAAAAAGTCCCAATAAGTCACATGACATTGTCATGACCACATGGGTTTGACACCCCTGCTCTAAGGATTGCCTACAAGAAGAGAGAAGGGCCATCTATATTTACATTGATTTGCTTGCCAATGAGCAGGAGATAAAAAGTTAGTTTTATTGTTTACTGAAATTATAGTTTGAGATGGGAAACTATGAAGTTTCAAAAAAGGGAGGTTGTAACTGGTGGAAATTCAAATAATAATCAAATGACAGAGTTTAAGTGTAAAACAGTATTCTTTCTCCCTATATACTTGGACTTCCTGCAAGTGATCTCTCTACATGGATAATATGCAGTGGTGAAATCTAATTTTTCCCTGACCATACTTCTATCAGTTTCAGATTTTAATCCTGCTCCTTTATCCTGCTGTTCACAGTTTCCTGATTAACACATATTTTTATGATACAGAAGTTCAAATCAGAGAGAAAATTCAGAAGTTCCATCTTTGCAGTGTTACTTGTTAACAATTTGTCAACATACTGATAAACCTATATATTGATTTTTTCTTTTTAATTCTTTTTTGTTCTTTTTGCTATTTTTTAGCAACCCTTCCTAAACTCATTAGATTCCGAGCTTTCACTTTCCTGATACAAACTTTGTAATTTGAGGCTACTTCCTGTTGTCCAAGGATAAAAAAAAGCCAGAAAATCTCCTTGACAATAATCCACACCCACATGAGCAAAAACCAAGATTAACATTAGACCAACAATCAAGCAGCAAACAATATCCCAATCAGGGAACTGCCAAACAAGGTGACAGTAAATAGCCCAACCAAAGAACCACTAAGACCATTCTCAGCAACACTGGCAGGACAACCCACTAGAATATAAATTGTGAGCAAACCTCATTCCCTAGTAGCACTCATATTACCTAGGTCAGTGGTGGCTAACCTTTTTGCCATCACATGCCAGGAAAGGGGGGATAGGGGAGGTTCGTGCATGCGCATGCCCACACCCATAATTCTATGCACCCCACCCTGCACATGTGTGCACGATCCCCCTTCCTCCACTCCTGGCACGTGATGGCCCAGTTGGCCCGTTTTTCCTTCTCACCTGGCTCCAGATCCTCTCTATGCACTGGGGAGGGCAAAAACGGCCTTCCCCACCCCCTCAGAGGCTCTTCGGAGGCCTAAAAAGGCCAATTTTCCAACTTTCACTTGGACAGGAAGCGATATTTTTTGCTGTCCCCAGCCTCCAGAGACTCTTAGAGGCAAAAAAGTCACTCCCTGTCCAACCAAAAGTTGGAAAACGGGCAATTTCTAGCCTCTGGAGGGCCTCCAAAGGGGCGGGGAAGGCTGTTTTTACTTTCCTCAGATGCATAGAGAAGACCTGGAGCCAGGTGAGAAAAAGAACAGGCCTTCCCATCCCCTCAGATCCTCCAGAGGCTGGAAACAGCCTGTTTCTCTACTTCTGGTGGGCCCAGGAAGTGTGAAAATCAGCTGGCAGCTCACACATGTGCACCAGAGCTGAGCTGGTGTGCCAGGTGACATGGCTACACGTGCCACCTGTGGCACACGTGCCATAGGTTCGCCATCACAAACCTAGGTTAAGTAATGAAATCTCTGCAAAAAACATCACTTCCTCTGAACTCAGAGAGCCCGAAGGATCCCTCACTAATATTTTTGTATAGTTAGTGTATGCTGGCTGTTTCAGCTGTCCTCTATGTATTTTTTCTCTTCATTGGACCTCTGTGATTATGTTATAAGTATCTCCTTATTAAGGAACTCCTATCCATCTTGAGCTCTTTTCCTATTAACTTCTTCTGGCATAAAACCCTACTTATCATTGTCCTAAATTCATTAAAAACTGATCCTTTTAAAATATAAAATGATCATTTAAGTATACTCAATTTTAGTTTCTATTCAAAGCAAAAAGATCCAGCATTACATGTTCACCTCCCCCGCCCCAATTTCCCTGCTACTTTCACTTCTTCAACTAAATCATATATATTTAACATTTATCACATCAAAGTATCACGTTAAAGACAACAGCTCTTGTACCTTCTTCCATCATCTAAGGGAAAAAATTTGTCAGAAAGAAAAATCAAGAATAGACCATACTTAGATGTTGGGGTCATTAAAATATTTCATCACTATGTTACAACTTTTTGAAACATGAACACTTTTCTCTTGAAAGGCACTATCCCATCTTCTCTTCAGTTTGTAAATAATAGAGAGCAACATTACTTCTTCCTTCATAACCAAGATGATGCTGAAATCATTACCAAGTCAGAAATATTTATTGACTTCATAATGATTTAGATTTTAATTTGTACTACTGAGGAGGAATGGATAATTTTAACATAGTGAGCAATTTTTCCTCTTGTCCTATTTCTTATGCCTCTTTGAACAGTCATGTGAGACAACCTATAAAGCCGTGATGGCGAACCTATGGCAGAGGTGGAATGCAGAGAGCCCTTTCTGCTGAAACATGCACCGTTCCCCCAAGTCAGATCTCTGTGGCGTTTTTTCAGTGAGCTTCTGTTTCCCTGCAAATGGCAAAACAGAAGTTCACAAAAGAAAAAAATCTTAGCTCTCACCGCGCTGCTGGTGTTGGAACACCTCACCTCCAGAGGTGGGTTTCAGCAGGTTCTGACCAGTTCTGGAAAACCAGTAGTGGAAATGTTGAGTAGTTCGGAGAACGGGTAGTAGAAATTCTGACTGGCCCCGCCCCCATCTCTGCCTTCCGAGTCCCATCTGATTGGGAGGAAATGGGGATTTTGCAGTAACCTTCCCCTGGATTGGGGAGGGAATGGAGATTTTACAGTATTCTTCCCCTGGAGTAGGGTGGGAATGGAGATTTTACAGTATCCTTCCCATGCCATGCCCACCAGGTCACGCCCACCAAGCCATGCTACGCCCACCAAGCCACACCCATAGAACCAGTTAGTAAAAAAAAATTGAAACCTATCCCTGCTCGCCTCCCACCGGCCAGCTGGTCTTTGGGTCATGTCTGCACATGCATTTGCGCATGCCTGCACATGCGTTCATGCATGTTCATGCATGTGTGTGTTTGTGCATATTGGTGTATTCGCATATGTCACCGCACACGCACATTTGAGCTTGCACATACCTTTCCATTTGGGTATGTGCATGCAGTTTGGGCACTCGGTGTCTAAAAGGTTTGCCATCACTGCTATAAATTCTGCTTGGCATCAATAAAATCCTATTTGCCAATTCAAGCTGAACATCAGTATATAGACAATGAAAGCAATGAACTCTACGAGGCAATATTCTGATTTTTCCTTGAGTAGTTTAAGAGGCCCTATTTCAGCAGCATTCCCCCTTTCAGCAGTGCAGAATATATTCTACATCTCATTTCCAGTTGTTGCTTTTATCTACTCAACATTCTTTTCTGTTTGACTGTCTCCTTACATAGTTTCTCACCTAGGTTCTTGCACCATCACTTTCCATCTTTTTTCTTTAAACCATTAAGTCCTTAATGGTTTAGCATTTATCGCTCTGATCCTTTGACTTTTTTCTCCAAGGACTGTTTTGCTGCAAATGTATGTCAGATTGTTTTCAATCAGAACACACGTGTCTCTGTTATTTTTCCCGAGGTAATATAAAATCTCAGGACACATGATAAAAATAAATGGGCGATTGCAGGAAGGTAATAAATGCAGTCCAAAGTTGTGAACAAAGCTGGATTCATTTGTAATTGTACATGACTGCATACTCATGAGACTCTCCTTACTTTTCTCTTAATTACTTCAGTACAAGCAATTTTATTAGTGTACTTTGCAGCATCATTAACTATTACTTTAGGCTTAATATTAAAAATAATGAGCTAATACAATATTAATGATATTAATTAATATCATCAAAGCTTCCTTATCCCCTGATATAAAGAGCCTAAGAAGTTATTCCTATCTAGCATTTAGTTGTAAGAAAAAGACACAGAATGAATCAGGGAAAATCAAGGTGAAGAAAAGACTCTTATTTTCATCCACTTCTTAACAGAATAACAGAGTTGGAAGGGACTCTGGAGGTCTTCTAGTCCAACCCCCTGTACCAGCAGGAGCTCCTATACCATTTCAGACAAATGGCTTTCCAGGGTCTTCTTGAAAATCTCCTGTGATGCGGCACCCACAACTTCTGAAGACAAGCCATTCCACTGGTTGATTTTTCTCACTGTTAGGAAATCTAGGGTGAAATCTATGATTATCATGGAGTCACTGAAAAACACTGAAAATAGGTAAATCAGGGAAAAAAATACCTAGCAAGTATGGTTACAGGTAAAGGGATAAGAATCAAAGGGCTGGGCCAGCTTGCTTTTAACATTGAATAAGAAACTCTTTTCCACAAAGATTTAGATTTTCTGAGGAAAAATGAATTTATGTTTACATATCAACAATGGATAGAGCAAAATATGTACACACATAAGTGTACATATAGAAATTAATACATAAAATAAATAAATAAGTGCGCCAGGGTGCCTACCGTCCCTGTCCTAATGTTTTCTTTTATTCATATCCTTTTCGTGTATTTATAATTATGTTTACACTTGTTTCTGTCATAAAAATGTGCTTGATGAAAATAAAGATAAATAGATAAATAAATAGATAGATAGGTAGATAGATAGATAGATAGATAGATAGATAGATAGATAGATAGATAGATAGATAGATAGATATAGTTCTTCTCTGTTTCAATATGGAAAGAGGGAACCACTCATAAATAAAAATGACTTTCTATCTGAGAAGGATATTCCTTTCCAACAGAGGTAACTTAGGGTTTTTTTCCTAATCACAGGCTAAAAGGGGCTCTGTCTATTAGCGCATGAATTCTCTCAATTGCCATCTCTTTCATGATCTTTAGTTTCCCAAGATAGAAAGGCAGGTGGTATATACACAATCATGGAATGAATAGTTCTGTGTTGTCAAACCTATGGAATGCATGCCGGAAGCTGCACACAAAAACATCCCGCACAGGATGCATGGCCTCGCTGGCTCCCCTTCCCCATTCCTGTGCACACATGTGCGCATCAGTCAGCTGGACTTTGCATGCGCAGGAGCGCCAAAACCCAAAAGAGCAACATTCCGTCATGCATGAGCATTCCAGCACCCAAATTTCTGGGTTTCTGTCATGCACATGCGCGATGGCCAGCTGTTCATCGGGTACCCCTCCATGCTGGAAACCAGAAGTTCAGGTGCTGGACCTCCTATCTATACAGTCAGCATCACTTTCTCATACCCTTATTAATCTGAACATTTTGCTCCAGAAACATCCAAAGTAGGACGCTCACCAGCAAGAAAGTAGTCTGGCTAGTATTTATCATTCTTAAAATAAACAAAAACCTTCTCTAGAGAATAGAGATAACATAGCAGTCTCTAAGGTAACTGTACAAAGTAGTTAACAATTCTCTTCATTTCCCCTTCTTACTTTTTGAAATGTTCTGCGCATATTTTCCAGCTTCCTGAGTTACCTATGTGACCATGTGCTGCTGAAGGAACAATTCACAGGCAAATAATAATAATAAAATAAAGCAAAACATGTTACGTTTTTTGCCCTATCTTATCACCATGGTGAAGAGAAGCAGTCGTGAAATGAGTGACATGGTTGTTAAGAATGCTGCATGGGCATAAATGTGAGGATGGTCATGAGTGTGAGGACCAGTCAAAAGCGAAGTCCTGTCAGAAATGACTTTTTTCAGCCCTCTGAGTAGTCCCTATACACATAGCCATGGCCACCCAGTCACATGACCAGCTAGCAACGCCCACCCAGTCACATGACTTCCAAGCCACGCCCACAAAATAAGCCATGCCCACAGAACTGGTACTAAAAAAAATTAGAACCCACCCCTGCTCCATCCCACAAGTCCTGTTGTGCTGCCTTACTGTAGTAAGAAATGTTTGTGGGAGGAATAAGCAAAGAATGTCATACACCAAAGTACTATAATCTCATCACATATCCAGACAGAGCAGTAGCAATAATGCTGGAGACAGAAGAATTATTATATTTTCAACTTGGTGGGGATGTAGGTCAGTGATGAAATCCAAATTTTTTTACTACCAGTTCTGTGGGAGTGGCTTGGTGGGCATGGTGTGTCTTGGTAGGCATGGCTTGGTGGGCATGGCAGGGGAAGGATACTGCAAAATCTCCATTCCCACCCCACTCCAGGGAAGGATACTGCAAAACCTCCATTCCCATCCCACTCCAGAGGAAGCACACTGCAAAATCCCCATTCTAGCTCCACTCTTGGGGGAAGGATATTGCAAAATCTCCATTCCACCCCACTCTGAGGCCAGCCAGAAGTGGTATTTGCTGGTTCTCCAAATTGCTCAAAATTTCTGCTACCGGTTCTCTAGAATCTGTCAGAACCTGCTGGATTTCACCCCTGATATAGGTAATCATCAATTCTAACTTTCTGCATACTGCAGAAATATAAAACATTGCCTCCTACTCCCACATCCTGCAGATAAATCAGATGGATTCAAATCACACAGACTACTGAGAGGTCAACACTCCATATCTAGAGATTTAGAAGTTTTGTCTAGTATTACCTAAAGCAAAAGTCCTATCATCTCCTTTAAAAAGGAAACTGGGCAAAAAATGTCAAATTCAGGTTGATGAAGGGGGGGGGGCACATCGCTGTCTTTTTGAGGATCTGAGTTATCACATGCTTCCCCAGAAAAGAGTTAACTACCTCCCAATACAGCCACATAAAGTCTATTCAGGTATTCAGAGGAAGCAGAACAGGAATGGATCTAGCCAAGATCATGGATAATAATTGCCCCATGTTAATCTGTTTTAAGACCTACTTGGAATACTATGGTTCTGGCAACCACAATCTAAAAAGAGCATCAATTAAGCAGAGTGAGTTGAAAAAAAGGTAGTAAAATGGTGAAAATACTAAAATTCAACTAAATTTAAAAAGAATCTTTGAAGGATCTGGATAAATTTAGGATCTGAATAAATTTAGACTTCACATAAAATGGACTTATTCTCTTTGCCAGAAGAGCAGTGTCAGAATCCATGGATTGGATTCAGCAGGAAGTAAAGTCTAAACCAGATTTTAAGACAAACTTCCCAAACCACTGGACCAGGTTGCCTTATTAAGAGACATGTTCCCCTTCAAACAGAAGTTAGACAACCGTCTGTTGAAAATGCTGTAGTACATTTTACAGCAAGCAGAAAGTTGGGTTAAACAACATCTGAAATCCCTTCCAACTCTCTGAGGCTATGATTACCAGGACACAGCATCTGCTTTGTTATAATTATCCTTAGGGTGTCCCTATGTGAACTAAAAGTACAAATGTTTTCTAAATAAGGTAGGATTATTATAAATCCATTTTAAGCTACAAAATCTCCAACCTGATATTTTACACAAGGTCAGCTTGATAATGCAGGTCTCTATATCTACATAACTCCAGATTTCCCTGAAACTTTTTCCCCCACCCCAGCATTTATACTTTATCTTATCTATCTGTCTGTCTGTCTGTCTGTCTATCTATCTATCTATCTATCTATCTATCTATCTATCTATCTATCTATCTATCTATCTATCTATCTATCTATCTATTTTTTTCTCCATTGCTATGGCTTATAATTAATTCATTTATTGTTTAGATGGGTGGAGGGGAATCAGCTATGAGAACTTTTCAAGCATTCCAGTGGCTCACTTATTTCCTGGAGTTTCAATGCAAATTGAAGACTAAGCAATAATGAATGAATTTGTGAACGTGAACAAATGCACAGCAGGATGATATCTAAGGGCCAAAACAGGCTTAGTGCCCAAAACGTTTGTCTCCTCAGAATGTAAAAATGGATCATGTTTTAAACACTGAAATATCTGAGCCAAGAATATTCTAATCTGCAGATTATATAAATGCACACATACCCACACAAACACTGAAGCACTAACATTCTAGGTGTCCTAAAAAGAAGAAAATTTAAGAATAGCTGCAATAGCTTTTGAAAGTCACCAAACATGTTTCCTGTTCCACAAAACAGGAAACCAGAGCCATCTTCTGGTTAACAAGCTCTCTCTTTTTCAATCAGAAAATATATTCCTTTTAATGAGAATTTCTGAGACCCAACATTAATGAATGGGACATCATGTCCAGAGAGAAGATTTTGGGTTGGCCGTGAAAATCAGGACTGTTTTCTTTCACCTATCAATCTACAAATATATAAAGCCTGGAACTTTCTATGTCACCATTAGTTTATAATTCCATCATATCTAGAGGTCATCAAATTCAACAGGATTCTGCCCTGATTCCATTCCAGATATATTTATACCAAATTTATATTTCGCTGATAAAGAAATAAAGGGAGACTAATATAGATCTATTTCAAGCTATTTAGCTCTCAGCAGCTAGCCATATCCTTACTTGGATTCAAACTTGGGCTGCCTGCATGTTAGGTAGTTGTATTAACCTCTGAGCCACAAGTTCTCTTCCCTTCATCATCTTGAGCCAGGGGAGAGATTAAGTGTTTTTCTATCAAGACATCTGGTCTAACCCCAGCATGTGGGAGGGAGCATACTGCATCCCTTTTGCCTCACGACAAACAATTTTATACCAAATTTATATTTCACTAATAAAGAAATAAAGGGAGACTAGTATAGATCTATTTCAAACTATTTAGCTCTCATCATGCCCTTACTTACTTGTTCAGAGGCTAATACAACTGCCTAACAGACAGGCAGCCCAAGTTCGAATCCAAGTAAGTATATATAATATTATAAGAATTCTTCAACTTAGTTCATATCTTATTTTCTTAAAAGTTGTATGTTGACAGTGGTTATGGCATATTATATTTCCTTCAGCATATTGGCAGAATTTGCAGTGTTTCTAGAAAAATACAAATACATTTAAAAATGACTTCCTCTTTACAATTCATATTTACTTTTTCTTAATTTTGCAGTGAATTTTGAACAAGCTTCAACAGACATTCCTCCCCTTTTTCTCGGCTACTTATGTATTTTGGTGTGCTAAGAGAAACATACGCACACATGGGGGAGGGGGGGAAGCGCTTAGGAGGCATCCTTCTTTACTTACAAGTTAACACATTGGCTCAGATTACTCTGGACCAGGGTTGTCAAACTCATCATCACGGCGGCATCGCATGACATATTGGGACATTTTTCCCTTCATTAAATCGGGCATGGCCAGTGTGTGACGCATCCGGCCCACCAGCCGGGAGTTTGACAGCCCCGCACTGGACTGTATAAAACAGCAACCAGCAACCCTTTGCAAGGCCCTGTTCTATAGGAATACACCTTCAATATTACCTCAGTAATTCAATATACAAATTATAAGGGTACACAGAAATTTCCATTAAAACCTCTCTAAAGTGAGATGAGATGAGCTTAAGACTGTTGAATCCTCTCAACTTTCTACTGTACCCATCAGTAGCTAATTCTTTTCAACTAGTAGAACCCATGAAAACCAGCAAACAAATTACTATCAATGAATTTCTAATTCACTCCTTCTCTCTTTTTCACATTAAAAAAAGGGTTTTAACAGAACTCCCTCAGTTGAAGTTCTCTAGATGTCAAGTCATGCAACGAAATTTCATTTTAATGTATGCTCATTAGTGTATATTTAAAGTGACAATAAAGTTATTCTATGTCTATCTGCCCTTTTTATTTGCCTCACTAGTCCCCGACTTTTCCATATATCACTAAAAAACTTTACCAAACCTGATATGTTTCCATTAGTTCTAACATAATTAACTTGCCTTTCTTTATTTTACATAAACATAACCACACACAAGCTACAATATTGCTTCCTCCCAGTTCTTTATGCACATAAAATAAATGGGCTGTTTTGGCGGGTCAGTCAGAGCAGAATGGACCAATCAGCCACTTGCACAAGATTCTGGAAAGATCATGCTGTTGTTGAAGTAGAACACTGGCACTCTTCCTTCCTTGAAAAGTTTTGGGTGTGAGAAAGCAGACTAGCAAATGCCAAGTTTCTTTTTGTTGACCCTACAGTTCTGTCTGCTCAATGGAATATTCAGAGAACATTGCCCAGCAAGTATGAGATGCCTTTTCAATAATAGATGATGAAGTTCAGCTACAATAGTGCAGCCAAGATGCTCCCTTCAAGGACAGGCCAGTGACTTTAATCATCTCATCTGTATGCCTCCTATCCAATTTTTACCTTAGTCCATGTAATGATTTATACATAAGATTATTTACAATGCTTAACAGAATCCATTCTGAACTGGACAGTTCAAGATGGAACTTAATGTGGATTTTTAGTTGAGAAATAAATACTCCTTAAGCCAAGGAAATATTTTTATAACTATTTTTGCTTGGATAACCAGCACATAATACTTCTCTTTACACTTTTGTCACACCTGAGAAAAAGGCCTAACAATATTGTGAAATATTGTAGGGACTACAATACCTTAGTACCTTGTAATACTCATATCAAATGATCTATGTGCCAAAGCCCACTGTAACAACATCGCCAAAAAGGCATTAAGGGTTGTAAACCTAATCTTGCGTAGCTTCTTCTCTGGTAATATTACACTACTAACCAGAGCATACAAAACATTTGCTAGACCAATTCTCAGATACAGCTCATCTGTCTGGAACCCGCACTGCATATCTGACATTAATAAAATTGAGTGTGTCCAGAAATATTTCATAAGAAGAGTCCTCCACTCCTCTGCTCATAACAAAATACCCTATGCCACCAGACTTGAAATTCTGGGTTTAGAAAATGTAGAACTACGCTGCCTTCAGTATGACCTAAGCATAGCTCATAAAATCATCCGCTACAATGTCCTACCTGTCAATGACTACTTCAGCTTCAACCACAACAATACACAAGCACACAATAGATACAAACTTAAAGTGAACCGCTCCAAACTTGACTGCAGAAAATATGACTTCAGTAACAGAGTTGTTAATGCCTGGAATGCGCTACCTGACTCTATGGTCTCATCCCCAAACCCCCAAACTTTAACCTAAAACTGTCTACTGTTGACCTCACCCCATTTCTAGGAGGTCTGTAAGGGGCATGCATAAGAGTACCAGCGTGCCTACCGACCCTGTCCTAATGTTCCCTTTAATTGTATTCATTTTATGTATTCAATTCATGCTTATACTTATATACATTATCTAATAGTACTCAACAAAATAAAATAAATAAAAATAAATATTATTTATATTTAAGTATATTAGGGAGAATGAAGTTAGAAAAAGTTTCAGTAAGCCCTAGTCATTCTATCATAGCATACACATTATATGGATGCAGTAAAAGAACACTGTCTCTTTTTATAACCCTATAATCCCTTAATTTGGGATAGACAAATACAGTATAAAATCAATACTTGTCCCAGTGCTTCCAGAATGAAATTTACCTACTGATGTTAAATGATTAATGGTGTTGGAAAAACTGTCTATAATCCTTCCAAAAGTTTTTCTACCAAATTAACTTAGATTCATAAATTTGAGACATGTGTCCCTGCATCCAAGTAATATAACTCTCTTGCACAGTTTTAATCTCAGTTCTTCACTTTGAGTACCATCCAATGAATTTTTATTTTTATTTTTATTTTTATTATTTTTATTTATTTATTTATTTATTTATTTATTTATTTATTATTTTTGTGGTCCTCAGCATTCTTAGTTTCACGAGCAAATGGCGACAAGCATATTAGGAGCCAGAGTGAGGAAACTGTCACCAAATTTACCCCTACTAAATCTGTTTCGCTGCCTTTCTCCTGTAGCTGAAATATCTCAGATGATTATCTTCTTAAATGAATCAGCTCAGCATCGGAAGTGCTATAATGTTACGGGAACATGCAATGGCACTATCAATTTCAGACTGATATCATAAATATATCTAGAAGGTCCCTCCAGATGGCCCACAAATATTTAATATAATAAAGGCCCACATATTTGATTTGATGCAGCAAGGTATGATCAGAGGATCCTGGATCCGAAGTCCAACTAATGATGTTTTATGATCTCACTGCCTCAATAAAGAAGTTGAAAAAGTGGAAATAAAATAATTTGCATGCAAACATGAGGATTCTGCCAAGAACTACACATTGTTTCACCTCCTTTCTATCAGGATCTACTTACAGGTTGGAGAGAGCCAATTCAGTCCCAGGCCACTATGTTATCTAATAACTGGAGTTTAAGCACTAATAATCCTTGAGACAATGTGTTTATTTTATCATACCATAAAATTTGCATTTCCAAATAAGATAAGCCTTGTTGCTGGAAAACAAGAAAAGCAAACTGATTTTCTAAAACATAAAAAGGGTGAATAAAAGCAGAGTTGAGGTCTGTTTTTGCTTTTCTTTCATGCCCTTCTTTCCAGAGTTAATCGGATAGGTAGATGTGATTGGGGAAAGGCAGTCCTTCAAATAAAATAAATTGCACCAATGGCCTTTCTACCTTCCTAAAACACAATTTTAAAAATGTCCATCTATTACTATATAGTCTAAATCTCCCTCTCCCTCCGCCCCCATTTATTGAATTCTTTTAGGTTTCAGCTAACGAACAAAATAAACTGTATTCCATGAATGAACTAGCAAAATATACAAAATATTACAAGTCATAACTAACACTATTGGTATGTGCACCAGTATTCCATAACTTTTGAAACAAGATGTTTTGTTTCAGTATTTTAAGCTACGTGAGATGTCATTGTAACCCAAGCACCTTCTGGTATGCTGTAATAGCTATATTAGAATGCACTAGCTGTGCTCACTTTCATCTACACCAAAGACAATAATCAAAAAGAGATTTTCAAACATTTCAACTTTTGAGTCATACTTAGATCACATCTGCCATTACGAAGCTTTGGCTAAGCAAGAAGCTGCCCTGCTTCTAAGAAAGGGGGGGGGATCAAACCTTACAATAGAGCTAGTGTTAGGTGCTGAGAGACTGTAGGGATTCAGAGCAAACTAAAAACAGGTTTCTCAAAGCTCCCTTTATCACTGGCATGCTCCCCAGCTGCATTTTGTGCTTTATTTATACTCACATATGAACGTTTCTAAGACTCTTACTGGGCCAAAAGGAATCGTCTTTCATTCAAGAAACAACTAAAGTGCTAAATAATATAAAATATTCAGAAAAGTATCATAGGGGTATACAATATATACTGCCTCAAATAAATTGTGCAAACATCAGCCATGTGTACAGAGTAAAGCAGGCTAAAGTTGTCAGAGTTCTCACAAATAGGACATGATGAATAAATGCCAAGGTAAATTTATAGCATTAGATATCATTTATTTTATATGAAAATAATAATCTTCAAATAGGTGACTGCTTATAAGATTATGGGTCCAGAGAACAATATTTTATTGATTTCATTAATAATCATACAGGTATAAAATTATTGAGCTATATATGTTTATGTACAGATCTTGTCATAGCCAGAAATTTACATATAAAGCCACTGTGAGGGAAATGCTAGCATTTAGAATAAACTCACTCAGATTTGCTCCAAACTGGACTCGGGTCATGAGGCAGGTTCCAAGGAAATGACTGAAGCTCAGTCTTACTTAGTTATTTGGGATGAACTTGATCCTTTTAGTCCTGAGGGAATACATGGTCTCTCGGAGCTGTGAATGCAACCACTTGTGTATTAAAACCATATCTACCCAGGCTACCTAAGGCTTCTCAAGAGACATGTAAGGTTGGATTTTGTGAAATATAGTTATTCCAATATTCTTCCTAAGTCCCAGTGCCCAATGCCTCAAAAGAATATTTAGCATTCAAGAGAAAAGTGTATTTTTATGAGTGTGGAATTGATTTAAAAAAAGAACATACAGGGAAGGATAAATGCATAGCTCTCATAAAGTTATAAAGGATTCAATATGGTAGTTCAGTGATGTAACCAGTGCTATTCAAATTACGTAAATATAACATAAATATAACATGAAATTCAGCGCAGTCACCAATTTTGCTGATGAATTCTCATTTCACATACTTTCTGATGGAACATATATTGGCAATTACATTATAAAAACAATCCAAAAAGTCCTAATGGGACACATAACTAACAGATTTAATCTTATATACATCTGCTCAGATGCAAATACCACTGACTTTAATAGCATTTATTTTTCAGTAACTGAGTATAGGATTGTAGCATGAAAATGTCATCTCAGTGGGTAGCTATTTCACAAAGTACTAGATTATGACGCTGGAATCTCTGATACTGACTGAATGAGACAAACAATATTAACCTGCAGCAAATCCAATCAGCTAAATAAGCAGCACCTATCCTGTATAAAGATAAAAATATGCCTCCCCCTTCTCAAAAAAACCCCACCAATCTAAGTACCTACATAAAACACTTCCGATGTTTGCAAAAGATTTTCATAATATTTGACTGGAAATAAATGTGAAATCTCAAATGATCAAATCCAATGGTATTAATGCAAAATAACATTGATGCCAAGTTTGCTAAATTTGCATTGGGAATATTTCATTGTATCCATAAATTATTCACAGTTCAAATTTTCCTGTTCTGTTCTATTAGACTGAGTGTACTTTTCACAAGTTCAAAATTCTTTCCAACAGGCCATAAATGTATATGTTATTACATATAAGCAAATGTTCTTGTCTATTATTTGTAATTTATTATTGCCCCAATGTTTTTCTAGTTGAAAATAATTAATCTGCCTCTAACTTTAAATAAAAGGAGGTTCTATTAGAACATGTTAACCTATGTAATCAAATTCATTAATAAACCATAGATCTCAATATACTTGCAGAAAGTAAGGAAGATGACCTTGATTGAAATAGCAATAGTACTTAGACTTATATATCACCCCATAGTGTTTTACAGCACTCTCTCAGCAGTTACGATGTCAACATTAGCCTCCAACAATCTGGGTCCTCATTTTGCTCACATCGGAAGGATGGAAGGCTGAGTCAACCTTGAGCTCTGTAAGAATCAAACTTCAGGCTGTGGACAGAGTTAGCCTGCAATACTGCATTCTAACCACTGTACCACCAGCCCATACTGTGAAATATTGTATGCAAGAACCTAGGCAAAAGAAGCTGAAACATTTTTTTAAAAAAATAGAAACAAGATAACATTTGGAGACAGTTCAGCAGGTGCTCTCCTAATTCACTGGAGAATAAAAGGAGAAGGCGTTATAGCATCAGACATGCAAGGTATTGTTATTATAGCCTAATTCAGTAAGAGTAGTTTTAGTGTTCCTGTGAAGTTGATTTCCCGGCTTGGTCTCCCTTGGGCAGTTGACAATATTACTGACAGTAAATCATAACTATTGTGAGGGCTACTGCGAGTAGCACCGGATGAGATCCTTAGAGCTGAAACAAAATATATCCTGATTTTTTTTCTCAGAAAAAAAATGGATCAACTGTAGAAAAAAACACACAAAGATCACCAAAGAATTCAGATAAACTGAATTACCTGATGTATTATGTGGAGCTCTTAAAATTGTTGAGGGTATTGACAATTGACTCAGTGCTGAATCAACAATGTGTCTGTGTAGGTAGATGAAAGCATATAACTATTAGAGAAATATTTTTAGAGCTATTATGGGCAAGACGAAATATATAGGAACAGATGAGAGGAATCTAAAATTCTGGAATGCAATGCATGACCTCCATTTTATCCACCTGGGTCAGCAGCAGAGAAAAGGGAGGGTGATAATTTTATTAAATTCAAACATATTATTTTGAAATACGTCTTGACTGGTGTGAAAATGTAAAAGTGGTCAAAAGGTTGTAGATTTTAAATGAAACATGAGGACAAAAGGAAACATTGTTTGGGAAAGGGAGATTTGTTAAGCATAGTTCTCATACAAAACAATGCAGGATGGCATAACAATGGGAATGGGAGATAAAGAAACAAGGGGATATATGCAAGTTATTTTCAAAAGACCAAAAATAACTAAATGCATTTAGATCTACTCCATTGAAAAGGAAGAAATTCCATTTAAAATACAGACATGTGGACTATTTTAACTTAAAAGAGCTGCTGAGTGTATAGATTTTTAAAATTTTATTACCATCATAACAATCTAATTTGAATGCTAATCTGAAACTGAAATAGTCTGTGTCATCTTTTAGATATTTATATTTTTAAAAATGCATATTTTATATTTTATAGGCATAAATAACATTGAAGTTTGTTGTGTTGGATGAATTCTGTTTTAGAAATGTTGAGGATGGGCATTTTCATTAACATTTTTAATTGGTATAAGTGTTCATTATTTAGTTAACAGTTATAGTACAATTGTAATATGCTACGGCTGTAGAAAAATCAAAGAAAAAATGGTTGATAAACTGTAGCATATTCTTTGCAGCAAATAAAGGAATAGTTCATACAAAAACAATTCATGGAATTATGACTGCAGAGAATGCCGCAAAAATTTTAGATTGACATATAGTTTATGTCACAGAATCTGAAACTATATTATTTAATGAAGGTGAATAATTGACTGTGAGCAATTAGCTCTCAAATTCTGATTAAGTGCCCCATTAGGAAATATCGAATAGCAAGGCAGCAATCAAGTGAATTGAAGGTACCCATCAAAAGTAATTCAAAAGTAGCCATATCTCACCTATCTAATACTACACGTAGTCCTCACTTACCACATTTGGAACTGGTAACTCCTTCGTTAACAAATGTGATCATAAAGTGAAATGTCACATGATCACATCCAACATATATCAGTTTTTCAATTCCAACTATAGATATTAAGTGAATCTCTGCAAATCATTTAGTGTGATATCACGTCATCATGATTTGTGACCTCTGCCAGCACCCGGTTGATTTTGTTTGTCATGATCAAGCTGTGAAAATTGCAAATGGCAATATTGTATCAGTAAGTGGTCAGTAAGCCAAGTCCACCTGTGCTAAATTGGTGTCCCAATGTTTAACACACAAAATTCTGTCTCATGCCTAATATTTAAAGAAAGGAAGAAAATCTGATTATTTCAAATGAGTGCTAAAATGAAATTTATATTCAAAATAATAATTTATTTCATAAAAAAATATTCTACCTTCTTTTTCTATGCTTAAATGTGGGTAAAGTATTTAAATATTTATGGTGTATTTAAAAGAAATACCGCAATTGATAATACTGATACAAATCAAATCTGTATAATAAATTGAGGTGTCAAAATACTAAGATTAAAAATTAACCTTTACAACTCCGGGGTCCAGAGTTTCCATTCATCCATTTTTATGCTGAGAGGATGTAGATTATCACAGCTCTGGAGAATATAAAGGAATGCTGGTTCAGTTATTTAAAGCCATCTGCTATTGATGTGAAAAGACGATGTCCATTAAAGCTTCATCAACAAACCAAAACTTTGGGGAATGTCTACCTTTCTAGTATTGATTTTCACTTTGTAGGATTTGTATAGTTAAAGTCTCTTGAAGCTTTACCAGTTCAATATGTATGAGGAGAGGAAGCAATCCAGGAGGCATGTCTAACCACTTCAGAAAAACAGATCTGTCAACACTGACTAGCAAGATTAATTGAGCTGGGATAAATGGTTCTCTTCTTCCCACCACTCACACATATAGAAATAAATCTAAGTGCCTTACAGCTGTCTCCAACGTCCTTATTATCACGTTACTGCAAACCTATTAATGTAGAGCTATCAATGCCATCATGAAATACTGTATGTAGGATACATTGTACCTCAATCCAACACAATAAAATGGCCTTATTAGACAAACAACTTGTCATTAAGATAAACTTCTGTCTCTGCCAGAGGTTGATGGAGTCTCTTTCCTGTTTGATTATGAAGGCTCATAATTGTGTTGAAGTTGATTTGTAGCAATGTGAAGCTAAACCTAATCTCTTTAGGAAGCATCTTGCATGGTTCTGGCGGGATGGCCACTCAACATTCATCCATAAAATTATGTGACTTTAGTTCTAGACTCTTGATGCACCAAGAATCTTAGAGAACAGTACAAAAAATAAAAATTAACATGCCTTAGGAGCAACTTCAGGTTATACTAAGTTATATCATGTTAGTCATAACTTGGAACTCTCTCAATATTATTATCTCATAGATTCTAATGTTTAGCAATCAATGGAACATATTAGTACATATTATATATTAATTAGAACATATTAGTATAATAACAGTCCATTAATGTACCCTGTAATGAGCTCCCATGCTAGAATTATTTGGCCACCTCTGTCATGCTATTGAGGAACAGAAAACTAATGATGTAAAAGTATAAGCATTTGATAAAAACAAGAATAATATGTTAGCTCTTTTAAAATATTAGCATATATCTTCAATAATAATCAGAATCCTAAATACCTAAATGCCTAAAATTTTATTTATATATTATCTTAAAACTTTCAGACTCTATGCAGAACATAAATTTATAAAAATCTTCCCCTAACTGCCATAGCAAGTTTAGCTTTCTCCAAATTTGTATTCTAATTTTAATTTCTGGGGGAAAGATGCAAATGAAATTCCATCCAAGAATATGGACAACAGATGGTTTCTTAATGCAACATGTAAACTTCAATAAAATAAATAGTAAGGCAGAGGATAGAAGATATATTTCTTGACCCATCCTACTGCATGTAGGCTTCATAACACAAGCTGCTTAGTGTTGTTTATGGAATACTATTCTGGGATAGGATATTTATATATTTAATGAAATAAAAAGCTAATTTTATGTCTTGTACAGACATAGAAAGAAAATGGGTTCTGCGGGATTTGAATCTTTGCTGCGAAAAGAACATATACTATTATGCCCATCTAATTTAAATCTTATTTAATTATACTACTTGACATTCAGAAATGACAAAAGTTCTTGCATGCTTTGACATCCTTTTCACAGACCTTGGTTAGGTTTCTACAGTATGTAGCAAATCTGTATATTCACAAAATAAAAGCTGCCAGCCTTTATCCATCCAAGAAATAGGAATAGGAATTCAGAAACCATCTTTCTCAATCTAGGGCCCTGTCTATGCTTTACAAATGGTAGAAGTTATTAGGATTACAATTTAGAGTCTCCAGTCTGTTTGCGCAATACCTATCAGGAAGTCTGACCATAGTTGGATGGCACCAAGTTGGGCAAAAGGATATGAAGAGATCATCAATAAATGATCTATAATTATCATTAGCTCATTAATAAAGGTTGGACTTTCGATTTTGCACTACAATACTGAACTAGCTGCATTCAAATTTAGTTATCTCCAAAATTTTGTTGAACATATAGCAGAGTCCAATTATTTTTATTGTAGAGTTATAGCAGCTGCATTTTTAACTAACTTTACTTTTCTCAAAACAGCCCCCAAATAGATATTGATGTTGTTGTTAGTTGTGAAGTCGTGTCTGACCCATCATGACCACATGGGCAACATTCCTTCAGGCCTTCCTGTTCTCTACCATCTTCTGGAGTCCATTTAAGCTCACCCCTACTGCTTTAGTAACTCCATCCAGCCACCTCATTCTCTTGTCATCCCATTCTTCTTTTGCCCTCAATCTTTCCCAGCATTAGGCTTTTCTCCAGTGAGACCTTCCTTCTCATTAGGTGGCCAAAGTATTTGAGTTTCATCTTCAGGATCTGGCCTTCTAAAGAGCAGTCAGAGTTGATCTCCTCTAAGACTGACCGGTTTGATCACCTTGCAGTCCAAGGGACTCACAGGAGTCTTCTCCAGCACCATAGTTCAAAGACCTCAATTCTTTGGCACTCAGCCTTTTTTATGGACCAACTTTCACAGCCATACATTGTAACTGGGAAAACCATAGTCTTGACTATATGCACTTTTGTTGGCAGGGTGATATCTCTGCTTTTTAGTAAGCTAGATTTGCCATAGCTTTCCTCCCCAGGAGCAAGCATCTTTTAATTTCTTGGCTGCAGTCCCCATCTGCAATGATCTTGGAGCCCAGGAAAATAAAATCTGTCACTACCTCCATTTCTTCCCCATCTATTTGCCAGGAATTAAAAGGGCCGGATGCCATGATCTTAGTTTTCTTAATATTTTAGAGTAAGCATAACTGTACTAGCAGGTGAAATGAGTACAATAGTGCAATAGTTTGAATATTCTTTGGCATTGTCTTTTTTTGGAATTGGAATGTAAACTGATAAGTAAGTAAGTAAGTAAATAAATAAAGACATGTCCCAAAAATAAGGCCAAGCCTGATTTTTGAGGTGGGCCTAAATATATGCCCTTCCCCGAAAATAAGATCTCCCCCCCCCTCTCTCTCTCACACATACACACACACAGGTCCCTCACACTCCCAACCAGTGGTGGGATTCTGCTGGTTCTAGGGGGTTCGGCCGAACCCTTTGTTAAATTGCTGGCTCGCTCCGCCCCTTGCCCCACTCCTCCGCACTACTATCAATAAATAGTGGTGGGCGAGGGGTGGGCAAGCCAGCAATTTAACAAAAGGTTCAGTGGTTTTTGTTGTAATTCTATTGGTCCGCGGAGCTTCAGCAAGCTCCGTGGGCCAATAGAATTACAAAAAAACACCGAACCTTTTGTTAAATTGATGGCTCACCCCACCCCTTGCCCCGCCCCTCTGCACCACTATTTATTGCCAATAAATATTGGTGGGCGAGGGGTGGGTGAGCCAGCAATTTAACAAAGGGTTCGGTGGTTTTTTGTAATTTTATTGGCCAGCGGAGCTTCAGCATAGGCTAATTAACCCTTGATTAGATCGCTCCCAACTCTCAGCTGTTTTGCTCAGGGCTCTGCTGCTTGCTGGAGCTAGCTTTGCTGAAAAAGGAAACTGAAAGTAAATTGGCTTTGCTGTTTCTGCAACGTTGGAAAATTAGGCAGGCAGATTGCTTTTCTTTTTCCTCACCAAAAATGGTAGGTGCAAACAATGGGAAATTTAGGGCAAAAAAGGAGAGTTCAAGATTTTAAACACAAAAGAAAAAAAAAGCTCTATTTAACTAGGGAATTGTAATAATTGAGATATTATTAATTGTATATTGTGTTGAAAGCAGAAATGGTTAAGTTGTAGTTTGGAGGAATATATGGGGGAAATTATTTGGTTTATTATTATTGGTAAATATAATTAATTGATTTGTAAGAAATTGGATTGCATGGAAATAATTGGAATATTCATGTTCATATTGATTAATATACAAAAAAGGTAGTTATATAACTAATTGATTTATATTAAAATGTTGAATTTATATTAAACTGTAATATTACATAATTAACCAATGTGAGGATGGATATAAAAATAGATGACAATGGGAAGGAGTATGATATAGAATAGAAGGGAAAAATTGAATTTGATTAAGATTAGAGATGAGGATGAAGGGTAATATTGGTTTTTTACAAAAATAGATGAGGAATAAATATGGCAAAAAGGAAATATAGAAATTGTAAATTTAATTGAAATGACTAAACACTGTTTAAATTTGTGAACCGGCCAAATACTCTGTTCAAAAAAATACATTGTATGTTTGTATGTGTGTTTCTAATTATTGTTATTTATTCATATTTGTTCCCTTTTATTCTTTAAAGTTTAACAGTTCATTCTTTATCTTAATATCTTTATATTTGTTTGGGGTTGGCTTTCTTCCCTTTCATCTTTTTTATTGTACAGCAATCTTTCTCCTCAAACCTACCACCTCTCTCTTTTCTTTCCTTCTTACTTTCTCTTCCGCCCCCTCTTCTTGTCCTCCCTACTTCCTCTTCCTTTCTCCTTCTCCTCCACTCTTCCTCCCTCTCTTACCCTTACTCCTACTCTAATTTCCCTTCCCTTCCTTCATCCCTCTCTATTGCTGTATCCTTTTATGCATATGGACTACTCCAAGGGCTGAAAAAGTTATTTCTGACTGGTCCTCGCACTTTTGACCAGTCCTCGAACTTACGACTGTCCTCACTTTTTACGTTTTTTGCCCTATCTTGTCACCATGGTGAAGAGAAGTAGTGGTGAAATGACTGACACGGTTGTTAAGAATGCAAAATGGGCATAAAGGTGAGGATGGTCATAAGTGTGAGGACAGGTCAAAAGTGTGAGGACCAGTCAGAAATGACTTTTTTCAGCCCTCTGAGTAGTCCCTATGCACATAGCCATGTCCACCCGGTCACATAACCAACTAGCCACGCCCACCCGGTCACATGATCACCAAGCCACGCCCACCCATCACATGATCACCAAGCCACACCCCCAACTAAGCCACGCCCACAGAACCTGTTGTTAAAAAAATTGAATCCCACCACTGCTCCCAACCTTCCCAAGATAGTTCACATCCCTGCAAACTACTGCGCCACCCACCCCTTCTGCTGCCCACGGCATCAATTGTAGACCTCAAGCAACTGCTACTTGCCATGGTGGTGGCCTGCCCGCTGTAATCTCTTCTATGACTGAACTGCCTAGATATATAACAATATCATATACAATTCATGCCCCTCTTTAACAGAAAAAAAATACGTGGCAGATAGATAATCAAATTTGGACAAGCATTATATTTGAACACCTTTAAAACTTTATAAAATCTTATAGCCCATCTTCTCTCTTTACAACACTTTGCAAGGAAAAGGGGGGGAACAAAACAATTGAGTAACTTTGTCGAAAAATGAACAGCTGACAAAAACATCTAGGAAAGCTGCCACAATAAATCAGAAGGCCAGCACTACAGGGTAAATATTTGAGAGGTAAAGCTTTTTTTAACCTCTCTGTGATATAACTTTTAAGACACAAGACACAAATAGTGAAAAAAAAATACTTTGTTTCTTGAGTTAGTTTTAAAAAAATTATTGAGAAGTAGGATCCAACTCAGATCAAAGTTAGATTTGGAGAAATTTCAAGACACACATTATTTTTTTAATACAAACTAAAATTCAAAGCTGATGTTTGCTACACAGCAAAAAATAAAGAGCCAACATACGGACCAAAAGCAGCACTTATTTCAAATTCCACCGTTATTACAACTGCATTACAAGCTGCTTATTTATGTTAGTAGTCAAAAAATTTTTTTTAATATTAACATAAATTGTATTACCACAAGTAATATTAGTACTACTGTATGACACTGATTGTAATGTAGTACTGGCTAATTTTAAAATATATATACCAGTATTTAAAATATAATAGACTCAACCGTTCAGGGAATATCAATGAACACTGAACTGGGCTCTCAGCCTGAACTTCTCCATTCTGTAAAATTTTGCATAAGAAGCATTATTTGATGCACAATTAAAGTTTTTTTTAAGATCAAGATCCTGTCCTTTCAACTTACATTCCAGTAAATCGTAATGATTTCTGTCCATTGCATTTGATCTTTCAAAATAATTTTGAATTCTGACATTCCAAGAGGAACTGTTTAAGGTTTAAGGTCTTCAAATTCTATCAATTCATCTTTCCAATACTTTAGATTGCCCAGATAATTTTGCCTTAAAATCTCATTTTCAACAGCAGCATTCTTATGAAATTGTTCCAACCAAATTCCTTGTTCATAATTTTATGCAGCTGCTCACCAAGTACGAGTATCTATTAAGTTTGTGTCCTACAAGAATCCAAATATACACTCCTGGTCATGAGATGAGTGAAGACTCTAATAGAAACATTTAGAAAAATAGAACAGAACAATTAAAACTTGGATCACACGTTTTCTGAATAGTTTTTATCCCAGAGCTATAATTGCACTCAACAATGAACTAAAGGGCCACCATCAGTGAACTGTTGGACAGCATTACTTGGTCTATTGTGTGGATGTTTGGGTGGTTTAGGGATGGGGAATTTGGGGTGGGTGGGTGGGTGTTTGGGGATTGTTATGTGTGTTGGATCTGGTCTTTGAGTATTAAGGGAATTTCATTGTATGGGTATACTGTGTATACACGTACAATGACAATAAAGTTGTTGTTTGTTGTTGTTGTTGTTGTTGTTGTTGTTATTGGAGTAATCCATCTTTTCATATTTGCTAAATGGTCTCTGGTGAAGCTTTTCACACAATAAGAAGTCTAAATTTTAATATGAAATCTATACTTAGATGAATAATCACAAATCAAACAATGCCTATATTTACTAAAATCAGCTTTCACATAATCCATGCCAAAAAAAGGTGTTATTACATCCTCAAAATACATTTTTTCCAAATCTGAAAACAAAAATCTGTTTCTGTCAGATCCCTATTGTGATGCTGCCATTCTTCAAGGGAAGGGGGAACCCTGGATATATTATTTAGTTTATTACTGTCTTCCTTATATCCTTCACAGCCTGTACCCTATTGATTTATAACCTTTATCCTGGTGCCTAGGCGCCCTGAGATTTTCTCACCTTTTGGAGAATGTAAAGGACCATGTGGGTTGTATCACTTCGAAAGCCAGCAGAGGATGATCCTGAGAAAGTTCTCTTACTAGTTCTCAGGACGGCCGTTACAATAACAGCTCCACACCTGCAGATTGGCTGAATCAACATTGGACTGAAGGGAGCGGTTTGTAATTACTTTATCCTAACTGATAGATCTTAACCCTGAATAGGATTCAAACTTCAAATGGCATCTGCCAGGACTCTCTGTATAAATGGGGCATAGTTTTCTCCTCTCAGTGTGACTGCAGGGTTCCTCATCAAACTATAGATCAGGGTCTCCAACCTTGACAACTTTAAGACTTGTGGAATGGTATTTCTTCTCATCCATCTAAGTATAAGACAAATGTCATATCTACCCCCATGACAAAAGATTACTATAGGAGGAAATAAGAAATAAGTTTAGTAATCTGAGCAGGTGGACATAACCATGGACTGACCTCCTTTGTGGAAAGTAAGGATGCTAAAGCTCTTAAGTATTACTTGTATCAAAACAAATGTCATTCACAGAATTTGACAGGAAACAAGCCATTGTATCATTTTGAGGCTTCTGCTATCTTTTTCAATCATATGTCAAGGATAACAACAACAAAGCTATATTTTAGGTTGGCGATGGCAGAAACAGAAAAGGAAGGAAGGAAAGACAGGGTTGTTGCTGTCTCCATCCCCCGCCCTCCTGCTGCCTTTGCCCTGACATTTCCTTGTAAGGATTTCTACAGTTACACTTTTGTCCAGCTGTAGCAGCAGCTCTGTCAGAATACAAGAGAGCAATACAGGTGCCTCCAATTTACTCAGCTCTGCAGCTGAAGAAAAACAAAGGAATTGGCATTGCTCAGATGTTTCTTCAGATCAATGTCAGGAATGTGGCAGGGAAGAATTAACAACTTTCTGTTTGCCTAAGAGGGAAAAAAAGATGCCTCAAATGAAAATCAAAATTGAAGAATGGTCAAGATACAATTACATTTCTCTGTTGTTTATTAATTTCAAAAAAACAAAACAAAACAAAACAAAACCGAAACTCAACCACTATGAAGGCCTGGTTTTCTACCTTATTTATATATTGTCCTAGCAATAAGGCTCCCTGGGAGCTTAGGTATTGCTTTAGTCCTGAAAAAAAGTGGACTTTTACGGTCCAGGAGATGTAGGAGCTATTTTGAAATCCCTAATACAAATGCACACAGGTGCATGGAGTTCTGCCATTATTTTTCTTGCCAAAAGAAATACTATTTATGTTTTCCACATGTCAGCCAATAAACATCAGACTATTAATTAACCCTGACTTTAATAAATGGATAAAAAGATAAGTGGTATTTATTTCAAACATAAGCTTTCATTTTTGCACTGCATTTTACAGCCGTTTGTGATGTGATCTGTGATAATCACACTTCGTTTTAAGAGTAAAAGAGTATTTCTTTACTGTCACAATATACATATCAGATGGTATGAGAAAACCATGTGCAAATTTTCCCCATATTGCTATGTGGACTGGCACCTATCAAAATGCAGTAGATACATTCACCATTTGAAAATGAATTCTCTCTCATCAGCGTTTGGTCTGAATTCTTTCAACATTGTCCCTCCAAATAAGGAACGTTCTAAATATAGTCTCCATCTAGCCAACTATCTAAATTATTTTATATTTAGTATGACATGTATTAAAATGTTATTTCATTCCATTATATCTCTACAGCATTCTGCAACTTGAACCATTCTGTAGTTCAACATACCAAGAGAAACATTCTGGCTGTATGGAGAACATGATGAAAGTTCTAAAGAAACAGATCCAAAATTTGGGAATCTTGGGAGCCACAACTCTTGTTGGATTAACACTTTGAACCCATGGAAAAGAGGTGTGTGTTTGGGTTCTTTGCTTAATTTAGTCTATATACCAAATGCATCTCTACCTGGATTACAAAGGTTTCCATAACCACATGCTTAAACTAGTGCAACATACTTTGCACAGGGCTGTTTTTGATAATAACCCAGAATCTGCAGTTGATATAAGTTTCTTTTTTCAACACTTAAAAATCTCTTGGACACGTAGAAACTACAGGAAGCACTGGGGAAGAAACTGCATTCTTCAAACAGCCTAGCTAGCACTACTATAGCCATCATCGTCAACCATTCAGTCATGCCCGACCCTTGGCCACTCTATGGATCAGCACTCTCCATGCCTCTCTGTCTCACACCATCTCCTTCAGATCTGCCATGGCCATCCAGTGTCATCTTTTATAGTGTCCAGCCAGAGGCTATTAGGGTGGTTCATTCACTTTTTCCACTGATCGCTCCCAGCATGATTGACCTTTAGAGTGAGTCAGCTCCCATGACATGATCAAAGTATGACAGCTTCTGTCTATGGACATTTTCAATGAACCAGGTAATGGTTGCCCCAAAAGTGTTATTTTTTTTTCAAAAGCCAACTGGACTTTCTTTTTTCCTTGAAGACATTTCACTTCTCATCCAAGAAGCTTCTTCAATTTCTTCAAGAAAAAAAAATGTCAGTTGCTTTTTGGAAAAAAAAAAGCACTTTGGGGATATGATAGCCTCGGTTTGATGATCAAGTGACATTTTTTGTGAATTGTGGTCTAGGACTTTTGTTGTTGTTGTTGTTGTTGCAGTTCGTAGGATGTGTAATAGTTACCTGCAACATCACAGTTCAAATCTGTCCTTTTCTTATCTGTCCTTTTCAGAGTCCAAGTATCATAGCTATAAAAAGCAATTGGAAAAATGATTGTGTTAACTAATCTGCATTTGGTTGTGAGGCTGACATCTTTAGTCTTCCAGATGTTATTCATTGCAATTCTTTTAAGTGCTTATACACCTTCTGATCTTAGGGCTACATTCACCAGTTTGATTGATTTTAGAGTCCAGGAAGATGAATTTCTTTATTGTTTTGATGGTCTTATTCAGGGGTGGGTTCTAAAATTTTTTACTACTGGTTCTGTGGGCATGGCTTATTTTGTGGGCGTGGCTTGATGGTCATGTGATAATTCTTTAGGATTTAGCAGAGATACTGGTCTACCAGGCTTTTAACTGCTTGCGGAGCTGTACTGATCTACTCATTTGTTTTTGGAGGCACTGGTCTACCCATTTATTTTTGGAGGTACCGGTCTACTCATTTATTTTTGGAGGCTCCAGTCTACTCATTTGTTTTTGGAGGCAACAGTCTACCCATTTGTTTTTGGAGGCACCGGTCTAGTCATTCATTTTTGGAGGCATAGGTCTACCACTACACTGCCTTTTAACACTCATCAGCTACAGGATGGCCCTTTGAAGCCCCATGGCAAGAGTTTAAACAGTTTTTTTTTCCTTCTAGACGTTCAGAGGAGACTCTGGAAGCAGCAATAGATTGAGGGTGGAGCCAAATAAAAGGTAAGAATAATGCAAGGGGGGAGGGGGAGGGGGGAGGACCCAGCTCCCAAACAAAGAAAACCAGGTCGGTATTGTTGTCGCTACCAGCTTGGATGAACCGGGCAGAACCGGCAGGAACCCACCACTGGTCTCATTTTGATCTGCACTCTGACCTCTGTGTTCTCTGTCATTTATTTTTGTTTTCTTGATGTTAAGGTGTAATCCAAATTTTTCACTAGTATAAGCATGCCAGTTTTTTGGAAAGTTGTGAAAAAAGAAAGAAAGAAACTTCTTACAAAACTTCCAAAATTAGTGAAGACCCAACTATCTCCACCATGGATACTTTTGGGGAAAAGATAGTAGCCAGAATTAATTCTGATTTTCATCTACAGTTTGCCTTAAAGAAGAATTTATTTGTTTCTGTCATGATTCCAAACAGTTTTGCATCCCATCTGTCAGCTTGATTTTTGGTAGCCCAGAGTATATGAATTCAGTTCTCCAGCAACATTGTCTAGAACGAGAACATGTAATGCTTATATTCTACAAGATGAATATCAGAAACACATAGAGAAGGTTTTCAAAGTTATATAGCATATTGTTAAGGGATGTGCTTTCATTGCCATTATCTGAAGGCACACACTGAGGTGTAATAGCGTTTCACTCTGAATATTGCCAGAAGATGCAATTTTCAAATTTGTAAATTTCAACCTCTTTGAAGAAGACATCAGTCAAAATTCATTCTATCTTTACTTGTGAAATATATACAAATGGGCTTCTGTTACTTATCTCAGGTATTGTACAAGGAAAAAGAAATAGCTGTTATTGGATAAAGTGAGCTTACTGAAAAAATGTTGAGAATCTCCGTTATTAAATAAATTATTTATTCAAAAGTTAGTGTCACTTTGCTAAACTCCTGGGATAATACTTCAAAATAGTTGCATTAGGTATGTTTACTTGTTCAAAAACAGATTGTGTTGTGGAACACTATTCAAATAAAAGCACTGTTTTTTGGGGTTTTTTAACATTTTGTAAAAGCTTTCTATTCCCACTATCCTTCATTACCAGATAGGTTTATTTTCAAGTCTTTTCTTTCTTGCCTCCTGAGGATAGGTAGATTGCAACAAGTAAAATTACTTTCATTGTAGAGGCACCTGATTTATATAAATCGGCTTCTAGAGTAGTTTGCCTAGTTCAAGTCTCTATATCTCCAAATACTCTTATTTTCCAAAGCAAGTGGTCCCTTTTCAGTTACAACTGATTATTTTAGGCTGTGTTGTAATGATTGGGTTATCACTTATTTTTTTTTTAAAAAAAAACAAGTTCAAAGACTAAGTCAGTGGTTTCAAAACTGAAAATGAGGTTTTCTGCAAAGAATGTAAGTGCTATATCATTTTACATAAACCATTATATTTGAATTTCCTGTTTTCTTTCTTAATTTCTTTGATGTTATACTGCATCAACCATAATTGACTTATGTAGTTTATAGTCAACAACAGACATGATAACAGTCAGTACAGTAACAATTAAACAATAAGTTACAATGTCTTAAACCAACATCATTCATGATGTTATATCTCACATATATATGTCTAACTTCAAAATTACTCAATTTTTAAAAATGTCTGGAAGATTATGAGGGAAGGAGCCAAGTTATTCTATCAGAATATGACATAAAATGCCTGTTCTGCACTTCCTCATGCTAAACATCCAAATTTTGAAAAGGATAAGCATCTTGTTAAGTCACACAGTGGTCCTCGACTTATTGCCATTGTTATAGTCGTAAAATATGATATCATGATATGATATTTGGTTAATCAATTCACCTTGAAAAATGGCAAGAGATTTGGTGGGGAAATATGAGATTGGTAGTATCTACCACATATAAAGAAAATATTTATAAGATGTTATACAGATGGCATCTTCCGCCGGATAGATTGGCAAAAATGTTTAATGGACAGTCCGCTGAATGGTGGAAATGCGGATTTGAACGCGGTACCTATTATCATCAATGGTGGATGTGTCCAGAAGCAATCAAATTTTGGGGAAAAATTAAAACATGGCTGAAAGAAATTCTAAACCAGGAATTTGAATTGCTTCCAAAGACATGCTTGCTTGGCTCCAAACCAGAAAATGTAAAACAAGATTTGTGGTACCTCATACTACATATCATCACTGCAGCAAGAATAACATTTGCTCAATTCTGGAAAGATAAAAATATCCCACCTGATGAAGCAATAATAAAGAAGATTTTGGATTGTGCAGAAGCAGATAGATTAACTAAAAAACTGAAAGATAGAGACCAAACGCAAACATGTTTATCTTGGGAAAAATGGTATAATTGGTTATCGAAAAGAACATCGAAACTAAATTAGAGGATTATAAATAGACATTGTATTTACTGACAATATTTTATTGTATATTTAAAGTGAGGTCAGATAGACCTGATTGATTCAAAAATTCAAACTAGGTCGTTTCGTCTCCTTCAGAACGTAGTATGAATTTACTGTATAGGTTCGTACTAAATATTTGATGATGGAGGTATTGCTTATATGTATTTATGTTCTTTATTTTGTTGCCTTGTCTTGTTTTGTTATTTGTTTGATGTGTTGTTGTCTTTTTTTAACTATAAATGTAAATAAAGATTATTAAAAAAACATGATATCATGTGACTGGATTGCTTAGTGATGAAAATCTCAGCAGTTCTAGTTGCTAATGTAACTCTAAGACACACAAGAGCTGAAGAAGACCTTGGATGGGAAGTGAAATGGATGGGTTTTTCTTCAAAGAAAAACCAGGAAGTCCAGTTGCGTCTTTAAAAAGCACCTTTGGAATACCAAGACCTGGATGACTAAGAATCTCCATAGACCCTAAGACACACAAGTTTTTAAGTGGGAAGCATCAGGGATCCTAAGTAAGGAGCACAGAGTAGACCCTGGATGGGTTGGCAAAGCCCATGTGCAATATGTGGGATGGGGAATTGAAAAAAGGAGTGTTGCAACATAGGGCGAATAGAGGAAAGCCAGGAGTTAGCTGGTATGGAAGGGCACATGGACAAGAAAGCAGGGGGAGTTAACAGAACAATTTGCAACCTTCCCTGTCAGGTTCCCCTCTGAGATTGCTTTTGCAAAGGCAACAGGGAAGGTCAGAAATAATGTTTATGCAACTATGAGATGCTGCAACTGTTATAAGTGCAAACTGGTTACCAAGTACTGGAATTTCAAGTAGCAGTCATAAGTACCATTTGTTCAACACCACTGCAACTTCAAATAGTCACTGAGTGGTCCTTAAGCAAGGACTATCTATAATGATAACAAATAGAATATCAGGGTTCCAAGTCATAATAACATTCCTTTCTCAGAAAGTCAAGGCCATCTTGCCCTGCACCTGGGAGCCTGGACCTGGGAAGAAGCTCCTGGTCCAAGCCGACACCAATGGAAACTCCATCCCAGTGGAGGTTAGATCCAGACAGGAGGGCCCCCCATCTCAACCTGACCCTTGAGTCCCACACCAGTCCCTCCGCCTGCACAGGAGCATGGGGAGAGCCAGTGGAAGTGATGCCCGCTCAGCCAATGACCCACCACTAAGCCCACCACAGAGGAGCAGTCACGGCCTCCACATGATGATGAGGAGTGACTGGAAAACTGCTCCTGAAGTTCCACACCAGAAGTGAAACTTCCCAATTTGACCATGCAAGGCCGAAAATCGCATAAGAGAATGGAAAGATGGCTTCCAGGCCTGACATAGAATTACAGATAACTGGATCTGTGTTGCAGGAACATGTTTGCAATGATAATACAAACATGAGGTTCTCATTTCCTGCTCAATTGTTTATTTTTTTTTCTTCTTTTTCAAGTTGCAGGAGAAAATAAAAGGAAATTCTGTGATGGAATATCAGGATGAGCGAAACAATGAACAGATAAAGGGGACAGGGACTGGTCTCACCTGCCTCTTTAATTTTCGCTTTCTCTCCCTCTCTCTCTTTCAAATACATAAATACTGTATGATGACAGAAAAGAAATGAAATTTTTATTCTGCTCATTTTATTTTTAAAATTTGTATGCATATGAATTTTCTCATATGCACAACACAAGAAGCTAAAGGTTTCTAAGCAGCAATATACAGCAACATTGAATGAAATAAATAAAAATGCTGATTTGGGAGAAAACATCTAAGAGAATAAAAGCATTTGGAAAAAATAAAAATATCTTTGCATGGCACTGAAAAGGCAATAAATTTAGAAACAGACAAATCTCATCAGAAACATCTTGCTAGAAACAAGGATCGCCATAAAAAAAAACCTATCCTTTTCCATTTCGCTAACGGTAACTTAACTCCTGAGGCAAAAAAATAATCTTACAAAATGAGTAGCAACATAATAGAAAGGAGCATTCCTTCAGATAAGATGGTCCCAAATCATTAAAGACTTTTGTGGACTAATGCAAGCACCCTGAGCTGGGACTTGAAATGATCTAAGAATGAGTGAAGATTGAAATGCTTTCACTGTACCTAGCTGTGATCATTACTTTTTCTATAATATTTTGCAATATTTTAAGTTCCAGTAGTGTCTTTAGGGCCAATGACAAATATAATAACACTGTTAACAAGAATATGGACTGCCACATCACAGAGATGGAATGCCCAGAGAAGCATGTTTTTGCAATCTCTATATAATTTTGAGCTCGATCTTAGGAAAGATTAGAAAACCCTGCCATCCATTCCTGTGAAATGGCTGACTGGGAGAGTTAATTTAATTCTATGTAAGACCAATTCAATTTAGGACTAAATCTATTACGCTCTCCACTTAGCCACCTGTATGTGTCAATGAAATGGCACCACAGTGAGAACAGCTTGATCTGTTAATCTGTTATATACCGTTAATCTGTCATATACCTTTTCCTTAACTCTTCACCATGGAATTCTTACAATATGGAGAGCTGAAGAAAAAAAATTAAGTCAGCAAAATATAGTTAACTTCAAAAGAATCTCACTTCACCAAAGACATTTCAGAAATCTATTCAAATCACTTTATGATTCACTTTATGATTTTTAAACATCTAAGCCCATCATTATTTTCCCTATGTAAATCCAGAAGGAAAGAGCAACACAACTGAAAAAAGTAGATATGAGAGCATCATAAGAAAAGAATAATTTTATTTTATTATTTATGGATTAATTTTTTATATACTATCTGTTTTTCCTATAAGGTGAGTCTGGGTGGCTTGGAGATTATAAAAAGACAAATAGAAAGATAATTAAAACTCTGCAAATTAAAATTTTAAAACTATATTAAAAAAAAACCCCAAGATTAAGAGAAGGACAGCATGGGGATAAAGTCTTCTTACCTGTCAATGGCCTATGATGCATTCTCGGGACCCCAAGCCAACTCAACAAAGCCAAGTGTTAATACCTTTCCACAAGGCCAAAAGAGTGGGAGTAGATCTCATCTCTAGTGGTAAATTATTCCAGAGGGACAGGGCCACAGCAGAAAAGGCTCTTCCCACTGGAATTCTTTAGCAATTAGGATCTGTAGCAGGAGTCCAAGGAAACCAAAAACTAAAAATCTGACAGAATTTACAATCTTAAACATAGAAATGATTTAGGCAGAAACCTCTGCAATACACATAGAAGTCAATGCTTTCAAAAGTCAATATGAAAACATGTGACTTGGACCTAAATAATATATATACAGTGGTGGGATTCAGCCAGTTCAATCCTTTATTTGCTTATACCTAATAAACAGTATCTTGCCAACAAAACTATGATTTTCTAATCTTCTAGATATAATCCTCTTCCCCTCCTATTCAGTTTAGTATTGTGCAGTCTCTTAATCCAAGTCTCTCTTTGGTACACTTAGTATTGCCAAAATTTCTCCACTGCTCCTCCAGGTGAACATTTTGTCACATCAGTACACATATATCCTTAATTGCAGAGTCTGACTATAAATGTGCATTGTTGTGCAGGTATAGAAAATAACCTCCCAGTGTCCTCCTGTGCTGCCTCATCATGTTAGTGGGAGATCCTGGGAGGGATGAGCAAGGAGCATTGGGAGCGTATGTCAAAAACAAATTCCTGAATTTGTACTAAGAAAACCACATAGATAGAAAACATAAAATGACTGATGATCCAGAGCTGGATGATGCATCCCTCACATCTGATGGATAATTTTGGACATCTGGGACATCTGATTGATGATTTGGGATATCTAGTTGCTGATATTGCCATATATCAGTGGAGACTGGAATGCCAGTGTTAAAAACATAAAAGAGGAAAATGTAGTTGGAGCGTATGATTTAAAAAACCAACATGAATTAGGAGAGTGACTTATCAATTTCTATCACATCAATAAATTCTTCTTAGTTAACATTGTTTTCAGATAACTAAGGCAATGTCTCTAAGCATGGATATCACCAGATGGAGAACATGGAAATCAAATTGACCACATTATTGCTAAAAGGGGTAGAGGAGCTATCAAATACATACAAGGGAAAGATGAAAGGAAAGAGAAGAAGGGGACAACCAGTGGCATGGTGGATGGATTCAGGTACAGTGACAATTAGTTTATTGTTGGAATACTTGAAAGACCTGGTTAGGGATTTTCTTCATCAAGAAGAAAATCTATTTATGTGATCACTAGGAGTAGAAAACAACTTGATGGAACATAATCAATAAAACAAAATATAAACAAAAGTTCATAAAAGAGCAAAAGAAGAATAGCATTTCAAAAAAAGTCAGGATTTTTTTCAGGATAATGGAATGGAAAGGTATAGTGTTAGCATTTTACATCAAGGAAGCACTGTTGAACACAAAAATATTTTTATCACTACAGAAATGCCAACATGCAAACAGATACATATGAGTACTGTTCCTTTTCTTTTGGTAAGACTATTATATTTCCTGCCAAGAAGAATACTTTATTGTTGATGAAGCCTGTAAGAAACATGGGGGAATTCAAGAGTTTGTTTTTTAAACACCACAAGCATTTTTCTTTGGAGATCAGTATAAAGAGCTAAGTGCTACCAATAATAAAATAATGCATTATCTTATAATGAGATAATACAATCCAAGCATCCTTAGAATTGAAGGCAGCTCATTTCTCTAACAGGTTGCCATTAGGGATAAAAGAAGCCACACTCCACTGCCAACTTGCCATTCCTTATTTAAAATCATCTCTTTTGTGTGACTTTGTTCTTTAGATCCTATTTGTAAGGAAAGAGAACCTTGACAATCTGACATCAGAATGGCAACAGAATTGCACCAGCTGCAGAGGCAGGATAGCTTAAACTCCCTAAGGGGCTGTATTTGAGAAGAAACTGCCATTAGAGGAAGCACCCGAGCGCCATCAAACACAAGCTTATCCAGCTTGACAGTGGCACTAAATAGGTATTAATGTACATGCTCACTCATGGGGAATTTTATTTCAGAGACACAATAGGAAGACAGCCCCTTTTCCAAATTGGAGAAAGTAAAACTGTGTGTATATTATGTGAGGAGGATGTCCTCCGTAAGCTTGAAAAGCCCATGCACAACCAAAGGCCAACAGCTGTGAAATGATAAGCTTGGTGGCATTAGCAAAATGAAATGACAAGCATGCAGTCAATGACTGGAAGGGAAAAGGAGATGGGAAATGCCATTACTGTCATAAACCACTGTCATGGTAAAGATCACCACCCCACTACATTATACCTAATTCCAATTATACAGTGGTGAAAAGTCCTTTCTGTTTTAAATTAAATTCATTTTCCCCACTTGCTTCATTTTAAAACCCAATCTAGCAAAACTGGGGGAGAGGGATTAAAGTGGGGGGAAGGGGGGAACCATAGGTTTTCTAGTTATTGCAATTTGATGCCACCCAACAGACTCTCACAGAATAAATAACATAAACACGCAATAAGTAAATAGGAATATAATAAACATAATTATAAAAAATAATAATAATTACAAGATATCCGTGTAATAATTGCAAGTTACCACAATTGCAATTTAGGTTAACAGGCATCTGGAGGACCCCACAAATTTCATCCTAAGGTTAGAACAACACATATAGTTTAATTGTGCAATTCCTTTATGTCTATGATGTACAGCACACAATTTTTCCTTTCAAGAAGGTTCTTTCTTAAGAACAAAATAGGACAAAAGGAAAATCCCAATATGTTTTTAGTATTTCATTTAGTATTAAATTTTTATGATATGTCTTTCATTTCTAAATATAATGGAGTTCCTGTAAGAAAGAGGGCTACTTTGAAGCAAATGCTTAGAAAAGAAACATATCCTAAGTGTACCTATCCTAAATGTAGCTGTCGATGTATGTAGATCAGCATTGCATGAGTAAAAATTGAAAATTCCATCAATTCAGTTGTTCATCACCTTATAAATATCTTTGCTCTGGATAGAAAAATGACACTGCATTTTTCAAACCAACTCCTTTGAAAAATATAATTTTTCCATTAAAATAAATACACAAGGAAGTCTCTGGGCATCTTTGGAGCTCTGCAACCACTGGTCACCTGGAGGCCTCAGAGAGTAGTGATATTGTTGGAGGCTGGCTTGGAGGCAGAGGAGTGATAAAGGCCCAGGCAAGCTGGGAAACTGAAGTTCTTTAAATGATGATTTCAGTGAAGGAGGGGCCAAAGAGCTGCTCTGTCACCAGCAGTCCATGGCTAGCCTGGATCTAAATGGGACCATGGGAACACAATGGAAGCCATCTAGAGCATGGCATGCTACCAGACTGTCAGAAAAATGTGGGAGCTAGAAGCACATCTGGTGGCCATCCCTGATGGTTGGAATTTGGTTGGAATGATTGGGCACAGACTCTTACTACTGGTGAGGCTGGCAGACTATTCACAATGGACTCCTTGAGCTTCTTTCATCTAGAATTGTCTCCCCACCAATTGAGAGGAGAATCTTTGGCTATAGTGCTTTTACCCAGTGAAGAAACACTTTGAGAGCTGACCTGAAGAAGACATAGATGGATTTAGACTGAGATGGCATGTTTACCATCAAGAAATTTCTGTCACCCTCGCAGAATCTTGTAGAGTCATTCTCCAAGCTGTGTCTGGACATCATCTAACTGATTCCCTTTTTTAAACTCAAGACCAAACTCCTTGGCTCTTGTGTCAGTTTTTTGTTGTATTGAATGTCAGAGCAGCCTATAATAAAGCTGTCCTCATCTTCAGTATAATAGTGAAGAAGCAACTGAACTGGTAACTCAGCAGACTAAAAGCACTGTGATTAACACCAGCTGTCTGCAATTACTGTAAATTCAAATCTCACCAGGCTCAAGGTTGATTCAGCCTTCCATCCTTTCTAAGGTAGGTAAATTGAGGACCCAGTTTGTGGGGGCAATAAGGTGACTTTGTATAAATATACAAAAGTATGAAGGCTATTGCTTAACACATTGTAAGACACCCTGAGTCTCAGGAGAAGGACGGCATATAAGTCAAATTTAAAAAAAAACCTGACTTATATCTTTGATACAAGAAGGAGGAGCTATCCCTCTTAGAGATGTGCCCACCTGGGTTTTGAATCTAATACCAGTCACCACTCTGAGGGAGTGGAGGTGGTACAGCTTCCAGAAATGCATGGTCACTCATGCCCTAGTCATCTCTTGTTTGGATTACTGCAACACATTCATCATGGCATTACCCTTGAAGAATATTTGGAAACTACCTCTGGTGTAGAATAGTTTGGTGTGTACTGTTCTGGAAATTATTAGGGTTTGCTTCTAGGTTCAATTCAAGATGCTGCTTATTACCAATGTGGCATGGGTCAAAGGTATATGAGAAGCCATCTCACCCCAAAACTTGGTTTTGCCCTTTGACTTGGGATCCTAAGGAGCACTTACCCTGGTTGATGGGGAAAGATATCATCCCTATGCAGCCCATCACTTGGTCCTATTTTATTGTCTAGTTTTAAATTTTTAATTTGTATATTTTTAATATTTTAATTACTTTCTATTTATTAATTTTTTTAATGATCTGTAAACTGCCCAGTAGTGATGATGAGGTTATCCCTTCAGTCATGTCTGACTCTTGGTGATTCTCTGGGCCAGGTGTTCCACATCTTCCAATCTTGCACCAGACAGAGAGTAGTTTTTCTTCCCTCTGGCTGGTGTTAGCATTGATGGTGTCCAGCCATTATGTTTTTTTGTTGGCCTGGTTTCCTATTAGCACTAACTCTTACAAATATAATTGATTTCTCCAGTGAATTCCCCTGCATGACACGGCCAAAGTAAATGCAGTTTTGTGAATTTTTATCTTTCAGATAAAAAAATCTGGTGTTATGCGCTCCAATATAAGCTGCCCAGAGTTACCTTATCAGGAAAATGGATTTGGTTATAAGCCATCCAAAATTATTCTGGTATTGGGCATCCTATAGATTAAATAAACAAATAAAATTTGCAAGTCTCTGACTTGCATATGCAAATTTGCATATGATTCTATGCAACAGTTCTGACTACATCTCTGATACAAAAAAAAATGTCTTATCTACAGTCCCAAAGGTGCTTTTTCAAAAGGCAACTGGACACCATTTTTCCTTGAAGATGTTTCTCTTCTCATCCAAAAATCTTATCTACAGAAATAAATATATAAGAAAATGTGGACTGTGCTGATATAGACTCTGTTGGGTTTCTCAACACCCAGTGACTAAAACCTCAGATATAATTAGCAACCCTGAAACATGACTCCCAGTTGTTCACATTTTTGATTTCCCGCACATAATTATGAATGGCACTCTTATAGTCAAACAGATGATTTGACCTTGTGAATTAAGATCCTCCAAGTCAAAATGCTAAAATATTCAGTGATAGGATGTCACAAGGGTAATTTCCTTTTTGTCAAGGAACTAAGAACATTTTCTCAAGCTCAAGTTCTCAGGCAACAAACAGAATTTCAATTATGGTGTTCATATTAAATATTTTACTTTGTCAGCTTTTATACTCTTCTATAGCTTATTGAAGTGCAACAGGAGAAAGGGTGGGAAGGAAGTCAGAAAAATGAAAAGTGAATACTTATTTAATCCAAAGCCAGTTTTGGAGAAAAACATTTCAGCTTCAGTATCCAAAGAAGGCTTGAGGGGACCAAAACATATACAATTATTCCTTACATCAGTTGGGAACAGAATTCCTGTTGCTAAACAAGGTACTTGTTAAGTGAATCATGTTTAATTTTATGACCTTTTTGCCATGGATGTTAAACAAATCACTGCGCTTATTAAGCGAATCACACAGCCGTTAAACAAATCTGGTTCCTCCATTGACTTTGCTTGTTAGAAGCCAGTTGGGAAGCTTATAAATGGTGATTATATGAATTCACAATGTTGCAACTGCCATAAATACATGCTGATTGCCAAGTGCCCACATTTTGATCATGTGATCATGAGAGTTGTAAGTGCAAAGGTAGGTCATAGGTAACTTCTTTTAGTGCCATTGTAACTTCAAACAGCCACTAAACTAATATAAGTCAAGGAGTCTCTGTAGCTAGGTTTAAAAGCAACTGAGCAATCCCCGGAAAAGATACAGTTGCTTCAATTAATTATACAAATAAATATATATTAACCAATAGAAACTTAATTTAAATAATAATCAACATAAATAAAATATCAATAGTAATGTAAACAGATGTCAAAATACAGATTTCCAATTTTTAAGACAGATTCTGTAAAATCGATTCTCAATTTTGAAATAAGAATTCTTCTGAATTCTTCTGCAGCCTTAAGAACTAGCAAACTGATTATCAAATGTCACAAAAAGGAAATTTGAAATCCTCAGAAATATTAATTCTGTAGGTTTTGTTCTATTAAAATATGGCCATTGGGGTTTCTAAAAAAGAAAGAACAATAGATACTATTTATTTATTTATTTAGAATTTATTAGCTTCCCAGTGATCTCTGAAATCAAGAAATATGGACAATGCTTGCTTAATAAAAATGGGTACATTGCTATATAGCATACTGAAGGAGACCATTTAGCACAGAGGTGTCAAACTGGCGGCCTACGGGCCAGATGCATCACTCACAGGCCACACTCACCCATTCTGCAAATGGGAAAAAGTCACAAAATTTCACATGACAGCAATGTGATGCCATGCGTTTGACACCCATGATTTAGCACATTAACCATCAGCTAAAAAAAACTGTTAAAAACAAAAGCAAGGAGTTATTCCAGGAGTCTTCATGGCAGCGGAGGGGTGAGGGGTGGACAACAATGGGGACCATGACTGAAACAGTGTGATGTTGTCATGATGCAAACTCTTCCTTTGTGTGTTTTGATTAGGCACATATGTCCATAGAGGCAGATCTTGTGGACAATAGTGTGATGCTGCTTTTTTTCCTTGTTCCTGAAAACAGCCACAATTCATTCAAAAGTATCATCAAAGGATGTTTCTTAGGATTTACTTGCACTTGATTTTTCCCTGCTCAAATTCTTGCTATAATAATAATAATAATAATAATAATAATAATAATAATAATAATAATAATAATAATAATAATAATAATAATAATTTTATTGTCATTGTACGTGTATACACAGTATACCCATACAATAAAATCCACTTAATACCCAAAGACCAGGTCCAATAACAATCCCCAAACACACTCCCACCCACCATAATTCCCACGCCTAAACCACTCAAACATCCACACAACAGACCAAGTAATGCTGTCCAACAGCTCACTGATGGTGGCCCTTTAGTTCATTGCTGAGTGCAATTATAGCTCTGGGATAAAAACTATTCAGAAAATGTGTCATCTGAGTTTTAATTATTCTGTATCTTCTGCCAGAAGGAAACAATCCAAAATGATTGTAAGCAGGATGGGAAGAGTCGCTGAGAATGTTATGCAACTTCCTCAAACTGCGAGATTCGAAGATGTTGTCCAGGGCTGATAGCTGGAGCTCGATAATATTCTGGGCTTTTAATGATTCTCTGTAGAGCTTTTTTGTATAGGAACCGATATTTAAACACAGCTTTAATATGGGGAATTTAAGGTATTCTATGTAGCAGTATCTCTAAAACTTTGGAACATTTTTTTCATACAGCTGTCCTTATCACCTTTCTCATCTTTTCATCTTTCCTACTATCTCCTCCTATTGGTATCTTATGATTCATCGCTTGTTGTTTTGATCATATGATTTATGATCTATGATTTATCTCTTTGTTGTTTGTATGTACATTGAGAGCTTATGAACTGGAGACAAATTCCTTGTGTGCTAATCTTATTTAGCCAATAAAGAATATTCCAATTCCAATTTGATTTCATCTGTGTCAAGCTACATAGTCTGATATTTCCACTTCTCTTTTTTACAGTTATGCTTGGATACAATCATATTTTTAATTATTTCATTAAATGCTTTCAATAGTGTGCTACATTTTATTTGGCTATCTTCATTATTTGAAAAATTCTGATTTTAAATCTGTGTAACAGATTCTTATGAAACTGTCAGCATCACATATATACACTCATATAAATTGATGGGTAAATAATGTTCTTAGTATAAAAGCACTCTTGCACCAAAAGGAATCAAATCATATATGTATGTATAGTTACTTCAAGCAGCTATTGTAATTGTTTATGGTATTGTTTATATTGTTCTTATAATTTCTTGTTTCAACCTCCATACTGTTGAGGGGAATAAAAATCACACAGTGTCCTTGACTAGAGAGGCAATGGAGAGATTTTAGTAAATAGGAAAGTAAATAAACACTTATCAACTCCTTTCCCCCATTTAGTTACGTTTTTAACAATAGGTATATTCCCCTATATTGACTTGTGTACTTTTCCTTTCATTGAGGCAAGATCTTAACTCTAAAGGACTGTTTCACAATTCATACCCTACTCCTTCCTTCTTTCCTAATATAGATTGAATGTATAAGCCGAACGAAAAATAATGTCTTATCTTTGAAAGATTCACTTGATAACTTGGAAAACTCTTGAAACTTGTATGCCCAGGGAGTTGAGAAAAGCTAATGCAAGACTTTCTAGATATAATCCTCATCTTTCAAGATATAAGATTAACTCTCTCCGTAGATAAAATGATGGTAAATCCCAGTCTAATTTCAAGACTGTGATAAATTCTATGGCATCTTTCTTACTTACAAGTGAATTTGCCTTATTAAAAAAGTAATGAGCTATTAATTAACTGCACTCATACAAAGCTGTTTAATTCCCAACCCAATTAACAGCAATCTGCTGAAAGAGTCTAATGATTATTTTAAATTTGCTAAGAGAAACATATCTGTGTCTTTTTTAATAAGCTATTTATATAATGGCTAATGATGCAACCTGCCTGAATTTTAATTTGGCCACATACATATTGCAAAAACATTTATGCTTTTCTGGCATCATCTCAATCAGAAAAACATGATTTACAGTTATGCATACAGTATCGCTTGCTAGCAAACCATTTCCTTTTTCAGTTTGATCTCTGTGTGAAGCCATCACTTAGAAAATATTTCCCATATAACAGAAGTATATTCTTGAAGGACTAGTCATTTTTTCTCAGTGAAGCTCACCACACATGCTTGCTATTGTGGGAAAAATAGGAAAAGGGAACATGGTGTTGTACAAAATAAAAGCAGGATGCAAATCAAATAAATAAGTTACAGAAACTTGCCACTGCAAGTAGCATTACTTTATTTTGAGAGTAGATGAAGGAATGTGGTTTGCTGTTATATCAATAGCCTAAAGCCTTGCTTTAGATTTTAAGAAGTCCATTTGCTCGTATTCCAATAGATTAAAAAAAATAAGAAAAATGAGCAATGTGGCACATTTGACCTCTTTCCCATGAACTAATTATTGACAGTTACTGAACTAAATCCAATAATCTTTCAGGGTATTTGTGCTGCCATCAGCCCCTATTTACCAGAACCTTCTAGTTAAACTGAGAAAAAATCTTATGTTTTGCCCTCTTAAAAACAAGTTAGCAAGATGTATGTGAAGGTGTGCAGGCATTATAGTGGAGGTGTGTAAAATAAGTAGAGGGTCATACAAATATGCAATTAGGGTGCATTTATTAATGGGTAAAGGAGCAAGTCTCCAACAGCATATTGAGCAAGTTTGGGTACCAAGAATTGTTCTTGAAATCCAATTATTTTAAATTATATTTATGCTTTGCTTAGAACTAAATTTGATGACATGTTATGTAACATAGTATTTCAGAACTTAGAACTTTCCTCCTTAAGAAGAAAAAGGAAAACAGGTTACTTCGGGTGCCACATAATTATACAACCAGAAAGGAAATAGCTATTATTACTAGCCAGGGGACAATTTTGGATATGAGTTCCTTTCCTGTAACATTAATTTGATTGCTATAATTGCTCCCTATAAGGCTGCCTTTAAATAAAGCCATAATATAAAACTGGTACAAAAATCAACCATCAACAGTGGGAGTCACAGGAGCAAGACCCTTGATTTATATTTTTTCTGTATCAGGTACACTAGCAATACATTCATTTCCAGGTTCGATTTAAACTGCTGTTATTAACCTTTAAGGCCTTAAACTTAGATTAGTTCTGCACAAGTTTTAATATCAGAATTTGTAGCCTTACTTTTGATCATCCAGCAAAAACTGTGAAACTAACACACCAGGGTCAGTATTTTGAAGATTTATTTTGGTCTAGTCTACCTTTACTTAGTTTTATAACCATGTAATTTGAATCAATGATTTATATGCTATTATTAATTATATATCTCTTGTTTCTTTAATTATTTATGCACTAAATACTGGTTAAGGGTTGGATTCTATGTTTTGCATTTTTAATTTGATTGTGATGCTATTCTAACCTGAAAAGAAGGCTATTAATCTATTTTATATGCAAACAAATATTATCATATAAAAAGAAATAGATAGAGTTGGGAATCCCTCCTCTAATTAGGAGAGGCAGTTTAATCTTCCCTATCCACAACTATTTTGATGAACATTTAATGTGCATGCAGTAGTTAATGTGGCACCAATTAATATACTGTAGCTAAAAACCAGTGGGACTAATCTAGCCTTGTGGAACAGTTGATAAAATTGTAACAGGACATGGACAGATTAAATCTTTCTTCCATATACCAAATCAAATATCAAATCAAAGGTTATCAAATCAAACTTGGACCATCAATGTTAAAGGAAAAGATACAGTTGCAGCCTTTAAAGTAGCACACTTTTAGATATTATTAAACCTCCAATCCATGCCTACATAAAGTAACACTTCTGAATTCTTTTGCTTCTTAATTCTAACAAATAGCCATTTGTTTATAATGGGATTTACTAAAAATGAAACATCACTGTTATATACAATGCAGAGGCTTGTCTGTGCTAAGTTGTACTATTCACTGAAAAACAGCAATAATGGGTGACATTCTAGCAAAATGTCAGAACTGATGTATCAACTTTGATGTGTACATTTCTATTCTTCTCTGAAATCCAACAATAAATACTTTCCCAACTGTATAATATGCATCACCAACTTCAAATAGATGGTGCACGAAATTCATATTTCAGTAATCAAATCAAATGGTTTTTTTACAGATACCATTATTAAATTTGAGCAGGGATAATGATTCTAATGTTTGCTTTGAAATATACAACAATCAGATGTTTTGACACAGATTAAGAAATTGTTTAATGGCCAATAATGTTTCCAATATTAGGAAGTAAAAGAAACTCAGCCCTCAATTGAAATTGTAGATACTTTCTCAACAAAAGGGATGAGAAACAATTCACTAGCTACATTTTCTTTCAAGGGCTCCTGTGAAAGTTCCTTTTATGTCTCTGAAACTTGCACTGAATATATTCCCACTGTGTTACATCTATATCAAAACAACAATACATACCAGGCTGCACTGAAAGAGAGGTCACCTCTAAGATAGATTTTCTAGTTTGTCACAGTAGACTTTCAAAACCGCTTAATGTTTAGAGAGCCTAGTTAACAGCCGAGTCTGAATGTGACATCCAACCTGGAAAGAAGGAAATGCTATTCATCCTATTATTCCAAGTTCTAACCAAAATATATGCAAAATTATAATCATATTTGGAT
Source organism: Masticophis lateralis (assembly GCA_030761175.1). Classification (NCBI taxonomy): domain Eukaryota; kingdom Metazoa; phylum Chordata; class Lepidosauria; order Squamata; family Colubridae; genus Masticophis; species Masticophis lateralis. Next base: position 185,187,398 of record JAUDYJ010000003.1, read on the forward strand.
TGATGAGCATTCTGAGTTTAAGCAGCTTCTTTGTTGTCTGTGCATTTTGCCCAGGTCCACGTCCAATTCCAATTTTTATGCTTTAGAATTTCCTTTCCTCAGAGCATGCATAAATCTTCTTTTTTTTCCCTCTGACTGAATGTTTCTCTGAGAACATGCAGGACTTATAGCATAATTTTATTATCTGGAACATGTATACTAAATATTATTTTTGCTGCTATACTGGTTATGCAGTTGCTTGGATCATAGATGAAACTTGCCATTACTAAACTGCTCATATTGTTACATCTAGTCTGTGATTCAGCAGAGTTTCCTTTGTAAACAGTGCTTGGATAATTATATTAATTCTCTATGCTTGGCCATTTCTGCTTTAAGGGATGCAATCTCTCTGTTCCAGAGAGAAAATTGGCTCTAATGTAGTGTCTCCCCTACAGATCTTTTCTGCAAAAACTACATGCAGGATTGTATTTTCAGTTACTGTAATAAATTTCTTAAAGTGGTAATTAATAAAATCTACTCAAGGGTGATGAGTTTATTGTATGATGTGTTAATATAATCGACCAATCAATCAAAATACAGCTGGAAGGGACCTTAGAGGTCTTCTACTCCAATCTCCTACTCAAACAGGAGATCCTATACAATTTCAGACAAGTGTTGTCCAGTCTTGTCTTAAAAACCTGCACCCACAACTTCTGAAAGCAAGCTGTTCCGCTAGTTAATTATCCTCACTGTTAGGAAGATTTTCCTTAATTCCAGATTGCTCCTTCCTTGATTAATTTCCATCCATCGTTTCTTGTCGTGCCTTCTGGTGCTTTGGAAAATAAGTTGACTCCTTCATCTTTGTGGCAGCCCTTCAAATACTGGAATATTGCTATCATATCACCCCTAGTCCTTCGTTTCTTTAGACTAAACACACTCAAATCCTGCTACTGTTCTTCATATGTTTTAGTCTCCAGGCCCTTAATTGCCTTAGTTGCTCTTCTCTGCACTTCTTCCAAAGGCTCAACATCTTTTTTGTAATGACCAAACTTGAATGCAGTATTCCAGGTGTGATCATACTAAAATGTTATATAGTTGCCATTACTGAAATATACGTCACCTAAACATAGTTATACTTTATAACGAGTATATACTTTATACTTTTCTTAACAAGAACTGTAAGCATGCCAGTTTTATACAATACACTCATTCCAGTCTAATCTGATTCATTTTGGAGCTAAATGAACTGATACATCATGGAATAGGAGTACTCAAAGTTGAAACTACGCTGTTTATCTGATTGAAAACTAATTATCTCTATGCAGTCCTCCTAAGTATTTTGAGCCAGACTGTATTGCAATCTCTAATACAAAAGAAGTTTAGAGAAATAGAAGGCAATCTGAAAGGAGGCTAACAAAAGACCAGATAACTAGATGTTATCACTAACAGAAACAGAAGAATAGAAGAACTCGAAGAAGTAGTAGCAAAAAGATGTTCAAATCACAAGGAGTTCAAAACAAGTGACAGACTCAATAACAAGCAACAAAAAAAAAAAAACAAAGAAAGAAACTTCCTTTGTACTTATCTGGACTATAGAAAGTTCCATAAAGTATTTATCTCTGTGAATAAGCAATACATGCAACGCTTCAAGAAGGGATGAAAGAATGACTCACGCACAAATGAGGAAATAAGGAAATGGGAATAACTAATGAGAAGTTTCTAGCAGGCAGCCCTTTCAGGTAAACCAGAGCAAGAAACAAATATCATAAAGAAGAGTAGTATTAAATTAAGATAGTTTGTAAGTGCATATGTGCACCAGCATGCCTACCATCCCTGCCCTAATATTCCTTTTTATTTTTTATTCTTACTTTTTCATGTATTCAAATTATGTTTATACTTTTACCTGTTATCTTATATATGCTTGACAAATAAATCATCTGTCAACCTCGCTAGTTTTGCCTTGCTGCTTTGGTTGTCATAGAAACGGAGGGAGGGGGGTTTAGGCTCACGCGGGCTTTCTAAATCTGGGAAAACGAAACCATTTCTTAAGCTGTTATCAGACCAACGGACACTGCATTCCTGGATGCTGACAGGACCAGACGTTTGTTCCCACCTGACCTCTGGAAGACCTGTGGATTGGATGATTTATGGTGCACAGGGGAGGGGATGCTTTCTAATTGTAACTTTCGCGCGTTTTGCTTCAGAATCCTGCTTTCCACGGTTGCGTTCATTTCATATCTAGTAAAAGTACCAGTCTTAACCTATAATGGAGTCTGGGTCTTCCTTTCCTGGATACTGAAGGAAGCATACCTGACAATAGGCAGGATTCTGAAGCAAAACGCGCGAAGTGATACTCCCTGGAGTGAAGCTCCCTAAGCCAAAGATTTATCCTATGACCCCTCGTGAACTGGGGGAACTACGAAATTTCATTGACAAAAACCTAGAACGGGGCTTCATCCAACCAGCTAGACCACGGGTGGCCGCACCAGTTCTATTCAGAGAAAAGAAAGATGGTTCCTTTCGCTTGGTAGTTGATTATAGGAACTTAAACGCCATTTGCGTGGAAAATGTCTACCCCTTACCCCTCATGAAGGACATGTTGGCTCACTTAGGAAAGGGGAAGATTTTCACCAAACTGGGCTTACGGGAAGCTTATTACAGGGTGCGAATCAAGGAAGGGAATGAATGTAAAACTGCATTTAACTGCCCGCTGGGGTGTTTCCAGTTCCAAGTACTCCCATTTGGACTACAAGGGGCTCCTGCAGTATTCATGCAATTGATCAATGAAATTTTGCATGAGCATTTGTATAAGGGGGTGCTCGTTTATTTGGATGACATTCTCATCTACTCTGAAAACATGGCCGACCACGTGAGATTAGTACGCACCATCCTGAAAAAACTTAGAGCTGCTGAACTGTATGCAAAACTTTCTAAGTGTGAATTCCACCAAACCAAAATCGACTATCTTGGGTATCGCATCTCCCTGGAGGGAATAGAAATGGACCCTGCAAAAGTCCAGGCGGTGTTAGAATGGACGGCGCCACGCACCCGCAAGCAATTACAGAGTTTTTTGGGATTTGCTAACTTTTATCGACAGTTCATCTCCTCGTTTGCCAAAATCGCATTGCCAATAACTAATCTCCTGAAAACCAAGGGTGAAGAAAAACCAAAACCCTCCAAACCTCTTGAATGGACTATGGACTGTCAGGCAGCATTCGAAAAACTGAAACGGCTATTTGCTGCTGAACCAGTCCTCAAGCACCCGGACATGGACGAACCTTTCGTGGTACAGGCGGATGCCAGCGATGTCGCAGTAGGGGCTGTGCTTCTGCAAAAGAATGCGGATGGAAAATTACAGCCTTGTGCCTACACGTCCCGGAAACTGTCCGAAACCGAAAGGAGATGGGCCATATGGGAAAAGGAGGCTTTCGCCGTATGCTGGGCACTTCTAACCTGGAGGCATTTCCTCGAAGGAGCTAAACATCCTTTTGAAGTTTGGACTGATCATAAAAATCTCGAGGCTTTGAAAACTCCACGTAAGCTGTCGCCAAAACAAGTTCGCTGGGCCCAACACTTCAACTGTTTTAACTTCACCTTGCGTTACCTTCCTGGCGGGAAGAATTTCATGGCAGATGCTCTGTCCAGATTGCCTCAATACAACAGCACCAGGGAAGAAGTTGTCCATCCAATTGTCCCGTCCGCCCAACTGGCGGCACCAGTGACTACCCGAGCACAGTCGAAAAGTGACCCAAGTCTCTCAGGTGATTTGCTCCAGCAACTAAAAGAGACTTTAAAAACCGATGAGTGGTTCCAAGCCCACTCAAACGAATGTACACTTCGTGATGGACTAGCTTGGGTTGGAGCCAAATTGTACGTCCCAGCCAGCTTACGAGTAACTGTTTTGCAACACGCCCATGACTCCAAAGTGGCGGGACACTTCGGATTTGTCAAAACCTTACATCTCGTCAAAAGACAGTTTTGGTGGCCTGCACTCAAAAAGGACACAGAGGCATATGTCGCGAGCTGTCCAGTGGGTGCCTCAGCTAAGAGACCTCCCGGGAAGGCACCTGGTCTTCTCCAAAGTGTGGCCAGACCCACTGCTCCTTGGAAAGAAATATCCATGGACTTCATCGTAGACCTTCCCGAAAGTGGGGGTTGCATAGTTATATGGGTAGTAACTGATTTGTTTTCCAAACAGGTGCATTTTATCCCATGCACTAAGATCCCATCAGCAAAAACCCTTGCTAAGATGTTCATTCAACATATATATAGGCTACATGGAGCGCCAAAACGTATAATTTCAGACAGGGGAGTGCAGTTCACCTCCAGCTTTTGGAAAGAGTTCCTAATGTTGATAGGCTCCGCCCAAGGACTAAGTTCCGCCCACCACCCCCAGACCAATGGGGCCTGTGAAAGAACCAATGGTGTGCTAGAACAGTATCTGAGATGTTATATAAACTACCAACAAGACAACTGGGTAGACTTGCTGCCATTCGCAGAAGTGGCATATAATAATTCCATACATAGCAGCACAGGTTTCACTCCTTTCAAGGTGGCTTCTGGACAAGAGTTTGTGCCAATCCCAGAGTTACCTCATGATGACCCACAGAACCCTTCTCTAGTTGAGTGGATCGATCAATTACGAGCGACTTGGGCAGTGACTCGAAAAGCGTTAGATGATGCTCACCAAGCCCATAAAGCCCAAGCCAACAAAAGGAGATGCCCTGCACATGTTTATAAAGTTGGGGACATGGTTTATCTGTCTACCAAGTATTTGCAAACTCCTCAGAAATCAAAAAAGCTTGGTCCTAAGTATGTGGGCCCTTTCCCTGTTACTCGGATCAGTAACCCAGTCACGATTGAATTAGATCTACCCAAGAACTTGCGACGAATTCATCCAGTGTTTCATGTTAGTTTACTGAAACTGGAACAATCATCCCCTTTACGTCCATCCAAAGAACCTCCTCCTGTTCCCATCCTCATTGAAGGGGAACAACACTTTGAAGTAAAAGAGATTTTGGACTCTAGAAAACATCATGGGAAAGTACAGTATCTCGTAGCATGGAAGCACTTCCCGTTATCACAAGCTGAATGGATGAATAAACGTGATGTTAGGGCACCTAGAAAAGTGCAGTTGTTTCACACCAAATACCCTGATAAACCTTGAGATATGATAAGTATTAATTGTTGTGATATTACCTCTTCTTTTCTCTATTTCAGGGTTAGAAGCTATCTCTTCTGAAGGGGGGCCGAATGTCAACCTCGCTAGTTTTGCCTTGCTGCTTCGGTTGTCATAGAAATGGAGGGAGGGGGGTTTAGGCTCACGCGGGCTTTCTAAATCTGGGAAAACGAAACCATTTCTTAAGCTGTTATCAGACCAACGGACACTGCATTCCTGGATGCTGACAGGACCAGATGTTTGCTCCCACCTGACCTCTGGAAGACCTGTGGATTGGATGATTTATGGTGCACAGGGTAGGGGATGCTTTCTAATTGTAACTTTCGCGCGTTTTGCTTCAGAATCCTGCTTTCCACAGTTGCGTTCATTTCATATCTAGTAAAAGTACCAGTCTTAACCTATAATGGAGTCTGGGTCTTCCTTTCCTGGATACTGAAGGAAGCATACCTGACATCATCATCATCATCATCATCATCATCATTATCAAGGCCTGACAAGGCTTCTCCTCCTTCCTTATATCCAAGAGGATTCCTTCCTGTCTTTCCAGTATAAGCAAACATATTTTTTTCAAGGCTATCTCCCTAACTTTACATTAACCATACTTTTGACATTTCAGAATTACAGGTATAAACAAATATAAACAAACAAATTCCTCAGCCCAAAGTGTAATAATTCAGAAACATGCCAAAAGACTATTCCTGCATAGAGTGCACTATTCTGCAAACCTTCAAAGAATCAAGGACTAGGCTTTCTTTTCTAAAAAATATTTTTATAAAATTTCCAATCTGTTAAATACCCAATGTTTCCCTTAATCTTCATTGTTTTCTTCCCTTCCCTTAGCTCCATTCATTAAAAGTTAAACAAGAACAAAATTGAATAAAAGTGCTATCTTCAATTCTACAGTGGGGCAAAAAGTTCTCCCACTTAAAAAGATAAGAAAGGCCTGTAATTGATATCATAGGTAGACCTCAACTATGAGAGACAAAATGAGAAAACAAATCCAGACAATCACATTGTCTGATTTGGAAAGAATTTATTTGCAAATTATGGTGGAAAATAAGTATTTGGTCACCTACAAAGAAGCAAGTTTTCTGGCTCTCACAGACCTGTAACTTCTTCTTTAAGAGGCTCCTCTGTCCTCCACTCATTACCTGTATTAATGGCACCTATTTGAACTTGTTATCAGTATAAAAGACACCTGTCCACAACCTCAAACAGTCACACTCCAAATTCCACTATGGTGAAGACCAAAGAGCTGTTGAAGGACACCAGAAACAAAACTGTAGACCTGCAGCAGGCTGGGAAGACTGAATCTGCAATAGGCAAGCAGCTTGGTGTGAAGAAATCAACAGTGGGAGCAATAATTAGAAAATGGAAGACATACAAGACCACTGATAATCTCCCTCGATCTGGGGCTACACGCAAGATCTCACCCTGTGGGGTCAAAATGATCACAAGAACGGTGAGCAAAAATCCCAGAACCACACAGGGGGACCTAGTAAAAGACCTGCAGGGAACTGGGACCAACGTAACAAAGGCTACCATCAGTAACACACTAAGCCGCCAGGGACTCAGATCCTGCAGTGCCAGACATGTCCCCCTGCTTAAGCCAGTACATGTCCGCACCCATCTGAAGTTTTCCACAGAGCATTAGAATGATCCAGAAGAGGATTGGGAGAATGTCATATGGTCAGATGAAACCAAAGTAGAACAGTTTGGTAGAAACACAACTCATCGTGTTTGGAGGAGAGTGAATGCTGAGTTGCATCCAAAGAACACCATACCTACTGTGAAGTATGGGGGTGGCAACATCATGCTTTGGGGCTGTTTCTCTGCAAAGGGACCAGGACAACTGATCCATGTACAGGGAAGAATGAATGGGGCCATGTATCATGAGATTTTGAGTGCAAACCTCCTTCCATCAGCAAGGGCATTGAAGATGAAATGAGGCTGGGTCTTTCAGCATGACAATGATCCAAAACACACCACCCAGGCAACGAAGGAGTGGCTTTGTAAGAAGCATTTCAAGGTCCTGGAGTGGCCTAGCCAGTCTCCAGATCTCAACTCCATAGAAAACTTTGGAGGGAGTTGAAAGTCCGTGTTGCCCAGTGACAGCCACAAAACATCACTGTTCTAGAGGAGATCTACATGGAGGAATAGACCAACATACCAGCAATACTGTGTGCCAACCTGGTGAAGACTTACAGAAAAAGTTTGACCTCTGTCATTGCCAGCAAAGGATATATAACAAAGTATTGAGATGAACTTTTGATATTGACCAAATACTTATTTTCCACCATAATTTGCAAATAAATTCTTCCAAATCAGACAATGTGATTGTCTGGATTTGTTTTCTCGTTTTGTCTCTCATAGTTGAGGTCTCCCTTTGATGACAATTACAGGCCTCTCTCATCTTTTTAAATGGGAGAACTTGCACAATTGGTGGCTGACTAAATACTTTTTTGCCCCACTATATATACATCTGCAAGCCATTGCTTTAAGTTGTGATTTTAAAAAGAAGACCTGCAAGTAAGATTCCCATGTTCATACAATATATAGATAAATTTGTTGGATTTCATCAGAAGACGACTGCATTCCTTTGCAGAACAGTTCTAATCACCAGTTTAAGAAGTAAGGTTCTATGAGTCCAATGAAGCAACTTTCCCTGATTAAAATTGTTGATCCATTCTAATTTTTATATTCATGAAACACCAAAAAGATAGTGAAATCTTAGATGGTTTACTATCTAATGAATCCATTTTTAAAGTCACTGCCTCCTCATATTGAATTGAATACTTGGGGAAAAAATGGGGGCTCACCAAGTCACCATGAGAGGAGAGGGACCAGAATTAATATGATAGTGTTTATTATTATCAAGGCAATATAATTGTAAAAGTGTGGTGGAAGTAGAAGTGGAAGGCACTTAGGAAGCTGAACCGCAGTGTGCGGTCTACCAAAATGGATTATTATAGTAGCATTGAGGGTTTTCAGTTATGAAACTTTCAAAGTTGTCAAAATGAAATGGAAAAAACTGGGTCAAAACAAAAAGAGGGAAATCAAATTATATTCAGACAAAACATGTCCCTAATATGTTCAGGTACTATTTATGCTCTTTGAGTTTTCTGAACAGAACCTATATATAATTCTTACATTTGGCACTTATTTTATATTAGCTTCTTCATGGCTGAGGTAAAATGCTATCCAAAAGAAAACTTAGCATAAATATATGTTACCAACAGGAGAAGTTAAGGACAATGATTGAGAAATACTCCCTATTTTCCTTCCATTAAGCACTACTAGGCAGCAGGAATCATTCTCATTAATGCAGGATGAATCTGAAAGGGAGGTAAGCTTGCACAGTTAACTAGAGTTATGAGTTGATCATCTATCAAAACTAACTTGGGTTTTATGGATGTGTTTTGTATGCATTTCTTCAGCTAAAAATCAGGCTTCTCTGGGATATGGGTTTAATGCTATTTAAGAAGAACACTAAAGCTGTGTTCAAATGGTCCAAACAAAAGCTGACAAGTACAAGGAAACTGGTACAATGAACTAACAGAGCATGAGATGGGTATCTCTTACCTCACTGCAACTCTCTCTTACCAACTGCTTGAGTTTACCTAACTGCTACCAACAAAATATTCAATGGATCACATCAAAAAGTATCCATGGCAAACATTTGGATGAGGATGGAAAATACTACTTTAACACAGGTGCAATGAGATATTAAGACTGCATCAGATATGAGCTGAAGAACCTTTGAAGACTTAACAGGAAAATAAAGGGATACAGAGAACAGAATAATAGAATGCAGGAATTCCATACACAGATTTCCCATGTGTAATTAGTCTGCTTTTGAAAATTCAATTTGTTCCTGGTCATAATGTATTCCTCATACTACTGTACAAATACTTTTACTTATATATCTCATTACATAGCTTACTTTTTGGGTTAACCATTTTGTTAGGTCCATTTGAAAATTGTTATTATTCTGTCAGTCTACCACTTACTTTTTCTTTGTCAACAATTAGATGCAAGCAAGCAAAGGTCCTATCTCTGTGTATTCTACAGGCTATGTGTTTACATTTGCTTCAGAACATAAAATCAATAAGCTTTGGAGTACAACATTCAACCATCATTTATAAATCAAACCACCTATTGAAGAATATTAAACCTATCCATAGAATGTGCTACTTGGAACAAAGTTATGCTATTAATGTGCAGAACATGAAAACTTGCATTCCAAAAACAAAATAGTATCACAATGACTGTCAAGTGCAACAAAGATGATTAGGAGACTGGAGGCTAAAATATATAAAGAATGGTTGCTGGAACTGGGTATGTCTAGATTGATGAAAAGAAGGACTAGTGGAGACCTGATAGCAATGTTCCAATATCTCAGGGGCTGCCACAAAGAAGAGGGAGTCAAGCTATTTTCCAAAGCACCTGAGGGCACCTAATCAAGGAGAGAAGCAACTTAGAACTAAGGAGAAATTTCCTGACAGTTAGAACAATTAATCAGTGGAACAACTTGCCTCAAGAAGTTGTAAATACTCCAACACTGGAAGTTTTTAAGAAGAGCCTGGATAACCATTTGTCTAAAGTAGTATAGGGTTTCCTGCCTAAGCAGGAGGTTGGACTAGGAGACCTCCAAGGCCCCTTCCAACTCTGTTATTCTATTCTATTCTAAGTGCTGATATTAATTTAATTTAATTTAATTTAATTATTTCAATTTATATGCCGTCTTTCTCTGAAGACTCAGGGTGGCTTACAATGCATTTTTTTAAAAAACCATTATAAAAACATTTAAAAATTAAAACAGTAAAATCCATTCACACAATTCATTGCCGGATTTCACACAATTGCAACAGCAAGATCAACGGCCCCAGGCCTGCTGGAATAGCCAGGTCCACTGCTTTTTGGAAGGCCAATAGGGTGGGGATGGGTCAGACCTCAGGAGGTAACTGGTTCTAGAGAACTGGGGCAGCCACAGAGAAGGCCCTCCCCCATGGGCCCACCAGCTGGCATTGTTTAGCTGATGGGACCTGGAGGAGACCAACTCTGTCGGATCTTACCAGTCGCTGGGAGCTATGTGGTAGAAGGCGATCTCGAAGATAACCTGGCTCTGAACCATGTAGGGCTTTAAAGGTAATAACTAACACCTTGAATTGTGCCCGGAGACCAATAGGGAGCCTGTGCAGCTCGCGAACAACTGGTGTAATGTGGGTGTATATAGGTGCACCCACGATAGCTCACACGGCTGCATTCTGGACCAATAGTAGTCTCCGAACACTTTTCAAGGGTAGCCCCATGTAGAGCGTGTTGCAATAATCTAACCATGAGGTGACAAGGGTATGAGTGACTGTGAGGAGAGCCTCCCGATCCAAGTAGGGTCACAATTGGTGCACCACGCGAACCTGTGCAAAGGTCCCACTAGCCACAGCTGTCAGATGTTTTTTTGTTTTTTGTTTTTTTAATTTAATTCATATGCCGCCCTTCTCCGGAGATTCAGGGTGGTTTACAATGTGTTAAGCAGTAGCCTTCATACTTTTGTATATACCTGCTTAGTAGGGCTTTCGACCTCCCGCCCCCCCAGCAGTGTTCTTTTTTCTACAAAGGCAGCTTATTGCCACCACAATCTGGGTTCTCATTTTACCTACCTTGAAAGGATGGAAGGCGGAGTCAACCTTGAGCCTTCCAAGGTTCCAAGTGGTGAGATTCAAACTTGCAGTAATTGTAGGCAGCTGATGTCACTTTAACACCACTTTAAGCTGCTGCACCACCGGGCTCTTGATTAGATGTTGCTCTAATCTTAGCTGTGAGTCTAGGAGGACACCCAAATTGCGAGCCCGTTCTGAGGGGGACAATTTCTCCCCCCTCCCAGAACCAAGAATGGACAATCAACATAGACTTTAGGAGGCAATACCCATAGCCACTCAGTCTTGTCTGGGTTAAGTCTGAGCCTGTTGACTCCCATTCAGACCCTCACAGCCTCCAGGCACAGGCACATCACATCACATCGACTGCATCACTGAATTGACACGGGATAGAGATATACAGCTGGGTATCATCAGCATATTGCTGATATCTCACCCCGTATCGTTGGGGTAATTACAAATTACAAATTACAAACTAGACATGTTAACCGAAGAGCAATTACAGGACCAGATCTATGCTGAAAGCTTACTTTTCCGACCAAATCATATTAAGAACTTAAGTAATTGGAAACAGTATGGAGTGTATGGTATTGAAAAGGAAAAAGCAGCTGGCATCATGTATCTCTTTACTTACATTAACACCATGGCACATTCATAATACCCCCCCAAACCAAAATAAACAATCATGTTTGAAAATGAAAGGAAATCAAATTATACTCTCCATGAGTGTTTACAAGTTGAAGGTTTAAGTCTAGGCCCACTTTAGTGCACAATTGGCGCAGAATTATGCAAGATGATAAAATCTGACAGGATAGCTGATTTTAGACACTTTTAAAGTGGGGTAGGGCAGAAAATAATAACACTATTAGAAATTGTGAGAAGAGGTTTCTAGGAATCCAGGCTTCAATAGTATTACCTGCCAAGATGACAAGAGAATTTCCAAACACTGTCAGGAAACCATTTGGCTCCATTAGCATTATTCCTGACATCAGACACTGCAGCGACTTGACTAGAATGAGAGAAGCCACATGCAGGTTACCTCCATCCCACTTCAAACACCAAAACAATTCAACAAACAAGTAAGGTCTACTTAACGAGTGTGATCAAATAGAAATTGGGAGGCATCTATGACTACCATGCAGATGGTAAAGTCCTCAGACCAGGGGTGAAATCCAGCAGGTTCTGACAGGTTCTGGATAACCAGTACCAGAAATTTCGAGTAGTTCGGAGAACTGGTAAATGCCACCTCTGAGTGGGGTGGGAATGGAGATTTTGCAATATCCTTCCCCCAGGAGTGGGGAGGGAATGGAGATTTTGCAGTATCCTTCCCCTGCCATGCCCACCAAGCCACACCACACCCACCAAGCCATGCCCACATAACTAGTACTTTAAAAAATTGGATTTCATCACTGCCTCGGGCGTTCCTGTCCTGATATGTTAATTTCAGCATGTTTGGTGAAGTCATTCTAGGTTCCACAATCAAATTAAAATCCAGCATCACCCAAGAATTTTCTACTGATATGCTTCATAAGTAGAATGCATATCCTATTCAACAATGAATCCTGAACTCAGTAGAATCCCTGGGTTATGTCTCAAATACTATTCTTATTTTTAAATTAGAAGCTGACTACATTCTTGTTTTTTTATTATTAGTAAAATCCTGATATGTGAGACCAGTTATCCACATGGCATCCTGACATCAATGACTATAATCCTACAGTATCATTAAGTTATTACCTCTCATTAACTTTAAATAGCTTGTACGTCAGACTGAAACCTATTTGCTCTGTTTCTTTGACACATCTTAATTCAGTTTTAATAATGAAAAATATAGTGAAAGATCTAGTCGCTGAAAGATCTAGTCACTGAATTCAGCTAAATTAAAAGCTTTAAAAGCTTAACAAAAAATTAACTGGAGATTCTTTTAAGAACATTTTAAAAGTTAACTACATTAAGGAACTATAAATGAATATGCAGTTATTTACACATTTTATACAAGCTATTCTGCATATACAGTTTGCTTTGGCTTTACTTATTTACAATGCATGAATGTATCAATCTGAGATCAGGGTTTTTTTTCAATTGTGTTCATAGTAAATAGTGTTTTCCCTCTTCCTCCTCGCTTTTTTTTTTTAAATCCACTTTAGGTTCTTTTACAATACAAGATGTTTATTAGTTTATGAGCTAATAGAAAAGATTATTTATAAAAAAAAATCTGGAAGAAATACACTTTACAGGAACAGCTGTGTGCAAAAATGATGGCATATTAATCCTCCTGAAAGTAAAAATAAAAAAGCAAAAATTAACACTGTAGCTGACCCAGACTGATACATGATAACACACACTTTTTTGCTTTTTTGGGATGGGGAGGGAGGTGATAAACAGACATAAAAAAAATAATACATCATACCATTATCTTGGGACAAATTTTCTTCATATATGTTAGCTACTACACTTTGTAGTTGCTCAGGAAGGGAGGGAAGGAGGGAAGCAGTGGTGTGTTTCAACAGGTTCTGACCAGTTCTGGAGAACTGGTAGCGGAAATTTTGAGTAGTTCAGAGAACCAGTAAATACCACCTCTGACTGGCCCCGGCCCCATCCATTCTCTGCCTTCTGAGTCCCAGCTGATCAGGAGGAAATGGGGATTTTGCAGGAACCCTCCACTGGATTGTAGAGGGAATGGAGATTTTACAGTATCCTTCCCCTGCCATGCCCACCAAGCCATGCCATCCCATGCCCACCAAGCCACACCCAAAGAATCAGTAATAAAAAAATTTGAAACCTACCACAGGAAGGAAGGAAGGAAGGAAGGAAGGAAGGAAGGAAGGAAGGAAGGAAGGAAGGAAGGAGGAGGCAGGCAGGCAGGAAGGACATATTTCTAAAACTTGATAGGGAATATTGGCAGGCTATACATTCTGAACCATATCATATTCCAATCCATCCATTAATTGTGAAGCTAGAGATCAGGAAAGTAAAATGACGACACCTGGTATATCTAGGTTAACCATGCTGGGTATTTTCCAGAGATATTTGGATTATCTAAATAATATTCAGACTATCCATCTCCAAAAGGATTCTTTCTCCTATCACAGAATTAATGGATAAATTGCTTCAGGTGGAAACTGATAAATATAGGAAAGCAAGTAGAGGATTTAAACTCTAAAGGTATCCGCACATTTGCAGCTTCCATTTCAACAGGATCTATGCTTAAACAGTTCTGTGGAGTTGATCTTGATGGACAAGGTGAAATCCCTCTGCCAAGATCTTAAAGAGAGAAGGCTGATAAGAGTGCAGACTCTCAAATACAATGTCTATTTATAACAGAAGCTGTGCAGGTTTACTGCAGTCATACACTGTTGCTATTATGAGTTACAGTAGGATTGTTTTCAAAGACTTGACTTTCCCAATACATGGGACTGCAGATTACCAATATGATGACCCTGTTTTTCATCCTCATGACTCCCACCCTGATCTCAGACTATCCTAGAGGTGGGATCTTCCTATTTTTTTTTTTCTTTCAGGATTGTGAATCTCAACTTTGAAAATGGCTCTTGTGTTTTATTGCCAGCTTTGAGGAATAAAGCAGGACATGAAAGTTCAACCATCTGCAGAGACATGATAGGAGAAGAACAATGTACAGCTGTGTATTGATGAAACCTCTTTCATATCCAGCACTTTGACTACAGTTAGACAACTAGACAGATCAAGATTCTTTTTATAATTTTATAAATAAATGTGTACATTTTCTTAACATGCACAAGATCAGGATAAAGTATCTATTAAGAGAAGTTTGATTTTACTGAAATTAATCTTCCTGTATCCAATGTTGTTAAATTATCATCCCCATCAGATATGAAAAAAAAAAAACCCTTCATCCATATAATAAGAGATTATGTTGATTTTTTTTTCAACCTGCACAATACATTTGGGATTTCCAATTATTTACTAGGCACCATACTTCAGACAGTAGGCTAGGTCATAATTCAAATCAGGTTTGGCCAAAACAATTTCAATAAATTTTAAATTGTACTAATTTAATTAAATTAATATTTTGATGCCTTTGACAATTTTCCCCATATAGTCATGTTCAATATCACAGCTGCTATTAGTAACTTATATAGAATCTCCAGGATAGCAGACTGTGTGCCTCTAAGGTAACTGGAAATTCCTTCAATTTCATTTGTACATGAAATTTATTTATATTTTATTTTATTTTATTTTATTTTATTTTATTTTATTTTATTTTATTTTATTTTATTTTATTTTCTTTTATTTTATTATTTTATTTTATTATTTTATTTTATTTTTTATACCGCCCTTCTCCCGAAGGACTCAGGGCAGTGAAGAGTCAGAATAACATACATATAATTTGAAATAAAATTAATTTAAAATAATTAAACCAATTTGGTTCATCAATTAAGATTCTCCACGCAGAGTTTAGATAAGCTGAAAATTTATGCCAGTCCAGCTTGGTGAAATAGAAAGGTCTTCAAGGCACGATGAAAAGTATGGAGATCTGGGATCATTCGTATCCTTGAGGTATCCTGTTCCATAGGGAACACATTATATAAAACACATTATGCATAATAAATAATGAAGATGGGAAATTCAGCTGAACAAACCAGAAATTATATATAAAACACAACTAACCAAGGAGACCACCCACCCTAACCCAAGAGTTACAGAAATGCTAGGTCTTTCAGGCATTCTGGAATATCATTGAGATAGGAGTCATTTGGATCTCAGGGAAGACTTTATTCTAAAGGATGGACTTTTAGATGACATTGTTTAATCAAAGGGACCTAGAGTATATAAATTATGTTGGCTTTCACCTAGCAGAAAGGATGGAAGGTAGGCTTTCCCTCAAATAATCTAATCTTATGCTTTATAATTAATAACCAATACTGTGTTTCCCCGAAAATAATAGCCTGTCTTATATTTTTTTGAAACCCCAAAATAAACACTTGACCCCAAAATAAACACTTGGCCCTTCGGGGAGGTTTTATTATTTTGGGGCACATGAAGGAAACCAGAGGAAATGGCGTGGACTGGCTGTGCATGCTTTTAAATATTTTTGAGGAGGGTTTATTATCAGGGAATGTCTTATTTTAGGGGAAACAGGGTACTTTGAATTGCACTTAGATAGAAGCACAATGTCAACCAGTGCAGTTCAGAAATCAGGGGTGTGAAGTGGGCATTCTGAGGTAAGTCGACTACTGTACACACCATTGCATTCTTCTCCAACTGAAGCATCCAAGTCATCTTCAAGTGCAGCTCCATTTAGAGTATATTGTAATAGAACTGTGAGATGAGAAGGATGTGAATGCAGGGTCTATGACAATTCGCTGTGGCCAGCTTGCCTTGGCCAACTCAACATGGGCAATTCATCATGGCCAACTCACCATGGCTAACTCATCACAGCCAACTTGCCATGGCCAACTCACTCAGGACAACTCACTACAGCCATATCACCAGAGAACAACTCACTGTAGGACAAGAGTTACACTAATATCAATGAAATGGTGGAATAGAATCATTAAAGAAAGGATGCAAAAGGAAGGATAGAATGAAATGTGATTAGCAAAAATTAAAATATTTTAATTTTTTTAAATAATTAAATAGAATTGTTAAATTGTCCCACAGTGAGTTGTCCCACAGCAAGTTGGCCATGGCGACTTGTCCTGTGGCAGGTTGACTGTGGTGAGTTGCCAATGGCATGTTGGCAACAGCAAGTTGGCTGTGGCAAGTTGTTCCACTCCTATGACTGACTGCCTGAAGGACTAGACTAGTCCAGGAAAAGGTGCCACTGGTACACCAGATGAAGCTACATAAAAGCTCTCTTGGTCACAGCTCTAAAGGAAGGAAGACAAACCACTCAGTCACCTTGAACAGTGAGATGAATGGCAAATAAATTTGATAATAACAACTACCATAACTGGCTACTCATCTCTTCCCTCTTGATGTGTTATGTCTAAGCTTTCAGGAAGGATTTGGCTAGCCACTAGTCTCTTCAGCATTTATATGTATTATATGCATATAATTACATCAAGACTACTTACTTGATACAATCATTAGAAAGAAGGCATAAATTAATAATTCAGTTGCTCAATAATCTTAACCAACCCTCATACACTATGCCTGTTGTTCCACTTTATTTTATGCATCTTGATACTTGTCTACACCTGTAATTTGTGACATCAATGATGAAAAGTTTAGAATTCCCTGATTTATAAACGCATTTGGTGAGTCATTTATCAGCCTGGTAAACATCCATCCTTTTACCCACATAAGGCTTGCAAACAGAAAACAGAATCAGGATAATCTTTCAGGGTGTATTCAGGATGTGAAAATGAGAAACTAGGAATCACATTTCTTTCCTTCACAATCAAAGGGATTTTTTAAAATGCCTATAATAGTCCTGCTTAAAGCAATAAATCTCTTGAGAAGAAGCTTTGAAATCTCTTATGTAGTACATCAAGAATTGGTTCTAGGCTTTTGTAACTATTTTATGGGGGGGGGGGGACCCAATATAAAGCCTAATTTATATTCAACACTTCCATAAATGTAGACACAAACTGCCTACCTTAATTTTAAACTGTTAACAAAGCAGGTCCTTTCTAATATTCTTTCTTTGCCAGTAAACCAATGGAGGCTCCTGTCTCTCTTGCATCTCTGTTTCCTAGGTAGCATCTCTTCCAACCTTGCCCCAAGGTCATTCATACATTCCTTTCCATCATCTTCTTCTTCAGACTCATCCTCCCTCCTGAGCTCCCAGGGAAAATAGGTTGCGTGTATGAGAACAAAGTTTCCTGGTAACTCCCTGCACAACTGCTCCAGTTAAGGTGGCAGCTGCCTCTCCCTCAGGAATCTACTTATCTACCCCTCTCATGTCTTGTATGTCTGATATGGAAAGAGTTGAATCATTTTATCCTTCTCTCTTGGTATACTTGAAGTTCCCTCCATCCCATAGAACAAATCCTTTTTTGTTTCCTTGGCAGCCACTTTTCCTTTCATTCCCCAGGGTCATCCACACATCTGCCTTTACTTTTCCCATTGCTTTGAGAAGGGGAAGTGTATTTAAAATACTCAAAGGGGGGAAAAGCCAAGTTTGAGACAAACTTAAAGATGATCATGTGTGTCCAACATCTTATAAAAATGGGAGAGAGAGTTCCAACAAGTGGAATTATTCAAAGTACAGAAGCTGTAGTCACATTTGAGTCATATGAGGCCTTTTACCTCCATCTATTTCTTTCAGTGAAACCTTCAACCTTTCTGTCCTGATTACTTTTAAGATATGAAATTTATCTTAGCATTGTTCTTCTAGGAAACATGGAAGAAATTATTGTGAACCTAGCAACAGGAAACAGTAAAAAGAAAGAAAAGAAAGAAAACATCATGTATCTGGTCAACACACTACTTCAGTCAGGAAACCAGCAATAAGGCTCCACAAACAACCTCTAAGATCTGAGAAAACTATCAAGTTCTTAAAGGCTTCCAGAATGTTTATCAGGAAAAGGGATTACAGAGAACTTTTCTGGGTGGGAAGGATATAATTCCAGAGAGCAAGTGCCACGACCTTAGTCTTCTACAGCAGTGGTCACCAACTGGTGGTGCGTGATCCACTGGTGGTCCACGAGAAAGTTTTGATGGTCCACAAAAAAATTCTTTGCATTTTTTTATATTGCACTAAATCAGGAGTTCTCAAACTATGGCCCCTTGGCTGGATATGTGCAATGAATGTTTGTGTTACTGCAGAGTCTTCCCCTTCGGGGTCTTTTTGTGTGGGTCAGAGGGGGGCAGAAATTCTGACTTGGGGTCTGCTTCAGTGTCCTGCTGTGGGGCTTTGGGAGAAGGCTGGAAGGAAGTGTAGCTGGTGGCAAAGAGCTGGAGGGCCTTGTTCCAGTAGGACTGCATCATAGCCTGGAACTGGCTGACCATCTCAGCCCGCTGAGCCTCCATGTGCCGGTACCTAGTCTTGCACTCCCACATGTCTTCCCTAGGCTTGGAAAGCCTATGCTCATAGTCCTTAGTGAAGTGCTTCTGCTGAGCCTCCTTCTCGGTCAACTGTTTGAACTGAGCCAACTGTTTTGCCAACTCTTTCTCATGGTGGCTGCTTAGCTCCAGCAACTGCTTCCTGTTGGGGCCCTAAGGAGCCCAGGCTGGCAGGCGAGGAGTAGCTAGGAGGGGAGGGGCAAGTAGAGGCCATCAAGGTACCCCTCAATATGAGTGATATCAAGTTGACCGTGCCCACCCAGTCACATGACCACCTAGCCACACTCACCCAGCCGGTCAGTCATTAGACAGATCATATTACTGGGCTGTTTATTTAAATTTATGAATTTAGTGGTCCCTGCGGTCCAAAAGGTTGATGACCCCTGATCTATAACAACCCCTACCATACATCAAAAATATCTCAGACATAAGCAACCAATGTATACAAACAGCATCTCTGTTAAAAAGCTTAAGCCTTCCAAATCAATCTGCATATAACAGGTATCAAAGCCTACATTCATTTGTACTGTACTAAGGATAAACCTAGTTGGATAATAAAATGTTTGCATGGAAACAATCAAGCTCAGACAGCATCAAGGACTCCACATTGAAATATCACTTGGGCATCCTAGGGTCATTATATACAACTAGGTATCATCCACATTGTTGGATTCCCCCACTTGATGGTTTAATGTAAATATTAAACAAGAGGCAATCTTGTGCTCTGAAGTATCCCACAAATATGGTGCAAAAGACCTAATATCCCCCTGCCAACAACAGTAACAGTAACCACCAAGAAAAGAGAATCATCATAGCAAGATGCCCCCATCTCCCAAGCCTTGCAGCCAGTTCAGAAAAATATCACAATCAACAGTACCAAAAACAAGGAGAGATTTAAAAAAAAAAACACAAGGACTGACACATCATCTCCACATGCCCTAGCTCCATCAGATGTCATTAGCTAGTGCCAGCAACACTACTTCTGAATGGTGTCAAGCAGAAACTGAAAACTCTTTGCTGCCATCTAGGGGTTATCCAGATTTGCAGCTCAAAATTTTGGGAGCTCTAAATTTCTTCAACTGTAGGAATGTCTATTATTAAAAATGCCTTTTGGTCTGCTATCAAATTGTAAAAGGAAAAAGATACTCAAGTAGAAAACAGTTGACCTCACCCTATTCCTAAGCGGTCTGTAAGGGGCATGTATAAGTGCACCAGCATCCCTACCATCCCTGTCCTAATATTCCTTTTTACTTACTCTTTTCATGTATTCAAATTATGTTTATACTTTTATCTGTTATCTTATATATGCTTGACAAATAAACTTATGATTATGATTATATGAATAAATGAAATCACTACAACCCAATAGATTTGCTTTAAAAAAAATAATGAGCCTCTCTTTATTTCTACCAGGTAAACCACAGTCAAGACAAGAATATATTTTCAATTTATCAAAGACAAAATTGCTATATCCTTGCTATACCTACCTACCTACCTACCTATTTACATTTCACTACACTAAGAGCCCAGCATTTCTTATTTAGCTAATTTCTCATTTTTGTTCTGTGGTTAATAACACAGAAATTCATAGAAAAATATCCTAAGAAAAAGGAGAGCAAAATATGGAAGTCAACACAGCTGATTCAAATATCATACAGGAAGAAAAGCAATTCTAAGCTTTGTGCTCAGCTGCTTGCTGCAGGAATACTGAGTACACGAGTTGTTTCTTGCTGTCAGCTTTACAGCAAGCAGTTATGTCTTTAGGGACAAAACTGCATGGTTTCTAAAGAAATGTCTCAAACTGCCTCTTATCCCACTGCAGCAGTAACTAGATTGTCCAGGAGAAAAACCTTCCTTTAGGCTAAATTAGATAGAAACCAACAACTTGGGAAATAGGAAGAAGAAAATTTTCCTTCTATTTTTAGAGCAAACATATATACATTCTGTTGTAAAACTGTAAAGTAAAATGGCTATGCAGGATCCAATCTGGATTGGTCACCGGAACCCGAGGTTTAGTCGTCCGAACTTTTGGAGTCGTGCTGAAGGCCATCTTCAGAGAACTAAAATGGCTAGGCATTCACATATATACCGTGTTTCCTCGAAAATGAGCCCTCCCCCAAAAATAAGCCCTCCCCTGAAAATAAGCCCTCCCCAAAAATATTTAACTGCATGCGTAGCCGGTCCCCGCCATTTCCTCTGGTTAGGGTTAGGGAAACAGAGCTGGAAATCAGATAAGATGGCAAGAGAAGTCTTACCTCTTCTCCACGCACCCCAAAATAATAAGACCTCCCCGAAAATAAGACCAATCGCTTATTTCAGGGTTCAAAATAATATAAGATAGGGTCTTATTTTCAGGCAAACACAGTATATAGACACAGAAAGCAGCTCCTGAAACAATTATGCAAGGATGGAAAAAGACATGGCTGCTTTAAAGCTTTGAAAATAAATTATCTGGATGCATTCCCCTCTCAATCCAAAGCAGCTTTTTCAAAGGATTTGCATCTATCTGTATACTACTAAAGCAGTCATTGTGTTTATTTCTCTCTTTATACACTCAAGTTAATCCAAAAGTGCTTTTGAATCAAGGTACCTAAAATCCTCTAACTTAAAAAATACCTTTAAAAAACCCAGGACCCCTTGTTCCTGTGGAATTGAAATTTCTATGCTGTTGAGACCGATTTATTCTGAAAATTGTAGCTGTTGCAGTGTTCCTGCATTCACATGGTCATGTTTTCTAATACTCCCTGTCAACTTCCCATAAGTAAAATAAGTGGGGAAGCCAAAAGTAAGTTAGAAGTCGCTCCTGCCCTTCTGCTCTTTTGCTCACCCATAAACACTCTGTTTACCTCTTTACATAAGTAAATATTGACATATTATTAAAGTTTGTTTGCCACTCTAATTATTCTTCTATTTATGATGTATACTCTTCTTAGACAATCATGGGACCATCCAATATTGGATTTTTTAAAAAATGATCCCCTAAAATGTAATGTTCATTCTGGTCACATCAGATTGCACTACCTTTCTCTCAAAAGATGGCCACAAGTCACAGGTCGCCTAATAGTCTTTAAGCTCATATGAAATGTTAATGCTGTTCCTCAGTGCAGCAATTATCCATGGTTGAACAAATGATCAAACAATTTCTTTGGGGCAATAAGCAAACAAATTCTACCAAGTGAATTACGGTAGATCAGTACTGTACAGGAAAATGGTGCAATGACAATGTACATATTGAACAGATATTAAATGGGTAAATATTACTGAATGAATTGGAAGAGGATATACTGGGACAGAAAATGGGTGGCAGCATTTAGTTACCTTGGTTCAGCTTCAAAGATCTAAGCAAGACCAGTTCTAATTTATACATCATTGAGGAGGTGTATAAATCTACTCTATTAATTAGACTGGAAAGTTTTTTTTAAAAAAAAATGCCTTAAGAAAGTAGTGGCAAGTTGTTTCCATATTGCTGCTAAGACAGCTAGAATAACAGAAAACAGAATAGCAGAGTTGGAAGGGATCTTGGAGGTCTTCTTGTCTGCTTGAGCAGGAAACGCTATCATGTTTGAATACAACCATATTGAATATGCCATTGTAGCTACAAGAAATTGAGCTGAGCTTAAGGAATTCTTTGTCTTTTATATAAAAGTTCAGACCATGATTACAGAGGCAGGATTAGATTGGCAATGAAATTGGCAAGGGTTTCTGAAAAGAAATGAGTAAAAATGACCACAGCTACGCATAAAAAGAACTGCATTCAACAAGTTGCTGGAATTCAGTACACTTGATTAGGTTCTGAATCATAGGCGCATCACCAACCAACAGTATCTGACCAATACTTTCCTCTTCACTCCTCTCATTATTCTAACCCCAAAAATAGTGTTGTAAAAGATGACAATTTTGAGGTACTATTCAGAAGGGATAATTGGCCCAAATTGTCAGTGAAGTAGAACTCAAATAATGGTTTTTGATGTGTAATCCAATTCATGCTTGCCTTCCTTTTTGAGCATCCAAATGGATTTAACAAATAAATTCAGTGTCCTAAAATCAATTCAGGAAAAAAAAAGTTACACATATGACAAAATCATCCTGACTGTCCATATCAACTTAAAGCAACAAGTTCAGTTTGATTCCTTGTATGAGCCATGGTGAGTTTAACTCCTTGCTGGTTTTTGTTAGCTAGCAAGACAGCTCTGCAAGGGGAATTATCACTGTATGCTGGATCCAAGCTAGCGTAACTTCTCTGGAACAAAGGAGAAATCATTGAGGTTATTACATCATTCTGGATAACCTCATGGAAACTATTATTTCTATGGTCAGTTTATGAATGACTTATACTTAGTCGTTCGTAGTGTGTTACAATCTTATTCATGTATTTATTTTAAAAATTTATATGGCCACCTGCTCGCTCACAGCTATAAAAACACAATATAGAAAAATGACAATTTTCATCTTTGCTAGTTTCCAGTGTTTTCTTCCAGTTTACAATAAAAAAAATGTCCATTGAAGAAAATGGGTTTGCTTAATGACCATGTTTTTTGCTTAATGACAGCAGCATTTGCTTACCTTCCACTATGCTGTTTAATAACCATGGCAAAAAAGGTCATAAAATCATGCATGATCCTACGGTGGCCCACTTAACAACCATCATGACTTATAACTTCAGGTTAAGTTATGGTAGTAAACCAAGGACTACCTATTTATCTCAATAACTTAATGCCTTATATCTTAATTGCTGTTTTTGATTATTTTCTTTATTAATTTATATATTGGCAAGATTAAAACCATTTAGATTGGCAAGTTTCTACTACATTTGTTGGGTGAATTTCGGTCTTCGTAAAAGACAACAGTTTAAATTTGATTTTGGAGGTTCCAAAAATATAAGATTTTTAGACTATCAGCTTAGTATAAGGATTTTGGAAAGTTAATAATGGATTAAGGTGCCAGAGGGATTTGGAATTATAGCTTTGAATTATTTAAAAGATACTTTCTCATGGGAAATTGAGATTCTTTTGGTTGATTTTTTTATAACGAGACCTTGAAGGCTGTACATTAGAGCCAGGGATAAAGAAAATGGAGCAGAAATCCTTAGCACAAAGTTAGAGTACTTTTCAGTTAAGCTTTTGGACAGAATGGATCAGATACTTGATGAAATTGACAGAATATGTTCTTATGAAGTTACAAAACAAGAAAGTTGTAATGGATGCTTATTAAACTAATTTGTAAGGAAACTTAAATGTAATATAAATAGATTTGCTTGTATCATTTCTACGACTATCATTAAGAGATGAGTGGACATTAAATCAGGAAATAGATTTGGATATTTTTCTTCACTCTGGATAACCAAAAGAGCACTACTTACACTTAGAAGGACCTTTTTTAGAAGTGGGAAACAAAAGAATAAATTTTACTTATGGATACAAGAGAAATCTGTTAAAGTTCTAAAGGATTTTCATTTTGAAACACACATGAGCAGCAAATTACTCCTGGGATATTTTTTTTGTTTTTGTTTTTGAAAGAGTCAAAGGATATCTTTAAAAATCAGGGAAGATTTATAAGATTGGCTTGTTTGATCAGGGTTAAAAGAAGAAAATAATTATATCTGGTTGCCCTTATTGAAATTTTGCTAATAAAAATTGATTGACTTAGCATTTTGATTTTGTTTTCCTTACCTAAATGTTGAACTATAGAAAGAAAAGAGATTATGTCTTATTTAGAGAAATTATTATTAAGATTATTTTGATTTGCTGGGATGGAAGGCCAAATTACTTTTTTTTTCCTGTTTTTCTTTCTTTTCCTTTTTTAACCTTCCCATTTTTGTTGCTTTTTTTTGTTTGTTTGTATTTTTTGTGGTTTGCATTGACTTTTATTTTTTACATGTATAATTCTTAATAAAATTATTTGGAAAAAAAGGCAATAAGTTTGATCTGACATTTTGGAAGAGAGGTTTCATCAAATGGCCTTCATTTAAAATCTCTAAACTGAATGTTCACATACTTCTAATTTAAATGACAGCACTTCATTTTTGAAGTCAGAATTCAGTCACGCCAACTAACGCTTCTACTAACAAATAGCAATCAAAAGTGGTTTACTGGAAGTAAAGCAATAAAGGAAAGCATACAGTATAAATCTGACAAATGCCACTGATAGTGTAA
Organism: Masticophis lateralis; assembly: GCA_030761175.1. Classification (NCBI taxonomy): domain Eukaryota; kingdom Metazoa; phylum Chordata; class Lepidosauria; order Squamata; family Colubridae; genus Masticophis; species Masticophis lateralis. The sequence goes on from JAUDYJ010000003.1 coordinate 185,212,357, forward strand.
ATCCATTTTATATGCAATAATTTGTCTATCTAAACAAATCCCATATGTTCTCTTTGCTAGAAACTCAAGTACCTGCCTTTTGCCTCATTTTTACTATCAGAAATTCTTTTATTCATTTAACAAGACATTAAATCTAGAAATCTCTGCATCCATTCTTGGATCATTAGAAATCAATGTTCTTTTTTTCCTTTGATCTTAACTAATCATTCACCAATTTACTTCTGCAGTTATTTATTTTAAATAATTAATTATATTTATATAATAATTATAAAATATTAATATTTCTTACATGTTTTTTGAAAGTGTGATATGATATGTCTAGAAAAAAATTTTTTTAGCATGGGCACAATGTGATTGGCAATATAATTTGGAGACACTGTAGGTATCATACACTTGAAATCCCATGTGGACTACTCTTCATGCCAAATCTCACAACTCTAAAGTATGCTATTCTTTACACCATTAGGACATGCTTTGCACTGTTTCTAGGTCACAAATAAATGAAAGGCTACGTTTTAAAAGGGGAAACTCCAGCAGTCTTCAAAAAGCTTCTTTTCCCACGTATATGTAGCAAATTGTTTTCCCTGCTAGCAGAGCCCTAACAATAAAAAAAGAGCTTTAAGAAGAAATCAAATTGGAACCATTACTTAATGGCTTACATCTCTTAAATGAAATGCATTTACTGATTAAAATAATAATAAATCCACTTACACCACATTTGTTTATAGTTATGACATACTACCTTCAACTACTTCTTCTAGTGAAGAAGGAAGAGAAAGTTGCTTTTTTTTTAAAGAAGCAAATCTAGAAGCCAATATGATTCCTTCCACCTCCTTAAAACTGACCAAAGTGGGAAGGGCAGTCCATTTCTCTAATAGGCTAAGCACTATAAATTGTCAGAAACTTTTTATAAATAACTCCCCTACTAATTGGTGACAATGTGAGAATAGTTACAGAACAAGTAAAATTTCCCTGGCTTTTACTTATAACTATAACACTTCTCCAGTTTGAGGGTCTGATAGTTTATTAACCTATTAATAAATAATTAGAGGCTTTTGTAAACTGTAAATTAATTTTAGTTAGAGTTATCGGATATCACTAACAGTTCACTTTGCACATATAGGATGTGTTTTCCTAAAGCACTTCCTTAGCACTTCAAGATTTTATCAAATCTGGGCTAAAATTTGCCTTCCAAATTATTTATTTATTTTTTTCTTCATATAAAAGATGTTTCCATTTCTCTACCTTATTTTTAGGATGCTTTAGAGACTGCAAAATTAAAAATGACATCACCTTCATCCACCTTGTAATACCAAGAATTCTCCATTCCATTTTCAGGAATCTTGCTGGTCCAAGGAATGGATGGAAACTAATCAAGGAGAGAACCAACCTAGAACTAAGGAGACATTTCCTGACAGTGAGAATAATTAATCAGGGGAATGACCTGCTTCCAGAAGTTGTGAATGTTCCAACACTGGAGGTTTTTAAGAAGAGATTGGACAACAAATGGTATAGGGTCTTCTGTTTGAGCAGGTGGTTGGACGAAAAGATCTCCAAGGTTCCTTCTAACTTTGTTATTCTGTTATTTGTTTCCTTTTGGAGGGGGGAGGAAGGTGAGTGAGATAACCAGATCAGTTTCCTTTCCAAAGAACTGCCTGAGGATGATTGTAAAACAGACAAGATAAAAACAAAACCAACATAGAACTAATATTTAATAACCTAGCCCCCAGGGGTGAAATCCTCCCGGTTCAGACCGGATCAGGCAGTCCAGTAGTAATTGGGCAAGGGGTTCGGAGAACTGGTAGCAATGGTGACATGAGGCTCCGCCCACCCGCCCGGGTGTCATTACTTCCTGGTTTTAACGGCACATGCACTTCCGAACAGGTAAGGAAGTTAAGTAAGGCATGTGCCTACAGATTGTAACACAAACATCAAATCTGTATTTCAATACTAGTAAAATTAGAGACACTCAAATAGCTAACCCTAACCCACCTTTGTACAATCTAATTTAGAAAGATTAGATAATTAATAACTATCTGCAGTTATAGACAGTAGATTTGGTACCTCATTTAGATGCCCATTCAAGTAACTTAAAGAAAAATAAGGAAAAATATACAGTATGTATGTGAAAAAGCTGATATCAGACATGAAACATTCTTGATAAAGCATTCTCAAAACACTACACTATTTACTACCAGTAGCATTCAACATTTGCAGTAACAGAGTCTTAAAAGGGCATTCTGTTGACTCGTCTAAACCAACTTTTTTGTCACAAGTCATAAGTTTATTTGTCAAGCATATATAAGATAACAGGTAAAAGTATAAACATAATTTGAATACATGAAAAGAGTAAGTAAAAAGGAATATTAGGACAGGGACGGTAGCCATGCTGGTGCACTTATGCATGCTCCTTACAGACCTCTTAGGAATGGGGTGAGGTCAACAGTAGGTAGTTTAAGGTTAAAGTTTTGGGGATTTGGGGAAGAAACTACAGAGTCAGGTATTGCATTCCAGGCATTGACCACTCTGTTACTGATGTCATATTTTCTGCAATCGAGTTTGGAGCAGTTTACCTTGAGTTTGTATCTATTATTTACTTATGTATTGTTGTGGTTGAAGCTGAAGTAGTCAGGAAGGACATTATGGCAAATATTTTATGTACTATGCTTAGGTCAGACTGAAGTTGGCATAGTTCTAAGTTGTCTAAGTTGTCTAAACTTGTATCAGTTTCTTCAGCATCATTAAATTGCCTTCCTCAGAATGCCTGCATGGCCCCCATTCAAAATAGTAAACCAAGCAAATAAAGATAAATGACAGAGAGTTGAGTTGAAAAGTCATCACTGGGAGTTCTTTTTCAAACTAACAAGCAAGAGAGTTTTGCTTTTAAGGTAACCACTGACTACATCCTTATTCAACCTCCTTCCATTTGAGGGAAAGTAAAAGATTCTTCTTCATCCTTATTCTCATATCAATCTTGGAATGAAGGTTAGGCTGAGTGTTATGTTGTTACTGTTTTGAGCGGGAATTTCAAACTAGGGGTTGTTTCTGATTGGTTAATGACCAACAGCCAACTGTATATAAAGAGTGCTGCTGCCTGCATACCTTGCTGAAGTCTCACCATATAATAAAGAGCTGTTGTCACTATCCTGTCTGTGCTGCTCGTTATTGCCCAGCCACTTCACTGAGTATGAATACTTGCATCAAAATTGCATAGCAAAGACCAGGGGAAGTGGATATTTAATTGCAAATTAACCTTTCCTCAGCCCAGTCTTCCCTAATTGCTGCCTTTTTATATTCATTGGGACTCTAGATTTCAGAATTTCCAGCCAATATATCTGAAGAGAATAAAGTTGTGGACAAAGGAGAAACATTCTAAATACAAGTATCACTTGGATGTACAATTTGGGATTATCTCATGATATAATGCTGTATGCATTTATCTAAGAATCAGTCCATTTGAATTTGACAGAACATTTTTCCTGAATGAAAACATCTGGTGGAATCTTTTATAAGTTCTCCTATTTTCTTTCTTTCTCCCATACTGGGCTAGGATAGAAGAAAAACACTGAGACAATCCTATCCAAAGAATAGCAGATCTGTGGACATTCAGATAAATGAAAGCTTCTGATTTTTATTTATACTTCTATAACTTTTATACCTTGTCCTATTTTTCCTCAAAAGCCTGTGGCTACTTACATAGAAATACCTCATCATTACGGGACTTCATTATTATATATGACTTAATGATTATCATCCAGTTGCACTTACATCCATCATTATAAAATGTTTTGAAAGGCTGATAATCTGGACCTTATTGTAGTGAGTCAACATTTGACTCACTTCAGTTTGCTTACCATCCAAATTGTTTCACTGAAGATGCTATTTCTATGTTCTCCATCTGAATTTGATGCACTTTGGTGAAAGAAATGCTCATGTGTGAATGCTGTTTCTTGACTTCAATTCAGCATTTAATATGATAAGTTCAGTATTTGGTAGATAAACTGGGCCTTTTAGGCTTCAATACTCCTTTGTGTAACTGGTTTCTTGGTTTTCTCTTTTTCTTGTGCACCAATTGTACTCATTCCTGGATTGGCAGCTCATGCTTACAATTTTTCTTGTTCTAGTCACCTCAAATTGTACTATTGCAAAGCACTCTGCATGGGACTGTCCTTGAAAAATATCCAGAATCTTCAGATGGCAGAGAATGCAGTGACATGGGCAATTATGTGTGCCCTTAGAACATTGCGTGTTACACTTCTGCTTTTGAGCTGCACTGGTTGCTAGTTTGAACCAGTGGTGAAATCCGGCCGGATCTATCCAGCTTGTGTGAGCCGGTAGGGCTGGTGGCGGGAGGCTCCTCTCATCCGCCGGGATATCATGATGTCCCATTTTTTACCCTCTGTGCATGTGCAGAAGAAGTTCATGCTCACATTTTCAATTTAATAGCGAATGTAAGTGCATTTTACCCCTGGTTTGTACCTGAATACTTTGCAGCAAATGTTAGATTATATGATGTGACAAGGATTATGGATCTAAAAAGTAATCTTATCAAAGACCAAGGTGTTTATCTCTGATAGAGAAAACAGAATGAACAATTGCAAACCCTACACAAAGACAGCAAACCAGAGCAAGTACATGAATCTATGTCACTTGACAGAAAAATTAGGAAAGATCAGACCTATTTTAAGGTATGCAAATAAGAATAGAAAGGCAATGGGTGGTACTACTATGTGCTCAACACAAAGAATTATCCTTGCATTGTGCAAGGAGTAGTAGTGCCAACATATCTGAAGGGTGCCAAATTGGGAAAACCTGACTTGTAGAGTCATGTGAACAGCTGTCTTACAGAAACTGCAGATTAGCCCAGCAGTTAATCAGTTTTGTTTAACTTTATACTTAGTGTCAGAAATAACATTTATATACTGTATATTCTTAAAACTTAACATCTATAAAAATCACCATAACCTGTAAATATACAACAGTAAATTTCTAGTTCCAGGATAATTTCTTGGTAAAGAAATGACATATGTCATGCTGTACTGCCCACATTTCTCAGAAAAGAGGCAGGTATTCATAATAATTCAATGGAAAACTATAAAAATCTAAATCACATATAAAAAGTGATGTTCTGGAAGTTATTCCCTTCTAATTGCAGACACCAAGGTGCAGTGGCTATCTTTATTTATAATTACCAAGATTGAAACATTGTAACTAAGAGGTTAACCTTTGGTTAAATGCTGTTTCCTTTTCATTCCCAGAGCCAGTAAATATTTTTATAGCTCCTGGGGAAAAAGAGTTGGACTCTTGCTGACAATTGCAATGGAAAAGGGAGCAAAACAACAGAAAAACTGTGTGATTCCATGTAAATCTGAAGAGATTTCCATAGAGATTCCATTTCCATCTGAAAACTTTCCATAGTTTTTCTTTTACATGAGGATGGACTTGGACCAGGCAACTTAAGCATGACTACTCTGCAATGGAGGTTTGCTCAGAGAGTCAGTTTTACCTGAGCCATGGCGGCGCGGTGGTTAGAGTGCAGTACTGCAGGCTACTTCTGCTGACTGCTGATTGCCAGCAGTTGGCAGTTCGAGTCCCACCAGCTCAAAGTTGACTCAGCTTTCCAGCCTCCCAAAGTTGGTAAAATGAGGAGCCAGATTGTTGGGGACAATATGCTGACTCCATAAAACCGAGAGGGCTGTAAAAGCACTGTGAAGCAATATATAAGCCTAAGTGCTATTGCTATCGCTATCCTTGCTGAAGATGGAGCAGAAACCTGATGTCAGTAAATTCTAGTCAGCTTGTAGTTATATTCCATCTCTATACAGATTTCTGGGTACTTTGCCAAAAATAAAACAAAGGTAGATATCATTTATCATTGCCTCACGAGATACAAATGACACACTATTCTTAAAAGATTACATGTTTTACAAGCTTTCCCTCACCAGAAGAAAGAACACAAAAAACCTTAAACAATGGAGGGTTCCTACCTCCTTCCTAATCATGAAATGAATATTTTCCATCATCTCCTGGGAAATTGTTACTCCCTCACAGATCATTTCTATGTTTTAAATTTCCTCTTCCTGTTTATACTTGACTAAAGAAATTAAAATGGAAGGTTTTTCTACTTATAGCCGATGAATTTTATAAACGATTCCTCTCCATTCATAAGAATAGTCCACATTTTCCTCTCCATTCATAAGAATAGTCCACATTTTTATTAGGAAAATGAAATATTGTGCAAGTCATAATATTTTTAAAGTCACCATGTACTCTAATTAAATGATTAAAAAATCTGGATTTCCAAATAGATTGTCATATTCATCTATTACTTCATAATGTTGTGGCATGCCAATTTAAAAGCTAAGAATACATTATGACATAAGCTTTTACACACAAAAAAACCCCCTAATTCCTGTCCATGAAAGCTTCTGTCAAGTATATGTTTCATCTTTATGGCTTTTTAATCAAAGGATTCTTTGTTCTTAAGACTGAATGGATCAGCACAGGAGAAGACATTATTAGGAGTAAAATGTAGCTGCAGTTTAACATGATTAAGGGCTAAACGTTATGCAATAAATGCACCTTGGCATTACCATACCACGTGTCACTAAAATATCAGCATATTGCATTTAGCAGCCATAATATATCCCAAATTGGATTACTCTTCATGGGACAGAAAGCCTGGATGAATAAAACTAGTGTCCCTGCAAAGAATTTTGGAGGGCTTCAACCATAATCTTAGAGAGTCACTCAGAAAGCATTGTATTTGTATATAGAAATGCCCACCCTCCCCAACAGAGATAACCATTAATGTTCAATTTCCAAACCAGCTTTATTTCAATCAACATCTGGTAAAATATTATTTTTATAACTTTGCTTATATAGAAAAAAGCAACAAGTATCCAGGCATTTTTCATCTATATCTTATTTTATAGTTATGCTCACTGCATTCTGAAAAGCCACAGGATTGCATATATTCTACTATCCAGGCATGCAGTGTTTGTATTTATGACTCCCTTTCTACTTCTGTTCCTCATTTTACAATCTGGTTTTTCCAACTGGCCCTACTGGGTATTTATCAGATTGGGATAATGGCATCTTGAAACATAAGCCCTTATTCCTGTTACAGGCACCAGAATGTCCTGCTTGAAGAAGTCATGGCAGCAGCATCCCTACTGAGGTGCCTTAAAGAGTCAGATCAGAGAAGTTTCCATTTCATTTGGCTTTTAACTGATTTGGTAGTTAGTCTGCTTTATTCTTTTTGCTGCTTAACATTTTAAGCATTCAGCTCTTTTGACTTTTTCACATGGCATTAATACAGGTTCTCTGATTCCCTGATAGGTTGGAAAAGATGACATAGGGATGTACAAAGCTTAGATCAGAGGTGTCAAACTCGTGGCCCATCAGCCGGATGTGTCACACACCAGCCATCCCCACCCCCATTTTAGTGAAGGGGGGGGAAAGCAGTGCTAGGTCATGTGACGATGTGATGATACAGGTTTGACACTCCTGGTTTAGATACTTGGATGTACAGTTTTCAACTAGAGAGCAGATCCCATCAGAATTACAAGTCATATAAGTAGTCCTTGACTGGTCAGTTAGTGATTGTTCAAAGTTATAACAGACCCCCTCCAAAAGCTACTTATAACCCAATTTCAAAGTAATGACAGCCACACCACCCACCACCCCCATGATAACATGATTGCCTTTTGGGTGCTTGGCAACCTGTCCACCTTTACAATCATTTTCAGCATCCCAAGATTACATAGTTATGTTATTTTTTAACATTTTTTACCAGTTTACAGCAAAAATACCCATTGTGCAAAACTGATTCACTTAACTATTGTAGCATTTGCTTAACAAACACCATAAAAATGGTTGTAAAATTGAGTCTGGTCAATGGTGGTTGGCTTAACAACTGCAACATCTTAAAGCTGTAATTCTAGGCTTAATTATGTTCATCTGTCAAAGTTTAGTTATAACAAACATTTGCCATATTCTTCAACTCACATAGAGCTACTACATAATCCCTCTTTTTAGCAAGCCCTATGCTTTTTGCCAACCTTGACGACCAACAAGAGAGACCTCCAAATTTCTGATCAACCTTCAGTGTAGAAATACCCACATCCACATCTGCCATTAACAAGCAATCTGCCCAACAAAACTAAGTAGACCCAACATAATCGGAGCATTTTTAAAAATTGTTTTATGGTTGGCACTGTGAAGCTGGGGGGGGGGGGGCAAAGTTTCTATAAATACCTTAATAAAGAAGAGCCTTACCAGCCATGAGTTGATTATATGGTTATGACCTGAATAGCATCTCCTAAAATATATGGCTGAGATAACAGCAGCTGGTTATTACCTGACTTAATAGAAGAGTTTTTTAAAAAGTCTTCCAAGCTTACTGGCCTTTTGAGGGATCTTATGAACATTATTATCACTGAAGTAACTCCAAGATCTGATGTCTGCCATCTCTAAGTAGACTTTTAATCAACATAAATAGCTGGCATGGCAAATCAAGAAAAACTTAGAAGTCCTCCGAGAATGACGCATGCTAGGATTTTTAAAGTATTTTCTAATAATAAAAATGCCTCACTTAATAGCAACACATGGCCAACTTGAAATGAGCTCAGAAGCCAAGCAAGGTAGAGCCTTGTTAGCAATTGGATTGGAAACTACCAGAGAATAACAGGATTGTAGGCTAGAATCACAGGATTGTAGACTAGACTACCAGAGAATAACAGGATTGTAGGCTAGAATAACAGGATTGTAGGCTAGACTACCAGAGAATAACAGGATTGTAGACAGATTGTAGGCTAACAGGATTGTAGGCTAGAACATCCCAAAATATGTCATTAACAAATCACTGTGGTACTGTTGTCAAGGAAATTGCAAGGATATCTCCAAGAGGTCACCTGGAACATATAGTGAGGATATTTCTCAAAGAATCACTGGAACCATCTAATGAAAATAGCAGCTACTAACAGCTCAAATGTGCTGTACTTATTTATTAGCCTGGAACAACTCCTGGAGGAACAATTTGGGTGCTACGAAGAAATTAAAAACTAATTGAACAAACAGGTAATATAGCTGACTCTTCTTAACTTGTGAACGAGTTACAATAGGCAATGAACAATTTTTTCAGATTTTCGTAGAGTCATGTGCTTGCATGGAAGGTTGTTTGATGGGAAAGTATTAGAAACAATGCCCTTCTTCACACATAAGTGATAAAGACAGGAGAACAGTCTTTAAGTAATCTGTCATCGCTTTAGCATTTATTTTCCTGGACAGGTCTGTACAGGTGATGTCATCAAATATCCATTCAGGTAGACTTCTACTTAAAACTATAATTGAGCCCAGTATTATGGTTGCAAGTATTGCAATTGTAAATTAGGACACTCACATGGCCAGAACTGATATTCTAGCCTTTTTCATGGCTGTTAAGTGAACTCATTTATTTGAATGGTTGTTGTTGTTGTTGTTGTTGTTTGCCACTTCATCATTGTTATGTGTGTTGGACTTGGTCTTTGAATTTTGTTGTATGGGTATACTGTGTATATACATACAATGACAATAAAGTTATTATTATTATTATAAAGCAGGGGTCTCAAAGCCTATAGCTCTCCAAGTCATTTTCTATAGATCACAAGATCCTGAAGATGCTGTCTTATAAAGCCTGGATGCTTAGCATTAGACGCATGCAGGCTGGGATTCAAAAAACATGCCAAGGATAGATAGCCTCAGCTCAGCCCAACAAAGTGACTCCCCAGACAGCAGTAGTTCTGCAGGTTAGGCTAGCTGAATCAAGATCTCTCACACCAAAGCAGTACCACCCACTGGGAACCTCCACCCATTGTCATACTTTATGGAGGCACTCCTTCTGAGATAGAGATGAGCTCTTCAGACATTGGCATTGAGAAGGCCATGTGAAGTATGGCCAATGACAATGTGCCAGGAATCTGAGACCTCCCGAGGGAAAGATTATACAGCCAAGGAGAAAGGCAGATCTGGCTGCCCTACCCATAAGAATCTCTCTACTTGGCAAGGAATGGGAAAGACAACATGAAAGATTTCCCTGTTAGGGAGGGAGGGAGGAAACACAAACATGAATTTATATATATATATAAGGTCTCTTTGCAGGGTTTGAACAGCTCTGGAATGAGTTTCTTAGCTTGTATTATCCTTGAAACTATCTGGAAAAATGGTTACTAGTAATAAAACTAGTAATAAAACCAAAGATTAACTAATGAAAACGCTGCCAACTAAGTGGCCGAAGAAATAGCTGTTTTGTAATAAGATTTTTGATTTAATTAATGTTTACATTCAATAGTATAATGCTCTTTATTTTTGACTTACCAGAGACTCTTTGAAGTAATGTATAAAAAGTCTTTGAGAGCCACACTGAACTAGCCTCATGGGGCACTCATGTTCATTTAGGTTAAAGACATCCAGCTTTTCTGAGCTAACTTCTTCAAAAGAACTACAGTATCTCATAAGAAATATATACTGTATATTTATTTAATGTTTACTTGTTTGTTTGTCACTCCATTTCTTAAATACAAGAAGGTTTTTTTTAACCTATCATGACAGTATAGATAGGTTGCAATTAAGGTAAATTGGAATAATGCAATCCCACAATTTAGTTAATCTAGCACGTATGGAGTTATGGTTACTGGGTTAGGATTTCAGATCCTGCTACTTCAGTCTGCACTGATCTTCATATGTGCATGTGCTGCTGTCTGCCATTTTCATGAATTGTTTTTATGAATTTTAAGAAGTGCCCTTAACCAAATGGTCAAAAGCAAAGAAACACTACAAATTCAAAAAAGATGAGGTTCATTTCTACCTTTTTCATTGTCTATTTGCATGGAACTAGAACCAATTACAATGTATTTTACATATAATTATAACTGAATTGTGGGAAATTGAATATTACAATCATTGTAATATTACAAGCATTTATTATCCATTAATTGAGACCGAGCTGTTCGGCAAACAAAACAATTTTACAAGATAGTTATATCTTGTTAATATGAATCATATTGCTGCATTGCATCCTAGACATCCCACTGAATAAATTGATGGAATGTGCACTTGCAGGAGCAGTGGGAAAGACTTTTGGCAACACAGAGCTTTCCCAGAGCGAAGCCACATTTAGAGACTGTGCGATCTGAGCTGGATGGGAAAAGGGAGAAAAGGCTCAGGGTAGCCACACCCTAGAATCTCTTAGGATATATCTAGTAGATTAGAAGGTTATAACTTTATTTTGGCAAAGTTCTGTCCAGTAAGTGTAAGAAAATAAAGGTTCAAACTTGACTGGATTTTGCTGTTGTCTCTGGACTTGGGTCTGACAAATTCATCATGCAGGAAAAATGCAAGACCAACCTAATTCATTTATTTTATTTTATTTTAATTTGATTTATATGCCGCCCTTCTCCGGAGACTCAGGGTGGCTTACAATGCATTAAGCAATAGCCTTCATACTTCTGTATATTTATACAAAGTCAGCTTATTGCCCCCACAAACTGGGTCCTCAATTTACCCACCTTAGAAAGGCTGAGTCGACCTTGAGCCTGGCTAGGATTGAACTCACAGAAATTGCAGGCAGCTGGATCTTAATTGCTGCCTTTAGTAAGAAGCATTAGCCCCCTACGCTACTCAGGCTCTTTTTATTTATGTGCTTCTTAAAGGAAAATACCTGGAATTTTATGGATACCTTACCCCACAATGGCATCCAGGTAGAAATGGACTGGGGGTCAAAAAAGTTAAGATGGTTCTCTGACACCATGCCCTTTTGTTTTGCATGTCACATATATAGAAAAGAATGGGGCTTTGCTCATACTACTTTGGTCCCCATTCTGGATTTTTTGATTGCCACCCCATCTCTCAACTGGCATCATGATTACTCCAGGTGTTGAGCATTTCAGGTAGGCATCATCAATATCGGGGTTGTCAAACTCATGGCCCACGGGCCATATGCGTCATGCGCTGGGCATGCCTACACCCAATTTAGCGAGGGGAAAGTCCCAATACGTCATGTGATGCTGCCATGACGACACAAGTTTGACACCCCTGATCTATATCCACATTTGATGCTTAACTTTGTCAAACTAATCCTGTGCAAGAAGACAGAGATATGAAACTTAAAATATGTAAGACAATCATGAGGAACTACTTATAAAATAGTTTCCTAAATGGATAGTGTCTATTTTAAGATATGTACTAAAAAAACCTTTCATATTGTAAGAAAAATGTGTTCAGTTGCATTTCTTTGATGACAGTATTAAACTGCTTTGCTAAAGAAATATGATGATTCTTTGAGCAATTAAAAAAAACTTGTCAACTTTCTTGAGACTATTTAATGGTAAATATTATGCAGTGCTGCCAAGAAAAGCAAAGGGCCATATTTTCCATTCATATATTTATTTTACCATGTATTTCCTTTTAAATGTCTTCTTATTTAAAGCTATTTACAGTTATTTATACATTTACAGATAGAACATGTGCACTGAATCGTAATTCCAATACCTCATAGTTATGCAAACATCATCCATAATTTTGAAAAATCAGATGATTTCCAAGAATATGCGAAGTATATTGCCACATTTGAGAAAACATTTTTTCATAACGTAATGAACAAATCTTAACTCTTATTCATTGTGTTTGTAGAAATTGTAAGCATCTAATTTTTAGCTATTGAAACATACTGCCATTTACATCATCTGAAATCTGTCTGTAAATGGCCAAGGAAATTAAGCTGGAGACAAACAAAAACCCATTGGATTAGCTGAAGTTCTGAATCAAAACTGAAGAAGTTTCTCGGATAAGAAGCAAAATGTCTTCAATTTAAAACAAAGAAATTCCAGTTGTCTTTTGAAAATGCACCTTTGGAACAACCATAATCTGGATGACTGAGAATCTCAATAGACATTTAAATTTTGGAATCTTCATCAAAGCGATTCTAACTTTCTTAGAAAATAATATGGTGCTTATCCTAACAATTTCTTATGCTAATTAATTGGAATAAATACCACTGAATTCAGTGTCTCTAAATTCCAGATTTTGAGAGAGAGTACTCAGCTTGGAAATATATATCAGCTTGGAACTTAAAAACATTGATTTCAGATAATTACTTTTACTTAATTCCCATTGAAATCACTGGGATTTCACTTAATCAAATAATTATTTCCCCTGATTTCAATAAAAATCTGTTCTTGATCCAACTCAGTATTTGCACTTTGCTTCTCAATAGTAATGTTTCTCAAAGCAGTTTATAATTATAAATAATGTTAATAGACAACAGAAAAAAATTGAACATTAACTATTTTCAAGAGAATCACATTTTGGAATAATGTGACTCCTGGCTATACAAACTAAAAGTAGCAGCAGAGAATTAAGTCTCCAATGTCATAAGAAATTTTTGTTCTGAGCAATCATTTTGAACTCCATCTTCCAGGATGCCTAAATATTTGGAAATACTTAATATTCTCACTCCCAAGGATCATAGGGCTGCCATTCACAGCTGCAGGCACAATCCTGGGGAAATATGCTTTTTATTTATGGAGTTGCTGACAGGTGCTATGTAAGTACCAAAGGTGGGTTTCAGCAGGTTCTGACCAGTTCTGGAGAACCAGTAGCAGAAATTTTGAATAGTTCAGAGAACTGGTAGTAAAAATTCTGACTGGCCCCGCCCCCATCTATTCTCTGCCTCCCAAGTCTCAGCTGATTGGGAGGAAATGGGGATTTTGCAATAAAATCCCCATTTTCTCCCCTGGATTGTGGAGGGAATGGAGGTTTTACAGTATCCTTCACCTGCCACCCCCACTAAGCCACGCCCACCAAGCCACACCTACAGAACTAGTAGTAAAAAAAATTGAAACCCACTACAGGTGAGCACCTGTACACATTCCAAAAGAGCTTTTTTCCCCCTTCAAATCTACCCTATAAGCTGTGGAAGCTTTTACTTTTGCCTGAGAAAAATCACAAGATATAGCTATGGACAGAAGGCAAACCTTATTTAATATAAATAGCAAAATAACAGAGTTGGAGGCTTTCTAGTCCAACCTCCCACTCAAACAAGAAACGTTATACCATTTCAGACTAATGGTTGTCCAATCTGTACTTAAAAACCTCCAGTGTTGGAGCCCCCACAACTTCTTCAGGCAAGTCGTTCACTAATTTAAATATCAGGAAATTTCTCCTTAGTTTTAGGTTGATCAGTTTCCATCCATTGCTTCTAGTTCTGCCTTCAGGTGCTTTCAAGAAGAGTTGACTCTCCCTGCTTTTTGTGACAGCCCCTTAGATATTGGGACACTGCCATCATGTCACCCTTCTTTGCATTAAACTAGACGTACTCCATTCATGCAACCGCACTTCATATGTTCTAAATTTAAATTAAAACTACGCTGATCTCATTTTAATGGAGGAGCAGCACCTTTGTCCACTGTCCATTGAAAAAACACAGGAATAGAAATGTGTTTACCATACAGAAAACCTTCATGAGAAATGCTTCAGTTTGGCAAACTATGTCTTTATAGTAATATAATTTGGTGGTGCTAAACTGATTATGTTCATTATTTTTTTTAATTTGATTTATATGCCGCCCTTCTCCAAAGACTCAGGGTGGCTTACAATGCATTAAGCAATAGCTTTCATACTTTTGTATATTTATACAAAGTCAGCTTATTGCCCCCACAAACTGGGTCTTCAATTTACCTACCTTGGAAAGGATGGAAGGCTGAGTCAACCTTGAGCCCGGTGAGATTCAAACTTACAGTAATTGCAGACAGCTGGTGCTAATCACAATGCTTTTAGTCTGCTGAGCTATCCAGGCTCGTATTTGGCTGCAAATACCAAGCTTAATCAATAAAGGAAAGTTGTGTGTTTCTATTTACATTTTATTTGAAACATTTATCTTCTAGTATTCATATTACGCTCCATTCTTTAAAAATATGTACTTCATTGCTATGCCAAAAATAAAGGGATAAAACCAACCATACATATGTTTCTATCATAGAAACATTCTTATATGAAGACCTATTTTCTTAGCAAGTTCATATAAGGACAACTAATTATTCAGAAGCTGTTTGCTGACTTCTAATTTCTCCAAGTCTGGTAACTGGCAGCCTGTGGGGTTAATTCTATGCCAGAAAAGGAAAAACTCATTTCTGAGCTTGTCACCTCTTTTTGGGTAGTATCTGCCGTGTTCCAATTTCTTCTAATGTTCACTCATGTTCCCATTTTATTTTGGCATAAAATACAAATAGGAAACTTGCCCTTGCAAACAGTTCAGAAATCTAGCATATAGATAAAATCCCAAGTAGCTCAGTAAAAACAATGTTAGAAACATTCTAACATAAAATACGTTGACAGAAACTTAATAACATCTAGTAAATTAGGAGAAATAAGCAAGGTTTTCATCTGGTATTACAACAGTTAGGGAATGAGCCGTTCCAAAGAGCATGTACAAAGTAATTAAAGATTCTGGGTTACAAATGCAGTATTTGATTATCTGTGCTCAAGTCTCTCACTATGCACAAGTGTATGTATAAACTGTATATTCAATTCAAAAACCACTGCCGCACAGGGTGGGTCTTACTAATTTTAATGCAGCAAGGCAGTTAGGCTTCTATTTAAAAAGAGAAGATCATCTTAGATTCATTGTGAATATGCCAATAGAGGAAGCTTAAGTTTTAAGACTAATCTTCTTTGGTGAAGGCTCCATAGATTTCATTAAGTTTTTGAACAATTCTGTACTATACAAATTCATTTTCAATAGAGCATTAGAACATAATTTACAATGCATGTTACCTCAGAACAATGATATTTAAAAAAAAAAAGATGGTCCCATATGAAATTTAACAGGGATCAGCATTTCTGCAAGCTTGCCTAGGCTTGGAGGTTAAGCAGGATGGAATGGGATTAGTATTTAGCTGGCGGTATAGAGAAGATGATCAAGAAAACGGGGACAGATGCATCCATGAACATTGACTTGACTAAAAAAGAAACTTGATTTTATATAACTTACAAAGCTTTAAGCATCTCAGAATACGGTTTTAAGGAAATGTCTCTCCTTTTTTAATCTTTAAGATCATTCTCTCATTAAGGATTTTTTTCCCAAAGAAACATTAGATGCTGCCAACTTCCATGTAGTGGTGACCCAGCCTGCCCAAAATAAATCTTTTTAGCCATTGTTCCCGACCTCTGAGATGCTTTTTCGTACTGTACAAAAAAGCAGAGCTATGAGGCCTTCTCACTTTGCTTAACACTTTTTCTTTCTATGGAACCTTCTGTTGTTTCTATCAGTATTTAACATAATAGATATTTTTGGAAATTGTTGTATTAAAACAATTTAAGAATGCCATTTGTGTCTTGTACAATACTGAAATATTACTTTAATAATAAGCAGCTGACATGTAATTAAAGTAAATACATCAAAGATTATTAAAATACGAAGCCAGTGCTGGAACTCAATGCCAACTATATAACCAGCATAAGTCTCAAGTAGATGGCAGATCCCCAGAACAGGACTGTTTCTGAAGTATTATGTATTAGCATAAACCTGTATTATTAGAATTTCAGTAATTCTAGTTATGTGGAAATCATTTAATCTGTCAGTGTGTTCTATTTACAAAATGTTTTTTTTAAATAAAAGTGGACTTGCATATCAATTTCTGGATTAAGTAACAGCAGAAGTTCTGCCAACAGGATTAGTGTCTTTCTTTTTATTATTCTTGAGGGACATTGTTTATACTTTCTGTTCTTTAAGAATTTATAGAAAAGTTCATGCACGTCTCTTATTTGCTGCCTATCTAAGCTCCACAGATTTTATCCTCTTAGAGAGAATAGAATCTAAATTTCTAAAGGCTAGTTTCCAAGTGCTTGAAACTGCTGTGTATGATTTCATTCTGCTCCCAATTACTGTTTTGTTTTGTTTTGTTTTGTTTTGTTTTAATTCTGTTAGGCCTAGATCCCTTGATCCTAACTTGATCCCTTGATCCTAGCTGATGGCTGATAAATTAATATTGTCCCAGTCAATTCAAACTTATCAGCAACTGCACAGTTATGATTTTTCACAGGAGCAGCAATGAAATCCATCCAGTTCTATCTGGCTCGGGTGAACCGGTAGCGGCAGCTGTGGGAGTCTCCACCCACCCAAGCAGACGTCATGACGTTGCTTTTTTGCAAAATTTTAAGCCTCTGCGCATGCACAGAAGGCTTTGCACAGATGACGGTGTGCACGAGCAGAGCGAGCACGCACACGGCACACTCACATTAGCGAACCAATAGGGAAGATAAATGAATTTCAGTCCCTACACACAAGGTATTACTGATGTTAGTCTATTAGCAAGCAGTATCAAGTCTTAAACAATGTGTTATAGATGTAGAAAGACAATTGGGTTTCTTGACCCTTCCTAGAGATATTTTTATTAGCCAGTGTGCCTTTTGCAGAAAGCATAATATTTAAACCAAATATCCATCCCATGTTCAAGCACTAACCATAGCATAGAATCATGTTGTAATACACCTTGAATGGTTGTCTTCAGGAAAGTTTAGGAAAATACCTTGCCCTTTAAGATTCTGTTCTTGTGGCTGAAAATACATTTCATGTATTATTACACTGCCCATTTTATAAAAATGCACAGCTACGTTTTATATATCCCCTCCCCCATTAACTAAATTTCCAGGTCATTCAGCTTTATTTTATGTATAATTGTTATTAGCTGACTACTAGTGTGATTCAATCTCTTTGAATGTGGACAGATTGTGTTTTACTGATCTTATAACAAACCATATTTAGTAATTTAGTTACAGTTGTTTGTTTATTTTTATCTTACTTTATTTTGTAGTTACTTTAATTTCTACCTTCATTTAAATAGAATTCTGGTCATTGACCATAATAAAGGATTCACTTTATTCCAATAAAGGAATAAAATCCCCAGCAAAATATTATATAGGACTAATAATACTGTTCAGGACCCCAACACTTTTTCAAAATATTAACTTAATAATGGAAGCCAGTATCTTTTTCTTTACACTCCTGAAAAGCAGACTTTGCCTCCTATTTGTGCATATCCAGTCAGCAATATACGTAGTCTTGGCATTTTCCAGGAACCAATTATTAAAAAATAAATTTCTCAGTTATGTATAGAGAACCATGCATCTGTATAGGTTTACCTGACAAACTCTATTTTAACTTTCCCCAAGTGTGGGTGCCCTCCAAATATGTTGCTTCAAGTCCTAAAATTGTCAAAACTGGCCTTGCAAGCTGAAGAATTCAAGGAATTTAATTTTACTCATCCAGATTTTATGTAGGCAGTGGAAGACTGGTCTGTGTTTTCCGGATGAAGATCTAAGCAGTGACGAATAGGAATGATGATTCATGGGACCTGGGATAAACTATGTAGAACTCCAATTCTGCTTCTTTCTATAGTATCTCCTTTTTCAAAAGAAATTATATTCTACATACAGTAACTAAGTTCCCCAATATTTTTAGTATTCTAAATATATGCAAAGCTAATAAATGCAAGATGTCCTGCTTCTGCAGTGGCAAGATAATTTAGAGACATGCAGATTAGCATAGCAAATGTATCAGGATTAGCTAAACCCACAGTGTAAAAAACTAAAAAATCTCATACCTTCTGTTACAGAGGTTCTCTGAATCTTCATACTGTAGACCAGCTTTAGGTATCAGCTTCCTATTTTCTGGATCGTGCCTCACCCAACATCATCCCTAATTCCAGTATGTAAGACGCTATCATACTCTTTACTGATTTTCTGATGCTTAAAGATTAAAAATGGGAGTGGGGACTTTAAAAGAGAGAGAGAGAGAAGAACAACTTGCTGTAATGCAAGAAAAAATTTGCCTTTGATGTTTAGAGTCATGGGACTACCTGTTTCAGCCAGTCCTTGGGAGACAGAGCAATTTCACAAGAGCTAAACAAAATCAAGCTTTGTTATAAGTAGAGGAGGATAAGGACAGACAGGAAGAGTAGATGGCAATAAAAATATATGAAATCTATTTTTCTTCAGAAGTTATTTGCAAAAGTGCATGCAATAGTTCCAGCTAATCACAACCTGGTACCAACATTTTTTTTTTCTTCCATTGAGATCAGACATGGTCCAAGTTGATAGTCCCAACTGCCCAAAACTCATATTTTTTTCCTGCCCAATCTGAAGGAAGGAAAGCAATAGATATTCAATATCTCAATTTTACAGTGAAATAAGAACATTATTATTGACTTAGTTTACATTTAAAGACCAAGAAAAAAAAGCACAATTTATAAGGTAGACTTTCACTTATCTCTATAGAGTAGAGCAGTGATGGTGAACTTTTTAGACACCAGGTGCCCAAACTGCATGCATGCATGCCCAAACTGAAAGGTGCTGTTGTGGCCCGTACGCAGCCTGTGCAGCTAGTAGCTGATTCAGACAGCGAGGAGGCTGGTGTGGTGCTGCGCCAGGAGCCTGTGCAGCTGGCACTCAAGTTGGACAATGAGGACTCTGGAGAAGATGTGGTGCCAGAGGCGGGGATTCAGCCAGGGCCTTCAGAATCTCCAGAATCTCCCTTAAGGGAAGAGGATGAAGAGGAGGAGCCTCTTCTCGCTGCATGGGCGCGCAGAGCTGCCAAAAGGCAGGAGTGGCTCCTTAGGAGGAGGTCTCCTCGAGAGTAAGGCTTGGGGCTAATTGACCACTCGCTTAGCCTATTTAAGGAGGAACGCTGACTGAAGTAATTTGCAGGGAACAACTTCGTTCACATACCTTCATTTCTTGTCTTGCTTATCTTATCAGCTTCCTGCAAATTGCTTTTGGGCATTCTGCCAACCACAGTAAGCTTTCAGCTACTATTCACCACAATTCCTGGTGGCTGTTAATGCAGTTAACTAACAGCCGTTGTTGTAAAAGATTGATTTATTTAGTAAACCAAAGTTTGAATGGACTTTGTGTGTGCTGAGTTCTTTGGGGTCCACAGCTGGGGCAGAACAGGTGTGCACAAATGTGTGCATGCATGGGCATGCACAGGCATGCTCATGCACATGTGTGGACATGTGTGCACTTATGCGTGGACATGTGCACTCATACGCAACAGAGATCCGAAGACCTCCCATGGCCTGCGGGAGGCGGGGTATCGGCAGCATGGCAAGAAGTAAGATCTTTTTCTTTCATGAGTTTCTGTTTCGTTGTTTGCAAGGAAACAGAAGTCCACGAAAGAAATACTACAGAGATCTGACCTGGGGAAATGGCAAGCATGCCAACAGAGAGGGCTCTGTGTGCCACTTCTGGCACGTGTACCATAGGTTTCACCATCATGAGAGTAAAGTATAATTTCCAAAATAAGAGCTCCTCTAGTACATATAGACATCCTTCTCCTTTTTGGGGTGATTCTAAGACCATCCCCACCCACACAGAGAAGCAACTCACCATAATATTAACTGACAGCAAACAGCATTCCTTACTAGCACTGATGATGTTACCTAGTTAGGGTAAAAAAACCAAGCAAGATCAGAGAGCACCAAGGACCCCTCATTTCAACCCTGAGCTACAAATATTCTCCTTTACTGACTCCACTTCATCAGATGATGATAGAGATGAATTATAACATTGCTGCAGCCTCTCTACTAGCTTCTCCTCAGTTCAATTATGCTTTATTCTTAAAAAAGCAAAGCCATTTTATTCCTCGCAGAAGGAGCCCCAGAGCTCACTGTAACAGCATTGCCAGAGTTGTTAACCTAATTTTGCGAAGTTTCTTCTCCAGTAACATTGTCCTACAAACTAGGTCATACAAAACCTTTGCCAGACCAATTCTCAAATACGGCTTATCTGCCTGGAATCCACACTGTATATCGGACATTAATACAATTGAGTGAGTCCAGAGATATTTCCTGAGAAGAGTCCTCCACTTGTTTCCTCCCAATAGAATGCCTTATGCCACCAGGCTTGAAATGTTGGGCTTGGACAACCTAGAAGTATGCTGCCTATGACCTGACCTAAGCAAAATTGTCTGCTACAATGTCCTACCTGTCAATGCCTACTTCAGCTTCAATCACAATAAACATGGGCAAACAATAGATACAAACTCAAGGTAAACCGCTCCAAACTTGATTGCAGAAAATACAACTTCAGCAACAGAATGGTCAACACCTGGAATGTTCTACCTGTTTTACATCCTCTAACCCTTACAGCTTCAATCTTAAACTGTCTACCGTGGACCTCATCCCATTCCTAAGAGGCAGTGATGGGTTCCTCCTGGTTTGGCCCAGTTCTCCCGAGCCTGTAGCGGTGACGATATGATGTCACTGAACTGGTTCTACCCCCCCGCACCCCCCAACCCCCCCCCCACGTTATTCTTAACTTTTATTTGGCCCCACCCCCAATCTATTGCTGCCTCATGAGTCCAGCTGATGGCTAGAGGGAAAAAAACTGTTTAAACTCTTTCCGGGGGGCGTCAAAGGGCAGCCTACAGCTGATCAGTGTTAAAAGAAAACAAATGAGTAGACCAGTGCTTGCAAAAATACATAAGTAGACCAGTGCCTGAAAAGATAAATGGGTAGACCAGTGCCTGCAAAAAATAAATGGGTAGATCGGTACAGCTCTGCAAGCAGTTAAAAGCCTGGTAGACCAGTATCTCTGCTAAATCCTAAATAATTATCACATGACCATCAAGCCACACCCACAAAATAAGCCACGCCCACACAACCGGTAGTAAAAAAATTTAGAACCCACCCCTGCTAAGAGGTCTATAGGGGGCGTGCATAAGTGCACCAGCATGCCTACCATCCCTATCCTACTGTCCCCATTTTTTCATACTAATTTCCTGTGTTCATGTCCATGTTTATATATGTTTTCTCGTACATGTTTGACAAACTAAAAAAAAATTTCAAAGCATGATAAAAAGCATCTCTCCCTCACAGATTATTAGGGAGTTTCAGCAAATGTATGAATGTATGGTAAGAAGGGAACATTCACAGCACAGGGTAAAATAGGCTGCAAAGTCAAGAACCCAAATCCAAATAATAGGTGAAACCTTCAGATTGAAAGTCACACACCAAAATTCCATGGTGTAAAGTTAGAGCATTCAGACTATCTGGCATGAAAAAAAGGGACAACTGCTGTTCCAACACTGAACTGCAATAAGCTGAAGGTTTTTGCTTTCATTAGGCACGGTTGCTAATCTTTAATAGTCATTTAGAAATGTTGCACAAGTGAAGTCTTACTTCTGATAAACAAGTTAGTGTACCACTTGAGTATGTAATCAGAACAAATGTCATCTGTTAGCGGCAATCTGAATGGAAAATCAGAACAAGTAGTGTCACAGTGTTGGACTAGGAAGTGCAAATTCCTACTTCACTATGCAGTTTACTTGATGATTACGAGCCAATCACTTTCTCTCCATCCAATATGTTTTACAGAGTACTTACCTGAATATTCTCATGCATGTCATCTTAGGCAGAATAAAGATGTGATATTAATATAATAAATCAATAATATAGAAATTCTCCCCATTTACTCTGGCGTGATAAGGTAGTTTTAAAGAAAGCATTTGGAGCAACTATTTCTCAACTGAACTACAATCTGTGGTCTTCTATAAGATCTACACTTTTGTAATGTTATACTGGTAATATATATGAAGTAAGGAGTAGGGTAGTCTTCTGAGTGGTGCAAGTAGTAAAGAGATTTTATTTTATTTTTTTTATTTTTTTTTATTTATTTTTTTTATTTTTTATTTGATTTATATGCCGCCCTTCTCCGGAGACTCAGGGTGGCTTACAATGCGTTAAGCAATAGCCTTCATACTTTTGTATATTTATACAAAGTCAGCTTATTGCCCCCACAAACTGGGTCCTCAATTTACCCACCTTAGAAAGGATGGAAGGCTGAGTCGACCTTGAGCCTGGCTAGGATTGAACTCAGAGAAATTACAGGCAGCTGGTGTTAATTGCTGCCTTTAGTAGGAGGCATTAGCCCCCTACGCTACACAGGCTCTGGTAATATAAGATAAAAGTTTGCTTTATAGAATGTTCCTGTTTTACACCTTGTCATTTCTAATTAGGCATATATGAGTCCTAGAACCTGGAAGAAACCAGCCTGTCTCAATGTATGGAATCAGTTACATCAAAAATCTGAGTCAGACCGAGACAATTTCCTATACTCTATCCTGTTTAGGACTTGTATTGGTTTATTTAACAAAGCAAGTAATTCTTTGTATTCCATGCTGCATATGTTTGGGCAAGGATATTAACCCAAAATTATCAGTTCCTACCAGGGGTAAAATCTACTTACCTTCCCTACTGGTTCGGAAGTGTGCCACACATGTGCAGAGGGTCAAAAATGGGTTACTTCCTGATTAAAACCAGGAAGTAACAACATCCAGGCAGGTGGGCAGAGCCTCGCACTGCTACCGCTACTGGTTTGCTGAACCATGCCCTGCCAGTGCTACCAGCTCGCACAAACCGGACAGAACTGGCAGGATTTCACCACTGGTTCCTACCCCCTATATACATTCTTGTTTTTTCTTATTTATGAAGTAACCCCATTATTCAATAAAAGCAAAAAAGAGCAAAGAGATGCCACTCTCCAAATATCTGCATATAAAATATCTCCATATAAAAAGCCCTTTCTGCAGAAAACTAAAATCTAACTACTCTCCACACTTTCCTGGTGTAATGATACATAATAAATAAGTAATTGCATACTTTATAGCAAAAGGCTACATTATGTAACAATTAAATCATCACAATCTCTCATCTGGTATTATTTAATGCACTAGGATCTGGTTCTCAGCGTTTTTAGCATTTCAGAATTACTGCATAATAAGATTATATGCACTTATCTGCTATTAGAAAAGGAAAAAAAGAAAACAGAAGCCGTGATTAAAACGTACATGTGATATGCTTAGTTCAGATTAGATATAACAATTTTCTTTCTTCCATCAAGGAAATATGATCTTGTAGTGTTGTTGTTTTTCCTGTTAGTAGCATCAGGAGCTTTTGCAGAAATGGGGCCAGACTACTGAGCTCTGACTCATGAAAAAGTAATTGTGTAGATGGAGAGTATTACTCATTTGTATGTGAGTGCCACTGTGCTTAATGGTGATGACCTTCCTACAATGGCAAAACAGAGTCCATATGCAAGAAGACAATTTTCTAGGGAAAAAGGGAAAGCCATTATCGAAATAGGCAGTGGAGAAGGAAGCAATGTGGCTCTCTAAATGATGCCCCATGATGAGAAGCAGACGTTCTTTTGAGAACATTCCAAAAAACATAGCGAGAGATGCATGGAAGATCACACAGTGCAGAAAGCAAGAGGCAAGTGGTCTACATTAATATCCAATTATCAGAGTAGCATTGAGGCACTTTTGAAGTTGAATATAACATAGTGACATAATACTCGATTCCTAATTCAGTTGAACTAGATACTAGAAAACCACATATTTTCCCTTCAGAATTTGGCATGTAGGTACATGCCAAATGTGGTACTTTAAAGTAAACAAATCTACCTGTGTGTTTAAATGTAACATCAGACTAAGGATAGGGCATGGTTTCCCTCAAAATTCTCTCTTTAATAGGTATATTTACCTATTCTTTCCACCTTCCTGAAATAGTAGGACTATTTAGTAGTAGTAGTAGAACATACTAGTGGCCTAATACTAGTAGTAGGACTAGTAGTAGGGCCTACTAATGGCCAAAGAGGCTGGATGACAGCACTGAAAGGGAAATGGCAGGGGAAGCAATTTTAATCCTCTTCATTTACCCTAGTCTTCCCTGCCAAATCCTCCTAGCATCTCAAGATATTTGAAAACACTGAACACTCAAATCATTCAGTTTGAACTATTCTAAATATGTATATCTTTCAAACTTCAATCTTTCAACTGGCACCTGTATAAGAATATGAGATAGAAGATTACTAACTTTAGTTGCCACACTGCTAAAACATTTGGCAGGGAAGCTGAACAACAATTATCCTAAACAGTGGATATTCCACCTACCTATACTTAATGAGGGTTATGTATTTTTTTCACCTAAAACAAGATGAATGATTTGTAGCTGTGTGTGATCCTTAAGGAGTTCTGCGGGGTTCCTAAAGCCTTTCACAACCTTCAGTTTAAGAGCCGAGGTGGCGCAGTGGTTAGAGTGCTGTACTGCAGCTACTTCAGCTGACTGCTAGTTCAGCAGATCAGCAGATCAAATCTCACCGGCTCAAGGTTGACTCAGCCTTCCATCCTTCCGAGGTGGGTAAAATGAGCACTCAGATTGTTGGGGGCAATGTGCTATTTAGTAGACTGTCGATTGTTGTAAGCCACCCAGAGTCCTCGGAGAGTGGGCAGCATAGAAATATGATTAATAAAAAATAATAAAAATTTTAAAAAATCAGCTTTTAAGAAGAGAGCTGGACAGCCATTTATCTGAAATGGTATAGGGTCTCCTGCTAAAGCAAGAGGTTGGACTATAAGATCTCCAGGGTCCCTTCCAACTCTGATGAAGTTCTATGTTGTATCATGCTGCAAATTGGTGGCAGGAGATTTCAGCTATTTCGCAAAAATAAGTGGCAAATAAAAGTGGGTACTTCAAACAAAGTGGAGTGGGTCTCCCCACCCCCAGCCCACCCCCAGAATACATCATTGCACTATATTGTAAACTGTCCAGAGTTACCTTGAGGTAAGATGAGCAGTCAATAAATTTAATAAATATTGTGGGTTTTTTAAAGCAATTTGAAAAACAACCTTCAGCAATTGAAATGCTGCCCAGTTTTGATGTCTGAGGTACCGTAACTTTATATGGAGATTTTGTAATGCAAAACATCTACTTGTTATATAGTGGTTACCCAATCTACCTCTCCTTGTAGTTTGGGATACTAAGCTTTTACCTATACCAGTGATGGCTAGCCTGTTTGCCGTCGCGTGCCAAAAGCAGGGGGAGCACGGCGAGGTCGCCCATGTGTGTGCCCACAGCCATAATTCAATGCTCTCCACCCCTGTGCATATTCCCCTCCCCCCCCCCCCCCCGCTTTTAGCATGTGGTGGCAGAGTGGGCCCAGTAAGCTCGTTTTTCACCCTCCCTAGGCTCCAAAGGCTTTCTAGGAGCCTGGGGAGGGCAAAAACAACCCCCCCCCCAAAGGAGGCCCTCCGGACGCCAGAAACAGCCCATTTCCCAACTTCTGGTGGGACTGAAAGGCCCAAAAATCAGCTGGCCAGTGCACACATGTGCGCTGGAGCTGAGCTACAGCAATGCTCACGTGCCCATTGATACAGCTCTGTGTACCACCTGTGGCACCCCTGCCATAGGTTTACCATCATGGACCTATACAAATTAATAGGTATTGGTTCTTCTGAATAGTTCTATCATTAGCTGTGTCTGTTCCCGTATTGCTGAGGAACTGTTCATAAACTAGAAGAAGGAAATTCTGGAATAGGTTCTTAGCAAATACATATAATAACCTATCATCAATCCACAAGCATTCAATCTTAACTTAGAATGTCTCAAAGGGGGGGGCGGGGATTGATGTATTAGTCTTATAACTCAAATAATTGCTAAATAGAAGTACAATATAACCATAAACGCATCTGGTATTATATCTAAGAATTAGGATATGATTCATTCTTTATCATTTCATTAAGTACTTCTTTTGGCAGGATTTAGAGAAGGCTGCATGATTTCAGTTCAGCATTTCATTTGTGTTTGAAGACACTAAGGCAAATTTTGAAATGGAAGCACAGTTGCAAAAAGAAAAACCCTGACTCAAATTACAGCTTTATCCAAATATCTACAAGAAAAGTACCGTACTTCAATTTTCAGTCTGGAAGTAAAATGTACATCAGAGGTAATCTTTTCTCCATCCAAACCTACACCCACCACCTTGTTTTCTTCATTAGCTCTTGGACCTCTCAGAAACAAAAGTATAGAAGAGAGGGATGTTACATGCTTTTACACAACTCAGAAGCCATTTTTTCCGGGTGTAAATTATTTACTTCAGTACAACTTTGCTAGGAAAAGTTGTCTCAGGCAACAAAGACATTCTAAAAGTAAAAAACACACTCTCTGTTCTATCCATGTGCTCAGAATGAGCTACAAGCTGTAATAGGAAAATCAATTTATCTTATTTAGTCCATTAACAGGAAAAGGTCTAAATAACGTCACAAATAGCAGTTGTTAGAAAAAAAATAACCTTTGCCCCAATTCTTGTTCCATGAGTGCCACAAAACTCTTATAGTACCTACCTTTTTAGCAGCACAGTAGTTTCCATGGTAACCAAAAGAGATCTCTTATTTTAAAGGAAGGCTACTTCGGAATTCTGTAATGGCTTAGTACAGTGGTTCTCAACTATACACAAAACACAGGTTGGGCTCTATAGCCTTTTTTGTGAGGTACGGGGTAAATCACTGAAACTTAAAAAAAAAAACTTCCTATAAATAATTCACATACTGAGAGAATGTATGATCATAAATCTCCATCATTTTCTTGGAGAAAGTGGGACCCAGATTCCAGGCTTCAGGGATTGCCACAGCACATCGCTGTCAATCGCCGCCTCCGCGCATTGCGTTTTCAGCCTCCGTGCATCACATTTTTGGCTTCCACTTGCCTTGTTTTTTGCCTCCAAGTGTTGTGTTTTTAGGAGGTTCTGCTGCCTCGAACCGCCCAAAAATGCAACGCACAGACGCCAAAAACAGGGTGTGCAGAGGTCGAAAATGTGGTGTGTGGAGGCCAAAAACACAATGTGCAAAGGTGGCAATCATCTGCAATGTGCTGTGGAAAACTCCACAGCCTGGAACGGGTCTAAAAGAGAGCATTCAGAGGCCAAAAATGCAAGGCACAGAGGCCAAAAACATGAGGCACGGAGGCAGCAATGGTCTGTGGCAATCCCTGCAGCCTGGAACAGCTGATTGGAGGTATACCAGGAGGCCAATCCATCCACCAATCAGCTGTTTGTGCTGAATTAGGCTGTGATGATGTGCTGAATCTGACCAGGCTATTTGCTAATTGTTTGAAGGACGCTAGTCAGATGAATACTGATGGATGCTGGTAGGCAGAGGCAGATTTTTTCTGCCTCTGCACATTAGTTTTTGGGTTTTCCTCCCGAAAAACTAATGTGCATCTTATACTCCAGAGCGTCTTATACTCCAAAAAATATGGTATCTCTCAAATATTCTGGTGAGAGAGAAGTTCTCTGAGGATGGGCTCCAGCACAAGTCCGAAAGGTTGGAAGATTAAATCTCAGGTCCCTGTGACCGACCCAGATTAAATTCTTCAACTTCTTCCTGGGATACATATATTTGCCTTCATTCATGAAAAATAATTTCCTTCATCCAGACAGACCAACTGTCTATAATTGAAGGAAAAGGATGATTTTTCCAAGCACGTTTATAGCATTTATTTCACAAAAGAAGAAATGAGCTAAGAAGGAAAATATACATTGAAATGTACAACTACCAGTTTCCCCGAGGAATGAAACAGTAGTTATAGAGTTAACTCGTCATACTATGGCAGTTGTTGTGGATTGCCTTTTACAAAGGGCCTTAGATATTTATTTATTTATTTATTTATTTATTTATTTATTTATTATTTCAACTTATATACCGCCCTTCTCCCCAGGGGACTCAGGGCGGTGAACAGCCAATTAAGACACATATAATACAAATATTAAAAAAAATAAAATAAAATTAAATCGTTGGCGTTTCAATTTAAAATCTCAAATCTATAAATTAAAATACCCAATTTAAAACCCAAAAGTCAATAATATCAAGAGTTTAAAAACCCCATTAAAACCAAATTAAACCAGGCCGGCTTGTTGAAATAAGTGAGTCTTCAGGGCCTTTCGGAAAGCGCGGAGGTCCGGGATCAATCGAATTTCAGGAGGTAGCTCATTCCACAGGGCTGGTGCCCCCACAGAGAAGGCTCTCCCCCTGGGGGCCACCAGCCGACATTGCTTGGCTGATGGCACCCTGAGGAGGCCCTCTCTGTGTGAGCGTATTGGCCGGTGGGAGGTTATCGGTAGCAGCAGGTGGTCTCGCAAATACCCCGGCCCTATGCCATGGAGCACATTAAAGGTGAGAACCAACACCTTGAAGTACACCCAGAAGACCACTGGGAGCCAGTGCAGCTCACGCAGGAGAGATGTTACATGGGAGTGCCCTGTCGCTCCCATAATCACCTGCACGACCGCATTCTGGACCAGTTGGAGCCTCCGGGCTTTTTATATACTATCAGTATACTGAAACTAGTTACCAAGCAAAAGGAATTAAATATATTCTAGATTTCTCCCCATATCCTTCAACTTTCAGAGCTTTTTCCTGAGCTAATGCTTAATATCCTCATAAATGATTTGCCATCTTACTCTATTTTGTACTTATTCTCTACTTTGACATAACAAAATTCTATAAATTCAAATTCTTTTCATTTCCTGAAATGCAGGAGTCAGAAAAAGAGGGAAAGCCAAATGAATCTCAGAGCACACAAGTTTCTCCCTAGATAAATGCCCATGATAACTGATAAGGAGGCATTGAATTAATAGTTGGCATTAAGCACTAAGGGCTATTTTTATTCATTTATCAAAACCTGCCATAATACATTTTGTTACACATAGAACAATCTCAAATATTAATGTACTCCGTAAACCAAACATTACTATAAATCGTTTACAGTTTAATGCAACAAAATGGAATTTGATTGGCTGGAGGATCACATTCTAAAATCAGGTTGAGTAAGCCCTATTTTGGCTTCCTACAAAATAACAAAGAGACATTTGCATACTTGCACCCATGCCATATCTGAACTCCACCACTGTGGTTATTTAAACCAAGGCAAAAGCAAATGACGATTTAGCACAGTACATAAATTCAGCCACTGAATTATCTAACCCTATTGGTTCAATTCCACAATATTTCAAAAAATAGCCACATTGAATGACCAGCAGATGACTTGATGGTAAATGACAAAACCATTATGCCTGAATTTGGCTGTTACCATTAGCACTTCATTTATCAATGAAAATTACATGTGATAACAGAACACAATACAACATACAATGAAAATTACATGTGTGGACAGCAGCATTATTATAAAAAAAGCTAACTTGCAATTTGACATGACTAAGTGGACCCTAATGCTGTTGTTTGTACACACAGAGAGAAATGCATACACAATAGGATAGGATAGGATAGGATAGGATAGGATAGGATAGGGTAGGGTAGGGTAGGGTAGGGTAGGGTAGGGTAGGGTAGGGCAGGGCAGGGCAGGGCAGGGCAGGGCAGGGCAGGGCAGGACAGGACAGGACAGGACAGAATTCTTTATTGGCCAAATGTGATTGGATACACAAGGAATGTGTCTTTGGTGAATATGCTCTCAGTGTACATAAAGAAAAATAAAATACATTCATCAAGAATCATAAGATACACACAGTGATAGTCATAGGTTACTAATAAGCAATCAAATCATACTAGGAAAGAAACAACAATATAAATTGTAAAAATACAAGCAACATGGTTATAGTCATAAGTGGGAGGAGATAGGTAATAAGAAGGATGAGAAGAATAATAGTAATACAGATTTATTAAATAGATTGACACTGTTGTGGAAATTAATTGTTTAGCAGAGTGATGGCATTCAAGAAAAAACTGTCTTTGTGTCTAATTGTTCTGGTGTGCAGTGCCCTATAGTGTCTTTTTGAGGGTAGAAGTTGAAACAATTTATGTCCAGGATGTGAGGGATCTGTAGATATTTTCACAGCCCTCTTTTTGACTCATGCAGTATACAGATCCTCTGTGGAAGGCAGGTTGGTAGCAATTGTTTTTTTCTGCAGTCCTAATTATCTGTTGAAGTCTGTGTCTGTCTTGTTTGGTTGCACAGCCAAACCAGACAGTTATAGAGATGCAGATGACAGACTCAATAATTCAATAATAATAATTGCATTTGGCAATTCATTTTTCCAGGAGCAACATTTCTTCAGCAATTGCTCCCTTGGTGGGAAAAAAGAAGGAGAGGAAGGTACCAATCCTTGACCTCAGTATTACTGTTCTAAGGATCTCCCCAGATATTAAAATAGATCTTTGTGTGTATATGGTGGAAGCTTTCATGAGAAAGAATGACTAAACTTCAACTTCCATGCATCCCAGCAACAAAAATGCTTTGCTGAATCAAAAGCCTGCAAGTATACAGAAAAGCACCCTCATCTTTAGCTGCCAAAGGCCGATTCTATCTCAGAAAATTCAGTTCAAACATTTTTGTTCAGGACTTCCCACTGGATAGGCTGCCTCAGTGTAAGCAGCAGATGAATTGCTCCATTTCGTTTTGTTACTTTTACTGCAATGACAGCTCATACATAAAACCTCAGGATCTTTGTTCATAAACAAATCATAACACAGAAACCACAAACAATTCAGAAATATATCAAGTAAACCATAACAATCAATTAAAAATACATGTCTGCTTATTATGCAAGTATATGCTAATTGTTGAATAAGCAGCTATTTTCACCCCTTATATAAGCAGGCAGGTAAAAAAAAAGCAAACTATATTTCAGGGAATTGTTAATGTTAATTAGAACTAAGGATTATAATCAGCACTGGATATAAATTTAGGAGAAACAAAAATATTTTTTTAAACCAAAGTACCATCAGGAACTAGTATAATGATGCCTGGCTTAGGAAGTTATAAAAGGCAAATGTAGAATAGATATAATTGCAAATAGCCACTGAAAAACACAAATTGAAATTCTTTGTGCATAAGTATTTGTGTGTTCATATGTGTGTGTGAGGGAGGGAGGGAGGGAGGGAGGGAGGGAGGGAGAGAGAGAGAGAGAATGTGTGTTTGTGGATATGTATTATATACCCATAGCTAGTAACTCTAAGCTTCAGAGGAACACACAATTACATCCTATGTGTAACAGCATGCTATGGGAAGTCAGACACAATGCTTTGTAAAACATTTTACAGCTTAGGGCACTAAATGAACCTAGCCATTTTTTATTTATTCAGTATACTGTATTACATAGTTTGTGGAATGAATCAGTATGGAAAAAAAGATACTGGTTAGATGGGTCTGGTTTGGTCTGGTACACAGCTTGTGATCTTCTGCAAGTTTTCTCAATGGCAGAAGTCTAGTTATGGTGCAGAAGGCAATTTGCTTAACAGTTCTTTACTAATCCTGCTCATAAAACATGTGGTTCAAAAAACTTTATCCTTGCATCAGATGAAACTGATGCCACAAAATGATCAGTGCTACAGGTAAGTCTTTTAGAAGCCAAACTAGTTTGGAAAAAGTTGTTAGCAGAAAAAATATTTGAAAGCGTCTGTGAAACAACATATGCTTCACTGGTTCACACCTACCTCATGGAAAGTCATAGTTGTTTTAACCATTACTTGTGTCAAAGCTACACTACAGGAATCCAAGCTACAGTAAATGTCACCATCACATTCTTTGGATGATGGCAAATGTGATGTATTCTGCTTTCGTCTCCCATGAAGGCACCACAGTGTAAAATTTATTTATTCATTGTATCCTGCCTTTATTATTTTTACCAATAAATCAAGGCAGCAAACATAACCAACCCACCTTCCTTCTCCAATCTCCCCACAACAGCAACCCTGTAGG
Source organism: Masticophis lateralis (assembly GCA_030761175.1). NCBI lineage: Eukaryota > Metazoa > Chordata > Lepidosauria > Squamata > Colubridae > Masticophis > Masticophis lateralis. Next base: position 185,244,939 of record JAUDYJ010000003.1, read on the forward strand.
ATGAGTTGTACTGAGAGGGAGGGAGGGAGGGAGGGAGGGAGGGAGGGAGGGAGGGAGGGAGAGAGAGAGAGAGAGAGAGAGAGAACAGTAACACAGAGTTGGAAGGGACCTTGGAGGTCATCTAGTCCAACCCCCTGCTCACACACACACAGGAGACCTGTACTAGGGATTCGAACCGCTGAACTGCCGACCTTTCTGATCAACAAGTTCAGTGTCTTAGCCACTGAGCCACCTAGTCAGGAGAGAGGAGACTGTTTAACCAGCTGGCTTTCATAGCTAAAATGGGATTAGAATTCATAGACTTCTGGTTTCTAGCAAAATGCCTTTACCACTAGACCAAGCTGGTGTACAAATTCTGGTGATTGAGTACACTTGCTGAACTAAATCCAAACAAAATAACTTTATGTAAAGCCTATCCATTGTTCGTTTATGTGGGTTGTAATTAGTTTTGTCAAAAAATAATCTAGGTGCAAGGAGAACAGTTCTTCTGTGTGTTTGTGTTATTTCTTTCCAATTCTCTGGATCCCTTTTTTTCTTTTTTCTTTCTCCCAAGTGGATAGTACGCAAAATTTATGGAAACTGACTATATACATAAGGTCCTGAAAACACATGAATGGCAAAGTCCAGGCTATAATGACATTATAACAGCTATGAAGGCAGCACCATCTGATGGACAACAGTTGTAGTGCACAGGTTACAAAAGGAGCTTTTGTGTATTTTAAAATCCATCAGAGGTACAGAGCTTTTTTCCCCCCTTTCCTTTAATTATCTGAGCATTAGCCATGCAAGTTGGTTGCAAGGCATTAAATCTTCAGCAGTTAAGTATAATCTTCAAGGTGAAAGAAGCAACATTCTCTGTAGCCTCATTTACAAAACTAGACACAAAGTCCTGTTTATTTCTATATTCTTTATCTCTTCAGCAGCAAAGTGAGTAGCAAAAGGGTGGCAGTTAACATTCCAAATCACATGGTGATTAACAAACAGAGACGGTGAAAAGTTCCTAACCTGCTTGCTAATTGTTGCTGCCTAATCTACTTTTAATTTATAATTAAAAAATGCAATACTGTGTGTGTCCTCTCCTGTGTGCCTATATATTGTCTGGAAATTTATTTTGAGCATCAAATCACAATGCTATTGTATAAAAATAAAACCTGAATGGTATTTTTTTCCAGCCTGAAAGCTTTGCTTTTTTCTTTCTTTCATGTAATTTTTTCAAACTAGACCATTGTCACTTGGACTTTCTATAGAACATCTACTGCAGACTCAAGGAAGCAATGCATTAAGTGTTAAAGAAGTTGATTCTACTGCAACAGTAAGAAGTAAAGATCTGCTATGTTTACCATCATACAAAACCTCTATCAAGAATTTAAACTGAGAATCAGAGACTGATGGACCACTATTCTCCATGTTTTCATGCATGCTTAGGTGTCATACAACCATCCTAAATGTGTACTTTGAGTTCTGAAAGTACTACACTAAGCCACATTTTTTAAGTTTGGGATTGCTATGTTCTGTAAACCCAGCAACTGGTGATTCGTAAACCACTGCTTATGACTTTTCCAGTTGTATGAACTAGCCGCTTTTGATTTATTCAACAAACCATGGTTAAATAACCTACTGCTTAGCATGCTGCACAAACCTCACATTAATGAGGAACTTTTAAACTTGCAAATTAATAAATATGGAACTCAGCTTCAAATTCACACATTCATAAAATGCTCTAGTCCTGAATAATTATTTGCTAACAATGAAGAAGATATTTAATCTGTAGTCTCGCACACATTTAGGATAGTCTTACTTAGCAGACCAGCATGACCCTATAAATGACCTCCCCCTTCATAGGAAATTACCAACTGATCTTCCCCCTCCCCCTTTTTAAAATGAAATCTAAGACTCAACCTAAATGGCATTACCTAGATGCAACTGCATTAAATGAAATATTACCCATACCAATTTGTGTTTTATATATACATGATAGATAGATAGATAGATAGATAGATAGATAGATAGATAGATAGATAGATAGAGATATAGAGATAGATATATATTACATATAATATATATGTATATATTATTTTCCTGTGTTTTTATTGAAAAAGCTTCTATTAAAACACAAAGTGTTATTTCAGGCATTTGAATTCTGAACTCTTTTATTTAGCTGGAAATGTTGAGAGCAACCTGTCTTTTAACTGTGCAAACTTGAAAGTTCCAACACATTGCACATTGAAAGTGCGCAATAGGCAAACAGCTATACCTGCATAGAGGAATTTCAGGCACACAGACATGTGAACATAAATATAGATTTCCTGAGTTACAAGCATGGCAATCCCACCAAATAAAAATTACAATAATTAAAATTCACGAATTGACACATTCCTTGGTAGGATAAAGTACAGTAAGAGCCATATATAGTTGGCCTACATGGGCTGTTCAGAGGATCCAATTGAACAAAGGAAAACGGACTCGGAAAGATTTTCAGACTCTTTTCCACCTTAACTTCATGCCTTCAGAAACAAACTCCTTCTAGATTAAAGTGGCAGCTTTTGTCAACTGAAACTAGAAACTGGAAGTTTTTCCAACTCTCTAGATCCCAAGGGGTTAGATGATTCGTGGAGAGGGTTGCACTGTAGAGGCAAATCGACCAATAAAGTGTAACTCTGTTGGGCGAGTTTTGAGTTAAAGTCTCCTGTTGTACATTTTTTAAATGCTTGATGCTTCTCCTTTTCGTTTGATGGAGACCAACTGTTTGCTATAAAAAGAACTTGAGTGTCTTGACTCTAAAGAGAAGATGCCTTCAGTATCATATAAGAAGCAACATTTAAGCGTCTCTTGGTTAAAAATAATGGCACATCTATAAGGTTCCTAAGAAAGAAAGACCAAGCCACATGGAAAGAGAGCACCCTTATTTGGACATTCCAATTCTAATGTGGAACAAAAGACTTTCAGCTACCTTTGTTTCCAGGTGGGCTCCATGGAAATTATTCCTAACCCAGGTAAACGGAGCATAGGATCGCACTGAACTGATGCTTTTGCTGTCTTTAAGGAAAAGCGAAAGGGAAAAAAGGGAAGTATTTCAGCAAACTGCCCCCGGTAAGATTTTTATCTTGATCTTTAGCAATTAAACTCTCGGACACCTAAAACACCACAATCAGGGAACACAATCCAAGGACCTCCAGAAACTTAACCACGGAGGGAATGGCGACATGATCCGGGAGAGAGAAAGAGAGAGAGAGAGAGAAGGAAGGCAGAAGGTCCAGGAAACCTCGCAAGGCAATCCCGGTCGCCTTAGAAGCGTTGGTTTACTTCAAAGCAAAACACTGCACTCACACACGCAGACACACACAAACACAAAAGCTCTAGCCACGCTCCCGTCAAAATCCAGGAGCCGCTTACCTGCAAAGACTTGTCCCCGACTTCTTTGCAACAGCTGCAAGAGAATGGCAAACGTAGCAATCCTAGTCATTCTTTGAGGGAGTTCATATGCCCTTCCCGCGGCAGCAGAAGAGCCGGTTCTCCGTGCGTCCGGCAAACATCCCTTGCATTGATAAACCCGGAGAGTTGGGACTGGAGCGGATTCTTCCGAACGCGGCTGAAGCCTCAGCTATCCCTGCTCTGAGGAATAGGACAAGCTGATTGAAGAAGCGAAAAAAAAAGGGGGGGGGAGATTTCCCCCGAGTCCTAACGCTCGTCTTTTCTCCCTCTCCCACTCACTCATACGGAGGGAAGGAGAGAGGGAAGGCGAGCGGAGGGCAATAAACAAGAGAAAGCACCGCACATCAGTCGCCACTCTCTGTCTGCTTCGCTATCGGAAAAAAGCCCCATCCTGCCTTCCTTTTTGTTTTGGCGCTAGGCGACTGGAGGGCGGGGAAATGCGAGTCATTAACAAGACGTTTCTATACCGGACACCCAGCCCGCGTAGAAATGGAGAATTGGAAGGTTCTCAAAGCAAAATCAATGAAAAGACTGTTTTTGTTTTCTGCCCGCGCCCGCCCGCGCGCGCCTGTGCCACTGTGGGTATTCCGCCGCCCGAGGATGGGTATTCGCTCTTCTCCGCTCCAGCAGGAGCCCAGGAAGAGACAACGGGAAAAAAAAAATTGGCAAACCGTTTCTCGTGTGGCACTGCCGGTTACGTGTGATCGGGAGGCAGGGCAGGAGAGAATTTTTTTAAAAGAGGGAGGGAGGGAGGGAAAAAAACAATTTTCACTTTTCCTCAACCGGATTAGGATTGCAGTTAAACTGCCCAACTGAGAGCATTGAACCCCCCACCCCCGGCTAGGAGCCTGAAAATCTCAAACATGCGAGGTTTCCAGGGGGGCCATTATTAGATCAAATATTCTAAAAGCGCCCAGAGGCGTTTCCAGTTGAAAATAGTAATTTCCGTCATTATTCACTTAACTTCGGATCGAACTGGCTGCTTAAATAGCTACGCTCAGCACGCGTGCTTAAGAGACCGAGACATAACACGCTCCCGAGGTTTGAAAGAAAGGGACAGGATGCGCGAGCCAAGCCAAGCTTAGAAAGCGTCCGGATGGTGGTCCCTAAACGGCTCAGCAAACTGGACAGTCCCACTTTATTGGTGACCGTCACAAGGGATTGAAAGAAGGAAATGTAAATTTGTTATTGGTGCGCACACACATCCGCCGCCGCTCACTTCTCCGGGCGCTCGCTGCATCTCGATTGCTGGGAATTGTCCTCAAGTCTTGGGTTTATATATAAATTCCAATGAATGCTATAAACTACCGATCCGGCTGCGGTGGGAGCTGTACATCTAATGGCCTTTGGAGATTGTCAGTCATCCAGGTCATAGTTGTCCAAAGGTGCTTTTTCAAGAGGCAATTGGACTTTCTAGTTTTTCTCTGAAGACATTTCGCTTCTCATCCAAGCGAAGCTTTTTCAGAGAAAAAACTAGAAAGTCCAGTTGCCTCTTGAAAAAAGCACCGTTGGGACTTCGAATGGCCACTTGTAACTTTGGGGTCGCTTTTCTGAGGTTCTCCGAGAAAATATTCGCCTACTCACGAATGAAAAGTGTGTGCCGTTCACGAAGCGCGAATTTAACTATTTTAGCTTGAGGTACCTGGATTGCGCTACCCCCTGCTGCTCTTTCGTATTTCCAGACTCTGCTCCCGAGCCGACAAACCACTTGTCACACGGACCTCAGTTGAGAGAAGCAACGTTATTCGCTACATAGCCAGTAGGGACCACTGTTGCATTAAGAGTAATTCATTACCATACTATCCTCCTTGTGCATTGTGTCTTATTCACTTATTCACTTATTCACTGATATCGGTGAAACGAAGCTTTTTTCACAGTTTAGTTTTAGAGATGCAGCGAGAGAGGATCGACACGGCATGAACAGGGGGAGAAAATATGGGTAACAGAAGAGAAACACATCAGCCATGTGAATGATAATAAATGCTAGAAAGTAATTAATTATTAAAATTAATAATTGCCACTTTAGAAGGGAAGTTAGTGTTTTGCCATTACACAGAAGTAGAAGACACAGAAGTAACCTGCCTTCCATGGAGGACCTGAATACTGCAGAGTCAAAAAGAGCTGTGAAAATATTTACAGACACCTCACATCCTGGACATAAACTGTTTTAACTCCTACCCTCAAAATTAAGCTATAGAGCACTGCACACCAGAACAATTAGACACAAGAACGTTTTTTTTCCTGAACGCCATCACTCTGCTACACAAATAATTCCCTCAACACTGTCAAACTATTTACTAAGTCTGCACTACTATTAATCTTCTCATTGTTCCTATCACCCATCCCTCCTACTTAGGACTGTAAGACTGTAACCTTGTTGCTTGTATCCTTATGATTTATATTGACTGTTTCCTAATATGATTTGATTGCTTATTTGTACCCTTTGACTATCATTAAGTGTTGTACCTTATGATTCTTGACAAATGTGTCTTTTCTTTTATGTACACTGAGAGCGCATGCACCAAGACAAATTGCTTGTGTGTCAAATCACGCTTGGCCAATAAAGAATTCCATTCCATTCTATGAGTCACACACATAGATTAGAAAAAATAAGTTTTGCCAATTAGAACAGAGAGAGATCAGGCTCATTCTTTTTAGGAAAGTCAAATTTGAAAAGTCTAAAACTAGACATGTGCAGATTTAGTTGTTTATCAATTTTTAAAAAAGACTATATGTAGCTCAGGGTTGAACTGGGGAGTTCTTGGTGCTCTCTGAGCTTGGTTGTTTGCTTGCAGATGTTCCATTGCCTAGACATTAGTGCTAGTGAGTGTGGGGTTTGCGTCTTGTTTATATACAGTAGCTTGCCCCATTAGAGTTGGTGGGAGTGTTTTCTCCTTGGTAGAGTCCCTCCAACATTGACAGGGCAGCTATTGCACATAAACAGAGAGAGAATCCTGCTTTCTTCTAGTACTGAAGCTATTACCTAATCAGGTAATGAAACGTCTACCAAGAAACAATCAAGAGAGTGCTAAGGACTAATTGTTTATCCTTGATTATAAAACATTGTTGCATTGGTTACGTGTCATCCACATTCAATGCTAAATCCTTTTGCTTTGTGTGTTAGGTAAAACTTTTGAACTTGGAATTATGATACCTAAGCAAGTGATGAACTTTAGGAAAAAACTTCTGCCAGCAATATCTGTCTGTCTATCCATGTCACAGAAGAACCTCAAGCTGCTGGAGCAGAAGTGATTGGATGATTCAAAACGGAAAGGAACTACATCCATTTTGGGTATTGAATTATTATTTCAAATGACTAAACATCAGGGAGCAAGAAACAAAAAATGCAACAACATCCCACATTTTGTTTTCTTTCACATAAATGCACAGCCATGAAGATAAGGGAATGAAAATTCAGTGGGATCTATTGCTAGATTTACATGCTTAAGTTTCTTAGATTTATCATTGTTAAATTCCAAATGAAAATAGATTCAGGTTGCTCTGAATGAATCTAAGTGTTATATACCCAATGATTTCATCTCAGGGTATTAGCAATAGCTAATAGCTAATTAGACTTACTATATACTTTAGAGCACTGTCTATAAATGGTTTACAATGTCAGTATATTGCCTCCAACAATCTGGGTTCTCATTTTCCAACCTTGGAAGGATAGAAGGATGAGTCAACCTTTAGCCAGTCAGGATAGAACTCCTGGCTGTGGGCAGAGTCATCTTGCAATACTGGGCCACCAAAAGAACTGGCAGTGTTATCACAAAACCATTGGCTGAAATCTTTAAGAAACTCCAGAATAGTCAATCTCAGTAAAAGTAGTTCTAGACATCCTGATTTCATGGTCTACTTAAACAGTGGAAAGGCCACTGAAACTATGCACATTCCATCATTGGAAATTTTCAAGAAAATTTGACAGCCATTTTTCCAGGGTGCTGTGAGAATTCTAGTATTGTTCAGGGACTTGGATTAGAAGAATTATCTTGCAACTCTATGAAAACATGAAGGCAACCCTTATGTTATAATGAGAGCTTCGTTTTGACCCCTGAGTTTCATACTTGCAAGAAGTGATAAACTTGGAACGATGACCCTAAATGCTTTCTTTCTTTCTAATTTTGACATAGTCCTTATTTTGATCTCCACTGCAGCTATGTAATGTCGTGTTGCTTATATCCTTTGGGTTTTCTCTTGCCTGAAATGTGAGTTTCCTGCTTTTTGGCAGTGTTGCTGATCCACTATAATATCAGCAGCCTGTTTTCTTGTGCAAGCTAAAGGTCATACAAAAAATGCACTACAGTAATGGCAGAAGCTGTTTCTCTATTAACTGTGGAATAGAAGTTTCCTGCTCACAGTTCCCATTAATTATAAATAGCCACATTAGGGTATTATGTAATTAAATAATCGTTTTTAAAGACTTGCTCTGCCTTACCTTGAATCTCAGCCTCTGTACTCTTGTCACCTTTATTCCAGCTTAAAATGAAATTGACACTGCTGTTTTAAACACTGCTGTCACAGAACTACTACTTATTATTTCAGTCACAGCTATGCAGAATCGTCATTTTAACATTCAGATTATCAGAGCCAAAAGAGTGGGAGCAGTGCCATTCCAAGAGGTTCAGACACTGGTAGAGTTAATGAATTGAATGATCAGTCCAAGTGGGCAGAGGCAGTCATAGTCTGGGAAAATCATATGCAAATGAGCCAGTCTGAAATGGCAGTTTTGTCCCCTTCATGAAGTTTTTAAAAAGAGGAAGGGGAGAGTTCCATTTTGTTTTTGCTTGTTGTCTGTCCTATGGAGCTCTTCCCCAGAGGCTGAATAGTATCCTGGTAAGAAAAGAAGCCAGAAGTCACATATGTCCGTGATGAAGATCAGGAATTATGCAGCGAAGTGTAGAGTAGTAAAGCTACTTGTGGATTAGAATTTTGATTTTATTTTATGGGCTGTGATTTTAATGTGGAAATTACAGGATAAATTCAGGATAAAGGGACAGTGGGCCAATATTAAATTTTCAGAGGTCATTATTTGTGAGGGGAATGTCTTTTTTCTTTTTGTACTTTTTGTACTTCTAATTGTTTAACCTTATTGGGTGTAATAATTACTTGAATTCATAATGAATTGGCTATACTTCTGCTTGGGAAAGCATTGGGTAGACTTGGGTAGGCTCTCTGTCAGATCAACTAGTGAAAAGGGCAAGATTGCTACTAGCTTCCTCAATAAACCAGGACAGAAGTAGATTTCTCTGGAGAAAAGCAGTGGCAACATTTGTATCTTCCCAGGAGTTGTACGGAAGATGCAGGAGGATGAAGTACTTAAAGACTCTATACCAGGCGTGACAAATTCATTTTCATTGAGGGCTGCATCAGGGTTGTGTTTGACCACAGAGGATGGCCATGGCCAGGGGAGTGGACATGTCCAGTGGGCATCGAGGCTCTGTTTCAGCAGTGACAGCCTCCTGCAGTCCTCTGCCAGCAAAAATGGAACTTGGGGAGGTCGCACACAGCCTACCCAGGCTCTGTTTTCGGCTGCGACGGTCTCCTGCAGCCCTCTATCAGGGAAAAATGGAGCTCTGTTTTCACTGGCAGAAGTACCACGAGCTGGTCTTTCATTTCCAGGGCAGCCCCATGGGCCACATCTAAGCACCCAGCCCACAGGCCTTGATGTATATTCATGAATCATATTAGCCATTTTATTGAGGTAAAAGTTTATCCCAAATAACTATATAAATAATAATGATTATTACTGTTCATCTGCAACAGTTTTCTCAGCTTTTCTCTTCCCTAGCATGTTGTTTCCTGTTCCCCCACAATCATGTTTTTTATTGTTTTTCTATTCAGTGAGCAGAATGATGTCATGACCCCTTGCAGCCAGTGGAGTCTGACTTTTTCTTTTGTCTCAAGTTTGAACTACAGCACTACAGTTTGTTCCAATCAGGCCAGTAGAAACTGATAGTGAGGATGTGTGAAAGCAATCTGTTGCTTTGTTTACTGTAAACAAATGTTTACTGGAAAAGCAAAGCAAAAAGGAAATGCATGCACCTAAAGAAATATTTCTGCTATTAGTTCTCAGCCAGTTCAGTTATAATTTTTAATATATTCTGTCTTTTTCCCACACTTAGGTTGGGCATGAATGTAGGTGCACTGAAGCAGTCACAGGCGGATCATCTATCTAGATTCCTGTGTAGTATAACAGGGCAATATTTCCAAATGAACATTTGTTATGGCGCAGTAAAAGTGAGTGCATTGGATTCCAAATTGGAAACTTCAGCATGCCAGCATGAATTTCAATTCAGAAAGGCTTGGAGAAAGAGAAATAGACTTTACTCTTGAAAATAAGGTGGTAACAATGGAAAAGAAGTGACTGAAACAATAGACAGAAAATAATGCAGGTGGATCACACTGAAAAAAGAAGCTGTGGACACAAAAATTAAGTTACTTTGTGTCTGCTGTTAGGAGTAAGGGCAGAGCAGGTAGGAGAAGTTACTACTGGGCACTTGGGTACATAATAGGCTACATCTTAATCAGACATAGGGGCTGTGTTCACATGATATGCTGAACCACAACTAGCCATATTTACCTTAGCCTTAGGGGTAGGTTCTACTTACCTTTACTACCGGTTTGCAACGGGGCCGTGTGCACGTGCGAGCAAAGCAAGCATGCACAGAAGCATTTTCATGACGTCAGGGTCAGTGGGTGAGACCTCCCGCTGGTTTTACTACCGGTTCTATAGAACCGGTGCGAACTGGGAGCAACCCACCACTGGCCTGGTGTCCTTATGGTTACTGTGTGCTTCAGTGGTTCCATGAAAACCCAGAAAATAAGACTCAGTAAAATATGATTCTGTTAACCATGAGTAATTCTATTGTGCAAATACAGCCAGTATGTTGTATAAATATAGGCAATGAAATAACTGTGGTCCAATTAACCATGGGTAAACTTGTTTGGATAATGCCAATTTCTCACTTGGTGCTCAAGTGATAATCTTGTTTCTGGCATGCTGTCAGAATTCCTGGCCCAGTTCTGATTGTTGGCTAAAGCTGGGGAAACTATTAAAAATATTATCATCAGCTTGTAAGATTTACACAGCTGCTACTATAATCTTTTCCCACCGATTATGGAGTAAAGAAATTACTCCTCTGTTTGGGAGAATATGGACTCCAATGCATCCAGCTTGATGGGCAGACAACATATTTGTATTTGGTTCATTTTATTCATTTTATATAGGCCCACCTGTCAAACCAGTTACTCTGGGCAGCAAACAATTAAAACTTAATTATTTGTAGTGTATGCATCAGCTGCTCCTTCCCCTTATCTATTGCCTTATATTTCTTACTGTAATCTGGTGGCAGTGGCCACAACCATTATTATTACCAAATCTTCCAATTCAAGAACCTGAAAGGGGGAAAAATGGAAATACAAATGGCAAACCGATTAAATACAGCCTTTGGAAGTATGCAACTGATGAAACTATTGAAGTGACTAGGAATTGTTCCATTGTCCTTACTGGACCAATGCATACATTTAATTGGTGCAATTGTGTGCTGCTTATACTTCTAGGAATCCATTCTTCTAGGAGGAGGATCCTCTAGGAGAATCTACTCTGTGATTCTACATGTAATCTATCCAATTGTTATATATTTAAGATCTGGGCAGGAGCAAAATGGGTGCCGCAAAAGTGGATTTCTGCCCTACCTTTCAACCAAAGAAAAAGGGCATGTATGGCAATTAACAATTCAGAATATAGTAAATTGGAAAATAATTAAAACATATATTAAGAAGGTGTTCTGAAACATAAATGCAACCTAAACAGGGTCCTTCCTGCATTGTTACAACAAATGAATCTGTTCAGGTCTATTTATTCAAAAATGTCCGAACAGTATTTAACATAACTTGAGTCTTAGCTCTTCAAGCTTTAGTGGAAAAAAAATCGTAATCCCAAGAAATTCAGACACGAAAGAGATAAAACTGAATCTGATCTGTCAATCAACTAACTTGTCAGTCTAACTAGTGAGAAGAGAGAGTCAGACCCTGGGGAAAAAAATTAAATGTTGACTAACCAGTCAAGAACAAGAACATTTATCTCTCAGGTAAGCTGACTAATTCAGTACCAGAAAAGATTTATCCCAGGAATAGACTTCCACTATTACAGTTGGAATAATAATACAGTTGGAATCTAGACTTTTCACTTTTCCATTTGACTTTTAGGATAGGTTTTATATATTTTTCATTTTTTGCCATGCAAGTTTCATCTGCATAACTCAAATTGTTAATGTTTCTGCCTCTAATTTTTATTGGGCTTTTGGCTTTCATCCAAGTTATGATTCATCAAAACTGCCTCTGTATATAAACTGAATAGACATAGTGATACAGTTTGGCCTAACCATACACTTTTTCTAATCTTAAACCAGGCTGTGTGTCTGTAAATGCCCTCTTAATTGTTATAGAGTGATTTTATTAAATGAGTTAAGTCCTGCCCATTTCTTTCAGGTACATCCACATTTTTTTATGTTGAGCACAAAGGCTTTGATATAGTGAATGAAGCATATACATTTTTTTACATTCATATGTTTGTTCCACAACCAACAAATATTTGCAATGTGGTCTTAAGGGACTTGTTCTCTTTCTTAATCTGTATGTCAGTAAAGTCTTTTTCTCCGTATGATTTTCAGTAAAATTTTGCTACTATGTAATATCACAGATACTGTGCAATGTATGGAGGAATCTTTTGTGTCACTTTCCTTTGAGATTGAGGTGAACACAGATTCTTTATAGACTTTCAGATAGTCATTGGAGTCCCTTCTTTTACACAAAGTTGTAATTGTTACTTTTGATTTGGATTAAATCCAAATCAAAATTGATTTGGAGAGCTTGGGACAAGGGGTGCTCCTCTGTCCTAGTCCTATTGGACCTCTCAGTGGTTTTTGATACCATTGACCATGATATCATGCTGTGTTGACTGGAGGGGCTGGGCATGGGGGGCACCGTGTTGCTCTTCCTTCCTCTCTGATCGGACGCAGTCTGTGTTGGCATGGGGTCAGAGGTCGACCTTGAGATGCCTCATGTGTGGGATGCCACAAGGGTTGGTCCTCTCGCCCCTTCTGTTCAACATTTATGTGAAACTGCTGGGCGAGATCATCCCTGGTTTTAGGGTGAAGTGTCATCTGTACGCTGATGATACTCAGCTGTACATCTCCACCCCAGACCACCCCAATGATGCTCTTGACATGCTGTCCCGATGACTGGAGGCTGTGCAGATCTGGATGGGGGGGGAACAGACTCAGACTCAACCCCTCCAAAACTGAGTGGCTATGGTTCCCCACATCCTGGTATAGCCAGCTGGTACCATTGCTGGCTATTGGGGGTGAAACTCTGGCCCCCTCAGAAAGGGCTCACAATCTGGGTGTCCTCCTGGATGCACAGCTGTCTTTAGATGATCATATGACGGCTGTGGCCAGGGGAGCTTTTTATCAGATCCGCCTGATCTACCAGTTGCGTTCCTTTCTAGACCGGGGCACCCTGCGCACGGTCACTCACACCCTCGTCACATCCCGTCTGGACTACTGTAATGGTCTCTATATGGGGCTCCCCTTGAAGAGCACTTGGAGGTTCCAACTGGTCCAGAGTGCGGCCACATGGGTGATTATGGGTGCGACTCAACGCACCCACATGATACCTCTCCTGCGCGAGCTGCACTGGCTCCCAGAGGTCTTCTGGGTGCGGTTGAAGGTGTTAGTGACCATCTATAAAGTGCTCCATGGCTTAGGTCCTGGCTACCTAGGAGACCGCCTTCTGCCACCGATAGCCTCCCACCGACCAATACGCTCCTATAGAGAGGGACTCCTCAGGGTACTGTCAGTTAAGCAATGTAGACTGGCGACCCCCAGGGGGAGAGCTTCCTCTGTGGGGGCACCCACCCTCTGGAATGATCTGCCTGCCAGGATATGTATGATTCCTGACCTGCATACTTTTTGCCATGCCCTTAAGACCCTTCTATTTAAACAGGCTGGACTGGCATAATGAAATTGGAATGGGGTGTTTTAAAATTGGGGGTTTTAATGTAACGGCCAAAATATTTAATCTATTTTTAAATTGTTTTAAATTTTGTATTTTTACATTGTTTTATGATGGCTGTACATCGCCTGAGTCCTTTGGGAGAAGGATGGTATAGAAATCTAATAAATCAAACCTAAACCTAAACCTAATCAGTTCTGATGATGTGCCATGGGTTCCAGGAATTTTCTTTTCGGCAGCTATTTTTATACCCGGATTACCTTATCTTCTAATACACCTAGCTCTGCTTCAGATTTCTGTTTGTTTCATGGTTGAAGTATATTAGTAGTTGCATTGAATTCCTTAGTGTATTTTTTCCATCTATTTTTGATTTTCTCCTTATCACACAGTACTTTTCTGTCTTTAGCCCTTATTGTTCCTTTGCCTGCAGTGAATGATGTCTGAATTTTCTTTATTAGAACAAAATATCTCAAATGTATCCTTTTCAGTTCCCTCCTCCATTTCTTTGCAATGCTCATTTTAGTCATATTCCCTGCTAAGCCACCTGACTTATCTGTGTTACTGATAGCTTAAACCTTCGTTCTCGGTTCAGCAATTTGAGTGTTTTCTTTTGAAAAATATTTTCATTCCTTGTTTCCTTCCTGAAACACATTTCTGGATGAATGAAGGCAAATTTGCAGGATAACCTCCTACCGGCCTACCACTGCCCGGTGCGCTCACATAGGGCTGCCCTCCTTCGGGTCCCCTCGGCCAGACAGGGTCGGCTGGCAGTCCCCAGGATGAGGGCATTCTCTGTGGTCGCGCCGCCCCTCTGAAATGGGTTGCCCACCAGACTCCGGATGGCCCCCGACCTCCACAACTTCCACGCCGACCTAAAAACATGGCTCTTTCAGCAACTTCCCTGATCTGCCGTGGATTTTAACTTGGGGATTTGGGGATTTTAAATTGGTTTTAATATTATTTAATTTTATCTGTTGTCGGGTTCTTTTATTGTTGTGAGCCACTCCGAGTCCTATGGGAGAAGGGCGGCATATAAATCTGACAAATAAATAAAATAAAATAAAATAAAATAAAATAAAATAAAATAAAATAAAATAAAATAAAATAAAATAAAATAATAAAATAAAATAAAATAAAATAAAATAAAATAATAAAATAAAATAATAATAATAATAATAATAATAATAATAATAATAATAATAATAATAATAATAATAATAATATATGCGTCTCAGGTTAATGTTGCAGGATCCAATCTGGGTCTGTCACCAGGACCAGAGGTTCGGGATTTCTGATAATTCTGAGCTTTTGTGTTGAAGCCCATCCTCAGAGAACATCTTTCTACCAGAATAGCTTCAGCACGAGTTTGAAAGCTCTCAGAAAGTCCCTGGGAATCTGTAGTCCCAGGGACCAATCCAGATTTGATCTTGTAACCTTTTTGGGTGCTCTCTGACACAAAAAAATGCCTTTCAATTCTTGTCATTTTGTGGGGGTGGGGTGGGGGTTGTTATACAGTTTCTCATAGTTCATCCTTCGTATATTCCATGTGCAAATCTTGTTATTTTTCTATCAGCATAAATGGGAGGGGGGGAGTTGTCATAAGTTTCATCAACATTCAGGTTGCCCAATGGTTTTCCCTTTTCCATCTCTTTTTCCTAGACTATTCATACGTTTTCCCCAGCAGCATTCTTAGAAACTTCTGGACTAAGACATCTCACTTTTCAGGACCATTTTGGAACTGTTCTTTAAGAAGTTTTCATAAACGTTTAGTGATAGTACTGGAGTAGGTCACCAACTTTTCTCCAGCCCTCCCAATCTATCTTCTATGATGAGTATATAGATATGTACACCAGGTAAAAAATTTCACACATAATAAAGCCAAACTATTTTTTAAAAAAAATTCAGGAAGAAGATAAGTGGCTCATACTATGTGGATTTTCTATAAAGGTACTAATTTTCCTTTTACCCATCATTTGAAAAAAAAAACCAAAACCACCAATTGCATATTGCAGCTGGTTAATGTATTTTCTCCTTAATATTCTTAGTAATGTGAAAGCAAGGACTGCTTCTTCAATAAATGAATAGGCAGGAGAAAACTTCCTCTGTAGTGGGGATGAAAGTTTTATTTTAAAGGATTTTAATAAAAAACATCTGTGATTGTCTAACAACAACTGTCTTGTGGCTGGTAATAACAACTGCATCTGTATACACCTTCTGTGTTCCATCTACCTAGGAGTTTACAGCCATAAACCTGCTGTCAAGTGTATGATATCTCCTTATTACATTATCCCACTATTAGCATCAAGAGTGCTCATAGTGTTCATTTCTTTCCCCTGCACTGTCTTCCACAGCTTTGGGGAATTCCCTAAAGCAGGATTTCTCAATCTTAGCAAGATGTGTGGACTTTAAAGTCCCAAAATTCTCTTGTCCACACATCTTAAAGTTGCCAAGCCTGAGAAACACTGCTCTAGAGAATAAATATGTGCTTGAGAGAGAGAGAAGAGAGAGGATATCATTGGGGAAATTGGAAATCCATTTATATTGTGTTGAATGTACCCTGTGATGATTATATTTTGACATGTGGGAAGATGAAGAGTGTTTCTTCATTAGTTATTTATGATCTCAAAGAAACCTAACACCTCCTGTTTACCTTCCTTCCTCCATATCCCTGAGACTGGTCTTATCTTGTCTCAAGCCATGATTTGCACATTTTATCCTATTTTCTATGTGATCAAATCTCATCCAGTTGCAAAACAAAGGAAAAGCTAAGAGAGTTAAGTCAGTTCGTCATTATAACTGCAATTCTTTCTATTACTATAGAATATAGTTCTATTAAGATTTGTTATTGTAGAAGAGTTACAAAGACCACAATTGTTTATTAGCAATCTGCACATTCCTTCAACTGCAGATTTGTTAGGATGTTTCTGTTTATATTTTTACAGCTTCCTTTCATTGCTATGCAATGTGCTGCTATGTACATTTGGAGTATTTTATTATATTACTAGCTGATAACCCGACATTGCCCGGGTATTTATTTACCCCAATCCTTCATTAGACAGGAAGAGCAACTTCACCCTGAGCCCTGATTTTGGCAAGAATTTTATTAGTTAAAAATGTTTTCCCTATGCCCCCAGAAGCGCGAAGTAAAATAATACCACCTTGTTGTTTTGCTAGCTGATCTGTGATCATTTGGTATGCTTTTTTCTGATCTTGATTTAGAAGTGGCTTCTTATCCATGATATATGCACTAAGATGTTTGACGTTGTAGTTCTTTTCTCGTATGTAATCTGTCTGAAGTACGTTTTGTCGGTCTCATAGTGGTGCAGGCAGGCCGAGTTACAGTAATGTTTTATTGATCATGGCATACATTTGTCCTCAATAATAATCAAAAGCTTTGTTGAAAATGTTTGGACTAAACATAATTTCTAATGTTGGATTTTCCCCCTTACCAGACAGAGCCCCTTTGTGGAGTACTGGGAAGCCATTACCATAGCAACTCAACTGTGCTGTACAGTAGAAGCCATTTTAAACCAGTACAGTAGCAGCCATTTTAAGGCACAACAAGCTGTATCTTAACAGAACACATACCCCGAGGGGTGTTAGGGGTGTCTTATCCCCACAGTATTTGTTTCCAGAGAGTAAGTCATCTGTACAGTTTCAAGTAGGGCTGTGGAGTCGGGAAAATCGGGACATTTAAACTTGCTTTTTTTAAAATTCCAATCTAAATTTAGTAGGAGTCGGAGTCGGTGCATTGTTTGCCAACTCCGACTCTGAATCCAGGTACCCAAAATTTCCTCCGACTCCAGCTCCTCGACTCCGACTCCGGCTCCGACTCCACAGCCCTGGTTTCAAGTTTGGTTGAAACTGTTTGAAGCATTCCAGAGTTATGCTGGAACATACACACACACACACACACAATAGATAGATAATAGATAGTAGATATTTTTAAAAGTCATGCATCCCCAATTTTCTGGATCCCATTAACAGGAAAGGCTAAGTCACATTACTTGCACCAAATTGCTATTCTTTTGATGACCAGCACAGAAGAAATCAGATGCAGTTTGAAAAGCTCAACCGTTGATGATAGTAATTAAGGAGAATTATGTCCTTCAAATAATACAATTTTAAATGAATCCTGTCTTCTCTATAGTTCTTTTGGGCAATTAAAAATTAGCACACACACACAAATCCCTCAATATGAAATCCAATCCCCATGTTGCCTAGAACAGAAATTCCACCCACTTTTATATTGTATCAAGTTACTGTAATATTCCCTTACCTGATACTAGATTTGTTCAGTGTCAATGCCCAGACTCCCTAACTAGTATTATCAGTAGTCATGGATAAGTAGCTCAGAAATATGTGGTAGCCTAAATAGCATCCAGTTGCCAATAAAGTAGCAAAATGACCATTTGTTTTTTTCCCACCACTCTTCCACATGATGGTATGTCTCCTTTCAGTCTTTTCTTTTTGATTTGTCAGCAAATTTGTCAGCAAAAATATAGCTACCAGCTGCTTTTTAAAAATCGAGCTGCAATATAAAATTGCTAATAGATGCTGACATTTTGGCTCTGGTCTTCTACATAAGATTTTCCTTGCCCAGGAAGAAATTAAGACCCTATGCATGCATAATTCAAGAATGGCAATTTTAGGTCCATCTTTATAACAACAAAGGGGGGAATGGATTAAATTGCTTTGTATTAAAGTCAGAACATTCAGAGCTAAGTTAATCTTTTTGGACATAGTTGAAGAACAAAAGTTAACAGAATGGGATGGTTAAGAAGACATAGATTGTCAGTGAACTGTACTTTAAGATATCTAAGGGATGATGCTTTATTATAATACCTTTGCTGATTGATGGAACCTGTTGAGCCTCATTTTGTGGAAATTTATGAGCTTAAACAGAACAAAAAAAATATCAAGATTTTAAGAATATAAAATACCATTCACGTGAACCTTATTGGTATGCCAAATCAGTTAGTAGTCTGTTTAATAATAATAAAAAAAAATAGATTAGTAATTACCATTCACTCAAAATCTTCATACTCTATTAGTATTTGAGTCAGGAACTGATTATTTAACTGTGATGAAACTTCATGTTAGGAGGATTTAATCTATTTTTATTTTGTTGGTTTGAACTGCAATTACTTGGGAACATATGGATCAGTAAAAATTCTGCTGGTTTTACTGTCAGCATTAGTGACTGATATTCTAACCTATCAGGATTTTTAATGAACTTTTAAAAACTCCACATCTGTCGTGTACAGCTTTCCATGCCACGGGAGGTTTTTGTGCACAACTTTCCCGTAAGTGGTATTTGAAATATAATCTCTCTTGCTATCTCTTTATTTTACAAACTTCCCTTGCTTCACCTCCTTTTATGTGTTTTTTCTGATACATATTTTTCTTACATAAATTCACAAGTGCAACTTAATTAAGGCACAAAAAACCAGGCTCAAATTATCCTACTTTGGACTCATTAGACAAAGATCCAGCTTTCTGGAGAAGCTTTAAGGTTAGGAAAGGTGGAAGGAAAGCAGGGGTGGGCTTCAAAAAGTTTAGCAAGGGGTTCTTTGCTTGCTTGCTGGGTGGGCATGGCCTAGTCGGTCTCCTGCACTGTTATGTCCTTATAAGGGCATCCGCCTGGGATTGGCTAAAGATCCTTTTCGGCGGGAGTTTTGAATCCCTGTCAGTGGGCGGTGCGTCTGCCGGAGTGTATATAAGGAGAGCTCCGGCAGCGCACAGGCTGTTCAGTTCTTGTTATTAAAACTTGTTACTTGAACCCTGCTGGTCACTTCTTCTTTCCTGCGCCGATCTAACACTGGCGACGAAGGTCTAGAGAAGAACCTCCGCGTGGCACGATCGCCATAACGAGCTGAAGTCACTCGACGCGGTCTGAGAAATGGCAACGCCGCAAGCGCCGTTCGCCTCGCTGGCTCCCTTCAACCCCAGCCGGGTGAAGTGGAGTTCATATATGATACGTTTCCGCCAATTCCTCCGGGGAAACGGTTACAACAACCTAGACGACGAGAGGAAGAGGGCTCTTTTCCTCGCTAACTGCGGCTCCGACGTTCTGGAACTCGCCGTCAACCTCGTCGCACCCAGGGACATTGAAGTCATGTCCTGGGTGGATCTGCAGACTGCCCTGCAAGACCACTATGCACCAACGGGCACCCCCATATCGAACCGCTTTACCTTCCGCCAACGTAATCAGAAGGAAGGCGAATCGCTTAAAGACTTTGTGGCGGCATTGCGTCAAATCGCTGCAAACTGCGAATTTGAGAACGTTGACAATGCCTTACGCGACGGGATCGTCTTCGGGATGAGAGATGCCAACCTCCAAAAGAAGTTCCTGAGCAGGAAAAGACTGTCCCTGAAGGACGTTCTTGAGGAGGCTACGGCTGCTGAAACATCCGAGACCGCCGCTGCTGCCATGCTCCAGTCCCGAGGGATCCATAAGATCCGCAAACCGTCATCGGAATCATCCGACGACTCGACCACTCCAACAGATTCAGAGGGAGAATCGACCGTTTTGAAAGTTTCCCGCCCACCCAGGCGGGAAATTCAAAACGATGGCCGCCGCGCCGCTCAGTGCGGCAGTTGCAAGGGACACCATCCCCGCCAATCCTGTCGCTGGCGGGATGCCACCTGCAGACGCTGCCTTAAGAGGGGGCACATCGCAGAGGCATGCAGAGCCTCTGATCCTGTTCCTGAGTCGATCAAGCCCCAGAATCCAGAAAATCGTCGCGACTCCCAGAGGTCGTCCAAACGGTCCTCAATCCAGCAAAAGCGCGACGACCGCAACAGTTCTCATGGCAGCGCTGTGAACCAGACAACGATCGCCCTCACCAGCACCAACAGTGCCACAAAATTCCATGTGACACTGTTGGCTGAAGGCTTGCCGTGCACGATGGAAGTCGACTCAGGCTCCGTCTATTCGATCATCGACTGGCACCAGGTCAAGAGACTGAAGCCGAATCTCTCCAAGCGCCAACTTGAACCTCTGCACTCCAAGCTGGTGGATTTCGGCGGCAACCCCATCGGCGTCATCGGGCGGACCAACCTCCGGATCGCCTTCAAGCAGTTCCAGGGCCAGCTTCCCATAACCGTCGTGGAGCATAGCCGCCCGACCCTGCTGGGCGTGGAGTGGTTCCAGCCACTGGGGCTTTCTATTGGAGGCATCCACCAGATTAGCTCAGGCGAACTCGACTCACTCATCGGAGAGTTCCAAGAAGTCTTCGATGGTAAGTTAGGGACCTTTTCAGGGAAACCCATCTCCTTTAATCTGGACAAGGGGGTAACCCCAATTCGGCTCAAGCCCCGCCGGGTTCCATTTGCCTTGCGGGCTAAAGTAGACGCTCAGCTAGATAAGCTGATTGCCCAAGGTATCCTGGAACCCATCGATCATGCTTCATGGGAAACTCCCATTGTGACCCCCATGAAGCAGGATGGATCTGTGCGCATCTGCGCCGACTACAAAGTGACCATCAATAAGGCGTTGCCGCAGAGCGCATACCCCGTGCCAGTAGTGCAACATTTGCTGCACTCACTCGGCAAGGGCAAAATTTTTGCAAAACTGGACCTGGCCCAGGCTTACCAGCAACTGCCAGTAGATCAGGAAACGGCGGAGGCACAGACTATTGTCACCCATAGAGGCGCGTTTAAGTGCAACCGTCTCCAGTTTGGAGTCAGTGCAGCCCCTGGCATTTTCCAATCCATGATGGAACGCCTTCTCCAAGGCGTTCCAGGGGTGGTGCCTTATTTCGATGATGTACTGATCTCTGGGGACTCAAAGGCTCAACTCCTGGACCGGCTGAGGCTAGTTCTCCAGCGTTTCAGGGAGAAGGGCTTGAGAGTCCGGAGGGACAAGTGCATCATTGGGGTACAGGAAGTCGAGTTCCTGGGCTATCTGATAGATAGTTCTGGCATCCACCCCACCAAATCAAAAGTTAAAGCTATCCATGAAGCTCCCAGCCCCAAAAACAAAGCGGAGCTTCAGGCTTTCCTTGGATTGCTTAACTTCTACGCTATTTTCCTCCAGCAGAAAGCCACTGTTGCTGAGCCGCTCCATCGCTTGCTGGCGAAGGCGGTTTCCTGGAGGTGGGGACGTGAGGAAGAGTCTGCATTCAGAGCCGTTAAGCAACTTCTGACCTCAGACAGTGTGCTCATTCAATACAATGAGACACTGCCCCTCAGACTGACCTGTGACGCTTCCCCGTACGGAGTTGGCGCTGTGCTCAGCCATGAACTGCCTACCGGTCGTGAAGCCCCCATCGCATTTTTCTCTAAGACTATGTCTAGTGCTGAGCGCAACTACAGCCAACTGGACAAAGAAGCGTTGGCTATTGTTGCAGGGGTGAAGCGCTTCCACGAATACCTGTATGGACGGCAATTCACCATTGTCACCGATCACAAGCCTCTCCTCGGCCTACTAGCAGGGGACAAGCAGACCCCAGCCTTCATGTCCCCCCGGATGACGCGCTGGTCCATTTTCCTCGCCGGCTACTCTTACAGCCTCGTCCACCAGCCTGGTAAAGCCATCGCAAACGCCGACGCGTTGAGCAGGTGCCCATCCGCCGAATCCGTGGAAGACCCGGCCCCCACGCTCGAGCTGCTGCATATTGACAACGACAGCAACTGTCCGGTGACATCTGCCGACGTAGCGACGCACACGCGAGCTGACCCCATCCTCCGGCAAGTCCACTCCTGGGTCCTGAGAGGCTGGCCGACTCGAATTGACAGCGACGACTTCATCCCGTTCAGCCGCAAGCAAGGGGAGCTGTCCACCATGCGCGGCTGTTTACTATGGGGAGATAGGGTGCTGATTCCCAGCACTCTTCAACGAAGGACTCTTACGGCGCTGCACAAAGGACACCCGGGCATAGTCCGGATGAAAGCCCTGGCACGGAGCTACGTCTGGTGGCCGACACTGGACAAAGACATTGAACATTGGGTCGCCAGGTGTAGCCCGTGCCAAGAAGTCAGAGCCGCCCCGCCTCAATCTGACCCGATGCCCTGGGAGACTCCGAGCTCCCCCTGGTCGCGCATTCACATAGACTTTGCTGGCCCCATTCATGGGCACCACCTCCTCATCGTGGTCGATGCCTACTCCAAGTGGTTGGAAGTCGTCCCCATGGCATCCACCACAACGGAAGCTACCATCCGTGCCCTCCGGCGCCTCTTCGCGACCCATGGACTCCCAGACGTTCTGGTCTCAGACAACGGGCCCCAACTTACGTCCGTGCCCATGGAAGCTTTCCTGGCTGGCTTGGGCATTCGCCATGCCCTCTCTGCCCCTTACAGACCGGCCGGAAATGGGCAGGCTGAACGGATGGTGCGACTCACGAAGGAGTCGCTCGCCAAGATGGGCCCGGGGGACTGGCAGGAGCGCATTGACACTTTTTTGCTTACCCAGCATATCACGCCTCACTCTGCCACCCGAAAATGCCCCGCCAAACTTTTAATGGGCAGGAGACTCCGGTCACCCCTGGACAGACTGCACCCGCAATACTCCTCTGAGGTGCCCGCATCAGCCAGTCGCCAACTTCGCCAGTTTTCCGTCGGTGATGCCGTATTCGCTCTTAATTTCCACGGCTCGCCTAAATGGCTTAAAGCTACAGTACACAGCACAACCGGTCCCAAATCCTACCGCGTTGAGCTGGACGATGGACAGATCGTGAGACGTCATCTCGACCAGCTCCGCAAAAGGTGGAGGGAAGTGAGCGAAAACCACCCCGACGAGGTAGGCCTAAACCACCCCGGCGCAGTAGGCCTAAACCACCCCGTCGAGGTAGGCCTAAACCACCCCGCCGCAGTAGGCCTAAACCACCCCGGCGCAGTAGGCCTAAACCACCCCGACGAGGTAGGCCTAAACCACCCCGCCGCAGTAGGCCTAAACCACCCCGACGAGGCAGGCCAAAACCACCCTGGCGAAGTAGGCCTAAACCACCCAGACGAGGTACACCGGCGACCCGAGGGAAGAACAAACACCCCGGCACCTAACCTAATACCAGATCCGGCAAGGCAAGTAGACCGGGGACAACCCAGCAGGGGAAGCCAACGTCAACCCTGCGAAGTGGGCGACCGGCAGCCCAGAGGTGGGGACCTCCAGCCAACATTCCAGGAGGCCCTACAACAACCCGCCAACCGCGCAGAAAACCAACCCTGCAAGGAAGGCCTCCACCACCCCGGCAGGGTAGGCCAACACCAACCCGACCAGGTCGAGCAGCCCAGCGGCCAGAGGGAACATTCGGCACCACCACCAGACCAACCGCGCAGAGGGCCGACACCACCCCTGCAAGGTAGGCCTACACCACCCCGACAGAGCCGACCAGTCACCAATTCCGTCCGCCTGCCGCCCCGGGAGTAAGCCGGACTCGACCGGAGAACCCGGGGGCTTAACCCAACCACCACCGCCGGACTCGCACCCTGACCCAGACCGGCGCGACCCCAGCCCAGAGGGAACCCGAGGGAGACCCAGGGACCTACCGTGGCTCAGGAGTTCCGGACCGGTCAAGAGCAGGGATCCACACCGGCGGCTCCACGATCCGTGCAGGAACGAGGCAGACCAGCATCGCCCGCAGGCGGAGGTCCGTGACCCGGCCGGAGGTTCGGACACTGTGCCCGCGTCCTCGACGGCCAGATCCAGCCCGGCACCGGGGAAGAAGCCCCGAGCAGAGCAGACACCCTCCGTCCGGGAGAGTGTCCATCTTGACTGTGAACTGCGCAGGTCTACGCGGGCACGTAGACGTCCTGTTTATCTTAGTGACTATTTCCCTGATCGACTGACTAAGAACTAGGGGGGAGGAGTGTTATGTCCTTATAAGGGCATCCGCCTGGGATTGGCTAAAGATCCTTTTCGGCGGGAGTTTTGAATCCCTGTCAGTGGGCGGTGCGTCTGCCGGAGTGTATATAAGGAGAGCTCCGGCAGCGCACAGGCTGTTCAGTTCTTGTTATTAAAACTTGTTACTTGAACCCTGCTGGTCACTTCTTCTTTCCTGCGCCGATCTAACATGCACCATGGTGGGGGAGGGGCATTTTTGCTCTCCCGGGACTGTGGACGCTTTCTTTGAGCCTCCGGGAGGGCAAAAACGGCCTCCCCAGGCTTGGGAGGCCCTCTGGAGGCCAGAAACAGGCCCATTTCTGGCCTTCCCAAACTTCTGATAGGCCCATTTTTCACTCTTCCCAAGCTTCCATGTGCACCTGCACTTACCTCCATCCAAAACGGGCCGTGTGGGTACTTCTGGGAGGGGCAGGGTGGGCCGGGTGTGATGGGGCCAGTCAGGAGTGGGATTTGGGGGGGTTCTCTGAACTGCACAGAATCTTAGTTAGAGGTTCTCCCAAACCCCTGCAAACCCCCAGCAGCCCAGCCTGAAGGAAAGAGAAGAAGAGGAGGATCAGCAGTCAGATGATGAACTCAGATACAGTTGCAATGAATGCACCCTTGGAAGACTTTAAAAAAACCAATTAGCAATAGATCATCATAGAGAAAATATATGTAATTGATGAGAGTCCACATGATTTGATGTCAGGTATTTTTTTTTTATTACAAAAGGGCAATTGTGCTACCCCATTCATTCACAAACAAACTTAACCGTGGTTTAGTGGGTTTATTAATATTCCGCAGCAATTCCCCTCACCAAAAAACCCCCCAAAACTGTCCCAATGAAGTCCAGCCATGAGCAGACCAATGTTAGTCCACAGAGCAATGGCCAGAGTTCCCAAAGCACTTGAAAGTTTCTCAAACAAAATAAATCCACCAGGCAAACTTAAAGCCACACACAAGAGAGCTCATGGGTTAAGAAAAGTCCAGAGTTTCCAAGGCATGATTCAAGAAGACACGGTGTCAATCCAAAGCAAGGCAGGAATCACAATAACCAGAAAACACACAGCTAGGAAATAAAGATGTTGTTCCCAGCAATGCCTCCTGCTGTCTGCTGTTGCTAAATAGCC
Source organism: Masticophis lateralis (assembly GCA_030761175.1). NCBI lineage: Eukaryota > Metazoa > Chordata > Lepidosauria > Squamata > Colubridae > Masticophis > Masticophis lateralis. The sequence continues at coordinate 185,270,340 of JAUDYJ010000003.1, forward strand.
AGCTTCCAGTGCAGCCCATCAAGAAGGGCAATCCTCTCAAGTAGTCTGGCTGACCTCCTCTGCTCCTGCCTTTTCTCTGCCCCATGTGTTCTTGGCTCAGCTGAAGAAGGCAGGTACTCCTCTTCCTCACTGACAGTCTGTAACTGCATGCTTTTCCCAGCAGGACCCTCAGCCAAATCACTTCCAGATGGCTGCTCAGAGCCATCAATTAACTCAGCTCCTGACATGCCAAGAACTGGTTCATCCTCTTCCAAGCTGACATCTAAAGAGGTATCCGTGGATTCATCTAGGGGAATCCAGAGGTGATAGTGGAAATTCTGAGTAGTTTGGAGAACCGGTAAATATAACCTCTGTCTGGCTCCACCCCCATCTATTCTCTGCCTCCTGAGTCCCAGCTGATCAGGAGAAAATGGGGATTTTGCAGTAACCTTTCCCTGCCATTCCCACCATTCCACGCCCACCAAGCCACGCCCACAGAACTGTTAGTAAAAAATTTTTGAATCCCACCACTGGGGGAGTCATCACAGCAATTTAAAATACACTTCTGGAATGCATGGTTGTTGTTTTTAAAAAGTAACTGTATCTTTTTTTTAAAAAAATTAAAAATACAAATTGACAAAGAATTTTTCAGGTTCATGTATTTTTCACTGAAGCTTAGCAGCTTAGCTTTAAATATTAAGTATACTTAGCTGTGTTTCCAATATATTTTTATAAAAACCCATGACCTATGTTGATATTATTGTTATCCCCATTGTTATTGTTTTAATTCTTATATGCAAATACATTGATCATGACAGATGAAGACAGAGGACAGCCAGTTTGGTGCAGTAATTAAGGCACCAGGACAGAAGTCCTGCCTTGAGTTATTTGTAAAAATAATAAAGGTGGGATATAAATAAATAAATAAATAAATAAATAAATAAATAAATAAATAAAATCTAGGAATATCATAGATGAATCTGAACTTAAGCTTCTATACTGGACAATACCTTAGACCAGTTTGGTAGACTCAATATTACTATTATTTTCTTGTAATATTTAATTGACATTCAACTGTCAATACTTTGAACTACAAGAGCTTTAATTCACTATTGATCCTGGTAATTAGATAGGATGTTACATGTTGTATTCAATTAGATTTTCCCTGATTATGTCAGTTAATATATTTTTATATCAATAGAGAACACGAAACTATAGAATAAAAAATAAACCATTGAAAACAAGGGCATTGCCCTTGATAAATTCTTTTGTGCATTAGGTATAAATAACCATATATTCTTAATTTTTTTTCTTTCTTTCCAGTGTTTGAATATCACTATAATTACACAACACTCGGCAGTCCAAAAATCTAATAATTAAAAATTATAAACATAATAGCTCTTATAAAACATGAGCAAAATTTAAAACCATTCATTACTTTTTGGCAGATACTCACCAAAAATTGTTCTCTTTTCTTACTTGTCCCTAAAAATCAAAAGAACTTTACTGCAAAGTCAGTTCTTGAGAAAAATATTGAATCTAAAATTCCATTTGGCTATAATGCAGGGGTGAAATCCAGCAGGTTCTAACAGGTTCTGGAGAACCAGTAGCAGAAGTTTTGAGTAGTTCAGAGAACCAGCAAATACCACCTCTGGCTGGCTCCAGAATGGGGTGGGAATGGAGATCTTGCAGTATCCTTCGTCTGGAGTGGGGTGGGAATGGAGATTTTGCAATATCCTTTCCTTGCCATGCCCACCAAGCCACACCCACAGAATTGGTAGGGAAAAAAATTGGATTTCATCCCTGCTATAACCACTGTTTTATAAACCACATGTATGGAGTTGATATATTTATCTTCCTATTACAATATCATAAAGTGCTTTTAATTGCATAAATCTGGATGATGCTGGATTTGAACTTGTTCAATAATTTTGGAGACTTTGGGGTTTGGCAGTCCAGAGTCAGTTGTCTGTGAGATACATACAAGTACTAAATAAAATGTAGTACAGAACAATATGTCAACAATATCATAAAACACTACAACATTTTCCTTTAACAAAGACTTCTAAAGTATTTTGTATTTTAAATATGGAGAATTTCAGGTCTCTTAAAAAAAAACTGGAGAATTTGCATGATTGTCACCAATATATGATTATTATTTTTTTTAATCTATTTCAGTGAAATACTCATTTCTAGCATTCAGTAATGCTTCAGAGGGAATCAGCAAGATAGTTCTATAATATTAATATGCAATGCTCTAAGTGAAGAGGAAATAGTTTTTTTCTTGATCCCCTGAAGCAATCAGTTTATGCCCTGAAGCATGAGTTTTGATTACCCTTATTATCTCAGTGAGTGTAGCTATAATGGTTACTAGCATGATAAGAAATATCCATCATTGTTAAGGCTCATCTTGCTGTGGAGACTTCATGAAAGGCAGGGAGAAAACATAATTGCAAAAGATTTATTTTTTCATACCAACCAGGTTGGCCTCAAATGGCTTTGCTTGTTTCAGTTGTTGGCCTGTTCCATTATGTGACAGCTTTGGCAGTTAAAACCTCACTGCTTAGTCATTGTAAAACGCTTGATTCACTTTTGATCAGCCTTTCTCTTCTGTTTCTCATTGTTTCTTTCTCCCCAGGCTCCCTGAATTCTCTCTCTTTCCTTTTTAAATAATTTTTACTAAGAATTATAAATGAGAGAATAAAAGCCAATGCAAACTACAAAAATGCAAACAGAAAGCTATAAAGGAAAAAAGTGTAAAAGAGAAAAAAGAGAAAAAGGAAAGGGGGGATTTTCCCTTTCATCCCATCATGTAAAGAAAATTTTAAAAGTTTATCACCATAAAACTTAATCACTCTTCTCCCCATAGCTTACCTCTTAAATAAAAACAATAAACACTCTAATGTCCAGGATTCAATGAGTTCTAAAAGAGATCAAGCAGGGTGTTCACCATGTCTAAATTCTGAATGTACCATTCTTTGAAGGCCTTCCAAAAGGTTTAAGCAGTTCCTCACAACATGGCTAATGCTACCACCTCCTAATATTGTTTTTTCTACTGGAATGCTATGGGTCACATTCATTGCCACATTCACCTGGGAACTAGCTGCTGTTTTTAAAATCCTCTTTTGAGACCCTTCTTTTTTCTTTTTCATTCTGATTCTTTTCCATATGTTGCATAACTCTGACAGAAACAATTTTTTTACAGACAGAAACAAACTTTCTTACCTCTGTGGACACCTTAAGCGAAACTTACACACCCAGTATTTAATATATTCTCATTCACAGAAATACCCAAAACAAAATTTCTGGGAGTATGAATACTCATGGGCTGGAATAGATCAGCCAATGGGGACTGAATGGAGACATGGTAACAAGGTCAGCCAATGAATAGGCATAGCAACTAAGTCAGCCAATGGGAGCTGAGACAGACTGGAGCCAGGATGCGTCTTAGTCTGCAGCTTCTGAGTCTGTGCAAAAAAACCAAAACTGAAACCAGTCTGGGCTTGCATATCTGTTGTACTGCTGCCTGTGTGTTTTCTTTGTAACTACTATTACGTGGAAGAAGAATCTATATTGATATTGTACATTTATCTTCAAGTGTTACATGTATATAAAGAAGTTAATGAATCCTGCTGAATCAGTTTACCTGTGTGTGCTTTCTGGATTTAATTTCTGCAACAAACTCTGACAAAATTAGATAGCCTCAATAATATGATAATTACATAGCAACACCAATAATATTAAAGTGACTCCTACTGTATTCATGCACAGCCCTTCAAAGAAGCCAGGATAGGTTCTGAACCAACCACAAAAACCTGGCTGCTTTAGCAATCTGAAAAGAGATGCCTTATATACATTACTGCATATTCCTAACTTTTTTTTAAAGGATCTGCATAGTCCTAATATACAGTACTTACATTCTTGAGGCCCCATGATTCCAGAGTCCCACTTCAATATTCAATTAGTTTGTCTGAAAATTTATTTATTAAATTTATTGGCTGCTCATCTTACCACAGATGATGAGATGATTATCGGTAAAATATAGTAAAAGATGCTAGAAGGTAGCAACATTACCATCTTTTATTTTCAGGATAGTAATGCATATAAGTGTCTGGAGAAGGTAGTAAGGAGGAAGGCAACCACTAAAATAACAGACACAGGTTAGGGGATAGGATATTGGTCTTCTTTTTCATCTCTGGAGTTGTTGGGTTTTTTTACCTACAATTGCATATTAATTAAGTCCTATCAAGTTTACAAATTTTCACACTTGCAAAGGGAGAGATGTAAAGAAAGATGCTTGGCAAAGGCAATGATTATGCAAGACTGTTCGAAATCAGAAATGCTCTGAAATTTATATGAACAGGGTTTTGCAACTTTCTGAGAAGTTTTGCTCCTTGACTTCTGCTGCCCCAAGTGTTAAAAGACAACCCAGTAATGCCATTAGGCTATACTGGAAACTATAATAATGTTTAAAGTTATTTTTTTAAAAAAGGTTTTTTTTTCTTTGATTTGTTAACAAAATATTTTAAACTTAATTTCACATTCTCCTTGTTATATGTATCAGTAAATTATTAAGTAGACTAGTCTGGTTTGGTTTTAAAAATTGCTGTCTCATGAAACTTATTGATACTGAATTGTCTCCAGGTTTCAAAGACTCATCATTAAATCCTATTTACTACATTGAGCAAAATACTTGAATAGTTAGCAGCAGGAATATATATGATAATTTCTGAATTCCTTTTTCTCAATGCTTATTGTTATTTCATTTTCTTTTAATGACAATAGTATCATGAAAGTAGCAGGATTTAAAGACGGGATTCATTTCAAGTAGCTATGCACATCTTCTCTTTGTTGTTTCCATTTCTCTTGCTGTGTTGGGATAAATTAGAAGTGTATTCCCTCTTTATTCTGAAGGAAAATCTTCAGCTCTCACTTCAATAGCTAAATGACATGAAGGGGAATTTATGTGAGATATCTTCAGGCAAAAAGGTTTGATCTGCTTTCTTAAGCCTTCAGCCAACAGAGACCTGATCTCTACATGCAGTTCTTCTCAGGGCAGACCCCAGGCTCATTTTTCTTAGAGAGTTCTAAAATCATTTACAGCAATTAGGACTAATACATTTTTAAGAGGTAAGTAGTCAAGAAAATCAATGAGAACAATCATGTGTACACCATCTTCCATATGGGCACAGCTGTTTCATTCACTCAGCTTGACTGTGCACTAAGAAGTCATTAAGCCAGAAACCATATACCACAAGGATCTGTGAAGTACAGATTCTCAAGGAGAATATTTCTGTGTAAAATAATGCAACACTTGGTGCCATTCCAAAGAAGATTGGTAAGACATTGGTATTGCTTCTCCTCTTTCCTTGCACCTGCTATGGCAACGTGTCCAGAAAACTTTTTTTTAAGTTGCAAGTTGATACAGAGGTATATTCAAAATGAATTCCCATGCAAGCAGATGGTAAATCAAATAATTATATATCTAACCAGTCCATCAAACATTTTCAGCTGTGTGTTATTTTTTTTTCTCAGTACCCACCAGAACTAGAATGGAGATAGATAGTTTTTTTAAGGTATACTTTTAAAATACTGTTTAATCAGTATTTCAAAAATCTGGTCTAGGGAGAGGTCTGTTCATAAAGTGGGTGCGAGGATGGTGTGACTATTCAATAGCTCCCTCCCCTGCAAAAAGTAAAACAAAAACAAATAAAAAGACAAAGTGAGTGAAATGCTTTTATAACCATTCTAGCCCTCAGAGACACTATGTACCACCTCCATTTAATGTTGTCTTTTTATGGGCTGATGGACAAATTTCCGATTTTATGGGCTGATGGACCACACTGCTTGCTATGTTTATTTTCTGAGAAGGCTTAAGGAAGTTCTGTAAGTCCCACCAGGCTTCCTACAAATAAATATAATGTTAAATACTTGTATCCACAGCTTGCTAGATTTCCTTTTTCTAAGAATTAAAGGAAAATTCTTTATAAAAATTAAAATTTGATGGGCAGAAAGACTAGCAGACACCAACCTGATAAGAAGTCTAGTATTATCTAACCAAGAGATAGATTCCCCCTTTCTTAAAAAATGACCACCAAGACTTAGAATTCTTAAAGAAGTTGTTCAAAATGGTCATTATTTGTATTATTCCGAGTTATCATTATAATAAAGACTAAAATTGTTACATTTAGGTGGAGTACACTAAGTGTATCGCTTGTCATCTAAAGATCATGAATGAACCAGAATTTTAAAATTTGAGCATATTTCATGCAAGATTATTATACTATGCCAGTTAGTGAATTGCAGCATGGACAATATTCAGATTTACCTGTGGTTTTGTTTTCCCATCTGTCTATATCCTGGATATTCTCCAGATATGTGAACTCCCTCAGTTCTCAGGAACCACCAAACAGTCTAAAGACTGTATCTTCAAGGACCTAGATAGCAGGATCTGTCTTAGACTACAACATGCTTATTGTTTGAATTTTATCACCCTAGAATTTGAACAGTAACCAGGTAAGAGGAATTTGTCTCTGATTTTGTTCGGCCTGATAGGCTCTAATTAATATTATGACAAGCTTTTTAAAAAGACATGGTTTTGTAAGGCCATGATAATCAGACAATGGTCCTTGCAAATTATATTCTGCAATGTATTTTACATTAACAATTAGCTTCAGCAAATAAGGACAGAATCATTATTAAATGGTTATGCCCTTTCTAAAAACTCTCATTCAACTACAAATGAAATAGTACTCACACATTTTGATCATCCAACATTCATATATTCTTGCCAGTTTTAGTTTTATGGAATGCAAAGTTTTGTAACGCTCAAGCAAAGAAATGACCTGAAAATATTATAAAAGAAAATGGCAGTTTTTATGGATAAATGGTGCTGCTTTATTCTATTAGAATATGAAATTTAATTTTTACAAAACTGTATACCTTTAAATAATTGGAGAGATCATGTGGGCAATGGCTTCCATCAGAGAAAAGCAGCAAAAAAAAAAAAAAAAGACTTATAATGAGTGCTGTATACATTTTAACCAGATTCAAATAATGAAAAGTGATGATTAAAATCTGGGAAACTTACTGGAGCTTCTGTACAACTTTTTTTGTAGTTCAGAAGGATTTCTACTGACCAACTTTTTTCCCTCTTTGGTAGTCCAGGAAGTTTAAGCACTGAAAACTGTGTTGCTCTCAGTAACATTGGCAAAAGTTGTCCTTTGGTCTAGCTGCCTGAATAGTCAACAAATGGATAATTTAAAATAATTTCAGGGGATATTTTTGTGTATAAAGTCATCTTCAATAAGTAGTTTTTAAGATTCTCCTTTTTGCTGAAGAGCAAAATAGAATACCAAATATATGACCCCAATTCAGTTAGTATATCTGATGAGAAGCCAGCAAACAGACTAGAAACATTCCCACAATGAAGCTAATAATACCTGATAGAAATAGGTTGGTACAATTCTTTGGCTATAAATGGACTTAAACGTGGACACATAAGTTGTCTAAAATATTATCAAATCCCCATGAATAATGGATACATTCATAAAAATTGAAAAGCCTTTTCAGAGGCAACTCATAAACACAAAAGGGATGAAAATTTACTGATAAAATATTCTAGGTGCATAATTTATCTGGCTAATATTATGTAAAGTGTTTTAAATCTTAGTTTACCCAGCCTTTATAGTTAAGTATATGAGGAATAAATTATATGTAAATCAGTGAAAATCACTCAACTATGTACACAATATTTCCATGTGGGTTGTTTGTATAATAATATTTTACTGTTTTTGGCACCTTTTATCAAAGCAGCACTGCAAACAGTGACTAATTAATTTTTCACTGGATTATGTCAGTGGTGTCCATGCACATTGCTACATTCCCTAATGCCTTGCTCTGTTCAAAGCAGGACTGAAAACAATCAGCTTCATAACAGGAAGCAATTTGGGGTAGGTAAAATTATGTTCCTGAGGGGATTCTGCTTTTGTTGATCAAGTTTTTCCTTCAGTTGTAAAGTTCACCTAAAGAACTAGATACCATTTATCTTGACCTTGTGAATAAACCAAATGCTAGTTAGTAGATTATTTCCTCTCTGTTATCTCTGTGAAATACTGAGAATTCATGACTACCTGCTAAACACTCATGAGTGCAGAAAATATGAACATATGGTCCATGTGACTCATGTGATTTATAGCAAATGTCACTCAAGGGTGATGAATAACAGAATCAGAAGTGATATGCTGAAAACATGAAAAGTACTCTCACTGATGCTACCAATCTCTAGATAAATATGAGGAGTCAGAAATACTAACCTTTTCTATTTCTAAAAATAATTTATTTTCCATTTAAATTGTATCATAACTCTGTCTGCTTAGCCTATTCTTATGTACATCATTGTGTTTCAAATACTTTGACCCCAAGAACAAACTCTACTACAGTGTTTCTCAACTTAACAACTTTAAGATGACTGGCTGGGAAATTCTGGAAGTTGAAGTCCACACATCTTAAAGTTGTTAAGATTGAGAAACAGTGCCATAATATAATCACTGAAGCAAAGTCAAATGTGTCATGAATGGGAACGCCACAATTTTCCAATGGCTCTTGGAGGACTCACATTTTTATCTATCCATCAAGATTGATTCTGCATTAGTCAATCAAAAGCCCAAGCAGAAGAAAGAACATTCCTTTAAATAATTAGACATAAATATAAAAACTTAGCACATAGTGCTAAGTACCTAGTGCTAAGCACATAGTACCTCTTTGCACCATAAAATGCCATAGTACCTCTTTGCACCATAAAATGCTTAACACCAGAGTTCTCCAAGTTGGATAATATCCACATGCATGGATAGAGAATTGAAGTCCGCTCATCTTGACATGCGCAGATTGTAGAAGTCGATCCTGTATAAAATTGATGGTGCATTTATTTCATTAAAACTTATTTATTTATTTATTCCACTAAAATTTATTATAGCCACCTACTCCAAGGGTTCTGGTGGCTTACAAAATATAATCTTAAATTAAAACAATTAAAAACTTAGATAAAACAAAGCAAGGTAGTCTAGACTAAAAGCAGCCATTAAATCACACAAACACTACCCTCCCCACTCCCCCCAAAAATAACACTAGGGCTGGGACTAAAGGCATTTTTTGCCATTTTAATGACAATATATGCCAATGGTTTCATAAGCCCTTAAATAGATTTAACAAGTTTTTAAGAGAAAAAGAACTACCCTAAACCTTACTTTGCCTGCCAATATTCCTGATGTTGCCTGGTTACTGTAGATTATCACACTATCCACAAATGTCAGCTATCCAAACCTCTGAATCTATTCTGCATTGCTTATGTGATAATGCTGTGTTCTGCTATTTTCTATTATCCGTGAAAGCACATACTGCTTTACTATAGTCCAGAATAGTTATACTCATGCACAATCCTTCTTAAATTATCTTCGTGTGAACTTGCTCTTGCCAATTAAACTCAGAAAGCAGAGCTTCTGAAGCCAAGTAAAGAACATGTGGCTAAGAGAAAGCTTATTAGCTGTTTCTGAAAGAAATATACCTTTAGGTAGGAATAAATGGTCTGAAAGATGTTTCTTATCTCATCACCATTTCACATGTTCAGCTATGCCTGCAAAGCTATAGGAACAGTATCACTGTCCCTCTAAAATTAAAGCTAGTTAAACAAAGAAAAAGAGCGTAAAAAGAGCCTTCTTTGGGTAATATCCAAGAGTTGACTAAGTACTACATAAAGGGATGTTTGAAGGAAAGATGCCTCTGAGAGATACAGCTAAAATCCAGGATTGGCATTTGTTCAAGCAGACAAAAAGATTGCCTATGAGATCCAGATTAAATCCTGGTAAAGCTTTTGCAGCTGAGAAAGTAAATTTCTTTTAATTAATTTCTCCATACCAATAGGATACCGCATTCAAATTACTTAAACTCTGTGCATTCACAGAGTTAAAATGAGTGCTAATACAAATCGCAAAAGCCAAGCAGGCATGGATCAGAAGGTTTTGTCATAATTGTTTATACATATATAGTATTTGAATCACCCTCATAAAGGCATGGTTATAATCAGTATTAAAATATGCTAACCTTTACACGTGGGTAAAGAAGTCAAAATTGAAGGTAAAATACTAACCGTGGCTTATATATCACATTAGCCTATGTCTTAATTTATCATTGTTTAATACAGTACATTAACAAGTTGTCCAAACGTTATAATGTACTGAACTTCAATTTAACCAACCACATTTTATGTTACTATGTTGTAGTATTACCCACCTAATATAAAACAGAAATAAATTCATATACATCCTTTGAAATTAGGAAGGATGAGCAATCAATTGCTACATAAGGAGTGGAACTTATGTGATTGAGCACATTTTTTCACATAGAGATGCTCACTTTAATCCCCAGAATTCCCAATTAGAAGAGAATGGGAATGGATAAGAATGATGTCTGATATGCAGGGAAAAAAATAGAAATAAGGGCGAGCAAGACTCCCTATTCCATTCCGTTATGGCATTTGTATAAATGAAAGTCATTTGATTCAAGTTATATTTATTTCATCCTTCATTGAAATACAGTTTCCAAAGTATCCCATAAACTTATGTTCAAATGACCTTTCCTAATGCCCTTGCCCTGTGAATCTCATTCAACATTGAAGAATTCCATGGTAGATGCATCATGTTTATTATGGAGATTAACTGAAGCTGGAAGTTTCCCGCAGATGGGATGATTGAAAAGCAGAATAGCAAAAAGGACATGACTGTAACTGAGTCATGAAACACAGCTTTTGCATTATTCCTGGCACCTCCAGGCAGGACTGAGAAGGATTATTCTCCAAACCCCTGGAGTGTTGCTATGAGTTAGACTGAGCTATATGACTGGATGGCATTAGGCCTTGTTAGCTTCCTATATTGTATCAACCCTGAAAATTCCACTGCAAGACAAAAAATAAATAAACCCCTCAGTCATTTGAATATTTATGAGTTACTTTTCTGCAGACCTATCCAAAAAAAGTGCCTTGTTATAAATAGAAACCATATGCCAACATAAGTCAAAGAAATGCACATTAATTCAATGTGGACCAAAAATTAAAATGTTAGAAACATTCATCATTTAACAAAAACAAGTCATTAAGGAGTCAACCAAGAACAGAGTCAGTAAATCAGCAAAGAAACAGCAAGTCAGTCATTTAAACATTCTGGCAAATATTAGGCCGGGCCAGGAGGCCATACTCTATTTTGAGGCCTTGTGCTCTGGTTCCAAAACAAATGGGACTCTGTGAATACACTGTTGTGCTTTTTAACATTTGGTTCAAAATGGTGCAGCATTTCCAAAGCTCTTTGAAGGGAAGTACTGCACATTCCAGAGAGCTATTCCAAAGGAATGGTGAATTTAACAAAGGCTGAAGAGATTAAAGATTTGCCTAGACCTGTTTACCTTTATTTTTAAACAACAGCATATTTCTCTTTGCAGATGATTTTCTTAAAATGAAAATCCTGTGGGTGAGGACAGAATCCTTTGGGGTGTAGCTATGTACCTCAACTCTCAAAAGCACATAGAAAGGTACTTTAGAAAAGACGCTTGTGTAAACACACAGAGAGAATGTATTAATTTGACTAATCACAAAAACTAGGTAGGGTCCGATCTGGTTAGTATTTGGATGAGACAAAATGATGCACAACACAATTTTGGCATGTACCTGCAAGCCAACTGGCTTCATTAGAATGGAGGAATAATTAAAGGATTAAAGTTGGATGCGAGTTAGTAGGAGGATATGTGAAAAAATAAATCCTGGTTGCCAAATGTGTATGCAGCTGCTATTTAAAGGATTGGAGATCATAAAATCCTCACAGGTGTAAAGGGTGATACAGATTAAAGGAGGTGATAAAGTGTCTGCTGTTAGAAATAGCAGATCCAGTGAAATAAAGACCTCAAATGCAGGAGAAGTCCTTTCCCGAAGGAAGAAATAAAGTCCAGGATTTAAGAAAGGTGTAAAAGTGATCTATGGCATTAGGTGTAAAAGAAAGACTAGGTGGGTTTTAGGGGAGGTGGATGATAACAGGAGAGCAGAAATTTAGCCTGATGTCAAAGCTAGAAAATGAAAGAAAAGGATAATCTAAAAAAGACAAATAACCTTAGAGGCAGTGCTGGGTCGTCTTTTCTTCATCTGACACAAGAGAAAAAGAAACACCACTCATGAGTATGCACAAAATAAAGGATGGAATCTTTCCCCTCTGCAGTACCCAACCAAGCGGGGTTCCATTCTTCGCAGCCAGCGGGGAAGAAAAAGCAGTTTGGTGATTCATGGGATTAGCAAGAACTGGTTTCTAATGCTCAGCAATGGAAAGAGAGAAACAGAAGGTTTTAAACAGCAGGCAAACCAAATCACCCAGTAAATCAACTGGGAAGAATTAAAGCTTGCATGAGCCCAAAGAGAGACAGTGAGGAAAACAGAGGTGGACTCGATCAGACTGAAGGGATTCAACCCAGAAACAGAATGAGAAAATGCTGTTGCTTTTGGACATGTAGTAAGCGAAGGGAATGTTGGCTTGTTTAAATGGTGATCAGTCAATTGAGTATGACAGAGAGAGGAAAGAATAGATTGTTAGCTTTCAGCAAATCTCTCTACTGGGACAAAATGTGGTTTAATACTATTGAATTCAGTAGCTAAGTGTGGTTTAAAAATATTCTTGTAACTGTACATGCTGTCTGCATTTATGCACAGTTGCTATAAGTAATAAAACTGGAGATGTGATTTCTTGTTGCAAGAGTGGGAGACCCATTAGTTGGAGGCTTGCCATTAGGCTTATTTAAATAATTCACAAAGTGCTGGAAAGATCCATACTAGGTATCTCAAAGAATCCTGACACTCAAATATAAACAGTCAAGTCATCCTGTTTCATTGTGAAATGTTACTCCAAAACATTTCACAACAAATGATAAAAATCCAATGCTAAAATGCCCTGTTATGGACAGCTGATTACAGGCAGTAAATTATATTAAGCTTAAAGTTTTATGGGTTTTAAATTTTAATTGCCTATTGGGTTTTTTAAATTTATTGGGCCAAAATTATTTAATTCTTTTATTAATATTTTAAATTTTGTATTGGAGTGCTTTTTATTCTTGGCTGTACACCGCCCTGAGTCCACTAGGAGAAGGGCGGTATATAAATTTAATAAATAAATAAATAAATAAATAAATAAATAAATAAATAAATAAATAAATAAATAAATAAATAAATAAATAAATAAATAAATATATGACTGTTAGATGAGCAAGCATTACCCATTATAGAGTAGAGTAGAGTAGAGTAGAGTAGAGTAGAGTAGAGTAGAGTAGAGTGGAGTGGAGTGGAGTGGAGTGGAGTGGAGTGGAGTGGAATGGAATGGAATGGAATGGAATGGAATAGAATAGAATAGAATAGAATAGAATAGAATAGAATAGAATAGAATAGAATAGAATAGAATAGAATAGAATAGAATCTTTATTGTCACTTTAAATGTAGATGAATCAGCATACATTAAAATGAAATTTAATTGCATTCAGCTCTCAAAAGATAATCATTATGCATACTCCCACATACACATATATGACACAGAGAAACATCACAGTCTAGTTCGAATGTATACAATGTATATACATGGTGGGGGGAAAAAGAATCCTGAGAGTTTACAAGATGGATGGGATAAGGAACAAAGCTGTTACAGAATCTAGTAGTCCTGCTTTGGATACTTCAAAACTTCGTCCCAGAGGGGAGCACCAGAAACAGACCGTGAATTGAATGTGTGAGGCCTACAACAATATTTTGAGCTCTAAGCACATAGCGCTTATAAGTTTCATTACTTGGATGTCCTTCTGAAGTCAAGGTTCCTGGTGGAACAACAGGTGGAAATGATGGCCAATGGGACCTATGTATTTTGGCTGGTGCTGTAGCTGTAAACATGTGCAATTTGGATAAGCATTTGCTCTAGTTCTACATTCAAGAGGCAGCCGCATCAAAATCTTAGTCTTCAAATCCTTTGTGGCTACCTGAGAGCTCTGAACACTGAAGTGTTACTAACACTAAACTACCACCATTAAGTGCCCATCTAAATAGTTGGCATAGGATTATAAGTATATATTTTGATCTTTTTATACTCTACTCCCTTTACATTGTACTAGGATTATTTTGTTCCATTAATATTATTCATGCAGAGAGAACATCTCAGGGAACAGACACATTTTCAGCAGTATATCACAGGCAAAAACAGTAATGATGGACTAAATAATAAGATGAAAAATGTATGCATGTGTGTCCTCAAAATATAGCTTCACAATAAGAATATAAAGTATAATAAAAACACAGTTTAAACAATAGATCTTATTTTTAATTTTAAAGTAGATGACATTTCTAAAAGAAAAAAAAAGCCTGTTTGCTTTCATTCATTCTTTGCCTCAAGCACAGCAGAAAGAAAAGTTGATGATAAAATTTATTTTCATCTAATGGTAGTAGATGAATAAAAAGCAGTCATATTTCAAATATTCTGAATAGCCCCTTCATTTATAGATAACACTACCTTAGCCTTTTTGAATTGGTGCATTAAAACACACTTGCAAACCAATTCACTTATGAGTTTTCAGATGATCTTGGCCCATTCTGCTTTATCTTGTAGAAGACAACAAGAATAGTATACCCAATAGTAGATCTTGTTGAGATATATCTATCTTCTTCAGTGCCTTCCAGTAGTCTTAATCCTTTAACATTAAGAGTTTCTACTGAACTATTGTTTATCTTTTCCGTTACTATCAGCAAACTTAAAGCTTTTGCTCACATCTTTGGGCTGCTGATAAAGTTTATATAATTCTGAAAAATTAATCATACTGCCCTAATCATTGTTTCACTTTACACAATGAGAAGAAGTCAATTCATTGATGTATTAATATTTAGGTGCATTAATAATTGTTATATTCAAGTTACAATATAATGGACATGCCTAGACTTGTCTAGTAATAGTATATTTGACAAAATGAACAATAAATTACATGTAAATTCATAAAAATTAATGTAAATTTAAAAGTAAGCTGCATTAATAGTCCTAGATACAGAGAAAGCCTTTGACAAATTGAATTAGTTTTTCTTCTTTGGAGTTCTGAAACATGAATCTTGGAGATAATTTTATTAAATAGGTAAGATCAAGTTATACCTCACAGAAAGCACAAACAATTGTTAATGGAGAACAACAAAACCTTATGAGATTCAAAAAACTGACAGGACAAGGATGCTCACTGTTTACACTCTTGTTCATTTTAGTTCTTGAGCTATTGAATAGAGACATAAGACTAGGTGAGAAAATTATGGGAATTAAGATTTTAAAAGAAACTTATAAGTTAGAGGCATTTGCAGATGAATTAATGATGGTTTTGGAAAATGTGCCAGAGGGAATTGAAACATTAATGGAAAAAATAAAGGACTTTGGTGTGCTACCAAGTTTATTTTGCTAGCAAAGTGAAAAAAGGGATTAAAATTACAGTACATATAAAGAGCAAACACATTAAAACAAGTGCAGCAATTGATCTTCAAACTGACAAGGAGTATACTGAAGTGATGGTTAGCTTCTGCTCTTTAAGATTACCTAGCAACAGTAATGGAGCAGCAGTGAAGACTAGTACTTAGCAGAGTAGCTATGAAACCCAGGGAAAATATTTAGATGCCATGATGTGTCTTTACCAACAAAGGTAAAGACAGCCAATGGTTTTCTTCAGGCATTCTTCGGGTTTTCTCTATGACTCTCTCTAGTACTGAACTACTGAGTTTTGAAGAAGCAAGATATAAGGATAATATAAAACACTTTGTATTGAAGATGACTCCTGAGATGGCCAAGAAAAAACAAATGGATTATAGAAACAAATCCAGTTTTCACCTGAGGTACAATTGGCAAGATTCAAATCCCCACATTTGGGACACTTTATGCAAAGATCCAGTTCTCCTGAGAAATTTATAATTCTGAAAGGTAGAAGGAAAGAAGAAAAGGTGGAGAATTAGCAGCAGGGTTTAATTGTAGTAGAAATTGAGGCATTGTTGCAAGACTTGAGGAACAAGTTGAGGATCATTCAAATGATCTATCTATTTGCTAGGAGTTAACATTAAGATGGCAGTCTAGATTTGAATAAAGTTCGGTCCTGGAACTGAGAAATGCTCTAAAAAATTGAATCATTATATTCCATGGTGTATAATCCAAAGGTGTTTTTTCAAGAGGCAACTATAGAAGCTGAAGAAGCTTCTTTGATTATTCTTTTTCTTCAAAGAAAAACCAAAAAGTCCAGTTGCCTCTTGAAAAAGCACCCTTGGGACAACCATGATCTGGATGACTAAGAATCTCCATAGACATGGCATGTAATGTTCTTTTCAGGAGCTGTATTCTCAAAATATCTGCATGATATATCATGCAGATCTATATATGGAGCTATGAGAATTTGCAAAAAGAGATATATTTGGCCCTGTATGTGACTAGCAGAGCAATAAGCATTTTGTTGTTGTCCAATTCTATTTGTGTTAGAAGAATAAAAAGCAAAGAACAGCTATTTTCTTTTGTCTTATTCTTCATGCCCAAATGGATATTATTCCAGAATTATTAGCATCTGCTCTGAATTTTTGTAAGTTTATACCTATGCAACCAATGACAGTGCCTACCTACCATGCCATATTTTGACTTCTTTTTAATTACTTTCAATTTTCCAAGGCAACAGGAGGTTTCACAATTAGTCTCACCTTTGTATAATACCTAAACATCTTCAAAATATCTAAGCACTAGCTTCATTATTAGTGCTTTCAGTAAGCAATCTGATTTTATTGTACCTAATACTAAATGCCTTTTCTTTAGATCTATGCTAATCTAAATCTGTTCTGAATGACCCATCCATTTCAGGATTCAGATTTCATTCCAAATTGAGGTATCTCTTCAGTGATGATGATGATGCCTATGAATCAGTTTATGATTCCTGGTGATTGCCTAGATTAGTCCCTGCAGTTTTTTTGACAAGGTTTTTTGGGAATGGTTTTGTCATTTCCTTCTTCCTAGGGTAGAGAAAGTGTGATTTTCCATATAAGGATATGTATTTTGTACTCATTCTGGAGATAATACCTTGAATACTATAGTGTTCTAAAAACAATTTCTCAGAGTCCAATTAAATATCTCTCTTCTAACTCTCACAAGGCCACCTGTTCAGGAAGATCAAGTGTAATATGATAACCAAGTCATTTTTGCACTGAATTCCAAGACTCAGATTCCAAGGATCACTTAAATATATCCACATACCTCTGTCACTGACACAGTGACAAATTTTTAAAGTATGAAAGTAATATAAATTCTGTTTCTAAACTCTAGTTTGGGATAGGATTTTATTGGAATTTATCTATTGGATTCATCTTGAGAATTAAAGCTGGACTACTGCCAGCTGTTTGTTGTTTTTTTTCAGTATTGCCCACCACAAAATATTATCTATCATTTAAAATGGAGCTACAAAGGCTCCATTCACATATCTACAAATGGAATATATTTGATAGATATTTATGTGAGTTTCAGCAGGTACCTATTTGATAGATTTTAACATCTCATACATATAATTTCTGATTAAAATTTGATATTCCCTTCCATTTGTATCTCATCTTATATTTTGGCAAAACTGTGCTTCAATAGTGCAACAACCCACATCTAGTGATACTTCCAAGAGCCCTTAACTTCCATTCATTAGGCATAGATTCTTGAAAAGGATTGCCTGCTGTATAGATTTCTGTGTGCATTCTAAAATATCAAAGAACAGTGGTCCTAAAATATATGGAAATGATGAGAAGGAATATATGGAAATTCTGATAAGGAGGACATTATAATGAAATATAGAAGCAGCTATTATGGTTCCTACTCTCTTCCTTTCATCCTCCTTATCATTTCTTTGATCAGAATAAGAGCAGGTTTAGTTTACTTCTCCAGAATAGAGAAGCAAAAATTAGTTTGCATAACAGTGTTACATACCATTTTCCACCACCACTTCATTAATCCTCCTAAAGCCTTAGCCATATTTCTGTAACATGGATTATAGATAATCCCACACTTTAGTTACAGAAATTGATGGACATAGGAAATCAGCAATGTTAATTTTAGTGTATCATGGATGAGAGGATCAGTTAAGGCTTGTAGACATTTATTTTTCTGTTACAAGAGATAAAGAACATTGATCTGTCTGATAAGAGTTAAACAGAAGTAAAGCAATTTTATCTCTGCGTTGTTTAATGAGGAAGGCATCACAAAACCTATTTTCTTCTTTCTTGTGAAATCACATTACTCAATTGGGGCTCAATCTGCTATAGCAGTACTTATCTGATGTTCACTTATACCTCTTGCAATAACTCCCAGCCATTTTCAACAATGTCTCAAAGTAAAGCGTAATATAGGCATTGAAAATACTGGCACTTACTGGTTTTGTCTGCTAACAGCACAGTAGAATGAATGTATTTAAAAAGAAAACTCTTTGTCTGATTATACCTGTCCATCCCCAAAACATGTATACAATACTGTCATATGAACACTATTGTATTGATAGATAAATAGATATAGATGTTAGATGATTGATGATAGATAGATAGATAGATAGATAGATAGATAGATAGATAGATAGATAGATAGATAGATAGATAGATGTAGAGATGACGGAGAAGAGAGAGAGACAGAGAGAGAGACAGATTAATATGAACTAATGTTAAACTCAGAAAGCTCAAACTGCCAAGGAGCTATTGATACAGTTCTGCAGAGGAATTATGAGTCTGTCATCTGCACCTCTATAACTGTCTGGCTTGGTTCTGCAACCCAAGAAGACAGACACAGACTTCAGAAGATAATTAGAACTGCAGAAAAGACAATTACTACCAACCTGCCTTCCTTTGAGGACCTGTATACTGCACAAGTCAAAAAGGGGGCAGTGAAATTTTTTACAGACCCCTCACATCATGGACATAAACTGTTTCAACACCTACCCTCAAAACAAAGCTATAGAGCACTGCACATCTGAACAACTAGACACAAAAACAGTTTTCCCCCAAATAAGATAAGAGCCTGGGTGGTACAGCAGCTTAAGTAGTGCTAAAGTGACACCAGCTGCCTACAATTACTGCAAGTTCGAATCTCACCAGGCTCAAGGTTGACTCAGCCTTCCATCCTTTCAGGGTAGGTAAAATGAGGACCCAGATTGTGGGGCCAATAAGCTGACTTTGTATAAAAAAAAAAAGGACACCATTTTGGGGGGGGGGGCGAAAGCCCTACTAAGCAGGTATGTACAAAAGTATGAAGGCTACTGCTTAACGCATTGTAAGCTGCCTCCGGAGAAGGGTGGCATATAAATTAATTTTTTTTAAAAAAATGCCATCACTCTGCTAAATAAATAATTCCCTCAACACTATCAAACTAGTTACTAAATCTTCATTACTATTAATCTTCTCTTCATTCCTATCATCCATCTCCTCCCACTTACGACTGTATGACTGTAACCTTGTTGCTGGTATCCTTAAGATTTATATTGACTGTTTTTTAATATGATTTGGTTGCTTATTTGTTCCCTATGACTATCATTAAGTGTTTTACCTTATGATTCTTGGTGAATGTATCTTTTCTTTTATGGAGTGTATGCACCAAGACAAATTCCTTGTGTGTCCAATCACACTTGGCCAATAAAGAATTCTATTCTATGTGAAAATTGTGAGCAAATCACAGAGGAAGGCTATACTTTGAAGTCAATAAAATACATCTTACCACATTGACAGAGAAAATAAGATGCAATCAATATTCCAAAATAGTTGCTGGGATTTCTCTATCCAAATTTATCAGTGTTTCCCACCCAGATTTATTAAAGATTAACTTAGATTTAAAATTTCTGTAGAATGCTGTAATAAAAGTGTTAAAAGCTTTTCAGGGACATCAAATATATTAAGCTCCTATTGTAAAAGAAGAAAACCAATTAAAGCAGGCAAAACAATTACCTTTCAACAATAAACATAATAAAAGCAAACAAGATAATAGCCTGTGTGCATTTAGTGCAGAGATGAAATAGGAATACTTTTTTCAAAAGCTTTTTTTAAGCTGCTAGACCATTATTATAAGCAAAAATGTTTGCCTGCTCAGAATATGGGTAACAAACATTGCCATAAGTCTGAATTAGCTTTGAGATATGGAAATAGTTCACAGTATCAGCACCAATGGTGGCATTCAGCCACTTCGCACCATTTCGGGAGAACCGATTGTTAACTTTCTGAGCAGTTTGGAAGAAATCATTAGGGCAGAGAACCGGTTGTTAAATTACTTGAATTCTACCACTGATTAACACCTTGTTTATTTCTCACCAGGGTAAGTGTGCAATTATATAATGAGCCTCAACTTACCATTTTTTTTTATTGAAAAAGTTTTACATTACAGTTTATTTTTAAAACCCCTTTCCCATCCCACCCCCCTACCACCCCCACCCTATCCCCCCTATCCCTCCCCAATCCCCCCCTTGACTTCCGCTATTAAACAAACATTAACATTCAATATTTAACAATTTTTTAGGTGAGATCCAACTAAGAAAAAGCTATAACCTTATTTTATAACCAATTTTAACCTTTGGTAATAAAAAAAATTTTTTTTTCTTTTAAACCAACGTATAACAATATAAATCAAATATAAAAAACTCTTAACTCTTAACAATCTATTAAAAAAAATCTAGTAAAATAATTTTGAGCATCATAAGATTTAAATTGAAGTGTCATTTAAGTAATATAAATATATAACGTTAACTATAATTCCCAATATTACATATGTCAAAATCAAAATCAAACAGTACATAGTACATTTCTCTTTAAAATTAAATCTGAATATTAAAAATATAAGTTCAATTACATAAAATATGAAATTCAATACATTTCTCTTTTAGATTAATTCTAAATATGAAAAATATAAATTCAATTAAGTGCTAATTGAAACTTCTTACTTTGGTATTTATTCTTTATTTATTTATTCAACTTACCATTTTTGACTGTGACTAGTAGAAAATGCACAATAGTATGCCATCTCAAAGAGTAATTTTCATATTACATATTAGAAAATAGGAAAAAAGATCATCGGGATCAGATTATATACTTATCTAGGCCATTGTTCTGTATCTTACACCAGTCTTCCAAATGCACCCAGGAAGATAACATAGCAGTGCTTGAAAGGAGCAGGGCTCCCTATTATCTCATTCCATATCTCGATATTCAGAGACATGTTTGATCTAGAAGTTCTAAATGGTCATTATAGCTAATAGTTTACAATCTGATTGGCTGATCTTATTCTATTCTATATGCCAGGAGTGTCAAACTCAAGGCCCACGGGCCAAATCCAGCCCTCAGGGTACGTAGATCTGGCCCACAGGGCCACCCTGGATACAGTGAAGGACCAGCCCATGGTCTCTCTGCCAGTAAAAACAGAGTGGGCCGTGTGCAGGGCCATTTTATCTGGCAGAGGGTTGCTGGAGGCCAGCTAGCCAAAAATGGCACTCGGGAGTCTATTTTCACTGGCAGAGTGCTCAGGCCACCACAGGTACCTCTGGGCATGAGTGACGACAAGCTGGCCATGTCCCACTGCCCCACACACCCACACACCCCAAGGTCAAATACAACCTGATTGTGGCCCTCAATTAAATCGAGTTTGACACCCCTGCTATATACAATCTTTGGCAAGGTTAGCATGGAGACATTTTGAGTATCATATCCAAAGCAGAACCATTTTATTGTTTTGTCCTACATTTCAAGCAACATGACAATTCCTCAGAAATAATTGCCTGGCATCAGCTGTAAGTTACCACTTATTTAATATTGATGTCAATGTTTTTTTTCTTATCTTTAAAATTTTCACTTATTGAAACCTTCAGAGTTTTAACAATTCCTTATTTATATTGCATAAAATTCTACTGTATCCAGCTAGTATCTTTTTATTTACTTTATTTCATAAAGTATTCTTTGCATCATACTGTATTTATTATTTATTATCAATATCAATATAATAAAATAATTATTTGCAATGGAGGAGAGTAGTTCCTGTATGTACCTAGTGTAAACATAAATTAGCTCAGCTCTGATTCACTCAGAATGCAGATGTCCATTTCTAGTACTTTCAGGAAGAGTTTCATTTTAGATTCATGGAAAACGTGGAATGAAATATGAGTAAATCTTGCAAAGCACAGTTCTGAGTTCTCATAGCTCATATGCATTTTGATGCAGCAACACTTTTCTTTCCTTAATCCAATGAGCCTATTTCCTTGTATGTTGATTTATCCATTTTTATCCTTTTATTTCTGTACCGCATAAGATATATTGTATAAACTAGTATTTATAAAATGTATTGTGAAGGATAAATTTACACTGGCCTAATCCTCAATGGCTACACCTTTGTAGACTAAGCCTCCTTCTTTCTGAATTTTAAAGCGATATAATAATATGTTTATTTGTTCACACTGTCAGGTTTGCTAATGAAAGTGTTAATTGTACTTATCATTGTCCATAAGCATGGTCAGTGTAACACACAGCCAGTCCATGATATTCTGTTCTCTATGCATTTAATGAAAGCATAGTGCACAGTGACACTTTTCCATTACAACTAATAAGAAGTAAGTTCAATCAGTGAAGTTGTCCCAGGGATTTCACTGCAATTATACTGTCACTATCACTAGGACAAGCATTGGGGCCAGCAATTTTGTATAAAATGCAGGAAAATAAATTATGAGTAATGGGGGATAGTATATTACAGACAATGAAGTTTTACATTTTTTTTATTTATATTGCTTCTGATGTCATTAAATTGAAATATAATTGAAAATCATAGCAATAAGATTTATTTATTTTTTTAGACAGAAAGGTTGGCCAAAATATTAAATGGATTTTAATTAACATAACCATACACTTTTAGAATAGCCTCTTGACATTTTAATGTCAGACCAGACCAAAGGGGCTAAATATAATGCAGGAAGAGCTGATCAGTAAAAGGTTACCAGAGATGAATTTTTCAATCTGAACCAAACCAAATACTATTTTATTTTATTTGACTGCTTTCAGCACATCGGATCAATATTGCAGAATAGAAGCATCAATCAATGCAGGCTGCTTTTTTAAACCACTTGTGCCGAACAGAAAGGAGAGAGAAATAAAGAACAACATTCCTCTCCCATTTGAACATTAAAAGCCAAGGAATGCACTACATTTTTTTAAAAAAAAATCCTTAAACCTACACCCACAACTGAATTATACTCAAAAAGTTCATCTTAAGGTAGAACATAGTATGTCCAAAGCCAGTATTGTCTATCTTTATGTTCAAAGAAGAGCCTGGGTGGTGCAGCAGCTTAAGTAGTGCTAAAGTGACACCAGCTGCCTGCAATTACTGCAAGTTCGAATC
This sequence comes from Masticophis lateralis, assembly GCA_030761175.1. Classification (NCBI taxonomy): domain Eukaryota; kingdom Metazoa; phylum Chordata; class Lepidosauria; order Squamata; family Colubridae; genus Masticophis; species Masticophis lateralis. The sequence continues at coordinate 185,293,766 of JAUDYJ010000003.1, forward strand.
TCACCAGGCTCAAGGTTGACTCAGCCTTCCATCCTTTCAAGGTAGGTAAAATGAGGACCCAGATTGTGGGGGCAATAAGCTGACTTTGTATAAAAAAGAGTACCGCTTAGTGGGGGCCAAAAGCCCTACTAAGCAGATATATACAAAAGTAGAAGGCTATTGCTTAACACACCGTAAGCCGCCCTGAGTCTCCGGAGAAGGGCGGCATATAAATTAAATTAAAAATAAATAAAAAATAAAAAAATAAAGTTTATCCCTTGGGTTTCAAAATCTACTTCTCATCCTCTCAATATCATAAGATTCTTATTATGCTGAGTAAATACCCTCTGGGCTATTTGTGGTGCCCTAGAGACTTTTTGACAGGGTCCTGAGAACCTTGCCTGATCATGAATAGGCAGAAAGATCAGAGACAGATAGCAAAGAAGAAAAGTAGGCATATTCTAGGACTGTGAAGGCACAAACCTACAGCACGTGAGCGGTCGCCAGTTGTTCTTCAGGGTTCCCGTGCACCGGCCACTTGGTCTTCACATGCATGGGAGCGCCAGAAAAGCAGCTGCCCAGTGCGCACATGTGTACCAGGCGGCTGCTCTTTCAATTTTGGGCACGCATACGTGTGCTCCCATTTCAGTACTTGATGCAAAAAAAGTTCATCAACACTGTCCTAGGACATGCCAAGGCAGAATTTGAAACAAACAATAAAATAGTGTGATAGTAATAGTGGTAGAATTACTCTCGAATTGATGAATTCAACATGAATTAATACCAATTACTATAACTTTAATAAGTAATTATAATATAACTAATATTATATTAACTAATACTATAACTAATTATAATATAACTATATATACTATATAATTAATTACTATAACAAAAGTCAACCTTCTACTTCAGGGCTATCAAACTCGCGGCCCGCAGCCTGGACATTACACGCTGGCCACACCCACACCGAGTTTAGCAAAGAGGGAAAAAAGCTGTGATACATCACATGATGCCACCATGATGACTCAAGTTTGACACCCCAGTTCTACTCCAATAAACATTACATTTGATAACCGGATAACAAATAACCAGAGAACAGTTGCAAATCATGGTAATGTCACTGCAGGATGCTGCAACTGGTTGTAAATGTGTGCCAGTTGCCAAGTGCCAAAATGTGATCAAGTAATCAGTGCGTGGCAGTTATAATTTTGAGAATGGGTCATAAGCAACTTTCAGGAAGGCATCTGTCATAAACTTTGAACTGCGTTAGGTGGCCGGTTGTTAAACAAGCGCTACATATGGATTCTTCCTACATATGTTTGACTAACTGAAATACTTTGCTGCATAGAACCAACTTTTATGAATATGTATTGGTAGCCAAAAATGACAGTGAGAAATTAACTCTTAAAAATAGCCTTCCTATATCATCCTACAGATATGCCTGCAGTCTAGATGTTTTCCTTTGATATTTTAGTCTTGGGAAAGCTAGTTCAAGATGTGATGATTCATCCGGGAGAAAATACATTTCTCTCTTTGGCTTTTTATATTTCCTGATAATTATTCTTCATCTTTAATATTTCACAGTTAAGAGCCACATAGTAAATACTATGTCATCACCCAAATTCCTTAATTAAATGCAAATATTTATTAGAGCAAGAGAATTTACATCCTCTTTCCTTATTTTAGAACAGATGGTCTGCAAAACAATACATTTTATGTTCTGGAAAATTATGAGACATCAGTCAGAAGAAGCACTTCATTGGGAAATCAGTGTCAAGAAATGTACGAGAAGAGCTTGCTTTAATTGCTACTAGAAATGAATATTACAAAAATAATTTGACAAACGAAGATTTCATAGGAGACACATTTTAATTTTTTTTAAAAAAATGGCAGTGACATTGGCATCTACACAAAAAATGCCAACTTTTCCTGTAGGTTTTTAATAAAGGAGCATCTCTTAAACTTGCTACCGCTTTTTTTTCTTGTTGTGTATAGAGAAAATAATCTTTAAAAATGACTGCTTTTTAAATGCCATCATTAATATGATTTGTTCACTTGCTTCCTTCTTTCTGCATTTCCTCAAAAGCAGCCCTCTATTGGTTTCTAAAGCTATATTTAAGTATTATTTAATTCCACATTAATTTTGAAAAAACATAATTATAAGTAGAAGTGGCGGAGGGGAGGGTGTTGCCCCTCCAAGCCCCATGGACAAATGGGAGGAGCTGTGGGGGCATAAAGCCCTGTGTTTGTAGCAAACTTCTTCTCAGGAAACTAGACACTATTAGTGGTCCTATGGTATGGTACTGGACTTAACCAGGCCCTAATTTTGCCTAGTTGTTAGTCCCAATTGATGTTGGGCCTTGGTGGTGCAGCGGACTAAGTGCTGTTATGTAGCACTTAGCTGCCAGCTGCCTGAAATTATTGTGAGTTCAAATCTCACCAGGCTCAAGGTTGACTCAGCCTTCCATCCTTTCGAGATAGGTAAATTGAGGACCCGGATTGTGGTGACAATAAACTGACTTTGTAGAAACACCACTTATGGGGGGCCAAAAGCCCTACTAAACAGATATATACAAAAGAATGAAGGCTATTGCTATAAGTGCATTGTAAGCCACCCTGAGTCTTCAGAGGAGGGCAGCATAAAAACTGAACTAATAAATAAATAAATAAAACAGAGAGTTTGGGATTCTCTGTTGAGAGAGGGCTGTTCAATTTTGACATCTTTGACCCCTCTGTCAGACCCGAGGTCCTTTCTGTCCAATATGTGAACAGCCCTCTCTCAACAGATATCATCTATCTCCAATGGTACAACATAGTCCTTTCAGCAGTTTCAAGAAGGCTCCACATCCATTTGCACTATTTGGGTGACCCTGGGGAAACAGATAAACCTTCAAGTGGCCTCAATGACTCTCTAAAAGAAAGTAAATGGCCAGCTATGTGCAAGGAATATAAATCCTTCCATTCCTTGCCATCCAGTCAGAGCTGAAGGAGCTTGTTGGAAGAGAAGCGAAATGTCTTCAAAGAAAAACAAGGAAGTCCAGTTGCCTCTCGAAAAAAGCACCTTTGGGACAACCATAACCTGGAGGCAAGAATCTCCATAAAGACCTAACTGTTAGCCTCGTACAGATGGAACATGGTTCTTGCCCGATGATGCCATTCTGAAAGATACTTTTCCTTTAACTAGTTATAGAATTGACTTGCTGAACTGCTTTAGGGACTGTTTACATAACTAGTCTTTGGAAGAATCTTGCCCTGGTTCAGTATTTTTGGATTGAATCAGGAGTACACTTGTTTCTAAATCCACTGTGATTGTAACTAGCAAGGGATATAAAGAATATGTGTAGTGAAAATATGGATATTTGGACACTCTTCACATCAACCTGGCTCCCTCAAATCTGCTGATGGTCCTAGAGCATAAATAGGGTAGGGATGAATCGATGAACCAATGGTGGTCAGAAGGCAGTTGGCTGGTTGGCTGAATGTGGGTTTTAGATGGCTCCCAGGACACTCCAGAAGATAGGCTCAAGATCCATATTATTCTCTCAACAGACTTGAACAGTAGATCCTGTCTTTTTTTTTTTTTTATTGAAAAAGTTTTACATTACAAAAATTTTTTTTAATAAACCCCCCCCTTTTCCCCCCACCCCCCACCCCAGCCACTCCCCTCCCTCCCCAACCCCCCCTTGACTTCCGCTATTAATCAAACATTAACAATTAATCCATATTTATCCACTGTTCTAGGTGAGATCCAACTATTAAACTAAAACTATAATAATATTTTATATAATAATAATAATAATAAAAAAAAAAACTATCATAATCTAATTCAAACAACATACTTAGTACATTTCTCTTTATACTATAACACAAAAATTTAAAATATAAGTTCAATCATTTAACATAAAGTAAAAATAGAAATTATCAGATTCAGTACATTTATCTTTTAAGTTACTTAAGTGCAAAAGGTATACGTTCAATTAAATACTAACTGAAACTTCTTACTTTGGTATTTATGCTTCATATATTCCACCCATTTCACCCACTCCTTAGCAAAAACTTCATGAGTCTTATCTTTTAGATATGCAGAGATTTTAGCCATCTCTACAAAATTAGACATCTTCAATACCCACTCCTCTATCGTGGGTACTTTATCCTTCTTCCAATTTTGGCCAATCAATAATCTAGCTGCAGTAATCATGTGTAAGATCAGTCTAGTATCGGTTGATGAGCACCCTTTAACTATTCCCAGCAAAAAAAGCTGAGGTGAGAAATCAAGCTTCCGCTTCAAGATGTTCTGCATTACCCACCAAAGTTTGATCCAAAATGCTTTCAATTTTCTACACGTCCACCAAATATGAAAATATGTTGCATCCAAACAATCACACCTCCAACATTTAGGCTGAACATTTGGATACATACATGATAACTTTTTAGGGTCGAGATGCCACCTATAAAACATCTTATAAAAATTTTCCCTCAGGTTCTGTGCTTGTGTAAATTTAACATTCTGGACCCAAATCTTCTCCCAAGTCTCCAACATTACTGGTTCTTCAAAATTCTGTGCCCATTTTATCATGCAGTCTTTAACTAATTCACCCTCTGAATCTCTCTCTAACAGTAAATTATACACACGTTTAATATGCATCGGCCCTTTACATTTTATCTGGGTCACCAAATCTTCTTCATGTAACATTAATCCAATTTTCTGATCTTCTCTCCATCTTGCTTGTAGTTGAAGATACTGCAACCAAGTTAGATTCACACCTTGTTCCAACAGAATGTTCAATGGTTTCAAACTCCATCTGCCCCCATCATTAAAGAGTAGCTCTTTATATAACAACCCCCCGAGTGACTTAATATTTGGCAAAATCTGCCCAAGATCCAACCACAAAGGTATTTTGTAATCCAATTGGAATTGGTGCTTCTTCCAAACTCTCATCAAAGCATGTCTTAAAACGTGACTGTTAAATACACTGTCCCTCTTATCTTCATAAAGTAAATATGCATGCCATCCATATTGCAAATCGTGGCCTTCTATATTCAAAACTTCGCTTTTTGTTAGTCCAATCCAGTCTCCAACTTGTATCAAAACCGCAGCCTCATAATATAAACGTAAGTTGGGAACTTTTAGGCCACCTCTTTCACGAACATCTTGCATAATTTTAAGTTTAACTCTTGGTTTTTTCCCATTCCATATAAATTTATTTAGACCTGCTTGCCAGTCCATCAAAAATTTGTCATTTTTAAGCACCGGAATCATTTGAAACAGAAACAGAAATCTAGGTAAAACGTTCATCTTAACAACTGCTATTCTACCAAGCATAGACAGTTGCAGCTTCTTCCATTTTTCAAGATCCTTTTGAATCTTATGCCATAGTTCTTCATAATTATTTTGAATAAGTTTTCTATTGGATGCTGCAACTTGTACCCCTAGATATTTCACCTTTGTAACTATTTCAAAACCTGCCACCCTTTCCAGTTCTTTCCTTTGTGGTTCCGACATATTTTTAACTATCATCTTAGTCTTTTTCTGGTTCAGGCTAAAACCTGAGACCAGACCATATGCCTCTATGATTTTATTCATCTGGATGATTGATTCCAAAGGTCGTGTTAGGGTAACAACCAGATCATCTGCAAATGCTTTTGTCCGGTAATCTTTTTGCCTTACAACTATTCCACTCATTTTGTCCGAGTCCCGTAGAGCGTTCAGCAGCACTTCTAGCGTCAAAATAAACAATAGTGGAGATAATGGACAACCTTGTCTTGTTCCTTTCTGTATGTTAAAAGTGTCAGTTAAGGTACCATTAATAATAATTTGTGCATGCTGTTCCTGATAAATTGCAGAAATTGCTTGTATAAATTGCTCCCCAAAGTCCATTTTATGCAAAGTCTTTTTTAGAAAATCCCAGTTGACTCGATCAAAGGCCTTCTCCACATCCAAAAACACTAGCACCGCAGAAGTCTGCTTCTTTTTCTCAAGATATTCCAACAAATCTATAAGTTGCCTAACATTGTCCTTCATGTATCTACCTTCTATAAAACCTGCTTGGTCATCATGAATCACATCTTGAATCACTGGCATCAATCTGTTGGCTAGTACTTTAGCATAAATCTTGTAATCCGTGTTCAGGAGAGATATTGGACGAAAGTTTTCAGGTTTTACAGATTGTTCTTCTTTGGGTATCAGTGAAATAAAAGCTGTCTTCCATGAGGGGGGTATTTTACCCCCCTGCTGGATATTACAAAACAAGTCCTTGAGATGCTCAACCAGTTCCATTTGTAAAGTCTTATAATATACTGCTGTCAAACCATCAGTCCCAGGAGCTTTAGATACTTTCAATTGTTTAATTGCATATAAGATCTCTTCCGATGTTATGGGTCGATTCAATCTTTCACTTTGTATATTTGAAATTTTTGTAACTCTCATATTCTGCAGATATTCCTCTATAAAGTCCTCTCTAGTTTTGTCAGTTTGATACAATTTAGAATAATAAGCTAAAAAAGCTTTATGTATTAAGTTCTGTTGATATACTTGTTTCCCATTAAGCTCGATAGAGTTTATTATACGAGAACTTTGTTGTTTCCTCAGCGTATAAGCCAACCATCTGCCAGGTTTGTTAGCATTGCAAAAAGTATTGTGTTTTGCATACTGCAGATTAGTCGCTGTTTGATCGGCCATCAAAGTTTGAAACTGATCTTTCAGAAGTTTTATCGTTAGTTGTACCTTTTCATCATTTGGATTTTTGATCAACAAATGCTCTTTCTCCTTAATCTCTGCTTCCAATTCTATTCTTGACTTTTGACGTATACGTCTATATTTAGAGTTCATATAAATCAGTACACCCCTCATATAAGCCTTGCTTGCATCCCATACAATCTCAATCGGTGTACCTTTATTTAAGTTAACGTCAAAAAATTCTTTAACATGTTTCTTGAGATCAGTAATATTCTTTTCATATCTGAATAAATTTTCATTCATACGCCAAGATCTCCTTTCTCTTTTACCCAAGTTTATCTCCATCCACACCGGACTATGATCCGACAATGTTCTAGAAAAATTTTTTGTCTTAGTCGCCATTGTAAGTAGATCAGTAGTAACCAGCATAAAATCAATTCTTGAGAAAGATTTATGCCTATCAGAAAAAAAAGTAAAGTCCAATTCCTTAGGATGATGAACTCTCCATACATCCTTCAAATCCATTTCTTCTTTCAAAGCAAAGAACGTCGATGGTAACTTATTCCCTTTCTTGGCTGTCGTCTTTTTATCAAGCGTTGCATCAATCACCCCGTTCCAGTCACCCATAATCATAAAAGACTTGTAATTCCACTGCAGTATCTTGTTATTCAGCAGCTTATAAAAAGTTTCCTGTTGCTGGTTCGGGGCGTAAATGCCAATTAAAAGTATCGAAACATTCTGTATATTTATTTCCACAGCAAGATATCTCCCATCCACATCCGCTTCTATCAATTTAGCTGGTATTTTATTAGAGATATAAAAAACAAGTCCATTCCTTTTCACAAAACTAGAAGATATAAAATATGAGCCAAGTTTTGAGGTTAAAAACTTTTGATCCTGGGATCTAATGTGGGTTTCTTGCAAGCAAACAACATCATTTTTGTACTGCTTCAAATAATGAAATATTTTCCTCCTTTTCTGAGGTGAGTTCAGGCCATTGACGTTCCACGATAGAAATTTGAGTGTCATTCTGAAAATGAATGAAGCCCTTTAAGCATTTCACGAAGAGATTCTCCTACAGTAGAAGTCTTCGGTCTCGCTCCTCCCATGGCTTCAGAATGTGGCTTCCCTTTAGCACCATGCTCTTCCTGTTGTGATTTTGGCCCCTGACATTTCTCTAATCTTTGCTTTTCCGCGGCACGGGTTATGCGCTGATCTTTTGGTTCTTGCATCAATAAATCCAGATCTGGCTCCACCTCTCTTGTGGCTCTAGTTTGCTTTGGTTTGGCTTCCAGAAGTTCTATTAGCGATTCCTCTGCAACACCTCCAACAGCGCCTAGGATTTCCTCCCTTGCTAGTTCTTGACTTGCCTGACTTTCTTTTAACGAAATTACTTCTTGACTAGCCTCTTCAGGCCTCTTTTCAGCTGAAATATCTTCAAAAGGCAAAAGTGTTGGAGAAAGAGGTGGCGTTGGAATTTTTTTAAGAACATTATTGTAGAATTGTTCCGCCTTTTCCACAGAATTAATACGATATCTCACATCCTCGTGCCGCAAAATAATACCGACAGGGGCGTCCCATCTAAATGGTATCTGGCGCTTTTTCAACTCATTTACAAGAAAAGCAAAATCTTTCCGATCTCTTAGCATTTTTGGTGGCAGCTCTTTATACACGCCAATCTGATTGCCCTCATGTTGAACGGTCATATGGAACGAACCAAACAAAATATCATTCCTCAGTCTTCTCTCGGTAAAATAAATCACAACATCTCTTGGTAAGTTTCTCTGTTTCGCTATACGCGAGTTGACTCTATACAGCTTATCAATCCTGTTAGCGATCACATCAGGTTCACATTTTAGAATCCTAGCCAACACTTCCACACATGTAGCTCTTAAATTCTCTCTACTGTTCTCACGCAGACCCCGCAATCTTATGGCATATTCCATATTCCGATATTGTATCATTGTGATCTCATCCTCCAAACGTTGGTTCTGAGCCACCACCTTAACAATCTGTTCCTTTGCTTCCTTCTTGTTGACTGCCACTTCTGTATTTAAATCTTCTACTTTTTTCTCAACTGCCAGTAGGGCATCTGTAAGAACTGTAGCTACTTTAGCAACACTCTGATGTACTCCTTTAGTTTCTTCTTCCACTGTCTCCTTAACTTCCCCCACTATTTCCTTCATTTCTCTTTGATTTTTCCCCAACTTTTCATCTATTTTATTCACTCTTGCAGAGAGCTCTCCCAAGGATTTGTGCATATTTAATATACATGTTTTCAAATCTTCTATTTCTCTGCCCTGTGGCTGCTTTGAAACTGCAGCTGGCTTCTCCTTTGTCTGATGTGTGGGGGAATCCCCCCCCCCCGCCTTCTTTGAAGCCATGCCTGGACAATATTTAAAACTTTAAAAAGCAAAGAAAAAATCTTCTCCTTTCCCTATCCTCAGTTTTACAGAAAAGGAGTCCAATACTTTATGTTTTAAGTTTAAAAAACACTTGTAAAACTTATCATTAGAGTCTTTATAGTTGCAGGCAGGCAAACTTTCACTTTCTAACTTCACTTTCTCCTTTCATTAGCTCAGCTTTAATCCGCCATTTTAAGGCACTTTCCCACAGGGACAGCTTGAATTTTAAGTTTTAAAAAAAAAGTCCTTTAATATAATTATAAAATCCCAAGAAAAATTCCAGATCTCACCAAATCCATTCAGCTTGATTAGGGATATATTCTTTTCGTTTGAGTTGCCTTCTCCGCCTCGCTCTGTCCTGCAGAGTTCCCTCGCCGCTTGGAGGATCGGCAGCTTAAAAGGGAGCCCACTCCGAAGCGCTTGCCAAGGCAAAAAAAAAAACTCCCTGGCAGCGCTTCTGGGGCTCTACCTAAAGCTGCCCACTCTGGCCCCCCCTTAATTTCCAAGGGGGAGCGTTCCGAGCCGCTTTTAGGTGTAAAAAGCGGCTCTACAGGCAGCGGGGGCGGCGGCCGTTTCAACGAGCCGCCCGGCGACGGAGCGCACCCAAACCGGAAGCCCTACAGTAGATCCTGTCTAACAAAATGAAATTCAATGTAAAGAAAAGTAAGATTTTACACTTAGGTGAGAAAAATCAAATATACAACTACATATTAGGTGAAACCTAGCTCAAAAAACTGCCTGCTTCCCACCGTCCTGTTCGTTCACATAGGGCCGCTCTCCTCAGGGTCCCGACGGTGAGCCAATGTCATCTAGCGGTGCCCAGGGATAGGGCATTCTCTGTGGGTGCTCCCACCCTCTGGAATGAATTACCTACCGAGCTCCGGACGGCTCCCGATCTCCGCTCCTTTCGTCGGGAGCTGAAGACTTGGCTGTTCAAGCAAATAGGCTGACTCTGATTCTGGGTTTATTATTTTTCATTAATTAGTTATTTGATTTAAAATGCCATTTTATTGTACATGTTTCTTAACTTGTGTTCGGCATATATATATATATATATATATATATATATATATATATATATATATATATATATATATATAAATAAATAAATAAATAGCTAGCAGTACCGTAACTGTAAGAGGGAGTCCTAGTGGACAATCACTTAAATATGACCCAACTATGTGGCAGCAACCAAAAAAAATCCAATGCAATCCTAGCTTGCATTAACAGAGGGATAGAATGAAGAGCACATGAAGTATTAGTACTGCTTTATATAGCCTTAGGAAGACCACACTTGGAATATTGTGTCCAGTTTTGGTCACACTATTATAAAAAAGACTCTGGAAGAGTGCAGAAAAGAGTAACAATGCATAGGGATTTTAGCTTGCCCTCATGCAGCCTGGAGTCTGTTGCAGCTAAAAAAAAACTAGTGATCACTATGGCAACCAAGTATTAAGAATCCAAACACACTGGAGGTCACAGACTTTATCTGGCTTTTTATTTTGACATTTGTTATATGATAGTAACACCACCACTAGTCCTTCCTCATGCTTTTCAGGGTAGACCAGACAGAAACCAGTCATAAATATTAATAGGGGATGTGTGTTTGGATTTATGCTGTAGTAAATTCATTCTCTCAAGAGATTGTTCCAGTTGGTGATGCACCCCCACCTCAAGAAGCTGTTGGACCTAATGATTTTGAACAATTTTTATCCCATTTACAACATTCCCTCTAGGGAAGGAGTTGGAATGAAACACAATACTGAAAAGCCATTGTGTTCATATCTTGCCGATGTGTATCTACAAACATCTCCCCAGCCGTTACTGTTGAAAAGAAAAAGGTGGCTCCTGAGCTGATCTTGTAATACAATACGGAGGCTCTTAATTCTATGCTCAAACATTCTATGAATTGGAAGAGAAGTGAGATTATATGAATAGTAATTGCACCAAGTGCTTCTCCAGAATAAAAGCAGTAAGAAAAGAAATATCAAGAAATAGCTACCATATGGAAGTGAATCCCATGAGTTCAGAAGAAATAGAATTCACATGACTATATGTCATTTGACTAGACACGGTAAAGGAACATATGGGCTCCCAAACCCATATTTTGTTCTTTATCTTATTGTATGATCTAATACCTACATCGAGAAGAAAATCAACATATTATAAGAATTTTTAATTTTTCTCATTGTCTCCTGATAATACTTAACACTTTTTAATAATTTGAAACAAACACAATATCAAGAAGGATTTGTAATGAAAAATTAGTAGTTAGAGCCTCATCTGTCTTTGCTATCATTCTGCCTGAGGCTACATATTGAATCAAGACTCAGTCATATTTAGACTGGACAACTGAAATCAATGAGACTTAAATTATCATGAAGTGACTGCCTCATCCTTTCTAATGGTAGAGCCAATTATGTAAGTCTCATTAATTTTGATAGATTATCTGTCAAATAATCCAATCCTATCAACTTGGGCAAATTTAAGCTAAATCAGGAAGAGTTTACATTTATTTTTCTTTGCTGACAACATTATTTAAATTTATTTCCTGATATATTTCATTTTTGCCAAGATATTTTCAGTTATGTAGATACTTAACAGGAACAAGGTCACCTAAATTTATGCATCAATGGTACTCAAATTAAAGTATGTGTTTTATCCACTAGGAAAAACAATTCTTGCTATGCTTTAAATTATAATCAAATGCAATTTGAAGAGATTTTTCAAATAAAGGAGAACAGCACTCTTTCATTCTAATTTTGGGTTTTTTCCCTCTTTACTTCACATGAAATTGAAAGAACAGTCCCATCTTTATTCATTCTTACTATGGATATTGACAGTTTTCATATATTAAAAAATTGAGTATCATTTTTGCTGAAATATGGTTAACATTTCTCTTCACAGATTGTACACCATTTCAGTCTGTGTTTTCTCTCCCATATCATGATAATTCTTAAGCATAGCTGTTTTCATTAAATATACTGTTGTAACACATAAAAACTTCAACTTGAATTGTAGTTTTACAGATTTGGAGAAAGGGGACTTAATTCATAGCAGTTGTTTACACCGTTTTTTTGACATAAGCTCATTACAGAAAGAAAACATTAATATGTGCTATAGATTCTTCTGCCAAGCACTTTTTAAAACTTCTTGTTGGAACGATTTCCATTTGTTTGGGTCTGTTGTTTTTTTTTTTCTTTGCTGCAAAACTTCTCACTCACAGGCACTCACTCATCTGCACTGCAGGAAGAGGGTAAGGCTGAACAGGAAATAAAAGATGTGTTGTGATGCCATGATGAGATTTCCATCTTTAAATACTTGTGTGTATGTGAAGTCACAATATAACAAAAGTATGGAGTTTGTCTCATCATGTATGAGACAATACACATTTCAATATTTTTGCTTTACCATGGTTAATAAGAGAGATCTACGAACTGAAATCCTATAATTTTACAAGAAGGGCTGGCATATACGTGATCTATTTAGCTAACAAATGGCTTAAACATCCCTTGCCTCTATAAGTAGGATTTCTTTAATAACACAAAAAAAAAACAATAATCAGTGTAGAGGAAGAAGTATAAGACGGTATGGCATCTACGACAAGCAAGGGTTGTCATACACCAAAGGATAACCAACATGTTCCTTTGTACCTCAATGCTGCAATGTAAAAGCAGTTTAAAATGGCTGACTTTCAGCTACCATCATCAAATAAAAGTTGTTCCAATAGGAATGGGCAAGCAAGTCAGTCCAATTATTGTTAATCATCTATGGGCTTTGACCACTTAATCAGCATACTGTATGATTACACTAAGCCAATAAAAAAAAGAGCTTTAACATTTATTACTGGAATGCATTGACTTGACTAGATAAATATTATGTTGATATTTTCTATCAAGAAATCTTTTTATAGTGACTTTACTGCTGAAGTATTTCCTATAGAATAACCATTGCCCTATTCTTCCTTAAACAATTCTGATATCTATTCTGAATTAAATTTACACACCTGTATTAAATAGTCATCAATTTCTACAAAATCTCTGAGTCTGAGGCCACTGAATAATATTTGGAAGGAATAACACTCCTGAGCTTTATGATACAAAATATCGGACTACACACATTTATGGATGGGAATCTGAAAAAATTAGAACAGTGATTTCCTAAAGATCTAATTCTATAATCTCAACGGCAATGGATCAGCAATGGATCAGAAAAAAAAAATACATGTTAGGATGATCTCCCATCCTCACCCCAGCTCCTTAGTGGTCCTAAGCTTCATTTTCTAAATTATTTCCAAAGTAAAGCACCATCCTGCAAATATCTAGCTTCATTTAGTCTTTTGCAATCATCGTCCGGTGTCCCACATGCATTTCTTAGGTCTGTTCTTTTTCATCCTCCTTCTCAGAAGTTTAACAGCACATCAGAGAGTCATAGCCGTGGGAACATTTTGGAATGCAGATATGGGACTCAATCACCCAGCCCAGGGATTTTTGAACGCAGACTTGCTGCTATATTAACTATCCAATTACTTCCTCCCTCCCACCTTTCACTGGGAAAGAGTGTTTTGGCAAACCATTAGACAATGTATAAATACATATAGGCCATATGTGGATTTGCAGAGGAGTGGGGATACCAGCAAGTTACTTAGTTCCTTTTTGTGGGTGGAAAGTAAAACTATATTTTTAATTCAATATAAGGGGGAGGAATGATGGCAGGATATTCAGCTTCTGATCAAATTGGACACACTACAGACTCACACTAGTTAGGTAACCTTCTCTAAAAATGCAGCCAGAGCCATAATTTTTTTAGAGATCATTTCCTAGTCAATGGTAAATATTTTAGAAATGGAATCTGGAAAGCCTTGGAGGAATGTATTACTATAAATAGCCGTAAGCAGACTTGCAAATCCCTAGCACCATTGCCTCTGTTCCTGGAATTTCTCACTTAATTGTATTTGTCTTAGGTTCAGCACTTGGCAACTAAAAATAGATTCTTATGGGAACCACACACAGGTTCAAACAGTGGACAAACAAGGTTGATTAACTGAAGGTGACATGTTTCTTATGCTGTCACATATGGTGTGAAATGTAGTGATTTTCTTGAGGCAACCATTTTTAGATAATTTTAGCAGATTTTAAAGCAGCTGAGTTTTTTTTTCAAAGCATATGAGTGAGAATCTAACTAAAGGAAGTCGTTTACAAAAAGGTGTGATTCTTCTCTGTTTCAAAAATAGAAAACAAAGGAACAAATCAGGGGAAGCTGTAAAGTCTGAAAAAGATGCATATAATTGAATAATCAACTAAAGTTGCTTCTGAGGCAGCTTTTTAGCCAAAGAAATGAAAGAAAGCCCTAAAGGCATTTACATAAAATTAAAAATTCAGACAAAAACAGCGAAAGCAATATCTTTGCAAGATGCTGTTCTCCAACTAAATGGAATGGCATTTGTTTAAAAATGAACTATAAGATACAATAGACAAAGTCTTCAAAGATTAGATTTTTTTAGAGTCAATTGTTATGAAATTTGTCCCATAATGCATTAAAGTTAATTTAATCTCCCCTCGGGGAGAAGGGCGGTATATAAATGCAATAAAACTGAAACTGAAACTGAAAGTTAATTGAGTCAAGTGAACTAGGAGGATCTATTTTAATTTTGTAATTTAAAACTGATATTTGGGACAAGGAGTGATAATATCTCTTTTGACCTAATTATATATCTCTAGTCAAATTCATTTTTCAGATGTAGTAGTGAAAATATAAATATAATACAAGTAGTCCTTGACTTACGATCACAATGGAGCCCAAAATTTCTGTTGTTAAGTGAGACACTTGTTAAGTGAGTTTTGCACTTTTACAACCTTTCTTGCCACAGTTGTTAAGTGAATCACTGCAGTTGATAAGTTAGCAACATGGTTGTTAAGTGAATCTGGCTTCCCCATTGACTTTGCTTGTCAGAAGGCTACAAAAAAATGATCACATGACCTTGGGACACAACTACAGTCATAAATACAAAACAGTTGCAAAGCACCTGAATTTTGATCAGGTGACTATGAGAATACTGCAAAGATTGTAACTGTGAAAAACCATACTAAGTAACTTTTTTCAGTGCTGTTGTAACTTTGACCGGTCACAAAATGAACTGTTGTAAGTTGAGGACTTCCTGTACTATGAAATTGGAGTGGTCCTTGGTGTACTCTGAGCTTGGTTGTTTTCTTATAGACATTTCATTACCCAAACTAGACACTGATATTACCTAATTTGGGAAATGAAATGTCTGCAAGAAACCCACCAAGCTCAGAGAGCACGAAGGACCCCCTCATTTCAACCAGGAGCCTGGATAGCTCAACAGACTAAAAGCCTGTTATTAACATTCAGCTGTCTGCAATTATTGCAAGTTCGAATCTCCCAGGCTCAAGGTTGACTCAGCCTTCCATTCTTTCTAACATAGGTAAATTGAGGACCCAGTTTGTGGGGGCAATAAGCTGACTTTGTATAAAATATACAAAAAGTATGAAGGCTATTGCTTAATGCATTGTAAGCCCCCGCCACATGATATGGTCCCCTACCCACGCCATATCTGCCCCTCCCACACAGTATCTTAATCGCACAACCCTCGACAGAGGGCTTAGCAGAAGCCCTCTTGCCTCCAGAATCTTGACCCCCCGCGGCCCCATGAACAGCTGGGTCTAACCTTCCCCCCTGTGAGTTCTCCCCCAAACCCACTCCCACCCCCACCCCTGAACCCCTTAAAAATTTAGTAAAACACAAGTTTAAGAAACCCCTCAGTCCCCGTTTTTTGGCATGCCACCTCTCGGGGTCCCAAAACCCGTCATTAAGGTGGGCCCTCGATAATGTAGAGGGCCAAACCTGCGAGAGGGGGGAGTCTCGCAAGGCAAGAAGGCTGGACCTCGAAAACATCCGAAACACACAACGAAGATGGACAGAAGAAAGGCATGGCTAGAGTCTGTGCTGGTACATAAAAAGTATCGAAGAACAGACAGGAGAAATCACCGCTACCCTCTCACGGTAGCGGGAGGAGTCTATAAGTTCAAAGTCACTGCGGGGGTATCCGGACCGCCCTCTCACGGAGGTCCGCCATACAGACAGGAAGTTGGAAAGTCCAGGCCACTCTCTCACAGGGGCCTGGCATATTTGTCCTGTGAGGATAAGACTCCCCCATCAGGGATGAACAAAGGTGGAGCCAGCTCCATCAGTCCTCCCGTAGGCAGGCCTGTTCTGCGATAATGCCAGCGTGCGCGATGGTACTAGGGCCAAGTTCCAAGCTACTCCAGGAAGAAAGCGGATCGATGGTGCTACAGGCGAGAGAGCCAGATAGTCCCCGGCAAGGGGGGCCAGATATTCCCCGACGGGAGGGCCAGATATTCCACGGGCCAGGTGGGGGGGGGAGGTTGCCGCCAACCTGCGATCCCCAGCGAGAGAGCCAGATATTTCCCAGCGAGAGGGCCAGATCTTCTGCGGGCCAATGGTGGGGGGGAAGGAAAGGGTTGCCGATGGTCTGCAATCACCCCCCTAGGCGCCGCTGGCCACCTCCCGCCACTCTCGTCGCTTGCCGCCTCTCCACCACTCCAGCGGCCTCTCTCTCCTCTCTCCTCTCACACAGGTGGCAGCAGCTCCCAAAGGCCAGTCACGTATGGAGAACGCTGGTAGGCACCCGCCCCCCAGCGAGATGGACCGATATTCCGTTGGCCGGGTGGGGGGGGTTGCTGATGGTCTGTAGCCGCCCCCCTAGGCTCCGCTGGCCGTCTCTCACCACTCTCGCCACCTGCCGCCCCTCCAGACCACTCCGGCGGCATCTCTCTCTCCTCTCCTCTCCTCTCCTCTCACACGGGCGGAAGCAGCTCCCAAAGGCCAGTCCCACCAGGAGAACGCTGGCAAGCGCCAGCCCCCCTGCGAGAGGGGCAGATGTTCCGTGGGTCGAGTGGGGGGGGGTTGCGGATGGTCTGCAATCACCCCCCCAGACTCATTGGCCACCTCTCGCTGCTCTCGCCGCTCTCGCCGCTTGCCGCCGCTTCTCACCGTTCCAAACCACTCCGGCGGCGTCTGGCGGCGTTCTCTCCTCTCCTCCCTGACACACACCGGCGGCGACAGCTCCGCAACTCCCCGAAGGCCAGCAACAGATGGAAACGCTGGAGGGCACTCAAACCCACCAGCGCAACGGCCACAAGCTCAGCAAGCCGGGTAGGGGGTTGCCGATAGTCTGCAACTCCCCCCAGACCCATTTAAAACGCCCGTTGATGCCCATCTCCTCACGGCGTTTCAGAGGCAGCCGCCATCTTGGGCAGCCGCAGTTACAGACCGGTCGCAATCAGTGTTGACAGGGGGGCAGCGGTCGACCCCGAGGCGCCTAGTGTGTGGGGTGCCGCAAGGGTCGGTCCTCTCGCCCCTCCTGTTTAACATTTATGTGAAGCCGCTGGGTGAGATCATCCGTGGTTTTGGGGTGGAGTTCCATCAGTACGCTGATGATACTCAGCTGTACATCTCCACCCCAGACCACCCCAACGATGCCGTGGAAGTGATGTCCCAGTGCCTTGAAGCCGTGCGGGTCTGGATGGGGAGAAACAGGCTTCGTCTCAACCCCTCCAAGACCGAGTGGCTGTGGCTGCCGGCGTCCCGATATAGCCAGCTGACACCATCGCTGGTTATTGGGGGCGAATCATTGGCCCCCACGGAAAGGGTGCGCAACTTGGGCGTCCTCCTGGACCCACGGCTGTCCTTGGAGGATCATACGACAGCTGTGGCCAGGGGGGCTTTCTATCAGGTTCGCCTGATACGCCAGCTGCGGCCCTTTCTAGATCGGGACTCCCTGCGCACAGTCACTCAGGCACTCGTCACCTCTCGCCTGGATTACTGCAATGCTCTCTACATGGGGCTCCCCTTGGGGTGCACCCGGAGGCTCCAACTGGTACAGAATGCGGCCGCGCGGGGAATTATGGGAGCATCGGGGCGCTCCCACGTTACACCTCTCCTGCGCGAGCTGCATTGGTTGCCGGTGGAGTTCCGGGTGCGTTTCAAGGTGTTGGTAATGACCTTTAAAGCGCTCCATGGCTTAGGACCCGGGTACTTACGGGACCGCCTTCTGCCGCCAATTGCCTCCCACCGGCCGGTTCGCTCCCACAGAGTGGGCCTCCTCAGGGTGCCGTCAGCCAGACAATGCCGGCTGGCGACCCCCAGGGGGAGAGCCTTCTCTGTGGCAGCCCCCACCCTCTGGAATGATCTTCCTCCAGAATTGAGAATTATCTCCGACCTCCGGACATTTCGTCGGGCCCTGAAGACGCATCTTTTTCAACTTGCCGGTTTAGCCTGATCCCTGCCGCATTTTTAGAATTTTTAAAATTTTAAAATTTTTAATGTTTGTAGCGTCGACGCATTTTAATATTTATTTGGTTTTAATTCTCAGCCTAATGTATATGTGTTTTAAGTTTTAACTTTTATGTATTGAATTTTTATTTTGGCTGTTCACCGCCCTGAGTCCGTAAGGAGAAGGGCGGTATACAAATCTAATAAATAAATAAATAAATAAATAAATAAGCCTCCCTGAGTCTCCAGAGAAGGGCGGCATATAAATCTAATTTTTTTTAAAAAAAAAAAAACCCTGAGCAACAAATATTCTCGTTTGTCAATACAATGAAATTTCTTTTTAAAATGTTAGGTTTTGCATCAGAGTGTGAACCAGCGGTGAAATCCAGCCGGATCTATCCAGCTCACAGGAACTGGGAGCACCGGCGGTAGGAGGCTCCACCCACCCATCGGGACGTCATTACGTCCTGTTTTTGACCCTCTGTGCATGTGCAGAAGGCTCTGTGCATGGGCAGAAGAGGCGCGGCCACTCCCATTCCCGAACCAGTAGCGAAGGTAAGTGGATTTCACCGCTGGTGTGAACCCAAGAAAATAGTTAGGTAATAGGTAATTGTTCTAGATTTTAAATATATATCTTTTGATTTGTATGGTATTCATATACTTGCTCTATCAGGGAAATATCATGGCAGGGAGAAGCATTATTTGATACCACAACACTATCATTAATGACTTGTCAACAAGTCTAAAAAAATTAGCAAACTAAAAATGCCTTTTATTTTTATAAACTTACTTTCTATAATATGCTTTCCAGATGAAATAAATCAGTTGCTGCCTGCAGAGCATCAATCACTTAAAAACTATGTAAGAGGGAGGTTGCTATGTTTTTCCCAATGATTATTTAAACACTGATTTCTCCATTTCTTTGAAAGCCTCTGTTGTGGTAATAATAGCAATTGTATGAGCTCTTGTCATGTTGAATGCTGGGTGTTAGGATGACCTTCCTCCTAGAATAAATAAAGCCACTAGCCAACATTGGTGTGCTTATTTAGTTTGCATCTAACTTTGCATCTTCATAGTCTTCATCAATTTATATGATCTGGTTATTTCTATCAGAATTTAGAATTTAGGATAAGACAGTTGGAAGGGACCTTGGAGGTCTTTTTGTCCAATCCCCTGCTTAGACAGAAAACCCTACACCACATCAAATACTTTTAAACCATGATCCCATATTAAATCATACTCGGTATCATTTTGAATATCAGGAAAACCTTTACCATATGTAAAGTAGATGTTTTGTATTTATATGTGTAACTATTTAAGGAAGCTATATATTATATTTCACCACATCTACCTTTAAAAATAAAATCTGAAGTAGTGCAACCAAATTCACTATGTAGTCATTAAAACAGCAAAGATAAAATGTCATATTTAGTGCTCAAAATGCCACATATTTTTGGTTGACAATACAAAATAATTGAAATGCTTGAAAAATTGAAAATTATACATATGTTGCCAGGTAGCTTCCTGGAGGAATAAGTTTCTTAATCAAGCTTGAAATAATGAGGTGATTGTCTTCTTTACTGCCATTGCTTTGATAGTCACAAAATTCTGGGAAAACAATCAATGAAAGACTTTCAAGATCATGTAAAGTGATGCTGAAGTTCCTGTCCTAATCAATAAAGAGCTTAAAAATATTAAAACTCAATATGAAGTGTATGTTATTATCTTGGATTAGAAAAATGTCAGTTACAGAATAAAATTAAATTCCTTAAAGATTCCTCCTTCAAGGGTTATACAGCAGGTCAGTCAGAGAGGGTAAAAGTGATATGAACTTACCCAGACACAAATACACAGTTACTTCTACAAACTCAAATCAACATTTATTGTTTCAGTGGCTTAGCTTAAGAAACTACTACATTTTTATATACATACATTTATATATATGGAGTTTCTCAACTGCCTTCCTTCTTTATTCACATAGGACTAAACTTATTTTGTTTTTGTCAGCATTTGTTGCAGCAAACACAATCAGACAATTCAGCAGGAGTCAAAACTTCTTTAAATACATAATAACACATAAGGGATACATCCCCTTGTAGTTTTTTCCACATTGTAGAGAAGAGAAATAGCAAGTACAAACACAGTACAAAATGAAAGCACAAAATGGAGAAGGCAAAATGGAGGAAAGAGAAGCTAGTGCCCTCAAGCTTATATACAGAACAGTTAAGCCATGCCTTGGCTCCAAACTGTCTTTTATGGCCCCATACAACAAATACTATGTTTTAGTTACCAAATAGTCCCCCATTGGCTGACCTGTTGCTATGCCTATTCCAGTTCATTAATATACTGACAGTTTCGTTGAGCTTTGGTTTTTGCCTTGCATTTAACCATACGGTATATAAATTAAAGAGGAAAAAAGGAAAATAATTCTGCTTTGATATTCTTGGAAACTCAGTCCCTTAGTGACACTTCACCTCCATTAATGTCTAGTTTGTTCTTCTCAAAAGTAGTTTTATCCCCTTTTACTCACAGTCCATTCCAGAGATTTCACTTTTCTGATTCTCTGGTTTCAACTCTACCTCCTTTCCTCCAATTGCTCCATTCTTGCTACAAAGTTACCTCCAGTCCACACAGCACAAACCAACTGATTTCAGGAATAAGTGGGATTTAGAGCTTTGTGAGGTTTGATTGAACTTTAGAATAAGAATATTCAGGTAGGTACAGCACCAAGAACATCCAACAGTCACATCGGTTTCCTAAGCTATCTACCCTTTATATATTTTCAAAACATACAAAACATTTGCGGGACCAATTCTTGAATACAGCTCATCTGTCTGGAACCCTCACTGCATATCGGACATAAATACAATTGAGAGAGTCCAGAGATATTTTACAAGAAGATATTTTATTTTAATATTTTACTCTATTCCTCTAACTGCAATAAAATACCTTATGCCACCAGACTGCAAATTTTGGGCTTAGACAATTTAGAACTAAGCCAACTTCAGTCTGACCGAAACATAGTACATAAAAGGAAGGACTGCCACACTGTCCTTCCTGTCAACGACTACTTCAGCTTTAACCACAACAATACACGAGCAAATAATAGATACAAACTCAAAGTAAGCCATTCCAAACTCAATTGCAGAAAATATGACTTCAGTAACAGAGTGGTCAATGCCTGGAATGCACTACCTGACTCTGTAGTTTCTTCCCTAAACCCCTTTAGGGAACTTTAACCTTAAACTGTTTACCGTTGACCTTACCCCATTCCTAAGAGGTCTGTAAGGTGTGTGCATAAGTGCAGCAGCATGCCTACCGTCCCTGTCCTAATATTCCTTTTTACTTACTCTTTTCATGTATTCAAATTATGTTTATACTTTTACCTATTATCTTATATTATTATTATTATTATTATTATTATTATTATTATTATTTATTAAATTTCTATACCACCCTTCTCCTTCCGGACTCAGGGCGGTGAACAGCCAATTTAAAACCAATACAAATACAAAAGTTAAAAACATACTAAAACCAATATAAATTTAGGCTGAAAATATAAAACCAAATAAGACTCTAAAACTCTAAAAAGTTTAAAAATAGGAGGGATCAGGCAAGTCCAGCAAGTTGGAAGAGATGAGAGATGAGAGCCCGATGAAAAGTCCGGAGGTCAGCGATAGTCCTCAGATCTGGAGGGAGCTCATTCCAGAGGGTGGGAGCTACCACAGAGAACGCTCTCCCCCTGGGGGTCGCCAGCCGGCACTGTCTGGCTGACGGCACCCTGAGGAGGCCCTCTCTGTGGGAGCGAACCGGCCGGTGGGAGGCAATAGGTGGCAGAAGGCGGTCCCGTAAGTACCCTGGTCCTAAGCCATGGAGCGCTTTAAAGGTGATTACCAACACCTTGAAACGCACCCAGAAGTCAACCGGCAACCAATGCAGCTCACGCAGGAGAGGTGTCACATGGGAGCGCCCTGTCGCTCCCATAATCCCCCACGCGGCCGCATTCTCTACCAGCTGAAGCCTCCGGATGCATCCCAAGGGGAGCCCCATGTAGAGAGCATTACAGTAGTCCAAGTGAGACGTGACGAGCGCCTGAGTGACTGTGCGTAGGGAGTCCCGAACTAGAAAGGGCCGCAACTGGCATATCAGGCGAACCTGATAGAAAGCTCCCCTGGCCACAGCTGTCGTATGCTCCTCTAAAGACAGCCGTGGGTCCAGGAGGACGCCCAAGTTGCGCACCCTTTCTGTGGGGGCCAATGATTCGCCCCCAATAACCAACGATGGAGTCAGTTGGCTATATCGGGATGCCGGCAGCCACAGCCACTCGGTCTTGGAGGGGTTGAGTTGAAGCCTGTTTCTCCCCATCCAGACCCGCACAGCTTCAAGGCACTGGGACATCACTTCCATGGCATCGTTGGGGTGGTCTGGGGTGGAGATGTACAGCTGAGTATCATCAGCGTACTGATGGAATTCCACCCCAAAACCACGGATGATCTCACCCAGCGGCTTTACATAAATGTTGAACAGAAGGGGCGAGAGGACCAACCCTTGTGGCACCCCACACACTAGGTGCCTCGGGGTCGACCGCTGCCCCCCTGTCAACACCGATTGCGACCGGTCGGAGAGGTAGGAGGAGAACCACCGCAGAACGGTGCCCCCCACCCCCAATCCCTCCAACCGGCGCAACATGATACCATGGTCGATGGTATCAAAAGCCGCTGAGAGGTCTAACAGCACCAAGATAGAGGAGTACCCCCTACCCCGGGCCCTCCAGAGATCATCCACCAATGCGACCAATGCCGTTTTGGTGCTGTAACCAGACCTGAAGCCGGACTGGAGCGGGTCTAAATAGACAGCTTCATCCAGGTACCGGGGGAGCTGCCGCGCCACCACACTCTCAACAACCTTCGCTAGAAAGGGAAGGTTGGAGACAGGACGATAATTTGCCAAAACAGCTGGGTCCAGGGAGGGCTTCTTGAGGAGGGGCCTCACCACCGCCTCCTTCAAAGCGGCCGGTAGGGCACCCTCACTCAAAGAAGCGTTTATAATCTCCTGGAGCCAGCCTCGTGTAACCTCCCGGGAGGCCAGCACCAACCAGGAGGGACACGGGTCCAATAAACATGTGGTAGCGTTCAGTCTACCCAGGATCCTGTCCACGTCCTCGGGAGCCACAGGATCGAACTCAGCCCAGATAACACTCTCAAGACTGGGCTCAGTCACCTCGCCCGAACTAACCCAGTCAGTGGCCAGCTCATCCCGAATCTGAGTTATTTTATCATCCAGATATTGAACAAAATCCTCAGCACGACCCTGCAAGGGATCCTCCCGCGCTCCCAGATGAAGGAGGGAGCGGGTCACCCTAAACAGGGCGGCTGGGCGATTATCTGATGACACGATAAGAGCGGCGAAATAATTAGATTTCGCCGCTTTTATTGCCACTAAGTAAGTCTTAATATGAGCTCTTACTAGTGTCAAGTCAGATTCAGAGCGACTGGCCCTCCAACCGCTCTCTAGGCGTCTTTTCCGGCGCTTCATCTCCCTCAGCTCCTCAGTAAACCAAGGAGATAAGTGAGTTCGGCGCCGGGTCAGAGGCCGCAAAGGCACGACTCGGTCCAAGGCCCCACCGGCTGCCCTATCCCAAGCAGCCACCAGGTCCTCAGCCGAGTCGCATGTCAGTGTCTCAGGAAATGGCCCAAGCTCCGTCTGGAACCTATCAGGATCCATCAGGCGCCTGGGGCGGAACCACCTAGTTGGTTCCGCCTCCCTGCGGTGAGGTGCAGCGGTCAGAAAGTCGAGACGAAGGAGCGAGTGGTCAGTCCATGACAAGGGTTCCACACCTATATCCCCAATATCATGACCACTCAACCACTGACCAGAGACAAAAACTAAGTCCAGAGTGTGTCCACCAATGTGAGTCGGGCCCTGAATTACCTGGGTCAGGTCCATGGCCGTCATGGAAGCCATGAACTCCCGAGCCATCTCAGATGTTTCACCGATAGATGGCAGGTTGAAATCCCCCATAACTATAAGCTTGGGGGTATCAACCGCCACCTCGGCTATAACATTGAGAAGCTCGGGCAGGGTCGTTGCCACGTGGCAGGGAGCCAGGTACGTGACTAACAGACCTATCTGCCCACCAGGACCCCATCTCACAAAGGTGGACTCACACCCGGCTATCTGAGGTACAGTGGCCTCCCTCGGACCCAGACCTTCCTTAATAATGACCGCTACTCCCCCACCCCTGCCCTGGGCTCTCAGCTGGTGGAATGCAAGGAAACCCGGTGGGCACATCTCCACGAGGGGAACCCCCCCCTCGTGGCCCAACCAGGTCTCGGTAATACCAGCCAGGTCTGCACCCCCCTCTTCAAGAAGATCACGTATGAGGGGGGCCTTATTTACAACGAACCTCGCATTGCACAACAACAGCCGGAGTCTCGGGTCCTGAGACTCTAAACAACCCGGGGAACAGGAATAGCTCCGGGGACCGGGGCACGCAATCGCTCGAAGACAGCGAGTGCGTGCCCCCACCACACGATATGGTCCCCTGCTCTCGCCATATCTGCCCCTCCCACATAACGTAGTTATCACACCACCCTCAACAGAGGGCTCAGTGAGAGCCCTCTTGCCTCCAGAAACTAAACTCCCCGTGGCATCGAAGACTGTCGGGCCTGTCCCTTTCCCCCCTGGATTTCCCCCCAAACCCACACCCTCCCCCACTCCGGAGCCCCCTAAAACACCCCTTAAAAAAGTACTTAAAAAACCCCTCAATCCCCTTTTCGCGACATGCCACCTCTCGGGGTCCCAAAACCCGTCATTAAGGTATATGCTTGACAAATAAACTTATGATTATGATTTTCACCAAATGTCTTAACCAGTGTGAGAAGCTTCTAGGTACCTATGTAACTCTTTCCATGCAGCTAGCAAATTGATAAAAATTTTAACAGTGAGAACAAAGTGCATTTCCTGTCTCATTTAGGACTGCACACCCTCACTACAAGATCTCGAGCAATAGCAATAATAGATAATTTTATCTCGGGCTCCCTTCAGACATTTATAAGGAATAAGAGGTCAGGTTTAAAGAGAGCTTGATCCTTTTGCCTCCATAAAGTTCCAGATGGATATCATCTGACTTGTCTGATCAGTTATCTTTAGCCTCTATTAGCAAGGAGCCCTCTTGTCTCCTAATTATTCACATCAGTAATGAGCTTGGAAGTAAACTGATGACCAAGATATGTACCAGCTGCCATATTTAGATTTTAAGTTACTAAACCATGTTTGGGAACATCGCTGTGGACAAAACATAATTTATTTTATCTATTCAAAAATAATATACACTATTTTTGCAACAAATTACTAGTAGTTTGAATAGCATATTTTTATCATCTAAATAAAGTGTAAAATAGTATATTATTTTCACCTAAATCATCTTAGCATGGGTTACTGCTTACAAAGTGTTCTCCAGGATGATCAAGGTGGCATATTATTCTGGGCTGGCTGAAAACTCCAAATAGAAAAATTGGATCAAGGAAAATTCCCAGGGTATAAATATGAGCTTTCCAACAAAGTATTATCCCATTTAAATGGATTCCTTGGATTAGAACCTTCTGCCCCAGTAAATCCATTTCATCAGGATTAAACATCTTTAAAATACGCTTATGTGGGCCATTAATGAGCTCAAACAATGACCCAACACTTTTGTCTGATTTGCTGGAAAAACAGTACAGTGTGTTAGTACCAATTTCACTTCCTTCTGTGTGTTTTAACAAATCAAACATCTGTAACAAGGACATTATTTAATTATGGAAAATGCCTTTTTTTTAATCAAATGGGGTACTTCTCATTTGTAAAAGCTTGCCAAGAGTCCCTGGGTTGGACACAAAAATTCATCAGATGAGATGGATGAGCGTTCTTAATTTGTCAGTTTAAAAAAATGTTGAGAATAAATTGATCTTTGTAAAAATGAAGGATAGATAGAAGTAAACCTGCTTGATAAAACTGAGGGCCAAATATCCATTACTTAAGGTGGAATGAAAAGTAAACAGAGGGGGATTTGAACCATGTTTTTATAAATTGGGCTAGTTTTCTTAAAAAAAAATTTATGAAAATGCTTAGTTAGTTTAATTTTTTTCAGCAATGCTTTCATTTTTTTCCCCAATAATTACTTATTTTCGGTTCTTGGATTTTGTTATGAGTTTATCCAAGTCCTTCCAGTCCTGCTTCCAGCTAAAGCTTTACAAGATGACGCTTAATACCTGAAGAAGGTTAGAGTGATTGATTGGATTAAATTATTAGATGACTGGAATTTAGATCTTCCTTCATCCGTCTATTTCAAAAATTTTAATCTGGGGCTCTTAAAACCAACAATAAAGCAAAAATTTTAAAAATTGCTGTTGACAGAACTCAATGCAAAGAAGCATCTCCATATTCCTTTTTCTTAATGAAACTAATTAAGATTTGAGGGAGAATATGAATACTATGTTTATGCCATTAATGATAACCACTCTATCCTCTCCATTCACATATCGATGTAGCACAATCCTTTTAATGCTAAGCCAGTGCTGTAAATAATCAAATGTGATTTGTCAGAAGATTAAGGAAAATGAGTAGGGCTTCCTTTTGAACATAAATTATTAACAGATGGCATTCTGATGGCACCCAAATTCTATTACAGATGGATGGGTACTGTATTTTCCACTACAGTTGCAACTTTGTAAATTTGTACAGATATTTCACAGTTTGTTGGAAGGAAATCAAATTTTATAGCTTCATCCCTTCTCAAACAACAATCTATGGAAACAGCACCATAGGGAAAACTAATATCAATTCAATATGTGTGTAAAAAGTATGCACTCTGTACTTACTCCTCATATATGCAGCTCAGCTCTCCCAACCAATCCCAGTTCCATAGAGACATGGCAGGCCCATTAAGAGAGCTAAAAGCTGATTTTAGAATCAAAACTACAAATTATTGCTTAGCTGCTAGGCATCTTGTTTGCCAGTTCACAAAGAGCTAAGAATCTATTTTGTAGATATTTTCCAGTGGGAGCCAGAAACAGTTATGGATATGTGTACAATTATAAAACTGTTCAACAGGCACTTCTATCAAGATACAAAGGAGCAAAGATTCTGACTCCATCCAATCAAATTCTTGATCCCTAAATGGCAAATTGCAAAGAGAAATTCTATACAGGTTCATTTAAATATGAGTTCAAATAACTCAAATAACTCTTCATGGAAGAGGGTTAATCAGAGCTTCTGATTGCAAGATATTTATTTTATCAAGAGTGTGTACAGATCCTATTGTTCCCTATGTTGAGAATGGACATCTGAGAAGGAAAGGCTGGATGCATCCAAGGGCATCCTTGTCTTCTGAGGCCTCATATTTGAAGGTCTTAACCATTCAGATAAGTCCCTAAACAGACATACAACAAATAAACTGAGTAAGATGTTTCTTCTTCTGTTAAGGCAGTGGCAAAACTGGAGTTATAATGGCTGTTCCAACAGCATAATTGTTATGTAAACTCATTTCTCCTTTACATTTGTTCCTTGAGGCCCCAGGAACAAATGCAAACAATCTTGATTCCAATGTACAAAATGTGTCCAAATAAACTCATTCTCTAATAGACTGTACCCATTGTTCTACAGAGGAAAATAAAGGGTGGATAAATACTTAATCCTAACATGTTGATAAATTAAAAGCAATTAATCCAAATGATGATACTTCTCACCTACCAGAACTGCCCCCAATGATTCTCACTATGTAGGACAATAATCTATGGTAAGTACTCTTTATTTTACAGAAACCATGGTATGCTGTTAATGCATATGAACACTAAAATACAGTTGTACCTTGGTACTTATCATTAATTGGTTCCAGGAGGTGCAATGAGTACCAAACAAAATTTTCCAAAAAAGAATAATGTAGTGAGTTACAAGGTAGCCAACACCAACAAGTTCTAGTTTGTGCATTGAATACCAAACAAACAATGAATACTGGGACAAAATGTTCATGTCAAAATGCATTGATGCAATACCAAATACCAAAGCACTTGAGTACCAAGGTGCCACTGTATACAGTATACCTGTGTGCCTCTATGCACATGTTCTGATCTGGGAGGATTGGAGCACTGAGAATGCAATTCCTTTGTCTATACTCAATTTCTCTTCTAATCAACTGCAAAAGGCTTTGTGTGCATTTCATCTGTAGTTTTGCAAACGGCCATCCACCTTTTTCCTGCCTCTGATCCCTTCAGTTATACTTTTCTGATGCACAGAAAATGCAAGAAATACATATATTCAAGTACTGATGGGTAGCAAAGAGAACTCAGTGGATATCTTGAAATATCAACACTGAAGATGTTACCTAGTTGGGTAATGAAATGTCCACAAGAAACCAGCCAAACTCAGAAAGCACCATGGACAGTTCAACCTGAACTATAGATATTCTCTTTCAAATGAATACTATAACTGAATTAAGGATTGCTTAGATGCAAGATGAGTCTTGGTCATACAACCTTCTTCAACTCTTCATTCACAGAGTTTTCCAAATTAGAACTTAAGTTCTTGAACAAGAGGTACGTGTGAGTGTCTAGTCAACAACTCCTGCGATTGTTATAAAGAAGGAATTTGCATTTCTTTCTGAAATATAGTCGTATATAATTTAATCCTGAGAGGGCAGACACAGGAACTATGTCTTTGTAAATCCACTAGGCAGAAGAAGCACTTTGTGAATACAGAAAAAAGAAAGCAGTGACTCTGTATCCTTCTCTTGGGAGAAACATTGCTTGAGTTAAAAGTCTGTTTCCAGACAGTAGAGAGGAAATTAGGATATATCTGAGCAATGGTAGTTCAAACACTATTAATACAGCTATTTTGCAGTACACATGTGTGTTTTTTTTTCCTTAGAGCATTTCTACATTTTATATTTTTATACAATTGCAAATAAATATTTTGATTAATGTCTACTATATAATATACATCAGGAAAGTTCCATTATGAATGTGAGCTGTAGATAATACATGAAATAAATCTCAGAGAAAGTGTAACACAACCAAAAACTAGTAGAGTAAAAAAAAAATTGTAACAATATTTGCTACGAAATAAATCTATAACCTACAACCACAAACAATTGTTACTCAAATGTGAACATACAGCTTCAGAATTGAGATGTTTGAACACAAAAATGACAATTCATTTGTACTTCATGGAATATAATTCTAATGGCACAGATTTATACTATTTATAGAATAATCATCAGATAATAAACATGATCAGTAAAACTTTTGCAAATATATATATTAATATTGAAGGGGGGAAATGCTAGAGGATCTTGAAAAGCTTGAAAGTCAGAAATGTGCTAAATTATACCATTTTGTTTCCAGCTGTATAGTATGGCTGAAAACAGCTAATGCAGTTTTTCATAATCTTAAAGTGTTAAAATAGTGATGTCCCAAGCCACACCCATTGCATGCTTACATCAATTTCTACATGAATTTCTAGATTGTAAATGCTGTGACACTGGGGAGAAGATGGAGGTAAAAGCATTTCTTTATCCAATTCAGATGGTTCTTGGTTTTTCCAGCCTAGAAATAGGTTTCACAGTGCCCATTTGCTTTTTCTGGTATAATTGGCTAGCAGGGCTCAAAGAATAAAGCTAGGACAGGATTCAGTAAGTTGAAGTCACACATCTTAAAAGTTGCCAAGTTTAGGGGAAAAAACAGCCACAGTTATTGTTGTGGCCTGTCAGTGGCCTGTGCAGCTAGTAGCTGATTCTGACAGCGAGAAGGCTGGTGTGGTAATGCGCCAGCAGTCTGTGCAGCTGGAACTCAAGTCAGACAATCAAGAGGCTGGAGAAGATGTGGTGCCAGAGGCGGAGATTCAGCCAGGGGCTTCAGAACCTCCAGAAGCTCCCATAAGTGAAGAGGAAGAAGAGGAGGAGCCTCTTTTTGATGCACGAGTGCACAGAGCTGTTAAAAGGCAGGAGTGGCTCCGCAGGAGGAGGTCTCCTCGAGAGTAAGGCTTGGGGCTAATTGGCACTCCCCTAGCCTATTTAAGGAAGGACAATGACTGATGCAATTTGCAGGAAACAACTTTGTTCACATTCATTTGCATCTTGATTCCAGAAACATTTGATCCGCTCTTGCTTCTCTCTTATCGGTTTTCCTGCAAATTGCCTTTGGGCATTCTGTCAACCACAGTAAGATTACGGTTATCTGAAATACTGTGCTTAAGAATTGAGTTATTATTCTTTGGATTCTTGTCGACTGTTAATGAAATTAAATTAACAGCTCTTGTTCAGAAAAGACTGATTTAAACTGTACTTGTGTTTGAACAACTACTAAGAAAACTCATTTGTAGTCCTTAATTAGTAAACTAAGGCTTGTATGGACTATGTGTGTGCTGTGTTCTTTGGGATCCGTAGCTGGGGCAGAAAAGTTATGTGGCCTGCACTGCAAAACCTCAGAAAAACTAGCTCTTTGCTACCTTCTAATGGTCACTCCTATTCTTTCAGGATAGAACTTTTAGCCCTAGTTAAAAAGTGGGTATCCTTCAGGATTTTTTTAAAAAAAAGACTAGCTTATTTATAATCAAATACAATACTTATGGATTTTAAGCAGCCACCAAGATCCTGCAATTGTGGTACTGCATTGAATTGATTTGGGCTATGCAATAGTATGTTTTATAAACAAGTTAGAATTTTTTCTTTCCCTATCAAGCCAAATTTCTCCCCTTTGCATCCTGAAGAAAGTTTAAATGCTTCAAAACACACACACACACACACACACACACACACACACACACACACAAATGTATCATGCACTTATGGACTGCTCCTTTATATTCCTATTCAGTCTCTCCCCATTCTCAACTCACACACAGAGAAGTAGAGATGGGGGGTGGGGGTGGGGGTGGGAGAGACATTTTTGTTAAGGTCAGTTAAGCCAAGGTTTCCAGGGCAACCAGAACAAGAAAGCCTCTCTCACCTGTAATCCAGCTCAACAGGGTCTCATAAAGTCATTTCATGAATCAGAAGTGCGGCTTATGTTGTCCTGCTATTATTGTTCCCTGTAGTCTTGAGCCTTAACCACCCTGGAATGGGGGAAAAGGGCCCTTGATCTGGAAGAAAGAAAATTGCTACTGTGTTTATTGTTTGAACTGGTCACAAAGATGGCCGATGTCTCTTTCTCTGTGTTTGAAACAGAATTGCTGGCACCCTCAAGGTCACACCTAGCCCCAAATCCTTTTTTTTAATTCATATTTCCACCAAATCAGTGAGCACTGTCTTTATTTATATATTTAAAAAAAACAATGTTTAAATTTAAAATGTTAGAAAATGAAAGAGAGAAGAAAAAATAATCTACCTTATATCTTATACTTATTATAAAAGTATACAAGTGTACACTTGTACGATATGAATAGTCGTTGTTGACTCCAAGCAACTGCCTAGACAAGTTCTTGCAGTTTTCTTGTCAAGATTACAGAAGTGGTTTGCTATTGCCTCCTTCCCAGGCTAAGAGAGAATGAGTGGCCCAAGGTCATCCAGCTGCCATCATACCAAAGGCAGGGCTAGAACTCACAGTCTCCTGATTTCTAGGCTGTTGCTTTTACCACTACACCAAACTGGCTCTCTATCACTTTTTCCAAAACAGATATATCATACATTCCAACAAACATTCCAACCTGAAATAATATCACATTTCAAACTTTGATGTCATTGTATGTGTTTCAGCCATTGGTGATTTTCCTGGGAAAATAAACTGGAGTGATTTTCCATTCCTTCGGCGATGTTCCTTTCACTTGAATAATTTATAGGAAAGGAAGATAGAAGTAAGACTCTCCAAAAATGTATTGACAGGAAGACAATCATTGATTGTTTGAGACTACTCAACTGGAATTAAGAAAAAATCTTGAAGAAATTTTATATAGAAATTTATTAAAAATAAAGGGCATGGCCTTTCATAAATGAAAGATGGCATTTCCACAAAGGCTCTATGTTCTTAAACTTTCGGAACAATTTCTAGAGAAGCTTGCAATTCTTCTCATATGTGAAATTGTGCATAAGATGACTTGAGGTCCCTCTATTTATCTAAATAAGGAAGCTCATCCTTTCTGCTGCATTTTTCACAGCGATTTGGAGATGGGTGGGAGAACAACCTGATTGTTGAGAAGGTAATGGCAATGCTGGCCTTTGTTCAAATTTACAGGATTGGTGCAAAGACATTGTGGCATTAGTGTAGTTTATTATATATTGTTGTTGTTGTTAGTTGTGAAGTTGTGTCCGACCCATCATGACCCCATGGACAACATTCCTCCAGGCCTTCCTGTCCTCTACCATCCTCTGGAGTCCATTTAAGCTCATGCCTACTGATTCAGTGACTCCATTCAGCCACCTCATTCTCTGTCGTCCCTTTCTTCTTTTGCCCTCAATCTTTCCCAGCATTAGGCTCTTCTCCAGTGAATCCTTCCTTCTCATTAGGTGGCCAAAGTATTTGAGTTTAATCTTCAGGATCTGGCCTTCTAAAGAGCAGTCAGGGTTGATCTCCTCTAGGACTGACTGATTTATTGCCTTGCAGTCCAAGGGACTCGCAGGAGTCTTCCCCAGCACCATAGTTCAAAGGCCACAATTCTTTGGCGCTCAGCCTTTCTTATTGTCCAACTTTCACAGCCATACATTGCAACTGGGAAAACCATAGCCTTGACTATGTGCACTTTTGTTGGCAGGGTGATGTCTCTGCTTTTTAGAATGCTGTCTAGATTTGCCATAGCTTGCCCAGGAGCAAGTGTCTTTTAATTTCTTGGCTGCAGTCCCCATCTGCAGTGATCTTGGAGCCCAGGAAAATAAAATCTGTCACTACCTCCATGCCCACTGGATGGCAGTAAAGAGCTAGAGACTTACTAGATCATCTAGTGATCATCCAGGTTTTCTTGGCCCACATCTGCTACAGGTAGTCTTATGATATGGCATCCTTTGATAGGGTTTGTCAATTCTAGTACTCTATGGTACAATTACTTTTTTACTTTAATTTATCACTGCATAGCACTGCATACATTGCAACTGGGGAAACCATAGCCTTGAGTATATGTTATTATATATAGGGAGATGAAAGTCAGGAGTTGGGCTACGTCAGAAGATCACACCAATTGGAAATTACCTCTGACAGGTAATTTCTAGCTTTCATGTTGACAGTTGGATTCCCAGCAATTTCATTTGCACCACAACAGAAGCCAAAGTTCCTTGGTTTTTTATGTTAATTGGGTTATCTTAATGTGGGCATATAGACATAAAGCCTGTCTGAGAGTGGTGCAAATGGCACATGTGGAGGGGTCATGAAATCAAAGCTAAGTGGGTCTTTTGGACTCACTTCTGGTTTGTGACCCTTAGAATATGCTAAGGTTCACTCAAAATGACCTACGCATTTTAGCCCCTGGCTGAGTTAGAAATGGAGACAGGTGTCCTGAAATGCCAGTGCTTCATATAAAAAAATACTGCTGCTTACTTCCTGATTATATTGGATTAGTTTCTACCCTGTTAAAAAATACAGCACCCAAGAAGTTCACAGATGTGGATAATAAAAGAGAAAAATTGAGAGCAAGGATATGCACATGGTGACCTAAAGGAAAGAGAGGAGGAGGAGATAGAAGTCATTAAATCCAAATCACAGCCAATAAAAAGAGATAGCTTTATCTTTTCTTGAGGGATTTGTGAGGAAGGAAATAAGATGGTAAATGAGTCCTCAGCAGACTTGCTCTGTGCTCATAATTGCATTATTTGGAAAGAGCAATATAATTGGTTCATAAATATATACAGTAGTACCAAGTCCAGCAACTGCTCTTTTAATTTGGATAGCTTTGGCATTGCATGGGGCAAAACCCATAATTATCTCCTAGAGTTCTATCTCAGAAAACATATAAGGGATTTCATTTGCCTTTGTCTAAGGATAATGCAAAGTAGCAGACATATGGCATTATTATAGAGTTTAAGTGCTTCAGCAGTATATCTGCTTTCAGAGAAGTATACATATGTATTCATATACATATTTGCATGTATATCTATCAAGAATGAATGAACTATGCACTATATGTAAGAAAGACATTCCCTTCTATATATATGAGAGCCAAGGTGGCGCAGTGGTTAGAGTGCAGCACTGTAGGCTACTTCAACTGCTAGCTGGAGTTCAGCAGTTCAAATCTCACCAACTCCAGGTTGATTCAGCCTTCCATCCTTCCGAGGTGAATTAAATGAGGACCCAGATTGTTGGGGGCAATATGCTGACATTGTAAACCAGTTTTACAACCAGAGAGGGTTGTAAAAGCACTATGAAGCAGTATATAAATCTAAGTGCTATTGAGAGAGATATATACCCTGTTTCCCTAAAAATAAGACGTCCCCTGATAATAAGCCCAATCGGGCTTTTGAGCGCATGCGCTAAAATAAGCCTTTGGGGCGCTTAGAGCAAGAAGAGCCCCATCTTGCTCCATGCGCCCCAAAATAATAAGACCTCCCTGAAAATAAGGCCAAGTGCTTATTTCTTATATTAAAAAAAATATAAAGCAGGGTAAGCACGGTATATGCAATTCCTTTCAGTTGAGGGAACACAATTGCATTATCTACTCCAATCTACTAATTATAAAATCAGAATAAGTACAGGATATGGAAGGAATTGAGTACAAATGGGTCTTAGTTGGTAGACAGTTCACAAAATCCACTGAACTGTACACTCTTTGCAGGCATATCAGCAACAAAAGGAGAGACCCACCCTCTGTATGAAATCCAGAAATTGTAATTTTTATCTTTACTTTTCTTAAATGATATTTGTAACCAGACGCTGTTCTAAAACAGTATAATTAAAAGAACAAGGTTATTTAACAGATGATCAATCAGAGGTCCACTGAATAAGACTTTTCCAAGCAATGTCATTTTCTAAATTTACAGGTTACATTTTCCTACAATTCCCTCTGACTTGATTACTATACAGAAGAGGAGAAGTTCATCATTTCTCATTTTCTTACAAGAATAATTTTCAAAGTCTGACTAAGAGATGTCTTTTAGAAGTAAATTTAAAGTGAATCCTGAAAAGAATCACTATGCTAATTGCATCCCACTACTCAGTGTTCATCAGACCACGGTGAAGACATAAACAATATGATAAAACAATATAGAAGTAGCCTCAAGTCTGTTCTTCAGGGGTTGGTAGGATCCATAGTGTCAGCATTCCAGAAAAATCCCAACTCCAAGTAAAGACTCTGAAGCAAGCATTTTCCAAAGTTCTATTTACTAGAATAGGTAAACTGGCACATCTGGGAAAACCCAAATCTGAGAGGTCCAGGTTTTCCCTCAGTAAATCAAAACCCCCAAAACCATCCCCTCACTCCTCAGTCAATCACATGCTCCAATCAACTGCCATCCCATCTCAAGACATCGCTCTGACCACTTCTTCTCCAGTTGCAGGATCGCCCTGACTTTGACCAACAAGAAGAATGCTATTATCTACAGACAACTCTTCTACTAAATCCCCCCTCCTACTTTCCCACACAGGAGAAGGTGGCAGCATGGAAGCGTCCAGCATAATATGGCTTCCAAAGCTGACACACAGTCTTCAATCTATAGAAGCAGAGAGGAATTCCATCAGAACAGGAGCCAGCTGCCCTGAATTCCCAGTGCTTTAGGAAGACCCCAAAACTGAGTATTGCATTTAGCATTTAAGCATACTGTACATACTGCTCCCCTGCACTTTGTAGCATTCTTTGGTTGGATTGCATATTGCTCCCCACAATCTGGCTCCTCATTTTACTCAGAAGGATGGAAGGCTGAGTCAACCTTGAGTCAGTTACAATCAAACTCCAAGCTGTCGTCAGAGTTTGCCTTCAATACTGCATTTTAACCACTGTGCCATCAGGGCTCTGTTGTATTCTAAGAATTTGGCTAGAAAAGTGTCATTCAGAGCATCTTCAATCCCAATGATATCTTATGGTAAGGATTTATGGTGAATCAGCTTCAGAAAGATGTAGATATTTTGTATCCTATTAAATTTACTGGGAGAGAGGGGAAAGGGACCAAGATCTAGCATCAGAAAAAAAAATGGCTAAATATTGCCCACTTTCCATGAAGTGCCTTGCAGTATTGAGTCCATAATATATATCTGATAGAAGAGGTGAGATTTGTTCTTTAGCTCATCTAATTTAGTTGTAAGCTGTACTAAAAATCCCACTTCCAGGGATAGTTTTTCATTAGATTCTATCTACATGTCTAGTTTTTCTTATGATAATTTCCTTCTCTCCATCTGATCAAGAAAGGTTAGAGTGCTAAGGAGAAGAGGAAGGATAATGTGTTTACATAGAAAGCCAAAGATTCCTTCTGGCTTCCCACAGTTTCAATAAGAAAATAGCAAGGCATGAGCTTTGATCATCACCAGGAATATTACAACCCATCATGTTTAATTCCATCTTTCTCCAAGCATAAAGGTCCATTTAACTTTATAGACCACCCCAGCATTTATGGGTTCTGAATATCTACTGTGTCACTGGGAAATTTAAAACAGTCCCTTCTTTTGCCTCTAATTTGAAATGTTGCCCTTACTCTACAGAAAGTTTAACAGGTTAATCTTACAGTTATTTATATCTTTTTTTAAGTCCCCTTTTGAATGAGAAGTTAATAGAACTAAAAGCTTTCACACTGTTTCTAGGTTGTCTGTCCTAGTAACAATTAATTATCATCAAATAATAGTATAAAGTATTCACACCATGTAGGAATAATATATTTTAATATCAGCACCTATTTGATGATCATTTTATTGTGAGAAAAGAAATGTGTGAATATGTGTCATGCAGGTAATACAACTTTTCCTACACACACACACACACACTCACAAAGAAACACACACGCACACTGCATACAAGTCTAGATTTCCTGATGTGTTCTAGTGAAAATATGAAATCTGCACTTTAACCTCCCTCAAATAGAAAATGAAAAGGTGCTGTAAAAATCAAAAGCAAGTATGTATGCAATAATTATTCAGGAAGCATTCATAACATTATGAAAAGCCCCAGGGGTGAAGTTATGGCATCTGAGTGCAAAATTTGACTTTTTACAAGAAAGCAGCGATACAGAAAAAAGAAAAATATAGCAGTAATAGTAAAAAAAAAAGCTTATTAACCTTGATTTGAAACATCAGTCTATTTTTTCACAATAAAGCAGCAATGCCACTATTTATTTATTTATTTCCCAACTAAAACTTTCATTGTCCTGACCTTTAAATGCGTGAAATGGTGTGTCATAGGGTAACAGTTTTTGAACCAAGGTACCTCAAATAGACTAATATAGAGAATGTGTTCAACATGTGGAACCCATAACTGGCAGGAATGAAATTATGAGAGGTTGGGGGTTGCTTTATGCTGCTGCACTGCTGGGCATCTGCTATGGTCATGTGATTTTCCTTTTCAATGTTCCATGAGAGTTTGCCATTCCTCACTCTCTCTACAACCCACAAACAGTCACCTACTGTATCTGTCTGTGGGAAGGGAGAGGGAGAGGGAGAGGGAGAGGGAAGGGAAGCAGTGGTGGGTTGTCCCTGGTTCAGACCGGTTCGTAAGAACTGGTAGTAAAACCGGCAGGAGGCTCCGCCCACTGACCCGGACATCATAGGTGATCTGCGCATGCACAGAAGCTTCTGCATATGCACAGAAGAGCGAGTGCAAATGATCAAAGCGAACAAGCGCACATGGGCATGATGTGAACCGGTAGTAAAGGTAAGTAGAACCCAGCCCTGAAGGGAAGGGAAGGGAAGGAAAGGGAAGGGAAGGGAAGGGAAGGAAAGGAAAGGAAAGGAAAGGAAAGGAAAGGAAAGGA
The DNA here is from genome assembly GCA_030761175.1 of Masticophis lateralis. Classification (NCBI taxonomy): domain Eukaryota; kingdom Metazoa; phylum Chordata; class Lepidosauria; order Squamata; family Colubridae; genus Masticophis; species Masticophis lateralis. The sequence continues at coordinate 185,331,990 of JAUDYJ010000003.1, forward strand.
AAGGAAAGGAAAGGAAAGGAAAGGAAAGGAAAGGAAAGGAAAGGAAAGGAAAGATTTCTGATGGCTTCTGCCAGTTTTCCACAAGGAAACTCAATTGGAAAGCCAGCTGGAGGTCAGTCCTGCTCCCACTGCTTTTTTGCCCACCCATGGTGACTCTGGGTGACTCTGTTTCTCTGTTTAGATAAGGAAATATCTCTCTAACAATAACCCAATGGAGCACAGGTTTAAAAATAACTCAAGATCATGAACATAAATAATATTCCTTCCTCTTTTTATTTTCACTATAACAACAGGTCTGTGAGGTTGGTTGGGTTGAGAAAGAGTAACTGACTCAAAGTCACCCAACCAGTTTTCATGCCTAAATCAGGACTAGAATTCACAGTCACCTGGTGCCTAGGCCAGGACCTTAACTACTACATCAAACTGGATTTCAGTGTTATAACATTCCTGAATGCTACCTGTGCCTGATTCAAGACAATCTCAAGGGCTGAGCACTGCTCTATCAAAATGATTCCCTTATAACCATTGCCATTTTATTCCACCTATATTGAAAGGAAGTTATTTCCTTTTTTCGATATCTGTTTCAAACAGGAACATGTTGGTATCGTGTTGCTAAGAGATAAAAATTAAATAACAATATTTAGTGAAGTTAACTTCAAGCGGAAGGGTTACTTATTAATAACTATTTTACATGGTAACTTCTGACTTTGCCTTTACATCATATCTCATGTTCAAATCTGTTGAAATTGCATGATTTTGCTTTAGGAAAATCCTTCAGTCTGTATTAAAACAGAGTATAAAAAGAGCAAAAATGAGATCTTGCCTGTTTTTATGTCTTAAAAGAGGAGATTTCAGCATAATTACCTCTTGTGCACATGAACGAACAAGGTGGAATATAATTGATTAGCTATCATTTTGTATGATCAGATTCAGAGATTTCATCAATGCTTTACATTCCTGTTTCTAAGGTGGAACATTAGCTATTCAGTAACTAAACTATTGATTTCCTTGTTTGTATCAGTCTGTTGCAAGAATATAAACTTAAGTGGAACATTAAGAAAAGCATCCTTACTGTAAATAGAGAGACATTTTGTATCTAGGCAAATCAATGAACCTTCTAGTCTTCAAAACTCAAGTGCCAATTGCTTGTCAGGGTTTTAACTCACATGAACATTTAATAGGAATGTTGGTTAGGGAAATCCCTTCATTTGTGATATGTGTAAGATATATCGTTTGGTTCAGTGATTGCCCCATACTCTTATCTAGCCATTAGGCCAAACCAGGATTTGTATTAAGGAATTCTGGCAAGAATTAGATGGCTTGAAAGATACCATAGATTGGCAGAAGTGCAGACTGCGAGCCAGTTCATTTGGAGCAGTTGGGAATGAATTACTACCCTGTTTCCCTCAAAATAAGACATTCCCTGATAATAAGCCCAATGGGCTTTTGAGCCCATGGCAATAAGGCCAAGTGCTTATTTAGGGTTCTAAAAAATATAAGACAGGGTCTTATTTTTGGGAAAACACGGTATTATATAATATTAAAGGTAATCTTGGCTGACTTTTTAAAAACAGTTAAATTACTCTTAGAAAGTAGAAATTATTCATATTCATCCAAGGGCTAGTCTGCTTATCCCAGCAGGCCACTGATCATGTGCAACATCTCCCTTTTCTTGTTTCCAGGACACTGGGAAGAAAACTTCCTCCAATTTTTTCCTGCTGTGCATCAAATAGTGTTTATTTCTTTGTGCAGCAAGCAATGCTGACCCATTCACCTGCTGTGCTACATTTCATTGTAAACAAACACCTGTATTTCAATTGACCATTCTGAACTTTAACAGCAGTGTGTCTTTCCTTCAAGTCATTGGCCACTGTCCTTCAAATCTTTTTTTTTTTCAGAATCCTCCATTGAAAGGTTGAAATACTCTACTCTGTTCAGGGATGGAAGTATAAAATAGCTAACCTTTATATATATAGACAAAATGAAATTGACAAGAATTCTGCCACTTTCTGCTTCTTGCCCAAATGACTGAAAAAATGCAAACATGTGGTGCCTTCTTTTTCTTACCTGTCCACAGGTAAGAAAACAGTAAAGTATCAAATACAAGAACAAATCAACAAAAGTAGGTTCAGACAAACCTCAGTTCGCTTTGTAGTGAAAACGAGAGGTCCTCAGTGTCAATGAAGATCCTCAATCATCCAGGCAGAGTGGTCTAGAAGTTGTCCACTTGCAATTATTCAGGCTTCAAGATAACTTCGGCCACCTCACACAAGTCCTGAAAGATCCATTCCAGAAAGAAAAGTGATTGGTTCTTGTTTTACTCATGAATGGGAGGGATAAATAAGCAGGGAGCTCCCTCAATCATGGCCCACTTTAAACATGTTCAAGGCAGAACATCAGACCAGCACTGGGGCCAAAGCAGAAGATCTAAAAATTTGGAAAGGGGTTTCTGAATATGGTTTAATTTCCAAATGATCTAGGACAGTGATGGCTAACCTTTTTGCCATCGCATGCCAAAAGCAGGGGGAGTGCGAGGTGGTCGCACGTGTGCGTGCCCACACCCATAATTCTATGTGCCCTGCCCCCCCCCCCGCACATGCGCACGCAACCCCCCAGGCTCCTCCCACTTTTGGCATCTGATGGCACAATGGACCCAGTAGGCCTGTTTTTTGCTCTCCCCAAGCTCCAGAGGTTTTCTAGGAGCCTGGGGAGGGCAAAAACAGCCTCCCACCTCCGGAGGCCCTCCGGAAGCCCTCCGGAGGCTGGAAACAGCCCATTTGCCAACTTCTGGTGGGCCCAGAAGGCTAGAAAATCAGCTGATCAGACATGCATGCATGCTGGAGCTGAGCTAGGGCAACGCTCGTGGGCCCACCAATATGGCTCCACGTGCCACCTGTGGCACGTGTGCCATAGGTTCGCCATCACAGACCTAGGATATAGGTGTCAAACTTGCAGCATCATGTTGCCATCACATGACATTTCGTGCCCTTTTTACCCATTCACAAACCTGGGGTGGGCATGGCCTGCACGTGACGCATCTGGCCCATGAGCCTCCAGTTTGACGCCCCTGATCTAGAAAAATAAATTAGTTTATAGCTGCACTGAAGAAAAGCCCCAATACAAGCTGTGAAGAACTCATCCCAGTTATGTTTAAAAAGCAAGATAACCAGTTTTGCAGAATTTGAGGAGAATAGGATACTTCCATTTGTTGACTCTGTACCAGACCGTTCTTATGTAGATCAGCTGACTACTCTTGTAAGAATATCTCTTGAAGACAATTTTGCCTTTGAATACTTTCTTCAAATGCTCTCCTTGAATTAGAAAAGGCGAGTAGGGAAAATATGACCAATATGATTTATCTATATAAGGAATATAAAATTGACGCCAGTAAGTGCAGTATGGTTATATGATAATGCTACTAGCATATTAAGTTATAAAGGCATGCAGCAAAAAATAGGAGAAAACACACACATTCATTCATTTTTCATGCGTTAGACATTTACTTTATCTTGCCGGGCATGCTTTGGTTGATGACTTCCTAGATGCAGTAATTTATGTTGCTGTTATACAACAAATGTACACATTTTTATTTGTCTCTACAAAATGCTAAGTAGTATTCAAATATTTTTGGGACCTGTATTGCATAGTACCAAAACATCTCTCTTATGCTAAGGAGAACAATAAGCAAAGACCCCTTAAATGACAGCTGAGAAGAATTTGATTATTAAAATTCTTACTCATATTCAGACTACTGGCAGTGAAAAATGTGACACAAGAAGATAAGCTGACATTCTCCAGAACTAAATACAGGAATTAAGAGTTTGTGTTTATGCTAAAGTCATTTGTTAGGTCTATTCCAGAAGAAGAGCAAGACTCTGCAGGAGCCATATGTAGCCCTGAGATATGTGAACATTATTCTCTCATTTCCTGAAAGAAACTCAACAGTGTTTTGATGTCATTCAGTTGAAAGTAAATCTACCTCATGAAGAGTACAAATGCATGAATAAAAGGAAAAGAGTAATTAATTGGTTTTTTTTAAAAAAATTAAAAACTAAGCCAAGATGCTGTTGGAAGGCTTTTTCCAAGGGACAACTTTTGAATGAAGTCCTTTTTTTACCTGTATGTTTGGTGTAGCTAAAACCAATTTGAACAACAGAGTTTCTCCTTCCTCCCTCCCTCCCTCCCTCCCTCCTTCCTTCCTTCCTTTTTAGTTTGGAATGATTCAGATGTCATAGAAAATCAACTGATGGGATGGTAGTATAAAACTTTAACAAAATAACATTGTGGTGAAGTTAATAGTAATCTTGCTAGGTAGAAAGGGTTTTTTTCCCACTAAGATCAATGTGCATAGAAAGTTTTAAACTTCAAAGCCTCTTTATTGACAATATCATAACAGATGTGGCTTTCCCAAAACCACAAAAGAAAATATTTTAAATTGTGATTTTAAAAAAATCATCTAATAATGTACTGCTACAAATACAATATTGCATTAATCATATTTCTCTGTCTCTGATTATGTTGTTGTTGCTGTTATCAGAAGATTTTTAAAGAGGGAAATACTTGATCTTCTGGAATGTGCTTGATACATGACTCAAGACTGTTACAAAACACAAAAACAGTACTAAGCGTATAAAAAAGATTTAACAAATATTGGACTTAAACACAATGAAGTAAGATTTAACACAGCTTCTGCCTAAAGCATTTGCCTGTTTTGTTTTGTTTTTTTTTAAGTAAGTTGAATCCCAAAGGAAAGTCCTGAGCATCAAGCCTGCTGGTTGTTTTTGTTTAGCAAGTGTTTCCTGGATGTGCACAGTTCTTTTTTTTTTCCTTAAGTGTTTGTATGTGTATGTTCTTATTTTAATTATAAGCCACTCAGAGTTGTCTGGAGTCAGTTGTCCCTTAAAGCTAAGTAAATAATGAAATATTTTTCTTCCCCAGTCTTCCCTGGCCTCCAAGGATAAATCTGAATTTTCTCAGAGTTATTGGGGAGATGGTACCTGCCCACCCCACCCCAGGTCAGGCAGAGCAATGTCTTATTTTCATTCCCCAAAGTTCTGCTTCTAATTTCAAATTTTTCCCCCTATGAGAGTGAGGAGCTAGGATGTCTGAGCAATATTCATGCCTCTGGCTACATTGATTGCTCATTGGGGGGATCCATCCATGCATTTGCTTTGCAAGGTGTTCTACATCCTACAGACAAGAAGCCATGTCAGCATGAATCACACTGACACACAGCTTGCCCTTAATGCATAACTGGAAGGGGGACCAGGCCCTGATGTTGTCCATTACAGAAACTCCTCCACTTCATGGCATTTATAAGCCAGTGTTGTGGCTTATACCATCAGCAAGACACCACCAAGTGCAAGGCAAAGCCACCAACAATTGCATACAAAATATGTGCCAATGTGGTGTTTGTATGCTCCATACAATCAGTATCTTTTCTATTACTCTAAATTCTGAAGACTTTCAGCATCAACCTAATAACCAGCAGATGGCAGCAAAGGCTTGGTCTCTTTTAATTGCAAGGTAGTGGTCATTTAGATCTGTGCAGCTCAGATGAAACTGCTGCGTTCTTAGAGCCAAAGTTCAGGAAAGGTTTTAAAGCTGTGTGTGAAAGACATGTTTGTGGTGGTGTGTTCTCAGATACCTCGACTAATTTCTATAAAATGATATTGATCTATCAACCAGAAAACCACTAGGTGGCAACAGAGTTAACATTCTTTCTATTTCCTTGCTACCATCTTGTGATCATCCAGATTTGAGTGCTTAAGATCAAGTTGTTGCATAAGTATTGTTGAAGAACTGCAGTTTCAGAAATCACTTTGCTGACTCTTGTATCAAGTAACAACATACATATAATTCTTATAATTCCAAAGAGTAGGAGGAAAAAGAGAATTCACCTGTATATTGAACCATGCTGATACCTCCATTTCTTCCATTTTGTGAAGTAATAGACATTGAAAAGAGAATCAAATCAAAATCAGATCAAACCTTTATTGTAAATGCACAGCATATGTACGATGAAATTTAATGAGCCTCCCTTGGTGCAGCCACCCCTAACAGAATACATCTCAATAACAATAAAGAAAAGAAATCCCTAAGCCCAAATAAGTAATAACTAGCACACATTCCCACATACATATACATATTGAGTCTGTCATCTGAATCTCTATAACTGTCTGGTTTGGTTCTGCAACCCAACGAGACAGACAAAGACTTCACAGGATAATTAGAACTGCAGAAAAAGCAATTACTACCAATCTGTCTTCATTGAGGACCTGTATATTGCATGAATCAAAAAGAGGGTTGTGAAAATATTTACAGAACCGTCGCATTCTGGACATAAACTGTTTCAACTCCTACCCTCAACACTATAGAGCACTGCACACCAGAACAACTAGACACAAGAACAGTTTTTTCCCGAATGCCATCACTCTGCTAAACAAATAATTCCCTCAACACTGTCAAACTAGTTACTAAGTCAGCACTACTATTAATCTGCTCATCATTACCACCACACATCTCCTTTCACTTATGACAGTATGACTGTAACCTTGTTGCTGGGGTCCTTAAGATTTATATTGACTGTTTCACTATGACTATCATTAAGTGTTGTACCTTATGATTCTTGACAAATGTATCTTTTCTTTTATGTACACTGAGAGCATATGCACCAAAACAAATTCCTTGTGTGTCCAATCACACTTGGCCAATAAAGAATTCTATATATGTATATAACATTATATTATACCAGAACGCCAATGTTCTCCTGAGAGAATCAAGCACTGTTGAAGAAAATCCCTGCCACAGGTCTACTGAAACACAAAACTGTACACCCAAACTGGAGACAAAAATATAGGAAGAATGGTTGCAGGAATTGGGTATGGCTAGTCTAGTGAAAAGAAGGACTAGGGGCAGGGGTGAAATGCTACCAGTTCAGGCCGCTTTGCCTGAACTAGTAGCAAAAAATGCTACTGGTTCACTGAACCAGTAGTAAAAAAATGTAAAAAAACCGTTCCGACGATCAGCTGAATGACACGCGATCGTCAGAAGTATGCTTAAAGGCATTTTTTTACTACCAGTTTTCTGGAACCAGTAGTTAAAAATGCTTTTAAAAGTTTCTATTTTTTAATGTTCCGATGAGTGTGCGTCACTCAGCTGATTTTTTTTTTTTTTTACTTTTTAAGCATTTTTTTTACTACTGGTTCGGGTGATAGCAGTATTCCAGAATTTGAGGGGCCACCACAAAGAAATGGGGATCAACTTATTTTCCAAAGCACCAGAAGGCAAGACAAAAAACAATGGTTGGAAACTAATCAAGGAGAGAAGCAACCTGGAATTAAAGAGAAATTTCCTAACAGTGGGAACAATTAACCAGTAGAACAGTTTGTCTTTAGAAGTTGCAGGTGCTTCATGAACCACAGATTATTCAGATGATGGGAGGGCTTCATTTTCACACCTGAACATCTTGGTGTGCCTCAGTTTCTCATGAGCTGGAGGTTCCATTGTGAGGACAAATCCTCCATAAATGATGAGCAGGAATTTTTCTACCATGTGTAGTAGACTGTGTAGAGGAGCCCTGTCTTTGTAGCTTGTAGTTTGTGTCTGTCTTTGCAAATTGCAGCCTGCCAGACTATCTCACAATATTTCATTTTAGATTCTTAATTTTTCATTGTATCTTACCAAATATATACAGTATATATGTATTAAAATCAGCCTTCTTTCTATTCTTACTATTCATTTGTCAGAATTTTTTTAATGTTATGGAGCTTCAAGCATCATATAGTTTAAGCACTCAGCATAGTTTAATCCAGTCCTGCGTAAATCTGCTCATTTTATTCTAGAATGCCCATAAGCCCATTGAAAAGCAATCTGAGTTAAATGTTATTGCTTTTATTTTAATGATAAAGAATAATAATAACTTAAGTATCTAAACCTCACACTTCATTTGATTTCCTTCCACCCATCCAGATAAACCTTATTGCAACGCCACTTCTGTGGTCTTTCAAAAATCCTAGGTATTTTAAATTCAGGCAGGGCTTTGCAACCTCAGCAACTTTAAGATATGTGAACTTCAACTCTAGCTGACTGGGGAATTCTGGGAGTTGATGTTCACGTATCTTAAAGTTGCTGAGGTAGTGAAACACGATGTTCCTTTCACCTGCTTGTTTTCAGATGGTGAATAGGTGCTCCTAAAAATATTTCTGGCCTAAAGAGTCCATTTTATTTGTCTGATTATACTTAAAGAGTCAAAAAAGTGTTTTTAAAGGAGGTCACCTTGAATCTTAAGATTAGAAGGAAAGAAAGTAGAGTTCTCTTGATGAGTATAGTTATACCTCACTATCAAATTATATTTCTTTTGTAAGTAACAGTATATTGGAACATGTCTTATTACCAGGAGAAAAAAGAACCATGGCCTAATCCATTTTCTCACTGTATAGTAATATATTTGCAATATCAAGGCTGGAAGCATCAAAACAGAAAAGCTTTGACAAGTGAAGCAGTTTTAAATTAACCTTTGGAATAATGCTTTCTCAGCAAACTCTTCTTCTCCCTCTCGCCAGTTCCTGTTTCAACAGACCAGCTATCTCCCCTGCAAATTCTATTAAAAGACTCCAGGAAAAAACCTTTAGCAGCTACAACAGGGCGAATTAATGTCAACACACCAGGACATATGTCTAATTTCAGATCAGAGACTTAAAGATTGAAATCCTCATTATAGGCCTCATCAGCTGTTTCCAAATATCCTTCAGGCCTAGAGAGATTTGCTTCAAATGAGGAACATCAGTACAAAGCAGAGAAAGATAAAAAAAGAGAGGGAACTGTTCAGAGGGCACATTAATCACAAGAGCAGTGATGATCATTATTTTGAATTTAATAATTTTTGCCAAGTTGCTGGTTGTGCAGTTTTGCAGGACATAAAATGTATGCTTCTTCCTCCCCCCAAAAAACCAAAAAGAGTCAAGAAACAGCACTTTATAACTGTCAGACATGGGCATGCTAAGGAGGTCATCCTGACGTAGTAAAGGGGGCTGTTGCTGCCACCAAAATGCCTTTTCTTTCCATTTTCTCTATACTATATTTCCCTTTTTCCACAAACAAAAGTATCACTTATCAGAGATGGTTTACAGCTTACTTTGTCCAGATGGAAGGATGCTCAAGGAGGTTGCCCTCGTCTACCTGAAAAGACACAGCATTTCTCAATCACAAACCTAAAATGATCAAAACAAAATACCTCTCTTCTGTTTTTCTGCTCTCTCCTCTACCTTTCCTTCATGTCTGACAGTTACAAATATGCCCAGCAGGAAATATATCTCTCTTGATATATTCACCACATATAATCTGAAGCATAAATATTTCTCTTTATTCCTTTCAGCAAATGGATATTGGGTGAAAGATGGTACAGAAATCCATGGAATGGGGAAGCTGAGCTTTCCTGATCTAATCCACTAATCATATCTGCCTACTTTTAACAGAATAAGAGTTGGAAGGGACCTTGGAGGTCTTCCAGTCCAACCCCGTGCTCAGGCAGGAAACCCTATGCCATTTCAGACAAATGGTTGTTTAATCTCTTCTTTATAACTTCCAGTGTTGAAGGATTCACAACTTCTAGAGGCAAGTTGTTCCACTGATTAACTGTTTTAACTGTCAGGAAATTTCTCCTTAGTTCTAGGTTGCTTCTCTCCTTGATTAGTTTCCATCGATTGCTTCTTGTCCTGCCTTCAGGTGCTTTGGAAAATAAGTTGACCCCCTTAGATATTGAAACACTGTATCATCACCCCTAGACCTTCTTTTCATTAAACTAGACATATCCAATTCCTGCAACTGTTCTTCATATGTTTTAGCATCCTTTTCTATATATCCAAGTATACAAAAGATATATTTCAAAAAGAAATTGATACATCCCTTTGACTGGCATATGTTCTCAAATATCATCCAAGAGGTTTCTTATCTGAAAGTTTCTGCTAAGTCCAAGAAGATTGCCCAATAATTGTTCACTAGCAACTGACACCTGAGTCCTATATTGCTATCTATCCTGAAAAAGCCTAAAATGATGCAAAGATCACTATTAGAAATGAAGTGACAGCTGAAAGGGGGATGAGGAGGAGCTGCAAGCTGCAATAAATTAAGACAATGTGGGATTGCTTTTGTTTTTGCCATTGTTACTGAGATACATTGATAGACCCTGTATCATTTTCTGTAGGAGTTTCACTTGTCACAGTTTTTCTTGGACTGATGGGAATTATAATTCAGTACAATCAGAGAGTAAAAAAGGAGGGGCTGCTTTAAGAGTTGAAAAATAATAGAAATCGACATTGGGGGTTTTGCTTCAAACTTCTGTACTATAATGTTTTGAAAATAATTCTTGAAAGTTCACCAAAATTGATATATTGGCTTATACTATGTTGACTCCAGTTTGATTCATATTTAGAAGAACCCCCAGAGCAATGTTCCTCAACCTTGGCAGCTTGAAAATGTGTGGGAGGGAATTCCCCAAGGCTGGCTGTGGATTTCTGGATATTTGGAATTTGAAGTCTACATATCTTCAAGTTTTCAAGGTTAAGAAACACTGTCGTAGAAGTACAGTAGTCCATGTTCCCAGTAATAAGAGATATATTATAGTACAGAGGGTGAGTTTTGTTTACAGGTCTGCCCTCCAGGCACCTAATGCTTTAATTAAAACTATTTATAAAACTGACTAAAACAATATTCTCAGCCTAGAAACATTGTACATTCTTTTTCTGTTTGTTTACATTAATTTCAGTTAAATATCACAACTTTTTTTCTATACCTGTAAAGCCTAATCTAACTAACCACACATATTTCCATACATTTTACAATTAAGCCTAAGGCTTCTTAGAGACACCATCTTTACATGTTTGTAGTCTGAAGTTGTAGAATGAAGAAAACATATATGAAAAGATATAAACACAGAACAATTTATTGAGGTCTTCAGAGGTGAATAATATTTTGGAAGAGTTTTGAGACAACAGACCAGATTCCTAAGCCTGACAGAAATGTTCCTGCCTCCCATCTTTCATCAACTAAAATTAAGCTACCAAATATTTAATTTCCAAGTACTAAAAAATGCAAGCATTTTATTTATAAAAGTCTTTTCCATTATTCTTCCAAGGTTTTTATGGTAGCATTTATAATTATTTAATTTTACCCTCACAATCACTTTTTCTCTCAGATGAAAGTTAAGCACAGTATGGTTAAACACTCAAAGAGCCATTTGTACCCATTTCCCACAAAAAAGAAAACACCAGGAACCACAAAACCCTTCCCATGCCTTACTATTTCTTGAGGGGCCACAAAACTAGCCTATGCAGTTAAATTAAACATTCTGTTTTCTTCTGAAACTTTTTTCTTCTCTTGGATTTATCCATGGTTGGCCTACTGGGAGTTGAAAAGCTCAATAAATTGTGTGCTGGCAGGTGTCGCACATTGGCAGTTGTGATGCATATTTTGAATGACAGGGAGCCACAGCAGAGGGGTGAAAGAGCCACATGAGGCTCCCGAGCCAAAGGTTGTGGACCCCTGACCTAGGGTTAAAAAGGGATAGATTGGAAAAAAAATAAAAATCCCATAAAAGGCAGTAATAAATCACTTGCATACATTTGCCAAAAAACATGCATGGATGTGTCCAGATATCACTTAAGCGAGATCTGAAAGCAGCTTCAATCTTAGGCCACAAGTTGGGCTATGTTGGCCCATGAAAGATTTCACTAAAGCTTAGAAGCAAGGATGATTTGCACTCAGATTCTTCTTGCCCAAATATAATACTTCACAAATTCTTACAAATTATTATTTTTTCTTCTGACAGGATATATACATCCTCCATCATGTACCATTTGTCTGAGTTTGACAGTAGCCTGAGGATAAACAAGCTCATCACAAATCTACAGTATGTGGATATGGAATAGATTAATTTTTATTTCTGTTCTTTGTCAAATGTTGAATGCCATTGATGCTTTGCCTATGTGATTCCTTCTAGTTCTGACTCCTGGAGGCTGGGGAATCTGTGGTGTTATATCTGACTTTACTAATGGCAGCAGAATATCAAACATGTATCATTTATCTGAGTCTGATTATCTTTTACTGTTAAATGTCATTTAATTAACAAGGAGTCTATTCTCTTGATACACATTTGTTAATCAGTGATTCCTTACATAGTAGTACATTAATATGCATAAATATTAAGTTTATGGAGCCCATCAAGTCATATTTTATTTTATAGATAAATTACCTAACACATAACAACTTTTCTTCAAATAGGTTAATTGTATGCATGTATTAACCATGCAAATGAATATACAGTAAATATTTACTAGTCAATATAAGTGATAGTTGATTGCCAAACCCTGAGTGAATGCTGGTCTATTCACTCCTCAGTTTTCTACTTAGCTCATTTGTATAAGCCTATTAATCTGACATCTCCACAGCCCTATTTCATTTTATTTAACCCTACTCTCTATATCACTCTTTCTGGTATTAACTGGCTTTCTATTAGCCTGATTGAATAAAGAAACATTTAGAATTATCTTTCCTTGCTTTTTTAAGTAAAAGTAATAATTGCAAAGATAGCCAAGCATAGTCAAGATCTCAAATAAGTCTATACTATACACCAGTGATGGCTAACCTTTTCTGGACTGAGTGCCCAAAGCGCGGGTATGCACGCACAAATACACATGCATGCCCCCAAACCCCCAAAATGCAATGCATGTGTAGCTCCTGTGCCTGCACCCCATCCCTATATGCTCTGCCCTCCAACATGTGCACCCTCTGTTCACGTCCTGCCCCCCATGCATGCACGCCCCTCTCACATGCGCCCTGCCCCTGCACATGCGTGGCAGAGACCCAACTACCAGCTGGCCAGCAGGAAGCATGTGCACATGTGTGATGGAGCTGAACTGGGTGACGGCTCACGTGCTCACAGAGAGGGTGCTGTGTGCCACCTGTAGCATAGGTTCACCATCATGGCTATACAGTATAGTATACTCATCATTAATTGGTTTCAGGAAACGTGATGAGTGCCAAAAATAATGATACTAAACATTTTTTTTCCATAAGGAATAATGTAACACCAAGATCTAACACCAAGATCTAACTTGTACATTGAGCACCAAACAAACAATGAGTACTAGGATAAAATTTTCAAGTCAAAATGCGTTGAATATCAAATTTGATGAGTTTCAGAGCAGTTGAGTGCCAAGAAACACTAGCAGTCCTTCATCCTCAATGCCATTCTTGTTATTTGATTGTCGCTTCTTTTTTCTTCATCTCCTAGAAAAGGAAACCTAATTTGCTACTATCAGTCTTTCAAAGTAGATCAGGTCCACAAACAGACATCATTGGGATTCCAGGAATGTTTGCTTGTTTATCAAATTTATTTGCCACTCATCCTGTGGTTCAAGGTGACTCTGAGTGGCTAGTGTTACTTTATTGCTGCAGGGTATATTAAAAGAATTTTGAAAGTCTGTCCAAGCACAACAAGGTCAAGGCAGAAATGTTTCAGTCTGTTTCTCATGCTTTTTACCTTCTCAGGGCTGAACATTCTTTTACCTCTCTCACTTCTTTCTCAAGGCCAGACCTAATTTCCTCCACATATTCAGACTTCTATTCATTCTGCTTGTTGCATATCTTATAAAGCATGAAGCTTAGCAGAGACTACCTAGCTATGAGTTTTAGAAGAGTCAAATTCCAAACAGAAGCGGAAGCTGTTCTTTCATTCCCATAGAGATGAATTCTTTGCTCATTCAAGACTGTGGCCAACACTGAGCAGGATGCCAGAAAATTATATATATACAATGGGTTGGGGAAGTTAACTAATAACTGAGTTAAATAATTATGACATTTTTTGATATATTTCTTTGTTATATTTCTTTGACTTTTGTAGTTTGGATTGCCAACTTTGGAGCTGTAATTTTATAGTACCTTAATTTGTAGAATTAGTGGTTCAACTTATTTTCAACCTTAAAAAGCTTTCTGCTGTTAATTTCTGTAGATCATATTGTTCTTAAAATTATGGGTGGTGGTTAAAATCAAAAGAGCAAGTCATTCTTAGTTTAATTGTTTATTTTAATCAACTGGCAATTCTACTTTTGCAGTAGGTTAGAAACATACATTAAGGCGAAAATATTCCAAATGGGTTTAAGAGTTGATGTGTCAAGTAGCTTCTGGAAATGATGTTTTTTGAATGACATCTGAACATCATCCCTGTTTGCTCAAGAGGAAGTATTTTTGGAGTTCTATCACTGATCATAATTTTGATATTCTCTATTTAGCTGCAATACAAATGAGAAGAGACATACAAATTTGATTTTCCTGGCAGTCTCCTGGGTGTAAAAAGCAATATGTAGATGTCAAAGTGCCTAATAAACATATTCTTCATATTATTTGGGCTCAATGCATTATAAATGTGCATCCTTTCAGATGACTAAATGAAATACTTGAAGCACAAGGAATAGTCACTGGAAGAAGCGGAAGGAATTTGGACCTCAGCAATGTGAGTTATTAGTCTCAAAACAGATTTGATGAATCAAAAGTGATTAAAGGAGTAAAATGCCATCTGGGCTTGCTTTAAATTCTGAAATTAATTATTGTTCACAACAGCTATCTCAAATGCATCTTTTTTCAGCCCACATCAGTAGAATGATATAAGTTATTGGACTGGACAGTGGCTTATATTACATACTGCTTTGTTATCTTTTTACAAATTTCATATTTGTAAAACTCTTATTCGTAGACTTTTCAGAGCATAAGTACATTAAATGCACATTGTTCATATTCTGGTTAATACTGTACTGATGTGTTTCTTTTGGTTTCTAAAAATAGACTTTTGCTCTTTTGGGGGGAAGTGGGGTAGTTTTCTTATATTTATTTATTTATTTATTTTATTTATTTATTTATTATATTTCTATACCGCCTTTCTCCCGCAGGACTCAAGGCAATGTACAGTCAAGAAAAAATAAAAGATACATAAACATCATAAAATTGATAATTAAAATTATAGCATAGTATAAATAAATAAATAAATAAATAAATAAATAAAACCCAGAATTATATAATATTTTAATCATTCCCAGTTAACGTGCTTAGCCCTGCCTGATTGAACATCAGGGTCCTGAGGGCACAGCGGAAAGCACAGAGATTAGGGATGTTTGCTATATCAGGGGGCAGTTCATTCCAAAGGGTTGGAGCCCTTAAAGAGAAGGCCCTCCCCCGGGAGTCGCCAGTCGGCACAATTTGACTGACGGTACCCTGAGTAATCCCTCCCTGTGAGAACAAACTGGTCGGTGGGGGGCTATTGATGGCAAAAGACGGTCTCGTAAGTACCCAGGCCCTAAGCCATGGAGCGCTTTAAAGATGATAACTAACACCTTGAATCGCACCCGGAAGACCACCGGGAGCCAGTGCAGCTTGCGTAGGAGAGGTGTTACATAGGCGCAACGAGATGCACCCATAATCACCCGCGCGGCTACATTCTGGACCAGTTGGAGCCTCCGGGTGCTTTTCAAGGGGAGCCCCATGTAGAGAGCATTGCAGTAGTCCATACGGGAGGTGACTAAGGCATGAGTGACTGTGCCCAAGGCATCCCGATCCAGAAAGGGACGCAACTGGTGGATCAGGCGAACCTGATAAAAGGCAGTTATATTCTCTTAGTGTTTCAAAATTTATTTGGGAGGAAATGTGAGCATACTCACTATTCACATACTAACTGAGTAAACAGATTTAGCTAATAAGAATTTTCCAGGGGAATTATAGGGGAGAATTTAAGGCAGAAACCCTACCATCTTTATCTGCCATTCAAGAATTTATATTGGCTCAGCTGAGAGATGAGGAGTGAACAAGAAGAAATAGTGATGGCATCAATGCCCTAAGAAGCAAAAATAAGATGAATAGAGAGGAGTATGGAGCTGTAATCTCCAGTACTTACACAATGTTTATCTTCCTGTCCCAAAACAAGTTGGAATACATTTGCAGCAAATGCAAGCACATAGTAATCCTTGAGAAAAAAAAGATCAAAAACTGAAGCAGCAACAGACACACTTCAACTGATTAGAAAGGATAAGGAGTTATCTTTTCAAAGATTCAGTCTACAAGAGGAAATGTCAGTGGAAGCCACTTTCTATATAAGAAAGTGAGTGTAATGCCCAGTGGATAAGAGCATCAACTAGAAGCAAGACATATAGAAAATACTCTGCATCACTGCAACTGAGACCTAACTTTTCAAGCTTTTGCAGATAAAATAGATTCTGAGTGTCCAAGGGAAGAAAACACTGCAAAATAGACAGTGAAGGCAGATCCCTAACTGCAAAGAAAATGCAAGTAAGCCGTATAAATCAAGAAAATATAATTGGTGATTTATTGTGAGGAATTAAAACTAAAACTGAACATAGCCAACTTTAGATTTTTAAAAAAGCAGATTTCTTTATTAACTCAGGATAATTCTGAATCCCTTTTCAGCATCTGCCTAGTTCTCTGAAATTATCTCTTTCTTCTCCTTCCCCTATATATGATGGGCCCCAACTCTGCTTACCTTTAGAAAAATCATTAAGACATGGCTTTTTTCCCAGGCTTTTGGGTCCTTTTCATTGTCTAATTATCATCTTTGGTTATCATTTTATACTTTATATATTGGAACGTATGGAAGTTCCTGAAGAAGGAGATAAGTAAAATCCAATGAAAAAAAATGCAAGTAGTTCTCAAGATATGATCACAACTGTTGCTAAGTGAAAAAGTTGTTAAGTGAGTTTTGCCTTACTTTATGACCTTTCTTGTCACAGTTATTAAGTGAATCACTGCAATTGTTAAGTTAGTTAGCATCACCACCAGATGGATTTGCAACTGGCTGACAAACTGTACTCAATGAGTAGTACTTAATGGGTCTAAGTCTACATGGAGGAAAGTAAGTAGTGGGGTGCGACAAGGTTCCATCTTAGGCCCAGTACTCTTCAATATCTTCGTAAATGACTTAGATGAAGGAATAGAAGGGGAATTTACCAAATTTTCAGATGATACTAAGGTGGCAAGAATAGCTAACACCCTAGAAGATAGGCTCAAGATCCAGATAGTTCTTGATAGTCTTGAACACTGGGCCCTATCTAACAAAATGAAATTCAATGTAGAGAAAAGTATAGTCCTACACTTAGGCAAGAAAAAGTAAAAGTACACATATAGACTGGGTGAAACCAGGCTTAATAGCAGTAACTGTGAGAGGGATCTTGGAGTTTTAGTGGACAACCAGCTAAATATGAGCCAGCAGTGTGCAGCGGCAGCCAAAAGAGCCAATTGTTGTGGCTCCATTGCCTGAGCCTGGGCTATTGATAGATGCAGACTCTGAGAATGAGGGAGAGGAGTTGGCAAGGCCTCCCTCTCCAGGACCCTCCTCTCTGGCAATGTCTCCGGAGGACACCGAAGGCCAAGAGATAGGCCCAGAGCCAAGCACATCCCCGCAGCCACAGGTGGACAGCGACGAAGGAGATAAGTGCTGGCTGGATCCTCGCCAGCGGCCCAGGGAGAAGCGTGCGCAGCAGAAGTAGAGGCGTGCCAGAGATTAACTGAGTCACTGGACCACACCCCACAGGGTATAAATGTGGCCGGCTCAGTTTGTGACAAGCAAAAAACTAAGAATAATCCATGGTCTCTGTGTTACTGGAACTCTGCCTGCCTTATTAGTCTGCATTCGAATTAATCCTTGTATTGCTGGAACTCTGCCTGCCTTATCAGAACGCTTCCAGTCTAATCTTTGTTTTGTGTGAATAAAGTCTGAATTGGCAGCCAGCCACTGGGTTGCTGCCAGCTTTATCTTCAAAGACTTTGTCGTGTGGCTTATTAACTCCGGCCCATCTGTGGGGGTGCGTGTGTGAGACAGGGACAGAACACCAATGCAATCCTAAGTGGCATACAATCAAAAAGAGGGATACAATCAAGATCAAGTGAGGTACTAATACCAGTCTATAAAGCCTTAGTAAAACCACACCTAGAGTCCTGAATCCAGTTTTGGTCACCACACCATAAAAAAAGATGTTGAGACTCTAGAAAAAGTGCAGAAAAGAGCAACCAGAATGATTAGGGGACTGGAGACTAAAACATATGAAGAACTGTTACAGGAACTGAGCATGGCTAGTCTAGTGAAGAGAAGGACCAAGGGAGACATGATAGCAGTGTTCCAATATTTGAGGGGCTGCTACAGAGAAGAGGGGATCAAGCTATTTTCTAAAGCATCTGTAGGCCAGACCAGGAATAATGGAAAGAAACTGAACAAGGAGAGATTTAACCTGGAAATAAGGAGGAATTTCTGACAGTGAGAACAATCAACCAGTGGAACAGAAGTTGCTTTGGAAGTTGTGGGAGCTTCATCATTTGAGACTTTCAAGAAGAGATTGGACTGCCATTTGTCAGAAATGGTGTAGGGTCTCCTGCTTGGGCGGGGAGTTGGACTAGATGATTTACAAGGTCCCTTCCAACTGTGTTAATCTGTAATCTAGTAACAGTGGTTAAGTGACTCTGGCTTCCCCTCTGACTTCGCTTGACAGAAGTTCGCAAAAGGTGATCACATGACCTCAGGACATTGCAACCATTACAAATATGAACAGTTGCCAACATACTGTGGGAAGCCCCCCCCCCCCCAAAAAAAACCTGGTTGTGCCTCACAAATGATGCTGCCCAGTTGCCCAGTAAGGCTGAATATGTTGCATTGATGGTCTCATTAGAAGGAGTCCCAGGGCTCATTGTGCGCAATTTTAAAAATACTAAATAGCCTGGGTTGCATATTGGCTAACCTCAAATTGGCCTCAAAAATCCTGACTGAAAGCTCACAGAAAGTGACATCAAACATCTAGAAAGAATTGGCAGGAAAATTGGATACTGTAAATTTCTTTCCAGAACTTTTGTCCTGGCTGCTACCCTGTTTTCCCGAAAATAAAATCCAACAAGAAAATAAATCCTAGCATGATTTTTCAGGATGTTCGTAATATAAAACCTATACCCAAAATAAGCCTGAGTTAAGATTGTCAGCCAGATGGGTGCATTTAGTATCGTATTTCCCCCAGAATAGGACCTAACCAGAAAATAAGCCTAATGCATCTTTTGGAGAAAAAATTAATATAAGACCTGGTCTTATTTTTGGGGAAACATGGTAAACCTTTACTTCAGTTTAGTGACAATTGTAACAACAATTATAACAAAAACCCATATTGGAATAGAGAGAAGGCCAGATCAAAAACAAAGAGTACAGATAGATATTCTGGAACTGTAGGCCTGGCGTCAAGAAAGCAAATGCTCAAAGTGAGTCAAGGCAAGCAAAAGATGCTGAGAATATGAAAAAGACATATTTCTCTAGGTATACTGCAATAAAATAAAAACAAACAGTGTTCAATTAGTATGGCAAAATATTAATAGGTATAAAAAGAGAGAGCTACATACCTTTATTGTGTTGCAGTCTTTTCTAATAAACAAAGGTGTTCACCAAAACATTATGAAAAGCTTGACTAAAACTTGTGGTTGGTAGAAATAGAGTCAGGGAATATCTCTTTATATTGACTGAATTTATATTTCCAGGACCATATGGAGAGCATTGTAAATTACTGAAAGAACTAGTCAATGTTCTTGTTGAAACTTTATATATTATCTCTGAGAAATCCTGAGGAACATGAGAGATTCCAGATATATTGGAGAATGGAAAATTTTGTTCCTATGTTCATAATGGAGAAAAGCCAACAACTTGCAGGTAACCAATTGGATATCAATCAATACCTAGGAAGGTTCCAGAACAAATAATAAAATATTGAACCTTAAACAACTTGAAAAACCTTAAACAGCTTATCAGAATTCAGCATGGATTTACCAAGGATTGATTTTACTAGAGTAAAATTAATACTTGATAGATAGTTTCAGTAGTGTGCTGGTCCATCTGTAAGAACTGGCTATACTGACTCCATTGCAACTGCAGTAATTTAAAACCCTATCCCATAATGTGTTAATAAGCAAACTAGCTAAGTTTGGGCTGCATGTCATGACAATTTAATGGATACATAGTTAGTTTAAAAATTGTAATCAAAAGGGCTCATTAATAGTCTCCCATCAAGTTGGAAAGCAATATCAAGAGTACATCAAAAGGAATAGTCATGGGGCCTTCAATATTTTTAGTCATGGCTTTGATTAACAGATGGAGGGAATTTTATTAAATTTGCCAATGACACAAAAATGGATGCGATCATCTCCTAGAACACAGAAATAAAATTCAGAGTGATCTTGATAGTTTTAGGGAAATGAACTGAAAGTAACAGAATGGCACTTAACAGTGACAAGTAACTGCCATGGAAACCTGTGAATAAGAATTTAGAACAGTAGTTGATTGCAAACTGAATAAGCATCAGCAATGTAATGTGGATTTTAAAACAAGGACTGCCATTATAGGCTGCAATTACAAAATGTAATTATTCCATTATATTCTGTCCACTTCAGGTACTGTCCCATGTCTGCATATCACACTGTAAGAAGAATCCATGCCCTGTTGAGTCACCATTTCAGAGATATTTTCTTTCCTAAACTGAGAAATAAAAATGGCCATAGATGGGCAAAAAAATGCAATGTAAGCAGGAGTGACTCTGATTGTCCTTCAGTTTCCCTATGGTAAAAATTGTAATGGAACATCAGAAATCTTCCTTCCTTCCTTCCTTCCATCCTTCCTTCCTTTCTTCCTTCCTTCCATCCATCCATCCACCCCCCCCCCCCCATTTTCATTGTTTGTGGGAAGTTTGCATGCAGAATGTAGTGGGAAAAGTTACAGGTCCAAGGCCAGGAGGTAGACAAGTGGTTGAGTAGGGAAGGGACTAAGGTGCAGGTCAGGAATTGTACCTAGGGGTGTATGAGAGCGTGAGCAAAAAATGCAGTGTAGATATGTGCAGGAGGCAGAATGTGAGTCAGGAAATGACTCACACTGTGGGGGTCACAGATTGAGAGGAGCTGTGTGGGTAGGGTACACACATTGGGGCATAAGTCAAGAAGGGTGTATAGGGGTACTGGGGCTGTGGGGGACACAGAGGGAGTGTGGAGGGCACAGATAGGGAAGGGTGCCTGGGGTGCTTAGGAATATAGTAATATATTTATATACTGATTCATGGTGCTTTTCAGCCCTCTGAAAATGGTCTACATAGTCAGCATAATATCCCCATCTGGGTGCTCATTTTACCACCCTCAGAAAGGTGAAAGACTGAGTCAACCTTAAGCCAGTCAAGATCAAGCAGAGTTAGCCTGTAATACTGCTTTCTACCACTGCACCACCTTAGCTCTCTCACAGTATGTAAGAGGTGCCATGCAGGTCAGGGATGTTTTTTTTTTAATTTGATTTATATGCTGCCCTTCTCCGGAGACTCAGGGTGGCTTACAATGTGTTAAGCAATAGCCTTCATACTTTTGTATATTTATACAAAGTCAGCTTATTGTTCCCACAAACTGGGTCCTCATTTTACCTACCTTAGAAAGGATGGAAGACTGAGTCAACCTTGAGCCTGGTGAGATTCAAATTTACAGTAATTGCAGACAGCTGATGTTAATCACAATGCTTTAGTCTGCTGAACCACCAGGCCCTTTCATTTTTTTGTAGGGGGATGGAACAGGAAAGGTACATGGAGGTGCCCAGGAGGTCCGGCATGCTCTGGGAAATCTTATGGGTAGTGGTGCAAGTCAAGAGGGTACAAGAGGTACTATGCAAATTAGGGAACATGTACAGGGGAGTAGCACAAACTGGAGTCTGTGGGGAGAGCATGGGCCAGAACAGGAATTATGGGATTCCTTCCTCCCTTTTTATCCCTCTCTCCCTTTTTCTCCCTCCTTCCTTTCCCCTTTTCAGCAGTCATGTAAGTGGTAGCTGCTGGGTGGCAGAGGGAGAGAGGGATTATGAGACTGGCTGGGAAACTGTGATAGAATGTTGAAAATGAAAATCATCAGACAGCAGCAGCAGCTCAGCAGCCCAGCAGTAGCCAGTAACGTGAAGCAGTCACAACATCCCCAAATTTCATTCTCTTGGGAGTGATGAGTCCTGGATTTTGCATACATTCTGTATGTTCATCCATCTCAGGTACCTTGGTTCAGAAAATGTTTCCCTATGATGCACTATTTTGGTCAGTCAAAAGTTCTAGTACTTTATACAGTATATTTAGAAAAACTAGGTCAGAAAAGGGCCACATCTCCCGCTTCCCATCAGCCAAAAATAAGACAAATCCACAATAGGGATATGGTTAAACCTCATACTGTGGTTCTCAACTGCTTCAAAATTCATCAAATTTGATACTTGATGCATTTTGATGTGAAAATGTTGTCCCAGTACTTGTTGTTTATTTGGTACTAGATGCACTGCAATAGAAAAAGGGAGATAGACATGGAGAATGGACAGGGAATTGATCAGGCCAAGGATATCAGCATAAAAGGAAGAGGGCAGTGGTGGAATTCAATTTTTTTACTACTGGTTCTGAGGGCGTGGCTTGGTGGCCATGGCATGGCTTGGTGGGCATGGCAGGGGAAGAATATTGCAAAATCTCCATTCCTACCCCACTCCAGAGGAAGGATACTGCAAAATCCCCATTCGCTCCCCACTCATGGGGAAGAATATTGCAAAATCTCCATTCCCACCCCTTGCCAGTTCTCTGAACTACTCAAAATTTCCGCTACCAGTTCTCCAGAACCTGTCAGAACCTGCTGAATAGCATCCCTGAAATGAATAGGAAGTCAGCCATGATGAGAAGTTCACTGACATAGGAAAAGGACAGACAGGAAGATCTTCTTGGCCGAAACAAAGGGTTAGGTGGTAAGTCATATGGTTTGTTTGGCACTCATCATTTTTAGTACTTGTAGTATCTTCCAGAAGCAATTAACAAGTACCAAGGTATCACTGTAGCTGTAATCATACTGTATGTGTTTCACTTTAATTTGAAACATCTGTTCTACAGTGGAAAAGTGGATTCCATCCATATCTACATTTTCTATTCTGATACAGTTTTTCTTTTCTATTTGAAATTGTCTGTTGAAATACAAAGAACATCAATTACTGAGCATTTTAGAAATGAGATAAATAATACATAAGTAACAATTTGCCCTGAAATAAATTTGTCTATATTTCTAAATCAAGAAGCAATGCTTGTTTTGGTTATATATAATGGACTAATTAGTATTCCCTCCTAAATAAGGAGGAATAGTTTTTAGATTTTTTAATGATGGCATCTTGATGACCCCTTGCATTTTATAACTACTTATTTTAAATTGTTTTAGAAAAATCTGCTGCCTAATCAACTAAGGGCCAACTTAGACAATTAAAAGCAAATGTATTAAACACTGCATCTCCAGCTATCGGTTAGATACCCATACTATAAAATAGTTCCAAATTATTCACAATAAACTGCTAGTGATAAAGATTTCCAAGTGGGAAATTATACACTTAATTGTATAGACATTATAATACACTTAATAGTATATACATTATATCTGGAAACATTCCCATATCTAGCCACTTAGCTCAAGGTTTTTATTACTTTTAATAATTTGCATAAGAACGTCAGAAGAACTCTACTGAATTGTGCCAAAGCCCATCTTATTTCAGCAATTTGTTTCTTATAGCAGACAGAAGGACGTCCCTGGGATGCCCCCAGGGATGAAATACAGATATTCCTTTCTCCTTTCATTTTTCCTGGACATCCATTGCATGCAGCTTTCAGTCCACTGAGTAACACTGAGAATCACAATTAATTAATTCCTCCATGAATGTATCCAATTCACTTTTAAACCTATCCAAATTATTGGAATGACTCCTACAGGTTAATTACAGATTGTGTCAGACAGTGTTTCTCAACCTTGACAACTTTAAGATGTGTGGACTTCAACTCCCAGAATTTCCAACCAGGCAATGCAGCTAGAAAAATTCTGGGAGCTGAAGTCCATACATCTAAAGTTGCGAAGGTTGAGAAACACTGGTATCAAAAGTATATTATTCTAAATCAATCTCTCTCTCCCTCCCTCCCTCCATCTCTCTCTCTCCTTCTCTCTTCCTGTTTTTTCTCTCTTTCCATTTCCCTTTCACTTTCCCATTACAGTCATTTGGCTCTGGATGGCTCACAATAAACAACAACAAATAAAACCATAAAAGATGCAATAGCAGTGAAATAAATAAATAAATAAATAAGTCAGCCAATAAAATATAAAAGCAACTATCTCAAATAGGGAAAAATCTAGAAGCCTGGTGAAAAATATTGTTTTGAGTTTCCTCCTGAATGTTAACAGGAAGAATCCATCCTTTCTTTGAGGGATATCTATTCCACAAGATTGGGGCAGCAATCCCAGTGTTGCTGTCAAGATCCCAATCTTGCTGTCAAGGACATTTCTGTCCTATCTTCCTTTAAATTCCAAGGGATAAGAACATGCAGCATATTATGTCAACTGAAACATGTAGACCAGGCAGATGGTCCCTCAGATGACCTGAACCCAAACTATGATTTATTTGATTACCATTTCTACCAATTTGCCCAAAAGAGATGTTGAACAGACTGCCATATATTTTCATCTGCATCTTTAAAAAAATAAATAAATCATGTCACATTGTCTGTCTTCCAATCCCTTGGCAGAGAGCCCAATTTGGGAAACAAATTATATATTTTTGCTAGAAGGACAATAGGGCCAGTGATTTGTTACCGTAGTCTTTCAAGATGTCTAGGAATGTCTTCCTTTATTGTTTCAATTTGCCTTAGTTGTCTATCTTGTTTGCAAAAATCATACAGGTGCCTTTCTTACATTGTCTGGAATGAAGAAAGATGCACATAATCCATTCTTTTTCTCTGCAAATTCCAACACTTTCCTGAATATCCCCTTACTCCTTGTTGACGATGTTTTATATTTCCTTATAGTTTTTTTTCCCTTATATTTTCCCTTATATTTTCCCTTATTTTATATTTTCCCTTATAGTTTTTGGGGGGGGGGGGGCGGAAGCATACATTTCTCTTTTCTTACTTATATGTCTTATTATCATTATATACATTTTGTGTGAGAGACTATTTTTTTTCTTAACTTTTATAACTTCCTCCACACAAACTGGTTTCTTCAGGAACCTGGTTGACCCTTTCGTACATTATGGAATACAATGTACTCATATTAAACTTATTCTCTGAATTTGCTTGATATTCAGATGATAACAGCTAGAAACTTACACATTTAAAACAAATGCTGTATTTTCAGGACTCTGAGACAAACATTGGGCTTCGGCAGGTGAAATAGAATTGTTACGGCATCTTCTAGTTTAGGTTTTATTTAAATTTTCTCAAGCATATCTAATTCTTCTAATACTTTTCCATAATTCAGATCCTTTAAGCCTTGCAGTCATTACGATAATGTGTGTTGCCTGATAAAATGTGGGAATCATATCTGCCATTTATCATTTCACTTCAAAGCAGAAATCTCTTCACACAGAGAGACCCTTTTTTTAACTTGCCAATTCTGTTCTTTGCCACTTGATAAATATTGTTTCCCTAGTTCATGGTGTGAATAGGACCAAGGTTTGTTTAAATAATTTCAGGTTTCAGAGTGCTTTATCACATTCAAACATCTTTGTTTGCACAATATAATCCCTAGTTGTTGTTTATACAGACTTTCAGAGATCATGAGGCAACTTGTATGAGTTGGCTGATTCAGCAAGCCTTGAAGATAAAAGATATGTGTTTTTGTACCCTTCATTCTGACATCTAGAGTTTCAGAAAGGAAAATAGCAAAGCCCCAATTTTCAATGATGTCTTTATTGATGGAAGGAGACATTGGATTTCCACAATGTAGGACATCCAAAATGTAAGACATTATTCTACAGTGCTGTAACTTGAATCAGAATAATTTATGCTATAGTGAAACTACAATGCCAAGATATTTGTTTCAACTTGGTTGATAATTGGAATAGGGAAAGAGGGAGAGGGGGAAACGGGGAGAGAAGGAGAGGGTGATGGAAAGGGTGAAGGAACATTTTTGTGAATTTTTTACAATCTTGCAGCACACTTCTACAATCTTGTGGGGCTTCACGATCTCACCAGATTTTGGCTTGGGTAAACAGACAGGTCATTGTGTAATTTCACATGATAGAAAAGATTGCTGATTATTGGTATATGGCTAGTCCTATGCCTCTCACACACACTCTGGCCTGATTTTGCTCATACACAAACATTATCTAGTTTAGAAAAACACCAATCATCTTGAGTCTTCAAAGGATTCAAATACTTCAGGGTGCAAATATACCTTATACCAGGGGTCTCAAACTACGGCCCATGGGCCGGATATGGCCCGCTGAAGCCATTAATCCGGCCTGTGTGGGATCATGAGGCTGCCCCACCCACATTACCTCACCCACCCACTGGCCCCCACCCTTCAATTGAATGCAGGACTTACTTTCGCGAGACCTGCGGGCTGGAACTGGAAGGTAAGGCAGAGTCCTACTAGAGGCAGCAGAATGCTTCAGGAGGCAGGGGAGGCCAAAAAGACACACAGATAGACAGAGAAAGGGAAGGGGAGAGAGAAAGAGAGAGACTTGTTGATTGTAAGCTCCTTGGGGCTGAGAAGAATTGCGTTTCCTGAAATGGACCACTAGACTCCTAAACATCTTAAAAAACGATCTAGTAAAAAGAAAAGTCAATCAACAGAGCAACATGCAAACAAATAAAACACCCCCAGGAGCAAAACAAATTAAAGATTTGTTTTAAACATTAAAACAAACATTAATGTGTGTGTATTATTTAATGGACTGTTTAATGGACTGCTAAATTGGCCGTGCCCACCCAGCCATTCTCTTAGCCTCCCAACAGTCTGAGGGATCATGAGTTGGCCCCCTATTTAAAACGTTTGAGGACCCCTCCCTTATACTGGCTGTAGGCAGCCAATGAACCTGATGCACAGTTGATGTGTGGGTTGCTTGGCCTGAGAGGACATTTTAAATTACTGGTTATTTTATACTATTTTCAGATTTTTTCCCTCCTTCAATTTAATTGTATATAATTCTCAGAGATTGCCTGGACAAATCTCTGCAGTTTTCTTGGCAAATTTTTTCAGAAATGGTTTGCAAGTTCCTCCTTCCTAGGGCTTACAAAAAGTGACTATCCCAAGGAGATCCGGCTTTGTCCTTAACAAGAGACTAGAATTCACTCACTGTCTGCTATCTTAACCACTACCCCAAAATCATTTTCAATTCTTTCTATTTCTACTCCTATTTCTTATATAATGAATAAATAAATGAGAAATAATTCTATTACTATTTTTCCTGTTAATATAAATGACTTCAGGTGCTTTGGCCTAGGAAGTGATATGCAAATATAAGATTGCAGTTGTTTTTCATTATGGCTCTGGAACTAAATGTAAAATACTTGTAGAGGAGGCTGAACAAATTGCATCTTGTCCATTTTCATAAGTAAATAAAAACAAAATAAAATACTTGCTGGTGAGAGAGTTAATTTATATAATCAATAAGGTCAATAGCAACAACAGCAACAACAGAAAGCGCTGGCTTTATGCCGCAAATTTTCCACAAAGTGCTTCACTAATTAGAAATTTTGAAGTCAACAATCAAACAAGTAGGCTTTCAATCAGCATTCTTCGGAACAGAGCTCCTCTGTGTGATTATCGAAATATTGCAGGAAATAAGCATCTATTGGCTCACTCGGCAGGGTCTGGATCATTTTAGAAAAAGCAGCTGATGAAAAGAAATAGCTGTGAATTAGAAGCACTCAAGAGCTAAGATAGAGGCAAAAAGTTACCTTCGGTTCTTGATAAATGAATTCTCCTCTTCAATTTTCTAAGGATAAGAAAGAGAGTAACTGGCTGAGAAGGACATTTGTCACCTAGCCACCACAAGGATCTTTGTCGTTTGTCTACTAATAGTAGTAAAAGAAGCCAGCTGTAAAAATCAGATTCTATTTGAAAAGCAGGTGACCAATATGAAGAGGTGGAAATACTAAGTTGTGAAGAAAGGGCCCTTTGAAGGTATTTCTCTGGAAGTTTGAGCTGTGGTCCCACTCCATACATTGGCAATTGTTATTAATATTATATTAGAATAATATTATTAGTAAGACTGCAAGAGCAAATAGAATATGGTAATGAAATAAAATAGGGAATGAAAGAAAGACATTCTAAGACGTGCTTCCAGCAACAATCAACAGGTTTAAAACTGAGAATGTGTTCATTTAAAAAAATTTAAATAAGCTCCCAATAACCTCCAAT
The DNA here is from genome assembly GCA_030761175.1 of Masticophis lateralis. Lineage (NCBI taxonomy): Eukaryota > Metazoa > Chordata > Lepidosauria > Squamata > Colubridae > Masticophis > Masticophis lateralis. Next base: position 185,360,229 of record JAUDYJ010000003.1, read on the forward strand.
TATTTCAATTATTATCATTTAAAAGAAATGTGAATTATTTTTAAACACTTGTATTTATTCAAAAATCCATCTACAATCACATTTCTATGTTAAAGCCATAGATTGGTTTCAATAGTTGTGGTACAAAAGTCCAGAATTCTCAATCCATTTTAGACTGTCATTTTTTCAATGTAAAATTACAAATCAGAAGGTCTTGTGGCACCCTACAAACAAACAAATACATTATATATGAGCTTTTGCGGATCTCAACTCTGCAAAAGTGAATGCACTCCATAAAAACTTCTACCAGGACAAATGTGTTAGTCTTTCAGATTTCCCAAGACACTTTTTTGATTTTGTCCAACTCAGCAATTTGTGACTAATATAAATTTTGATCCCTTTGCAGATTTTCTATTATTATTTTCTCTAAAGCTGTTTCCTCTATTCATTATTCTACTGCCCATGGATTAAGACTATTCATTATTCTACTGCCCATGGATTAAGACGTTATGCCAAGTCCTGGTCTGTCTTGATGACATGCAAGCTAGGACATAGGAAGCAGGGGTGAAATTACCTTCCACTTACCTTCACTACCAGTTCACAAATGGGAGCACACTTGTGCATGCACAGGACCTTCTGCGCATGCACAGGACCTTCTGCGCATGTGCAAGGCATCAAAAACAGGATGTGATGACATCTGGGTGGGTGGGCGGAGTCTCCCACTGCCGGTGCTACTGGTTTGCCCTGAGCTAGATAGAACCAGCTGCATTTCACCACTGATAGGAAGTGCTCCAAGAAATGCAGTGACACAGTGTCTCTCAGCCCATTTTGACAGTTCTGATGGAATCAGAAAGATCTGGTCAACTGGGCCATAAAGTTTCACACCCTACATAGTGCTATTCTTGTGGACTTCCTGCTGATACTCTGAAGTGGGTGCTAGTATCAAAGTGGCATAATTTCTATGGGCAGGAACAGCAGGAAGCAAGACTTGGCCAAAAAAGATGGACTGAGAAGTGGTGGTCAGAAAGAAAGGCTGACTTTTGCTGGCCTACTGCAAGAGTCTTTCTATTGCACAAGAAATGGGAAAGGAAACAAACCACAACTCTCTGCTATGTAAAGGAAGAAAGGAAGGATTGTGCCGGGCAAGAAGAGAGGAAAGAAAAGTTAGGAACCCAGTTAAGATGAAGAAAGGAACATTATCTATTCCATGATACTGTCATTGAGCCATATTCATATATAGCTCATATATGGTTCATTTTAGCCTATTGTTACCAGTGTGTTCTTAGCATCATTCCATCTGATAACTATTGATGTTGTTCTTTTTTGTTATACTTGAGATCAAAGGCAACTGAGATATTAGTGAAAAACAACCATACATTTTGTCTACCGTTCTCCTTTTTCTACTTATTTAATCCAAGGAAGGAAGGAAGGAAGGAAGGAAGGAAGGAAGGAAGGAAGGAAGGAAGGAAGGAAGGAAGGATTTGGTTTATCTCCAGATTTGACTTAGTCCTTCTCTTCTGAATTCTGAAGTGGGAAATATAAAGAGTCACATTCACTCATCACCTATGCCTTTTCTGTTCTCACTGATGGCGCAGTGGTTAGAGTGCAGTACTGCAGGCTACTTTTGCTGACTGCCGGCTGCCTGCAATTTGGCAGTTCAAATCTCACCAGGCTCAAGGTTGATTCAGCCTTCCATCTTCCGAGGTGGGTAAAATGAGGACCCAGATTGTTGGGGGCAATGCTGACTCTGTAAAGCACTTAAAGAGGGCTGTAAAGCAGTACATAAGTCTAAGTGTTATTGAGCCATGATGGTGCAGTAGTTAGAATTCAGTACTGCATACTACTTCTGCTGACTGCTGAGATGGGAGTTCAAATCTCACCAGGCTCAAGGTTGATCTAGCCTGCCATGCTTCTTTTTTTTTAATCAAGTTTTATTGATTTTTTTCCCCCACATTCACCCACATCTTTTTTTGAACAGAGTATTGGCCATTTCTTATCTTATACAATGTTTCAAGTTCAAATACATTTTACTCAATTACAATTTTTGCCAAAATCTTTCTTTCCCTATTTTTTCTTTAATTCATATCTCAATATTTCTATATTTATTTATATAAACAACATCTTCATTCACTCTCAAATTCTGATTTTCCTGTTTGTTCACATTTATTCTCTTTTATTTTTTAACAATTTCTTCTTTATCTTCATATATTCATATGTATGTTCGGGGTTGCCTTTCTTCCATTTCCTCTTTTTTCTTATACAGCAATCTTTCTTCTCAGTCTCTTCTCTCTCCCTCTCTTCCTTCCTTCTTACTTTCTTTCTCTCTTCTCCTGCTCCTTACTACTTCCCCTTCCTTTCTCCTTTTCCTCCTTTCTTCCTCCCTGACAACCCTCTCTCTACTCTGATTTCCCCTCCCTTCCTTCCTCCCCTCTCTTCTATCCCTCTCTCTCCTTCCCTACTCTCCCATCTTTCTACTTCTTCTTCCATCTTTCTCTATTGCTGTATAGATTTTCAATTTAATATTTTCACTATGGTGTCCAGGCAACCTCGACCTTTCTTTCATTTATTAAATATCTTTCTCAAAATTCTTCTTATCTTTTTAATAGTTAGCAATATATATTTATAATTCACATCTTAATTATTTCTAATTGCCCCCAATCTAATTAGTTCTTATTTTAATCTTAATTCGTCTTCTTTCCCTTTTTGATTACATTTCAAATATATAGTTTAAAATATTCCAATTTATTACAATTCCCCCAATTAAATTTATTCATATTATTACAATTTATCATTTTATAAACCTCCAACATTGCACTTAAAAATATGACAATTCTTTCAATTTCTCAAATTTTCTTTTTTTTATTGAAAAAGTTTTACTATACAAAATTTTTCCAATTTTTCCCCCCATACCTCCCCCCAACCCCCCCTTCCCCCCCATACCTCCCCCCACCCCAACCCCATTTCCCCCATCCCCCTTTGACTTCCGCTACAAATTAAAAAAAACAAGTACATATAAAAAATAATATAACAAATAAACCTATAAGTAATAAAATTTTCCTAAAATTAACAATATTGTAATAAAAAACTAATAATAATAAGATTTACCTCATTAATCAACCATCCACCATCAATATTCATTTATCAATCAATACCATACTTATAATATTTAAACCCAATTAAAAGATATCATGCCTTTCTCTAATCCATTAATATTAACATTACTAATTATATACCAAAATCAATCCCCCTAATAATAAAATATAATAAATCATATCCATATCCTAATAATCAAATAATAATCAAATCAAATAATTTTATCCCAGCTACACCCATCAACTAAAAAACAGAAACATAAAACATTTCTCTATTCTAATAAAATATAATATATGATTATACATATATAATTATAATAATACAATTATATCCAAAAAATTTCTCTCAATAATCCATGTTTCAATCTTCTCTTCATCTTGATTGAAGTTAAATATCCAACATAGTTCTAATAAGCTTCGTATTCCTGCTGCCTCTATCAGCAAAAAACATTTCTCCATATAAAAATCCCCCCGAGTGACTTTATCAAATAAATTTTCTATCTCAGTAATCAGATTTTCATCTTCTCTTCATCTTGATCTTAATTGAAGTTGGACAACTATCTTCTATCTTCTAACACAATATTTATAAACTGGTTCTTATTCTTATTCGAGCTGCCCCCATCAGCAACAAACATCTCTTCATGTATAAATCCTCCCGAGTGACTTAGTATTTATAAAATCCAACCACAAAGGTATCTTGTAATCCTCTAGGTAGATCATTCAACCTGATTCCTAATGTATCCGTTAAAAGAAAACTCAAATGCAGCTTATACAAGCTGCACTCCTAGATGTTCCTTTAAAACTCTTTCAAATCCTGCCAACCTTTCCACCTCCTTCCTTCGGGTTTCCAAGATGTTTTCATCTTCAATTTCCTCATCTAGATAATTAATTCCAATAAAGTTATAATAGGGTAATCACAGATCCTCTGCATATTTTGCAGTGATCTGTTTAACTTTCTCAAGATGTCAAATCCAAATCAGGATGAGTTTTATAACAAATTTTAAGTCCAATATCATATAAAAATTAAGTATAACAATGGTTATCTTCCAAACTATTTCAAATAATCCTTTATGTAATGGATTCCATCTATTCAGAAATAACCTTTAGGATTCACCATGCGATTCCATCAAAAGACACATTTTCGGCTGCAGTTCAGTTTCAGTGGTTTTCAATTTCTTTCCTCCCTTGACTTGTAGTTTCTGTTGCTTCTCCTCATCATACTTTCCCACTTGTGGAATACTGGGCCTCTGCTGTCTCAATAATATTTGTTTTCCATCTTGCTTCAACAGTTCAAGGCCCGGTGCCACTTCTCTTGAAACTCTAGAATGCTTTGTTTTCAAATCTGGATATTCCATAATATGATCATCTAGAAAATCACCTAACGCTCCTTTTTCTTCTAACACACTTTGATTATTTTGATTTTGTAATTCCATCTGCACACATTGTTCCTTGACCTCTCTTTCAGACTCTTTATCTTGCTTGTCTTCTTCCATAGATGACAACATAGCAGAAGATAAAAGTATGGGGGCTCCCTTAAGAATGTTATTATAAAAATGTTCAGCTTTTTCAATGGTATTTAAACAATATCTCACATCTTGATAACACAAAATTACACCAACTGGTACATCCCATCTAAATGGAATCTTTCTTCTGTGCAATTTCTTCACCAGAAATCCAAAATCTTTTCTGTATCTCAAAATCCTAGATGGTAACTCTTTATAGACCGTAATTTGCAAACCTTCTACCCTTAAAATAGCTGAATAAGATTTTTGTAAAAAATCTTTTCTTAATCTTCTATCAGTGAAATAGACAACAACATCTCTGGGTAGGTTCTTCTGTCTGGCAACATGTGAATTGACCCTGTAGACTTTTTGAATACAGCCAAAAATTAGGTCATCTTCCAAATTTAAAAATGCTGCTAATGCCTTAGCACAAAGTGTTCTCAAATTTTCTCTGTTATTCTCTCTTATACCTCTTAATCTCAAAGCAGACTCCATAGCTTTAAATTGAAGCATCATCACATCATTCTGGATTTCCTGATTTTTAGCATCAGCTTCAACAAATTTTTCCTGTAGATCTTTCATCTTGGAATCAAACTTTCTACTGATTTGAGTTATTTTCTTCCCTATTTCCATCAACGCAGTTGAAAAGCCAGTAACTACTGTAGTGATAATTTGATTTAATTTGTCATATTTTCCCTGTACCAGCTCTTCAAGATTCTTCTGTGAGTTTTCTATCTTCTGGGCAATACTTCCTAGAGACCTAATTATCAAGTCTTTTAAGTTCTCATTTGCAGTTCCCTGCAAGTGCTTTTGAATCATTTCTACTTTTTCCTTTGTCTGACTTGTAAGGGAGCCCCCCCTTGCCTTTTGTTTAGGAGACATACTTCCAAAAAAATTCTAACTTTTCTCAAAAAAGAACAAAAAGGTCCTGTTTAAATCAATTTTGTTTCCTTTTCCCTGCTAGGATGTTTCTTTTAAAATACTTCGGCGCTGGCTAAGCTCTTACTTTCACTTTCCACTCTCCATTTTCTCAAACATTTTCAGAGCAAAGCCAGTTGCCATTTTCAAAACACTTTCTCCAATCTCTCTTCTTCCTCTTCTCATTTCTAAAAATTAATAAAAAAGAATACTTGCATTTTTCCTCCTCTAGTCAGTCCAGGTTTCATCAGCTTGCTTCCCTGTAGATTTCAATCGATCTGTGGTGTTGCTCACGACGTCTAGCTCTGCTGGGAGCAGCAGAGATCCCTCGCAGCGCGGAGCTTCTCTGGGGGTGAATAGGGAGCCATCGTCCTGAGCCCTCTCCAGGACAAAAAGAAAGTCCTGGGGGCAGATCAGGGGGCTCTACCACACCCCCAGTAGCTCAGCCCGCTCTTCCAACTGAAGAGCGGGGTTTTCGAGCTGCCTGCCTGCTGTGAGGCGGCTCTTTACGTGCGGCGAAGCCAGCGGACATAAAGCGACTGCCGACAACGACGGAGGCGCCACCGGAAGTCAATCAATTTCTCAAATTTTCAATAGAGCATATTTAAATCATCAAACATCAAACATAAATCTTATTTCATTTACTTCATACATCTCTATAATTTCCCATCATTTTAAGTCACTTAATTGGTATGACTATTTTATCTTTTTTCTAACATTCATCTTATCTATTAAATCTTACAATTCTAAATTTATTCTCCCTTTCATTTCTTTCTCCCTTTCTCCTCTTCTGTTTTTTTCTTTTTCTTTTTCCTTCCTTTTCCTTGTGTGTTTGTGTGTGTGTGTGTGTTTTAAGATTCTGAGCTCTCCTATTCTGCCCTATATTTCCCATTATTTCTCCTCTCTTTCCTTTTTCTTATATTTCCATTGTTAATCCCAGTATACTTGTTTTGTATTTTAAAATCATAAAATCTTTTGTTTTGCCCTTTATTTCCCATTATTTTCCATCTCTTTTCCATCTTTCTTGTACTTCCACTGTAAATCCCAGCGTAATTATTTAATCTTTTTATACTTTTTCTATTCGACCCTCTTTTCCTTCCTTGTTTCTTTCCCTTTTTTCTATATTCCCCATTATTAGTCCCACTGTAATCTTTAAGGTTCCCCTTTTATTATTACAACCTATTTCATTGTTTAATTTTCCGTAGTCAGTTTCTTTGTCTTCTTCTTTGTTGTCGATCTCTCTTTCCTGTTTTTCATTGGTTATTTCCTTTTCAGCTCCCATGTATTCTAGTTCAGTTTTAGATTCATCTAGTTTCGATTTTCCATGCAAGATTATAATCATTTCCTTTATTTCCAAGCACATCATCTTCATCATTTCCTTAAGTTTCTGCGCCATTTTATTCTTTCTGGGTTGATATTGTTCCAATTTAAATTCACATTATAATCCTCCTTTTTTAATCATCAAAGTCTAACTGCTTGTAGACATACAAATCCTCCTTAGTTCTCACAGCTTATCATTTTAAAAATTCAAGGTTTTATTTATTTTTTTCTCACTGCTTCCAAATTTTCCCTCAAAACAGAAAGTTTAATGTTATACTCTCATTTCTCCTGGAGATGTCTCTCTACAATCCACAATTCCACTCAGCCGGTTAAAAAATATCCATTTTGTTTGTAATTCAAAAAGGAGAAAAGAAATGACTTCAGGACAACTCATTCCAATTTACATTCCAATTTAATATTTCTTTTAATAAATTGCATAGAATTGTTTGGATTTCCTAAATCCATTCCATGAGCAGCTCTAATATATGCTCTGACAATATTCTAGCTTGGCAAATTGCAAACTGGAGGGTATCCAATTCGAATATTGGATACCCAATTGGTTTTGAATGTATGCATATGTTTTAACATAAATTACAAACTAGTGTCATTTTTTTTACACAAGAATCACCTTATACATTTTTTTACTAGACAATTTTTCTCTAATCAATATTCTTTTCCACATAACCTTCCACTAGGAATTCTTCACCTTTCAGCAACTAATCCCTAATGCATATCATGATTAATAAAACTTACCCTACAATGTGCAGGTTTTATGTAACTTTTCCTAAAATGCAGTGAGCAGTGTAATCCAGGAAGAATTATGGACATAAGCGTAACTATTCACTTGTGTTGCTCACTTCATGATAACAAAAGAGGCTACTTTGGCCTTTTTGTCTAGAAGAACAAACATATTAATTTTATATACCTAATATCCAATTCCAGCTTTTTTTTCTCCCTCTTCCCTCTAAAGAATATGTAGGTGGTTAGTCAATTTAGACTGACAGAATGAATAATCAGAGTTGGAAGATTTTCAAAGTGGATCCAATATAGTGTTAAAAGAAATATAACATCCAGGTCATCATCTATCTACTGGTATCTATCTACTGATAATCTATTGATCAATTGATTGGTCTATCAATCAATCGATTGATCAATCGATCAATCATCTTTCTGTCTGTCTGTCTATCTATCTATCTATCTATCTATCTATCTATCTATCTATCTATCTATCTATCATCTATTTATTATCTATCTTTTCCAAGTTTACAAAATCTCACAAGATTTTAGCATTCTGACATGATATACCACAAGACAGTGGGAGATTGGTAACATTAAAAAATTAGACAACTTTTAAATGGGGGGAGGCATGTTCCTTTAAATTTTTGATTTAGCATAGTATCAAATCTCATAGCCATGTATTTTTTCTTTCCATTCCAGTTATTTGTCAAAAAAGGGCTTGTTTGTTTTTTTCAAAATTTTGTTGTGCTTTGAAAAACTACCATATCTGTTTGATCAGAAGTAGCAGAAGGAGTGAGAAATTGAATATGTGAACTGTACTCATCAATATGCTGCTTTCAGAACTCTGAAAAAATATCATGTAAACATAGCTTATGATAATCACCATTTCTTTTCATAGCCTTACCACTCCCTAAGCTTTTCCACAATTTATTAAACTGAAGCACAGAGATCTATGCATCTTGACTGCACTGCATTATTTTAGCTTGGCAACTAAGTGGTTCCACCAATTAGCATTTTGTATTGACCAACATGAGTCTGACTGAAGCAGGGCATATTTGTGTTATATTAAAGACTAGGCAGGGGAGACAAATAGAGTAGCTGTTTCAATTAGCATTGAATCAGGGGTGGGTTCTAAATTTTTTTACTACCAGTTCTGTGGGCGTGGCTTATTTTGTGGGTGTGGCTTGATGGTCATGTGACAATTCTTTAGGATTTAGCAGAGGTACTGGCCTACCAGGCTTTTAACTGTTTGCAGGGCTGTACTGGTCTACTCATTCGTTTTTGGAGGCTTTTCGGTGGGTGCCAAACCAGTGATAAAATTATGTGAAACCCACCTCTGAGTGGCACTGAGGATAATTCATAATCCAAACAACTGAATGCAACTAAATTTAGTTTTTTTGTTTTAGCTCTAATAGCCAATCAAGAATTCCTGTCCCTGTATTATAAGCAAAGATCCAAGCTCCTTCAGACTTTCTTCTCAAACAACTGTGAGGTATTTTTATTTTTTATTTTTTTATCACATTTCTACACTGTACATCTCACTTAAGCAGCTTGGAAATGGTGTTGTTCTACAATCAAGGAATGGGGCTAGCCCCATAGTCCCTTAACCAGACTTCACTTTTCATGTGCCATCAAGATAAGCCTCCTTCCAAAGTGGTCGGTAGGTCGTACAGTTATATAGCCTAATCACATCTGCTGGCATTGGGTGATAACATAGTTTGCAATTTTGGTTCAGTTGCTGTAAATTGGTATATTGATTTCCTTTCCTTGCTGTAACTTAACACCATTATCCCATTACTCCACTATTGTAAAAACTCTGCCTGGAGGTGAGAAAGTATGTGATAAAGGCTAAAGAAGTCGAATTGGATTCAGGAGAGTTGGGTTCAAATCTGTGTTTAGCTATGAAGCTCATTGGGTGACTTGTGAATTAGATGTCACTATGTCTTTGGGGAGGAAATGCAAGATGCATGCACACTGCATGCTATCAGTTTTTGTTGATGTTCTGTGTCTTGATGCAATCTAAATACAACTTCATAAACTGTATTCTGCCATGATCTAATACGTGCATTATGTGCTTTAATATGTGAATTTTGCATTATATGTAGTTCATTGTTGAACTGTGGAGTCCTTGGTGCTCTCGAGCTTGTTTGCTTACAGATGTTTCATTATCCAACTACATAACATCATCAGTGCTAGAGAGTGTGTGGGATTTATGTTTATATTCAGTAGCTTGTCCTACAAGTGTTGCGGGGGGGGTGCAGATTTCTCCTTGGTAGTTTCTTGATTTCTGTTTAATTGGTATTAATCCCTCCTTATTTGCATATAGGCATATAAAGAAGATGTGTCCTTTCTTTTTGTTTTCTTATTAGCTTTTTTTCTTTCACTCTTTTAAATGATATGTCAATGTGGTTTATCTCTATGTGTCTTTTGATGATTGGTTTGTCTGAAAGTTAAGCTTTCAGGAATTCCCTAGCATTTTTGGATTAGGTTGGCCTAGAATTCTCACAGTTTCCCATTTGAAATTATAGTTGAGATTGTCCATGTGAGATTAAGGAGTTTCATCATGTTTTCTGACTGCTAGTTTGTGTCCATGAATGCACTCTGCTAGTCTTCTGCCTGACTATCCTATATAGTGGTTGTTACCAGGAGTATGATTCAAATATTTTAGCAAACTGTTCTCTACCCAATTGCTGGGTGGATGTGGCCATGGTGGGCGTGGTCTACTTGGCCTCCTGCGTCATGAGTGGGGGGCAGCATTTTTGCCCTTCTCAGGCTCTGGGGGCTTTCCTTGAATCTTTGGGAGAGCGAAAATGGCCTCCCCTGGGCTCCAGAGGCCCTCTGGATGCCAGAAATGGGCCCATTTTCAGACTTCTGATAGGCCAATTTTTCACCCTCTTCAGGCTCCAGAGGCTTTCCTCAAGAACAAAAATGGCCTCCCCCAAACTCCAGAGAACCTTCAGAGGCCAGAAATGAGCCCATTTATGGACTTCTGGTATTTCTGATAGGCCTGTTTTTCACCTTCCCAGAGCCTCCACACAGGCCCTGCACTTACCTGGCATCCAAAATGGCCAGGAGAGAGGAGGGGCAGGGTGGGCGGGGCCAGCCAGTCCTTGCAACTACCAGTTCGACAAACCAGATGTAAAATTAGCATCCGGTTTGCCTAAACTGGTCTGAACCGGCTGAATCCCACCCCAGGTCATTACAGTCCTTAGTACAAGATACTGTGATACTGTATGTTGTCAATGATTCTTTTTTTTTCATTTCATGGGCTACTCTGCCTTTTGGTTTGCTTGACGTCATTTGGAGTACTTTAGTTGGTTTGTGTGCTATGATGATGCCATATGATTGCAATAGTTGGTTGGTTTTTTAGATGTTTTTGATGTATCACAGTGTTATCCTTTTCACAGTCTGTGTTGTTTATGCTGTAGTGGTTGAATTGTCAGGCACTTTTTAATAAACTTGTGTGGGTATCTATCTGGCTGGAAGATGTTGTAAATGTTTGGACAGCCTTTTTCCTTTCTTTCTAGTATTCTGGACTGCTGCAGTGTGTTTGTACTAATCTGAATAATGTTTTTATGAAGTTCCTCTTGTAGGAGATTGGTTTTTACTTTAATCCTGGAGCACTTAGTTCATGTGGATGTATTTTGATAGACTTACATTTCTAATTGCTGTTGTGTCTTCTGCGGCTATCCAGGGCAAATAGTATGTTCTTGTTTTATTTGTGTTGATGTTCTTCATTTTGTTTTCTTCATGTTGATGTTACCTAATCAAGTAACGAAACATCCACAAGCAAACAACCAACCTCAGAGAGCACCAAGGACTCCACGATTGTTCAATTGTATTAAATGTAATGGCAATGAATTAAAAGAGTAGGTATACATTTAATAAAAGCCTGCTGCTAACTTATCAATTTGCTGTAAAGTACAGCATTCTATGCCAGATAGGGAGCAAAATATGGGGCATTGCAGTATAGAACATCCTGCTAAACAGCTGAAGATCAGACATAAACAAAACGATTTTTTAAGGTGAGGCCTAGACAATAGTCTGAGATGGATGGACAAGAAGAAGCTGATAAACACATATCTGAAAGTCATCTACCAGATACCACTGTAGCTAGTTGTGCAGTCTATTTGAATGGATTCTGAGATGAGGGAGTTTGCTGCTGATCCTGACCACAAATTCAAATCTCCTGATTCAAGAGACAAGATCTACAATCTGAATTCAAAGAAAGCATAAGAAAACTGGGTTTGGGGGCCTGAGTTAGAGGACTTTAATCAGGTGCTATTTTAGTGGTATATATCTGGTCCTCTACATTCCTGCTTACCTGCCTTATCCTTAACTTTCAATCTGTCATCAAATCATCAATAGAGTTGCCCATTCAGTTTAAATCTGCAGCTTCATTAACTTAAATTTGAATCTTAGAGTACTATCACAACAAAATAAATATTAGAACTAATAATTTTTGTCCCTAAATCAATTTTCATTTATTATTGAATGAATTTTTATCCAGTATATTCTTAAATAAAGTTCTAAATTGCATTTTGCTTCTTTTTGGATTATTTCTACTGTTGTTCACCATTCTGTCCCATGAAAAAAAAACCTAAGAGGGAATTTCCTAGGTTTAAATGTGATTGCATGAGAAAGTGAAAATGAGTATTTGAATAGTAACAGTTTTTTAAAATTCTATATATTTTTTATCCCACCTTTATTATTTTTATAAGTAATTCAAGGTGAGGGACATATCTAATAGTTCTTCCTCCTCCCCATTTCCCCACAACAACAACAACCCTGTGAGGTGAGCTGGGCTGAGAGATAGTAAGTGGCCCAAAGTCGCCCAACTGGCTTTTATGCCCATGGTGAGACTAGAACTCAAAATCACCTGCTTTCCTTTTTTAAATATAATTCTCTTTGCTAATAGCAAAAGTCACATAAGGCTGCAAAGTCCAGTGTTCTAGTTCAAGAATGTTTAGGAGGGCCAAAAGATTTTGCATCAATGCTCTAAGCCAGTGGTTCCCTATCTGTGTTCCACAGCAGACCCCTGGGGATGTACAGATGCTTAAAGAAATGTTATGACTGAAATATTGAGTTAAGTCTTGGTGGTCCATGGCCAAGGTCCATGGCCACAAAAGGTATTTAAATGGTGAAGAAAAGATCGAGAAACACTGCCCTAACCTAAGAGTAAGGACAGGAAGCAGTTAGACAAAAAGCTTTTTTAAAGCAACTCCCAAATTTTAAACTTCCTATCAGTTCATCTTTTATACAGTCTTTTCATCAGTTGCTTTTTGTTTGCTCTGAAACAGAGTGATTGAATCAGAGGTGGGTTTCAGCAGGTTCTGACCAGTTCTAGAGAACCAGTAGCAGAAATTTTGAGTAGTTCAGAGAACCGGTAGTAAAAATTCTGACTGGCCCAGCCCCCATCTATTCTTTGCCTCCCAAGTCCCAGATGATCAGGACGAAATGGGGATTTTGCAGTAACCTTCCCCTGGAGTGGGGAGGGAATGGAGATTTTACAGTATCCTTCTCCTGCCACGCCCACCAAGCCATGCCATGCCCACCAAGCCACACCCACAGAACTGGTAGTAAAAAAATTTGAAACCCACCACTGGAATGAATGTCCTAATACCTTTTTTGGTATTCCTTTGCATTGAAAATATCTTAACCAAAAAAAAAAAAAAAGCAGAGAGAATTAGTTGATATCAACTAGCGCCATCTACTGGCTAAAAGTAAACACTGCTAGCAAAGCTCAGACATTCTTCAATTGAACATCATGTACTTTGCATTTGGGAAAAGTATGGACTTATGCATCATAGCTGAGAGCTATGAATGGTGGGATTGTGGATAGGAGACCCTTACAAAGCACTCAAATATGAATTTTCAAAGATACTACAATAATAATAAATCAATTAACTGTAAAGTAGACAGGATGGGGAATGATAATTTGCTGAAGATCATCTTCTGTTTGAAATATTATTTCTCCTATTTGAAGTGCTGCCAATCCAAATATGATTTAACAATAAGGAACTATCAGCACTCTTGAAGCATCTGGGACCCATGGTCTGAGCTATGGTCACATAACTGTGAGATACATTGCATTTTTGGAAGTAACAGCTCTGTTTGAATGATCAGAAGCATTTAGTAGAATATATAACTTTAAAAATATGCATATAGACATGGAATAATTAACACATATATTTTTATATTCAGAAATATGCATATTTAGGAAAAGCACCAACCAAATCACAGTGTATTGGGAAAAGGTATGTAAAAATATGTATATTTAGGAAAAGTGCATATGGAAGTATGTATCGATATGCAAGAAAACATGTACCAATTTCTATGTGAATATTTGTGCAAATTTTTGAATAGTGCAAAACTGAGATACAAGTGAAACTCTTTTTTAACTCTTTGTCATAAAACAGATATATATGTAGAAGTCTAACATGACTGCATTGCATTCCCTAGTTAGAAGTGGATTTATGAAAAACTTAAGTTGCTATTAACCACATTTGTTCAATAAATCATATAAGCTATTATATTCAAATGGATTAGTATTTTATGATGTTCTATCCAAGCCCTGGATATATGATGGGTCTCATAGGTCCTACAGCAAATGAAATTCCTAAATTCCTGGTGATCAATACATTGACTCAACTACAATTGTAACAAAAGTCTTCTTCACAAATTATTGTAGCACTATTTCTTGAGGATTAATTTTTGACTGGCCATATAAAGCATTATCCAGACTTCTAGAAGTTAACATGCAGCACTGTAAATGTGGAAGTGAAAAGTAAATGTGGAAATGAAAACATGCATTCCAAATATGTAGTTTCTGAGAAGTGATTTATCTACCGAAGATGGAAACTGGCACAACATTATATGAGATGTTACTATATGCTCTTTATCTTGATTTATTTCAATGACATTCACTTTCCTTTTAATTTTAAAATGGTGTTGATAAAGACAACAAAGGCTGAATAAAAATAATGCCTCCAACATTATAAGTCACCAACACATGGCTTTATTGACACCCTGGAAGCTTTTACATATTCTTCAGCAACTGTTTTTCACTTACATTGGCAGGAGGTTGCTGTGAGAAAAGGTTGTGTTGCTATTGATTGTGTAATGGAAGCTTGCAATAAGAATTCATCAGTGTGTTTAAAGCAGTGCCTCATAATTGAACTTTTGAGTATCAAAGGAATCCCTCCAACTGAAATTCACTGATGGATGTATGCCAGTTATGATGATGACTGTGCTAATATGAATACTGTGCTGAGCCACACACAAAAAATTATGAAGGTGGTGAACCACGAAGAGCTGATTTGTGTGACCAAGAACAAAGTGGATGACCAGGAACAGCAAAACATATATTTTCTTGAACTTGGCACCACTATCAACTCAGAGATTACATTGCAGAAACTCAAAATTTGAACAAAAGTTAAGCAGCAGAAAGCACAGAAGAAATCTTTCCTGCAATATAACAATCTAGGCCTCTAAGAAAAATAACTTTAACAGAGATATGAAGGAACTGTTACCTAGGCAAAAGTGACTGAACCATTTTTTTTTAAGATCAACACCACGAGATAACATTTGAAGGCAGCTCAGAAAAATGTTTCCATAATTCATTGAACTGTGCGCTCCAATGTTCAGTTCAGACTTGGCACCATGTGACTTTGTCTTTATCCCCAAACTGAAAAAATGGCTTCATGAGGATCTCTATGATTTAAATGAAAAAAGTGAAAAGAACTGTCAGGATATGATTGAAAAGACAAAGTATGTGAAGTTGGTTTTTTTTTTACAACTTTAAAAAGTTTGTTTATTGTTATGTTTCAGTGAATGGTGTTAATTACTTGGAAAGGTAAATAGAGGCAACAAAAGAGCTTATCTGAAGAATTAATTTTCTGTTTAATTTATTAAAATCTTCTGTTTAAAATTATTATGAAAGTAAAGACGATACTTTTCATTCAAACTTGTAGGATATTAAATAATTCAGCCTCCTGTCTTTTAGTCTTTCAACTTTCTATTAGAAACGTTTACCCATGTCTTCTACTTGCTTTTTCTTTAAATAGATTCTTTAAAATATTAGGGAATATTAAGGCTCTTACAATGAAGCTAAAACTTGTGGAATTCCAGAGCTCCGATCATATCACAAATTTTAACATATTGGCATCCTTTTATCTTAATTTTTGTGAATGCATCATAAAAAGGCAAAGACTGGTAGAAGTTGCTTTCGACATCAGTATAAATGACAAACTATGGAGGAAACTAACTATAATTTTCATGAGGCTGTAAGAAAGTATTTGTTTGATTGCTAACAGGCTGGAAAGCTTGTATGTGCCAGTAGTCATTCAAATAGCAGATTAAATTCAGCAGATATGATCCACATCCCGGACCCAATAACTTGCTCATCATAATATCAGTAGTTAGCTATGGGGTGAAAGATCTGGTCAATACAAATTTCTGCACGTATCATACCACGAAGAATCTAGAGCAATCAAACTCAAGCAATCTATAAGGATTTGAGGTTTAGGTTTCTTTTGTTTTGGGGTTTTAGTCTTGTGTAAATTTCAAAATGCATCTTTTAAAGCCATGTAAAAGCTATAAAGGAAGTGGAGCATGCTAACCGTTCTTATTTATAGTATCAAAGCTTCTAGAGAGATGTGCTGTAAGAAAGTGAAGTTGAGTTTATCTATATCAGGATAGAACCTGACGTCATTGCACTTAAACAAATTCGCTCACAATTTACAAAATTCTACTTGAAATCCTATCTTAATCTTAATTCTGGCACAAATTACAAAATATGCTAATGTTAAGATTTAAGATATTTTTTCTAGGATAATTTTTCATTTCACTTTATATATACAATGCCAATTTTATGTACACACACACACATGTATGTATGTATGTATTTATGTATGTATGTATGTATTTTTCTTTAGCCAGGTTCTTCCTACGTAAACCAAGATTTTTCTGCAGCCCTAGTTCAGTGAAGTCACATCCTATATATAACTTTTTCGTAGATGAACTTTTTTGTAGATGAACTACGAATCTTAACAAAAATATAAACCATAGATCAAAAGTTCATCAACCAAGCCCCCACCCAAACAGAACACAGACAAGCCCCTAACCAATCAGAACACACCTCCACCCAATCAGAACACAGCCAAGCTCCCACCCAATCAGCTCACACCCCCACTAGCAGTTAAAAGGAAGAGACATCTGCGATCTCACATTGCTCCTGGAAGCGCGAAGCCGAGAACATCAGCCTGAAGATGACGAATGAGACTTCGTCGAAATGTCGCCAAGACACTTTCAATTTTATGCAGGAGAAGATCCGAATAACCAAAGACCTACATACAAACACCCGCAAAAACCTCAGAAACATACATACATACATACATACATACATACATACATACATACATATGCTGATAAAGAAATAAAGGAAGACTAGTATATATCTATTTCAAGCTATTTAGCTCTCATCAGCCAGCCATACCCTTACTCGGATTGGAACTTGGGCTGCCTGCATATTAGGCAGTTGGATTAACTGCCTAGTTGATAAAACCTAACGAGGTAGAAATGGTTCCATTCTAGTCTCCGACATAAACTCAAACAGATAGCATATATGGCTGCTGTAATGTTTAAGAAGGCCTAAAAGCTGGTGAATTGAGATTTCACTGAAAATTAGGCCATGAAACATCTTAATATACGTAGGAAAATCCCTGGCATAAAGAAAGATACACATAAAGACTTATGAAAATAAAATAATAAATATTTGACTGTTAGAGGGCAGAATTAAGAAAAGTGGGTGTGGCTAGTTGATAAAACCTAACGAGGTAGAAATGGTTCCATTTCTCCGGAGAAATGGTTCCATGGTCTCCGGAGAAAGGCGGCATATAAATCGAACCAATAAATAAATAATAAATTGAACTAATAAAACACTTTATATAAGTGTGTGTGTGTGTAGCTATTTATTTTCTGTGCCTTTTAAATATGCTGTATGGAATTTTCTTCAGTTACTGATGCCATCAAAGTGTGCATTTTATTGGTTCTGTATATGGGCTTCTCCAGTTTATCATGTTTCCTGGTCTTTACTTGGTAACATTTGTACCCATCCCCATTCTTCTCTAACTTGTAATATCATGATCATGTTCAATAGTCATTAAGTCGAAAGTGCTCTGGGATATTTACTTTATTATTAGTTTATCTGTCACACTATGGAATACTTAGAGGACAAAGAAAATTAGATGTGACGCTTTCATCAGCTGGGATAGGATATTCAGGATTCCAGGTCTGAAAGAAGACTGGTAATTTTATATTTTGAAATCTATAAAGTTTTCTATGTATTCTCTCTGGAAAGCATAAAACCACAAATTGCACAGATCACTTTTTCTCTGACGAATGTATGTTCAAAGTTCAGAGAGTGTCAAGTGAGAAATCAGCGTGCCTCACACCTCAAATACACAGGGTTATAAAAGAGACATGTTCTTAAGCAATGATGACTCGTCAAGCAGAATTGCTGGGGTTTTATATACACATAGCGGTCTCTGAACAGAATGTTCTTTGATTAAACTAACTTGTTTTCTGAAGCTCTAAAATTATAATAGTTCCTTGGGTTTCAGATTAGTCATAAATAAATATCTGAACAGAGCTCAACACCTGTTTGCTGAGTGTATCACGTTTTCTTACCATTGGTTTCATACATATTTTGACAGCATTTTCCAACAGTAATTTCTTATGCTACGGAAATTACAGCCTATCATAAAATTTCTCCATCTCTTTTTCTATCTCAACTAAATGTTCCATATAGGAAAACACAACAACCTTGATCATTTCCCAATCCTTATTGCATCATACAATCTAACAATTGATCCAAATCAACTGTATGCCAACAATTCAGCATCATGCATGGTATATCCATCTGCAATTATGTTCTTGACCAATGTGTAGAGCACTCCTTCCTCTTACCCAATTAAAATACACCAATATTTAATTTTTAACAACAGCTGTGCTTAAGCAGAGTCTACACTAACCTAACTGGGTAATGAACTTGGTACATGGTTGTTACAAGTAAACAACCAAACTCAGGGAGCACTAAAGACACCACAGTTCAACCCTGACATAGTTCTATTTGACACTATATGCTATAATGTTAATATCCATTTCCCCAAAAATAAAACCTATACAAAAAATAAGACCTAGCTTGTGGGCCTAATATAAGCCCTACCCCCAAAACAAGCCCTACGTAAGCACCTGTGCAGCCAGCCAGCTGCCCATTCTGTCTGGCTGTTTGAGATACTGCTGCCAATAAGCTTGAGCTAATGGAGCTGCCCCATTGTCCCCACACCAGCTTATCTGCCTCGTGGTGGCAGTATCAGCAGCCATATGCAGCAGGAGCCCACGTGGCTACAAGCCCACTTCTTCTGCTTGCTTGTGGCCATGAGTAGAGGCAGATGTCAGAGTGTGGATGGCCTGGCTGAGGTAAGCCGGTGTGTGGGGGGGTGGCGGTTCCACCACCCCCTGCCTCGTGGTGGCACTGGCACACCATGCAGCTTCCTGTCCCGCCACAAGCAAGCAGAAGAAGTGGGGATCCCATACATGGAAAGAATAAGACACACCCCCAAAATAAGTCCTAGTGCTTACTTTGGGGCCCAAAAGAAAATAAGACCCAGTCTTATCCTTGAATAAACATGGATATATGTGGAATTTTAATATTGGTCAATAACATTGATGTAATACAGTGAATCATGATGAGAGAAAAAAAGGCATTGGAAGGTCAGTTACAACCATCTTCCTTATGAGAAGCTGGCAGGGAGCATAGGAAAACACCTTCCTGTCTCCCTAGAATTCCTGTCAGATTTCCCTTTTATTTTGTTTGTGGGAATCTTGCTGGGAGAAAGCCATTGGGGAAGCCAGCATGAAGTTGCAAGGCCAAGGCCAAGGCAAACACTGTTGCTCTGACAGGTGGGGCAACAGGAAATAAGGGAGTGTAGAGGGATGCAGATTGGGAAGATTTAAGGGCCCAGGAGAGCCATTATGCTACTGGTATATGGATCATGAAGAGCCTGTAGTTGCAGTGCAAGTCTGGAAGATTGGAAAAGGCATGCAGTGGGGGGCAATAGTGAAGACAGATACATAAGTCTTCCTTCTTCCATTCTTTCTTTCCCTCTCTTCTTTCCTTCCTTATCTAAACAGAGAAACAGAATGATCACAGGCAGCCCCAAATAAGTGGGAATAGGAATGATTTCTGACTTTCTGATGGCTTTCTCTTGAATTTCCTTGATGAAGCTGGCAGTGAGCATTAGAAATCTTCCTTGCTCCCCTCCCCTTATTTCCTTCCTTTTCCTTCTTCTTTGCTCCTTCTTTCTGCCTTGCCTTGTTTTGATTTAATTTTAGAGAATCCAGATCAGTGGTGGGTTGCTCCCGGTTTGGTGCGGTTCTATAGAACCAGTAGTAAAATCAACAGAAGGCTCCGCCCACCCACCACGATGTCATCATGGGTGATCTGCGCATGCTCCCACTGCGAACCAGTAGTAAAGATAAGTGGAACCCACCTTGATCTAGATCATGTCTTCTTGTGATTCATGTATTTGATGATGCCTCATTTCTTCTTCTTTGTAGGTAGGTATTGATTAAATTTATTAGTTTATTTCACTATTAACTTTATCTTGATATTATCTCAATCTTTTATACAGAAGTGTGCATCACACAATCCCAAATTCTATGCATTACAATGTGTAAGACACAATAGTGGGACCTGCCCCCAACAAATGAATTTTGACTTTTTCTGACTTTCATAAAATCCTCTAAATTGAGTTTTAAAATACACCTTTATAACATTTATAACATCTGTGTGTGTGTGTGTGTGTGTGTGTGTGTGTGTGTGTGTGTGTGCTGTAGTCCTTTTAGAGTTGTTCTAGGAAGGTCCATCAATTCCGTGTGATCTTTTATTCATGAAAGAATGATGGTTTATAAAACTAATAATGTTTTTTTTCTGCAGAACTTCTGAATTTCATTTTTCTCTTTGCCTTTCTCTCTTTGAACAGTGAGAAACAATACTCAGGGTCAATTACATTGCTTACATAAAATGACATGCAAACTTGCAGTGATGAGGATGCAGTTGGAATGAGCTAGTTCAGTGATGGCTAACCTTTTCCACACTCCCACAAAATGTAATGCACATGTGACCCCCTGCCCCCACCCCTACCCCATGCATGCATGTGTGGACCACCAAAGGTGCCCCACCCATGCATGCATGTCCCCTGTACACACACACCCCACCCCCCGCACATCCGCGGCAGAGACCCGACAACCAGCTGGCCGGCAGGAGGCACGCGCACATGAGAGGCAGAGCTGAACTGGAGCCACAGCTTGCGTGCCCACAGAGAGGGTATTATCTATAATAGATTGCTATAGGTTCACTGCCATGGAGCTAGTTGAACACCCTTCACAACAGCCCCTAGTTGTGCACGGGAGCCTACAGATGTTTTCCTCCTGCTGTTTCTGAAGAGTAGGGCAGCCAAGTAGTTATCCTTGGAAAAATTTTCAGAAATGTCTTCTATTAGAAAGTTTCCACTATGTACTCCAAGCCTGATTTACAAATAAAGAACACGTGAATCTTCAAGGGTGACTTTCACCTTTTCACAACTGGACAATAGGCTGGGCAGGGAGCCGACCATACCTTTGGTCATTTGTTCTTCACCGTGATCCGATGTATTTATAACAGTCACTTCTAAATGTCTATGTGTCTATGTAAATTTCAGGCAAATTAGAGCCCTCTCATGTCTCTTTCTTCATAATGCATATGATTTGGTGGCTTGCTTGGATATTTATATTCCACCTTTCTCTGATTCAAGGCAGCTTTTTCTAAATTAGGGCCATTTACAAATGAAAATATAAATCACAGTGTATCATTAAAAACAAGCCTAACAACCCAGCACAAGCAAATGACCATAAAATACCTTAAAACCTCCTCATTAAAAAATTATATTAGCAGCAGCATAAAAATAAATACAGATCTGTTGCTTGACTCAAATGGTTGCCAGAATAAAATAGTTTTATAAACCATTTTAACAATGGGCAAAGATGGGTCTTTACAAGGGTGAAATCCACAGGTTCCGACAGATTCTGGAGAACTGGTAGCGGAAATTTTGAGTAGTTCAGAGAACCATCAAATACCACCTCTGGCTGGCCCGAGAGTGAGTTGGGAATGGAGATTTTGCAATATCCTTCCCCCAGGAGTAGGGAAGGAATGGAGATTTTGCAATATCCTTCCCCCAGGAGTGGGGAGGGAATGGGGATTTTGTAGTATCCTTCCCCTGCCACGCCCACCAAGCCACGCCCACCAAGCCATGCCCACCAAGCCACACCATGCCCACCAAGCCATGCCCACCAAGCCACACCATGCCCACCAAGCCATGCCCACAGAACCGGTAGTAAAAATTTTTGCATTTCATCACTGGTCTTGACAAACTTTTTTTGGGAGGTTATCCTTAGACTCAGCTGACAAAGGCCTGACTCCCTTGTCCTTTACAAGTACTCATAAGGAAAAATAACACACACCATAATTGCACTCCTTCACCCTCTGACACTATTCTGTTGATGGGGAAGGACTACAGGGATTATTTAATCACTATGTTTAATCACTCTATAGACTGCTCAAGACTTGCACATCCTGATGATGATCCCAGCAGAAAGGTTGTCTGTCCTCTGGAAGCCATAGGGAGCTTGGAAGCTATCACACAAGCTTTGCAGAGGTATAATTGTAAAAAACACCCTTTGTTCATCCAAAGGCTTTGCATAGCACTTCTTGATATGCTGTGCTCAACATGAAAATAAATAAGTTACCAATGACATCTCAGAGATATGTACAGTTGATTATCTTTTATCACTTTAAATATTAAACAACAATAGTAAATAAATTACAATCCATATTAGGCAAAACATTTATTAGGGCCCACCCAAAGTAGCATGGTAGAACTCTTTGTCAAGATGGAAGTTTTCAGACATCACCTATCTATTACAGTTTGAATTTTTAAAAAAATAATCTTGAATATATGAATATATATCTTTTTGTGGGTCTTTATGTGTATTTTTCACTCAGCCAGATTTTTCCTATGTAAATCAAGATGTTTCTACAGCCATAGTTCAGTGAAATCTCATTCACTAGTTTCTAGGCTTTATCAGACATCATAGCAGCATTTTGCTGTCTGTTGTAAGACCTACATAAAGACCTACAAAAAGAGAATAAAATAAATATTTGACAGTTACAGGGAGGAGTCATGAGATGAGGGTGTGGCTAACTGAAGAAGACAAACTAGTCAGAAATAGATCTATCTTAGTCTCCCTTAAGTCTCACAACAGACAGCAAAATGCTGCTTTGATGTCTGATAAAGCCTAGAAAGTAGTGAATGAGATTTCACTGAACTATGGCTGTAGAAACATCTTGATTTACGTAGGAAAAACCTGGCTGAGAGAAAAATACATACATATATACATACATACATACATACATACATACATACATACATACATACATACATACATACGTATGTATAATTCCACTGCTATACATCATAAAAATAAATTCCTTCCTTGCTAGATGAAAACTGGAAAGAGAGAGGAACTAAATTAAAATTCAAGTGCATCTCCACCTCCACTGCAAAACACCCCTGGATACAACTCATCTTTTTTTCCCTCCCTTTTTTAGTAGGGATACTTTATTAGTACCCCTACTAATAATTAATGAGGAGTTCTAGATGATTTAAAAGCTTACACATAATTCTGTGGATTTCTACACTAATTCTAGAGTAATTCATTCTCTGAATTTTGGAATAATAGGCAATGAATTCTTTATTCTTGAGTTACAATCATTAATTGTATATGTTCACTGCTACTTTAGAATCACAGGGACACAAAAAATCTCTTCATTCTTAAAAAAGGATCCTTTTTCCCCAATAACATAAATATGTGTTCATTATAGGCTTTGTATGTACATGCTCTCTTGTTGACCAAGATGCTGGACCCTGCAAGCTGAGCTTAAAAAAATCCTGCTTTCTGACCATATATTGTAAGATATTTAATCAGTCAAGGGCAATCCCATTAGATGAAATAGTTACATTAAAATCATTAAGGAACTGTAGTGAATAAGATCACTTCAGCATCAGAAATATATTATCAACTGCTTCAGCAAAATACGTAAGATTCACATATAAGAAATGGGTGGGAAACAGTGGTGGGTTGCCCCTGATTCAGACCAATTCACGAGAACTGGTAGTAAAACTTGTGGGAGGCTCCGCCCACTGACCCGGACATCATCATAGGCAATCTGCGCATGTGTAGAAGCTTCTGCGGATGTGCAGAAGAGTGCTCACGCGAGAGAGGGCAAAGCAAGCATGCGTGTGCAGGCACAGTGTGAACCAATAGTAAAGGTAAGTAGAACCCACCCCTGGTGGGAAACCTGGTACCAGCCTTACCAGGTAGACCAAACCCTGAATGAACTATAAAGGAAGGCTAAGACTACTTTTACTGATAGTGGTTATAATAACAAATTCTTACAAGTTTTGATTGTGTTGTGCTGCTGCTGCTGCTTTTTATGACCATGTGAATTAGGGAGACATCTTTCTGTTGGTTTTGAACTTAAGCTTGTTTTTCTCCACTTCACTTTTATAACAGATTTAGCCTATCATTGTCAAAGTAATCTTTCTCATTTGGAGCCTTCCACAAAATTGCTGCTCTATAATTCATACCATTCCTGCCATGTATTAGTTACCCAGATTTTTATAGCTTGGATCTGATAGCCCAAGAACCACAGATTTTGCTTTAGAACTTTTATGAATTAGATGTGGATGATTATTTATATTTGAACCAGATCCCAAACACCTTTTCTCCTGAAAGCAAAAAGATGATTAGCTACAAATATACTACTGTAACTGCAAAAACCCATTGCAAGCTTGCCCTTTTACTAGGAAACAAACTACTAAATATGTCCCCGAGGTGTGAAATATGTTTTGTCATCTACATGCTCTAAAACTCTGTTATCTATAATAGACTGTAGAATATTACTTAGAATAAACAATCTCACTTGAATGATCTCAGTTCAACAGCCAAGTAAAATTGCCAGGTAAAATTTCTTCTGCACATTGATATAATGTTTTCCCACCCCTGACATGTATTCTATCTCCTCCTCACTCAAGCAGCAACTCTGTTCTTGAAACAGAGACAAATGTGCAAAAGAAATTTCATCTGTCTTGTCTCTTAAACCTACAATAAATAGATCCTTTGGTAATAGATGAAAGTTTGGAAGATATTTTACTACCTGAGATGAAAGACAAAAGTATGATTTCTCATTCTATAGATCAAAGTTTGACCAGATTGGGAACCGAGTTTTACGGCTACACTGGTAATAGAATTGCAATGTGAATTGCAGCAGTTTTAGACAATTTTAAGAGCTGCAGGCCCACACTCAGTGGTGGGTTTCTAGTGGTTTGCCCTGGTTTGCGCGAACCAGTAGTGGCGGCAGCAAGAGGCTCCGTCCACCCACCCAGACGTCATCACGGTCACGCATGTGCGCTCCTGATTCCAAGCCAATAGTGAAGGTAAGTGGAACCTACTACTGGCCATACTGTGTAGCCCACAGTGTTCTCCAATACCTTATTGCCATCATTCCTTTCCCCCTCCTTTGTATCTATATATCTTCCTTTATATCATCCATCTATCTATATCACTTGAAGTAGCCTTGCTGTGGTTAATGGTAGGTCTAGCCTTGATTATTGGGTTGAAAATTGGTAATTGATTATCAAGCACACGAAGCAACATGGTATCAAGAATTGTTTTATATTCACAGATAGAACTACTAGTAACAAATCTGTACACAAGGAAAAAGAATGGCCTTACATCTGTTTACCCTACTCCTGATGCTCATTTTCCATTAGAAACAGGGCCTCTGTGTAAGATTTAAAAAGTAGGATTCACTGCCTAAGTATCAAATTTATCCTTTCAGAAATCCTGTCTTGACCACACATGGAGACAAAGACAGATTCAGACACACAGAGAGATGGATGTGACTGCAAGTATTTGAGCATAGATCCAGTGGTAAAATTCTTTTTTTTTTTACTACCGGTTCTGTGGGTGTGGCTTGGTCAGCATGGTGTGGCTTGATGGGCGTGGCAGGGGAAGGATACTGTAAAATCTCCATTCCCATCCACTTCAGGGGAAGGATACTGCAAAATCCCCATTCCCTCCCCACTCTGGGACCAACCAGAAGTGGTATTTGCCAATTCTCAAAATTTCCATTACCGACTCTCCAGAACCTGTCAGAACCTGCTGAATTTCACCCCTGCATAGATCCCATATTCATCAGACTCATGGATACAAGGGCAAGGTTTGAGAGACATTAATATTGTGGGGAAAGCTACCAAGGATGGCCTTCACATACATAAAAAAAGATAGACAACATTTGTCTTGTCGAATTCCAGTATGGTCTCAAATGTGATGCTACAGTAATCTCTATTCTTTATTGCTGTACTGCAAGATCTAGATCTAGATTTTTTTGTGTGTGTTTTTAATCTTTTCTAAAACTCCCCTCTCCCCATTTTCATTTCCCTATGAAAAGCAGTATATCAATCCAAGCAACAGCAGTAAAAAAATGAATGCAGAGGTATCTGCAGCACCAAGATTTCATCAAAATGATGAAATGTGTGTTTTGGTGTCATCTTCATCGTTTGCGTACGTGTGTCCAATATTGTGATGCAAGTGTGAAAAGGGTGGAGTTTATGTGGCAATGTCATGGTGCAGAACGTTTTTAGCTCCATACCATAAACCACCCAGGACAATGCTTTAAACTGTATCATAGTTTATATATTTGTTTACTTCTTTGATGCATATCCTGACTTTCTTCCAGGAATGCAAGGTAATATATTAACACTTTGGTGGGGGGGGGGGGGGTAGTCCAATTTATCTGGAGAGTGCCGTATTGGAGAAAGCTGACTTACATTATTTTTTTACCCTTTTAACTGGTTTGACATGTGCTGTTGTGTAGCCTTTTTTTATATTCTTTGCATGCTTGTTAAGCCTGTACACGCTTAAAAATTCAGAAGTGCTTTGGACTTGGGCAAGTGCAGACAACACAACATTATGGTGACTGTTAAAGCACAACAGTGAAAAAGAAGTATAGTTGCTTTAAAAATGCATTAAAGATATATTACTTTATTTATTCAGTTCATTAAAACAGCCAAATATTTTTATAATCTTATGTGCAAATTTTTTTCAAAAGTCTGTGCTTTAATAAATAGTGGAGAATGTTTGTGGAAGGTCTAAAGCCTTCCTCTAAATCATTTTCAAAGCAAGGAAGTTATGTTTTACACTGATTTAGCAGATTGAAATAGTTCATACAAAAAGTGTCAAAAGAATCTTAAATACAGCTCAGAAGAACCAAGTGGAACGAGACTTTCTTGTTTCTACGACCACTTAAAAAACCATTTCTAATATTCATAACAGCTGGCAGAAGAAAGATTAAGCTAAAAAAAAATAACGCATAGAAAACATACTGTAAATACAGAATTTTTATTCCTGCTACTGCAGAGCTCAATGTCAGTAATAAGAAACTTTTCTTTGTGCTTATTTTCCACAATTACAGACTCAAATAATTCCCAAAGTTGATCAGATGGAACCATTACTACTACTAATTCTATGGACTTAATTCAACAATCACAGATTTATTTATTTATTTATTTATTTATTTATTTGTTTGTTTATTTATTTATTTATTTATTTATTCGTATGCCTGATGATTGCTACTATTTTTTTGCAGTGCAGATGGTATCAGGGTGGTCCTCTTGATTACATCTCAGAATAATTCAAAATCTGGAGAATTTGATCCTGAACTTTTGTACTGCAGAGGAGCAGTGTTGATTTCCAACTTAAGCTGGTACATTTTTATTTCCGTCCTCCTCTACAAAAACTGCTAGATTCTCACTCAGACGTACGTTAAATTGTATTTGGAAAGAGGTGGGTGGCAATAAAACCTGGAAATTCAATAAAAGTTTGAAGCATTTCCCTCCATTGCCTATCCGATATTGCACTGAGCTGCATATCATTCTCTTCTAACTAAATTTCCTTGCACAACCTTAATGTTTCTAATATAATTGTTGTGCTAGCAACAGACATTTTCTTCTGTGCTTGATACCCATAGTTACACAGTCCATTTCTCTTTGTCACTTAGTGCTGAACTGTATCTTTGCTGTAAGTTTATTGTACCAGAAACTGTTAGAGGTGAGAAAAACACAAGTGGCTTGGATTAATGGGTCTATTGATCGATACCAAGATCTGCTTGTGAGGCTGATGTGTGAAATCCCAACAGTTGTGCAGCAATGCCTGGAGAAAGATAACCATCCCTGCCATCTAACCTATTGGCATCAAAATGTTCAGACAAGAGTATCACCTTTAAAGAACATAAATTGAGCAAAGCCATTTATCAATGCCCAAGAGCTGGTGAGGACACATAACAATTCAAACATATTACAGAGGATTATATCCACATTTGGCCCCCAAAGGCTACCCTCAAATTACATTGCCAGCTCTAATCTCAAATGCAACACCCACCTCCTAGTTTGAAATGACCCAACACCGTGTCTACAAATACACACTTTATTTTAAAACTTGTCCAACACACTCCTTTAAAAATAACTTCAAAAGTTTATTTCCCAATTTTTCAATCTCACCTTTTTGTGTTTTTAAATGGTTTTTGAGATTATGTTACTGTTGGAGATGGAAGAGATGCTGATAGATAAGGATGATATCAACATAGAAGATATAAATTTAAAAATAGATCTGGAAGATATAGAACAGGGGTGTCAAACTCAATTTCATTGGGGGCCGCATCAAGGACCGTGTGTGTGTGTGCGTGTATGTGTGTGTGTGTCGGGGTGAGTGTGGTCATAGTGGGTGAGGCCAGGGTGTGCATGGCTATGGTGAGTGTTTGACACAGGCTCAAGATGCATTTTCCCCCTTATCTTCTTTCTTTCCACAATTCTTTACTATACCCATTTTTCTACCTCTTCTACCAGATATTACTGACAAACATTTATTACTTATTCTTCATAATCCACTAAACTTTTTATTTCTAAATTTATACCCCATTGTTTAATAGTAAATTGCTTTTCTGGCCAGAAAAGCAATTCATACTATTCATACTATTGTATTTTTATTATCTAACTAATAATAAAAATACAATAGCATAAATAACATGATAATACAAGATCTAACATCAGAGGTAAATTTCCAGGATAGTAAATAGAAATGGATGTCAATTATAGATTGCTTATTATAGATTGAATGGACATAGAGTATGTAAAATCCAGCATTAATCTGTAGTATTAATGTAGGATGTTGCTTGTTTTCTATCCAGATCAGGCACTTACTTGAGGCCACATAATTGTAATCCAGTCTAATCCAAAACTCCTGCAGCCCTCTGCCAGCCGCAAATGGGCCCCACAGGGGCCACATGGGGCCTCTGTGCAGCCTGTTTTTGGCCAGTAGAATGCCGCAGGAGGCCGGTGAGGCCAAAAACGGGCTGCACAGGAACCTTTGATATTTCCAGGCCAGCCCCATAGGCCATATCTAAGCACCTCATGGGCCAAATCTGGCCCACCACAGGCCTTGAGTTTGACACCCCAATATAGAACATAAAATGGAAGATATGGAAACAGGAGATGCACAAACAGGTATAGAAGGTGTATAGAAGATTCCTGGCAAACTATATATTCCAATCTGAAAAGATTCATGAGGGGAGTTTACTCATGGGATATCACTGAAGTGTGAAAAGTTAGACTATTTCTAGGCAGTATGATAGATTGTCAGCTTTTGTTACAAAATCCAAGTATAAAAGCAGGTGTTTCCATGCTATATCCTAGTGTCAGATTCCTAGTGTAACCTGGTTGTTAGGAAGTAAAAGTAAAATTCTGTATAAGGCCGACACTGTTTATAATATGACAGTGATCTTCCTTGCTGATTATACAATCTCCCACATTTAGAAAATGTTTGTTGCAGCCATGGCGACCCACAGAGGCAGATGCATTCATTTATATTCTAAATTTACTTTCAAGGGTGAAGAAACAGCTTAGGTAACACTCATTTAAGAAATACGTCTTTCTTAATTTGCATTTGGATGTTTGTCCAGAACAGGGACCAATAAGTACGTCACCATAACAGAGAAACAAATGAGAACAAATCCATGCACCAACCCCCAATTCTACTTTAATGCAAAGGCATATTATACAGTTGAAATAAGTGAATGCTTATTTTTATGTGGGAATTTAATTTGCTAATAGAGTGTTGGAAATTCTTCTCAGCTGCAAATTAGCCTTTGTACAGACTGCTGCAACAGTAGTAACAACAACAAAACCTTCTTTCTTTGACTAATGTAACCCAGGTCATTTAATCACCATAATGTTAAAACAGAACTAGCAAATTTTATTTTCTTCCAAGGGCTGCATGACTGACCTCAGCAATAGTCAAGATGGAGCTTCTATGGTAGACAAGGTTGAAATTAGGAAGGGGCAGAGTCAAATCGCAGTAGGACATCCATTCTCTCTGTAGACATTCTTCTTCCTCCAATACAAATTTTATTCTCCCAATCAGGTGGCTGCTGGGAAAGAACAGAAAGTCTTCCTCAATGTTCTGACTTGTTCCTTTGACAATAGACTAAGGGCTACAGGCTGTCCACCACTACTATAAAGGATGCCCTAACTAAATTGTTGTATAATGGCCCCCTTGAAACTATAAGCATAGTCTATGAAATAATTCACATTTTCAAGGAGGGAGAACACAAATGTGAACGTTATTTGAAATATTAGCATTTTTATTGCATTTTGTAAAATGTGAGTGTAATGTGACAATACGGAGCTGTAACCATGTTTGACAAATTTAGAAAATTTAAGCCACACTGCATTGAGGTGCAAGTCTGCCTTTTCCTCTTGGGCAATAGTAATGTTGTTGAATGGGTTTTTTTTCTCTCTCTTACCATTGTGTGAGCAATTAACTTTTGGGGGGAAATGCAGAGATTTTCAGGAATCTTTAGATACAGACAAGATAAAATGTGGCATAATATGTTACATCAATACATCTGCAAAATGTGCCTAACAAATTGCAGTAATTGTTGCTCTTAAACTCAGTTATCCATGGAAGAGTTTATAATTGTATACCTTCATCTCTCAAGAGCACTTACTGTTTCTCAACAAAATGTTTGGAGATTCCTTCATTAGAATCTCAAGTATGTCAAAGAATAGGCTTTTAAATCTGAATTTCTTCACAAAGTCCCCCTGTGTACTTTGAAAAATTAACCTTAGTTCTCAAACCTTTGAGTATGATGTTTAGAAAGCCAAGATCTTGCTGAACAAACAAATGCATTAAGAATACTCGATGTTATCTGCAGACTTACAAG
Organism: Masticophis lateralis; assembly: GCA_030761175.1. Lineage (NCBI taxonomy): Eukaryota > Metazoa > Chordata > Lepidosauria > Squamata > Colubridae > Masticophis > Masticophis lateralis. The sequence continues at coordinate 185,391,218 of JAUDYJ010000003.1, forward strand.
TAAGTTGTTCAGTAAGAACCATTGTTATCTATATTATCCTGCCTAGGAGCAGAGGCTTTGATGCATATTCAGTTTTCAAGACATATTACCCTGATGGATATCAAAATCAGTTCTTTTTTAATGCTATTCTAGAACTATAGAATTTTCACTCGAGGAAGGTTCTGGTGTAATACTTTTAATGGACCCGTCAGGGTTCTGACCAATGCCCTAATTAAATCATTAAATCAACCAAGTTTCAAAAGAAATCCAGTTATTTATTAGGAGCTTCATGTCGGCATGTTCCAAGTGAAGCCAACTCTGATACCACTTAATTTCGTCCTGTTTCCCCCACCCCACCCCCCCAGGTGTGACATCAGTCACATTCTCCAGCAAAGCAATTTCACGGGTTATAGAGATTACTCCCCTCCAGCCACTGTGGGTAACTGCAGAGATGGCCTTGACAGAGAGATGGCTGGAATGTGCTTTTTGTTTTGACTGGAGCGCTCCCTCGTTGCAGCTGCAAAGTTCGTTTTCCCTTCCCCCTTGCCTATGGCAACTCAAGAGCAGGCCAGGGATGCTTTGTGAATTGACAGGACCAATTATGTGAACCAGTCCTAAACCTGGAGCAGTTATCCCAAATCAGCAATACTTATGTTGTAAGCAGTTTTCATATTGTCTGAAAATTGTTTCCTTTGGTTGTACATCTTGTTATATAAGATCAATGCAACTACAATTGATACACTTACTGCCATATTGGCATGAAAGAATGTAGTTATTTATTACTCCATTTAAGTAATTTATATTAATATGTTTGTTAGATTTATATCCCACTTTTCTTGCAAAGCTGAAGACAATGAACATAGCCCTCCCTTTTCCAACTGTACTCTACAGCTACCCTATACAGTAAGTTTATGGAAGAACACAGAACCACCCAGTGACTTTCTATGGCTTTCTATGGTCTGGAGCCTGGTCTAGTCTAGCATCTGAATCACTACAGCACATTTAATTGAAGGAGGGAATGGTGGGGAAAGGACACCCATTATCTTTCTTCAAAGAATCTTGGTAAAGTTCTTTTGAAATAATAAATCCTTTTATATTGGGCCAGAAAAGTAATATGTCCAGTCCAATACTATCAATACAACTCAGTCTGTATTGTCAACCTTTCTAAGTCTCACAAATTCATCTTTTTTTAATTCTGCTGCTAAAGATCTTTATTTGGTTTTACCTGGAATATAAAAGTTCCTTGTGTAATAGTATAAAAAAATATTTATGGAATAGATACAATATTACAAAGCAGAAAAAATCACATCAAGAAATTTAAATTGTGAATCTGAATGGGGAGCTTCCTGGAAAAACACCTTTAAAAAGAAAAGATTCCCATGAAAATTTCTTTTTACCCAAATTTACTTTTAAAATAATGTAAACTATCATAGTATAAAGCATATGATAGAAAAATGTGGGGTAGTACATTATTGTTAAACCCTACTTTTCTGAAAACTCACTAGTATAAAAAAAAATAATCTGTAAATGGATGCAATGGGAAAAGCTCTTTCTATGTAGTTTGGGCTTTTTAGAGTATAGGTGACATTTTAATCTTCTGTTTTTATCAAGGGATGCATACCAATAAATGATCTGATAGCCCACAAGCAATAAAAATTATAATTCCATTACATCCCCCAAAGAAAGATGGAAGGAAAGAAAGGCAATAAATTTCTCAAATTCAGAGAGAGGCTTTGGCTGCATTTAGTCAATGCTAGTGTTAACGTTGTGCTTATAACTATTAATATCTTCCAATTAGTTCTTAATTATTAGCTTGGTAACATCAAGTGGATAGAAATTTTCTATTATGGAGACTTATATATTCATTTTGCCAGCTTGAGTCTTTGAATGCGAGCTATTGGTCTGTGCAGTATAGCGAGAGTGAAGCCAAGGAAGATAAAATGTAATAATTAATTACGTACATTGAAAATGGAATGAAAAATGCTTTTACAATGGTGTAGCTGAGCTCATATATTAACTGGAACTTGTTGCTTTAATTTCAGTTGAGGTCCACATAGCCCTCCCCTTTCTTTCCTGCAGATGCTTTCTAATTCCTTTTTCATTAATTTTGGAGCAGAGATAAATTCCAGCAGAGTTAATGTGGTTTTAGATTGTATGTGTGGAAATGCTAAAGTCATTTTTAGTGCACCTATTTTCATACCTGCAGAAGTAAAATCTCTTTGTTATCTTTACTGCCACTATCTGGTAATTCTGTGGAAGGTTCAGTAAATTCAAACCTTCAGAAAAATAATAGTATGCATGGCCTAACTCTTTAAAAAGACAAAAAGAAGCATGAGAAGAAGTCTGAGGTAGATGATGCGTGAATAAAAAGAATGCCCCCAAAACATGTAGAACTGTGAGGGGGAAAAAACACCATCTGTTTCTTTAAATGCATTCTTAAATCAGTGAAGGAGCCAAAATCAGAATCCCAAGGGATATCTTATTTTATTTATTTGTCAAATTTATATAGCTTATATTTTGTCTCCAGTCATTTCAATCAAGCCAAGACTAATTGTCCCAGGACACAAAACTTTGCTGGTTCCTCTCTACCATCTAAAACAGCAATAACTACAACAAAATTCATTACAATAGCTAAATATGTTCTCTTCTTTAATAAGCCCAAATACCACATTCATAAGGCAAGAAATTGTTGAATCCCTGCTCAGCATTTGTTTCAGTTTATCTTATGCTCTGATTTTTCATGGCGACTTAATATAGAGCAATCTCTCTCAATTTCAACCACTTTAAGATCATGGACTTCAACTCCTAGAATTCCTCACCATACGTAAGGAAAATTCCACCTCACTAAAAACACAGACATTACAAAAGATACTGAAATAGAGTAAAATCAACATACTGTACTAAATAAGGGCTGTCAAACTCACGGCTCGTGGGCCCGATGTGTCACACACTGGCCATGCCCACGCCCAGTTTAGCAAAGGGGAGGAAGTCATGATATGTCACATGATGCCACTGTGACGATGCGAGTTTGATACCCCTGTACTAAATTAACACCATCATAATGATACAACAATGAAATGGTAAATTCATACAACATCTCTTCCTCCTCTTACATCTTACTAAAATAATAACCCTGTGAAGTGATTTGGACTGAGAGTAACTGACCCAAAGTCACTCAGCAACTTCTTCCATTGGTTTCACCATAGGTGTGCTATTGTTCTCATTAGAAAAGGACTTCTGCCCCTAAGACAGTTGGAGGGGAATTTCTCCATCCCTTTGGAGAAGCATCTATGCAAGTATTTGCACCAAAGTTTGATGAAACTCTCAAAAGGCCATTTGCACCCAGCATTGTTCCAAGTTCTGGAACAGAAAAGGAACCATTTGCCTGCTACTCACATGTAGCCAGTGTGATAAAGGAAGCACACAGGAAATAAAATTTGTCTAAAGTATCACTACTTTCCTTGCTTTTCTAGCAGCTAGCATTAATATCCTATTTTAAATGATTTCTCAGAAAAATTCTCTGAATAATAACCTTGTAATCATTTCCACTTTGGACATTGTATTCTGTGATAAGGGCTGGTAATTGGTGCTTTTTAATGTCAAGTAAGTCAAGATATTTAGTTCTGCTAAGCTAACAAACTAAAGAACTTCACTCTTTATATTGTGCTTACTATTAAGAATGAGCCTCACAAAAGAAATCAGCTTATATAAATCCTTAAAAAGAGAATAATCAAATAAGAAATACCAATGTTCCTTAATCATTATAATTATTTCAGCAGTGCTATTTAATTACTTTGCCTAATGCGCTAGTATTCAGCAACAGGTAAACCTGAACTGTAAGGCCTGTTTATTTTATGTTTGCAGTTCTGATTCTATAGGTAAATGCTTAGGTAGAGGGAGAGATTATAATCTCATTATAATATATAAAATTAAATAGGTTATAAGCTTTATGGTGCAGTTTTATAATCAATTCACCCATGCAAGTCTATTATTATTCAATCTAGGAGCATTCGCAAGAGGAGAGAGGGGCAAATTGCAAAGTAGCAGTTACATCACATATGAATATGAAAAACATTGCTTGCATTGCAATATTGTAACATTGCTTTCATCATTTTAATGAAAGTCTTTGATTCTGTGGATACCTCTGATCTCATTAGCTCTTTACGTGTCTTGCAGTAGAATTTTTTTAGAGGTACTGTATATTGGAACCGAAGACCACGACACACTGCATTGAAGCACAAATTCTTCTAAAGGCTTTTTAAAAAATGGGGTTACAGTCCTCTGTGATTAGATATAGCACCAGCTATTTAATTTGATATAGTGCATCTTGCGCCTAGAGAGGTCAGTGAAGCTATTAATGTGCACCTATGAGGTAATGAGGCTGGACTGGAAAGGCAGTGGCAGTGTTGAAAGAATAAAGAGTCAGTATTATGTGAACATGGTCCCCCCCCCACCTCTTGGAAGTTGCTTTGCTTTCCCAGAACTATTATTTTTTACCACCTTAAATAACATTTTTGGCCCTCTAAATGTTTTTATGACTGAGCTGTCAGTTTTAGTTTTAGTGCTTTGTAGAGAGGGCAGTTGCCTGATTTGACATCGGAAAGCTATGACAATGTTTTGTTTTCCCTGGGAAGATACAATTTGGGTTAGGGAGTTTTAGCTTGCCCCCTTCCTCAATTCTCTTTCAACCATTCTTCCTTTTGTTGAAAAACTAGTCTATTGAGAAAAATAACATTCTGAATAATATCTGACACCTAAGGAGGACAACCAGTTTCTGACATGCAAATGACCTTTTTTTTTCTTTTCTTCTTTGTCCGGTAATTTATTTATTTAGCTTATGGCATGGCTTGGCCAGGGATCACCAAGGTAGCTGGCTGCCTCTGTGAAAGGAATTTTTTTGGATGGTGTTTTCTTTACCTGCAGGAAACCTGAATGCTAGTAGGCAATGGGGAAGGCTCCTTTCTGGTCCCTTCAGCAGTTTATTCGCTCACAGGAACCGAATTGCCAAGCCTCTGACCTCAGCGGTGCAGAGGCCCAGTGTCTTACCACATGAGCCACCGCAGCTGGTAATGAACATTTACACTGTGAATGCCTTGAAAATAATTTAAAAGAAATGTTTCGGTCCTCACACAAGCACAAGTCTACCCACCCCTCTGCTGTTTGTTACAGCATCAATGTCTTTTTTCAGTCTTTTGTGCAAGCCTGAGAAAAAGTGTAGTTATTTCAAGAGTTGCATTAAAGTTGCCTTGTTTTAACAGTACAGTTCATTAAAGTAAACACACCTTTTTTCAGGTTTCACCCAGAAACCTGAAAAAAGATCTTCAAGCTTTAATGAATAGCAGAGTGGGTGCCATTGTTGTGTGAAGTCAAAGCATTTCTTCCTAATCATTTGTTGAAATCTACATTTGTTGGATCATATTACAATGTTCATGATCAAGAAAACCCCACAGCACAGCACAAAGCCACTTACTTGAAAAATGAATCTTTCAGTCCTGACAATACCCATGACACATAGAGGAAGTGTAGACCACTAGAGAAATGCTTCCTTTAAAGGAGTGAAGGTCCTAAATTCAATCTTAGAAAACAGAATAACAGAATTGAAAGGAACCTTGGAGGTCTTCTAGTCCAACCCCCTGCTTAGGCAGGAAACCCTACACCACTTCAGACAAGTGGTTATCCAATATCTTCTTAAAAACTTCCAGTGCTGGAGCATTCACAACTTCTGGAGACAACTTAATTGTTCTAAATGTCAGGAAATTTCTCCTTAATTTAGATTCCAGAACCTCCAAGGAAGATTAAAAAAATCTTTAAGATCCTGGGGGACTGCTTCCAGTTGTACGATATTCCAATTTAGGCAGACCAATGATGTGATTCAGAATATCAGTGATGTTGTGTTCATAATAAGAATGGGCACTATTATCTCCATTCCCTACATATATTGAGGAATTAGTTCCCACCATTGCTACATTTCTGGGAATGATCTGCAGCATCTAAGGACCTCAACAATTTAAGAAACTATAAATCTGATTTTTCAACAGGGAAAATAAACCAGAATATAAATGAAAGTATAGCAGTTTATCCAACTATAAAATGGATTGATAGAAATATATCATCATACTTAAATTTGCATAATCTTGGGGTTATTTGAATGTACCTGAGCATGGAGAAAACCAAGATTGATTCTAGTTATATCATCACTGCTATCTTCTTTAGAATACAGGAGCATAAGAAACTAGAATGAAGCATAGTTATCTCATTATTATTTTTAATTTAAAAATATCAGTGCAATTAACCCTTACATCTCAACTGAATTTCTGTGAAGCTAAAGTTTTCTAAACTAAAACTGTTTTCTCTTGCCAGAAAATAATGCCCAGTAAACATTGATAATTAATCTGATTTAAAATATGATGATAGAATTTTATTATTATAAACTTTATGTATTTGGGAAATTTTTACAGAGCTTTCGGTACCAAAGAGATGCTTGAATCTCCAGAATTCAGGTTAAAGTAGTGCACTAGCTAGTAAAGCAATAATTTCCATTCCTCTATACCTTGCGATTTATGCCTTTCCACTTAAAGATAAGAGTGTTGAACAGGATCTGACATTCCATCAGGACAAATCAGAAATCTCTTATATTTTTTACTTACAGCAGAATTTGAATTCCAATGAATAGGAAGCCACCTGAAGTCTAATCTTATTGCTATCTTCTTTGAACATTGGATGATCTGATATAGGAAAGTCCAAATAAAAGTTTATGAAGACATTTTTAAGGCAATCTATGTAGTCTGGACTGTCTGTTAAGATTGGACATTAATTCTAAACCACAATTACTTTGCCAATTAGTTTTGAGAGTTGTATGATATGCAGACCAATTTATTATTATAGGACATAACGGGTAGTCTTTGAAGTATAACCACAATTGAGATCAGAATTGCAGTTGCTAAGTGATACAGTCATTAAGTGAGTCATCATGTGACCAGACCCAATTTTTACAACCACTTTTACTATAGCCATTAAATGCATCACCGGGGTTGTTAAATGAATAATGCAGTTGTGAAGGAAATCACATGGTCATTAAGCAAATTCAGCTTCCTCCATTGGTTTTTCACAATTTACAATCATGTGACTGCAAGAAGTTGCAACCATTGTAAATACAAGCCAGTTGCCAAGCACTCAAATTGCTATTGTGTGACTGTTGTGATAGGTGATGTTGTGATGGGTGATGGGCAACTTCAAGGATGAGTTATATGTTACTTTTTCAGCACCATGATAACTTCAAACCATTATTAAAATTAATGGTCATAAATCAAGGATTACCTGTAACAGTTAACTATCACTGAATCAAATTCAACTTCTAACAGCTGTACAGATGGCAAATACTTGTTATTACTACTCATCTCTAGTTGTAGCTTGTAGGTTTTCAAAGGACATTTGGGGAAACCTTTGGATCCTGCTTACCCATCTTATTGGTTACGTTCTCCTTTATTAACTTCCCTCAGCCTTGCCAAGCATAAATAATATTTAGTCTGTCATAATTTTTATATCACGTGTGAAAGTGTGTGAGTTTCTGCTTAGTATTAGGAACTATCTCCAAATTCATTATTTGAAGACATCTAATCTTTATCTGTGTCCAGCTTTCACATCTATATGTTACCACTATTCTGATAGTTATAACCATTAAGATGTCATTCTTCATGAACCTGACTGAGTTTGTGTTGTTGCTTTCCTCTCTTGAATTAAAATTATATCTAAGTATCTATCACTCATCTCTTTCAGGGTAAACAACATTGTTACCAAGCACAAAAAGTACAAATTAATAAGTCAAAGAAAGTAAATGTTTGAAAAATGCATAAAAAAGGAAAGATAATTTATCTTAGTTTTCATCAACACCATTCATTATTTCTATATTTTTCTATCCTCACAAACATTGTTTATCTTCCTGGTTTCTTCCATCATGTTTCATACATGGCATTTTGTTCTTTAAAACTTTTACCTCTTTCTTTCTGAAGATCTCATCAAATCCATCTTATCATAACTTTTTTCAGAATTCTCCTTCTCAATCCCTTCATTGTTTCATTATGTTTTTGTTTTGTTCCCTATTTTTTCTCTCTGCGTGAACAACTGCATCAACGTCCTTCTGTACTGGTAATTCACTTTTATATTCAGTCCATATTTATTCAACACATAGTCATTCATGACCCTCTCTTTTCTTGTCCTTCACATGCTTCTGAAGTAACCCATTTCCATTGTACTCAGTATATTTTTATATTCTTCCTGGCATATTCATCTCTCATTTTCATATAACAAAAGTGGCACAGAAAGAGTTATTTTAGGTCTTTTATATAACACCACATTAATTCTTCATAACATACTACATATTATGCACAACTGGGCTTTTCCATTTGAAAACTTCTCCATCTATTTCCTCATCTTAGAAAGAATAATAAGCATTTTATCAACATCTTTTCATTATTTATTATATTATATTTCATATATCTTAACTACCCACCCACCTCAAGTTAAAGGCTTTGTTTTCATTCATTTCTTTTTTGATAACATTGAAATTATTTGTTTTAATCCTACTTTTCATCAAAGATCCATAATATACCCATATCGACTCTAAAATATTCTTTCACTTCCGATTCATTCCACATCATTTCATCACTTTTGCTTTTAATTCCTTTTTAGCCCTCTTCACCAGGGGTGAGTTCTACTTACCTTTACTACTGGTTCGCATTGTGCCCTCGCACATGCTCTTCTGCACATGCTCAGAAGCTTCTGCACATATGCAGATCACTTCTAATGACATCCGGGTCAGTGGGTGGAGCCTCCCACCAGTTTTACTACTTGTTCTTGTGAACCCATCTGAACCAGGGAAAACGAACCACTGCTCTTCACCCACTTCCAAAATCCCACATTTATTGCAGCAGCAGTCATTCTCATATGTATTTTTTTTTTATTCACAGGATATTTCAATTCTTTCATTCCACTAAGGTCCTTTTTCATACTTCCCACTCTTCTGCAGTACTTCCACTTTCCATTATTTTTTTCTGGAACTTTATCTTCTAGTACTTTTTCCATACATTGTTCAAGCTTTCTCTTCTTAAAGTTCACACTTGTTTCTTCCTCTTCTTTCCTTTTCTTTCATGTCCATTTCATGTTCATTTTTTCACAAAGTTCATTCTTGACATTTCCAAAAATCGTATGTCCCCATTGAGAAATTTTCATAATCCAGGCTTCCGGTTGGCGCCTCTGTCGTTGCCGGACGGTCTTTTTGTGACCGCCGGCCTCGTCGCGCGTTGGAGCCGCTTACAGCTGGCAGGCGGCTCGGAAAACCCGCTCTTTAAACGGAAGAGTAGGTAGAGCTAGTGGGGTTCAGTAGAGCCCCCTGAGTTGCCCCCAGGACCTTTTTTTTGTCCTGGGAAGGGTTCAGGGTGATGGCTCCCTTTCTACCTCACCGAAGCTCCACGCAGCGAGGGACCTCTGCTCACAGCAGCAGAGCCAGACGACGAGAGCAACGCCAATAAAACGATTGAGATCTACAGCGAGTAACCTGGTGAAACCTGGACTTTCTAAAGGGGAAAAAAGCAAGTATTTGTTTTTTTAACAATTTTTAAGGAAAAAAGAGATTTAAGAAAATGCCTCAGAAAATGGCGACTGGCTTTGCTAGAGAAAATGCCTGAGAAAATGGAGAGTGGAAAGTGAAAGTGAGAGCTAAGCCTGCTTCGAAGTACCTAAAAGAAACATTCTAACAGGATTTTAAAAAGAAACAAAATTGATTTAAATAGAATCCCTTTGCTTTTTTGGAAAAGTTAGGATTTTGTGGAAGCATGACTCCAAAACAAAAATCAAGGGGGGGCTCCCTTACTTATCAGACAAAGGAAAAATTAGAAAAGACTCAAATGCAGTTGCAGGGTATTGGAAATGAGGATTTAAAAGACTTTATAACCAAGTATTTGGGAAGTGTTGTTGAAAAGATAGAAAGCTCACAGAAGCAACTTGAGGAACTGGTACAGGAAAAATGTGACAAATTGAACCAAATTATTACTAAAGTAGTTTCTGATCTTTCAAATGTGGTGTCGGAAATGGGGAAAAAAGTAGCTGAAATCAGTACAGAGGTTGATTCCAAGATGAAAGTCACAGAAGAAAAATTTCTTAAAGCTGATGCCAGAAATCAAAAAATTGAAAATGATGTGATGATGCTTCAATTTAAAGCTATGGAGTCTGCGATAAGATTAAGAGGCATAAGAGAGAACAATAGAGAAAATTTAAGAACAGTCTGTGCCAAGGCATTAGCGGTATTACTAAAGTTGGAAGATGATCAAATTCTTAGCTGTATTGAAAAAGTTTATAGGGTGAACTCACGTGTGGCCAGACAAAGGAATCTGCCTAGAGATGTTGTCTATTTTACTGACAGAAGATTGAGAAATGATATTTTGCAAAAGTCTTATTTTGCTACTGTGCAGGTAGAAGGTAAACAAATTAATGTTTATAAAGAGCTACCACCTAAGATCTTAAGAGACAGAAAAGATTTTGGATTTTTGGTCAAGGAATTGAAAAGAAGTAAGATTCCATTCAGATGGGATGTACCAGTTGGTGTAATTCTGAGATATCAAGATGTGAGATATTGTTTAAACACTATTGAAAAAGCAGAACATTTTTATAATAATATTTTTAAGGGAGCCCCCATATCTTCATCCTCATCCATGTTGTTAACCATGGAAGAAGCCATTAAGATAAAGAGTTTGAAAGAGAGATTGAGGAACAATGCAGGCAGATGGAATTAGAAACTCAAAGTGCATTAGAAGAAAAAGGAGCAGTAGGTGGTTTTTCAGATGATTTTATTATGGATCTTCCAGACTTGAAAATAAAGCACCCCAGAGATTCAAGAGAGGTGGTACTGGACCTTGAACTGTCGAAGCAAGAATCGAAAGATAAACACATAACTTGAGATGAAAAGCAAATTTTATTAAAGCAGAAGCAGCAGAGGCCCAGTACTTCACAAGAGGAAAAGGAGGATAATGGCAAGCCACAGAAAGCAGAAGCCAAGGGAGGAACTAAACTGAAAACCACTGTTGTACAACAGAAACTTCGTCAATTGCTCGATTCGCTTTGTGAAACTTAAAGGATATTTATGAATGGATTGAATTCTCTACAGAAAGGATGGCAAATATTTTACTAACTGAAATAGTTTAAAAGACAATCTTGATTATACTTGATTTATATACGAAAATGGATTATAAATTTTTTTGCAAAACTCATCCTGAGTCGGATTTAACATTTTGAGAAAGGTAAACAGATCGCTGCAGTACAAGTGTCTGCAGAGGATCTGTGGTTACCCTATTATAGCTTTTTGGAACTAATCATCTAGATGAAGAAAATAAAGATTAAAACATGTCGGAAACCCAAAGGAAGGAAGTGGAAAGGTCAGCAGGATTTGAAAGAGTTTTAAAGGAACATCTGGGAATGCAGCTTGTAGTCTCTATTTAAAAATTGGGAAGAGCTGCATCTGTTTGTTTGTTTTTTTTATTTGGTATAGCAGTAGCTAGGTTGAACGTTCTACCTAGAGGATTACAAAATACCTTTGTGGTTGGATCTTACAAATATAAAGTCACTCGGGGGGATTTTTATATGGAGAGATGTTTTTTGCTGATGGGGGCAGCTGGAATATGAAGTTTATAAAAACTATTTTGGAAGATAGTATATTCAACTTCAATCAAGATGAAGAGAAGACTAAAATTTGGATTATTGAGACAGAAAATTATTTGACATAATTATTACATATTATATATTATATTTTATTATTATATTATAAGGGGGATTGACTTAGGTAAATAATTAATATTAGATTAGAGAAATGTTTTATGTTTTTTGCTTGGGCAGCTGGAATATGAAGTTTATAAAAACTATGTTGGAAGAAGTAATTGATTTAATTAGGTCACAGTATACTTAACTTCAATCAAGATGAAGAGAAGACTAAAAATTGGTTTATTGATACAGAAAATTACTTGACATAGATGCTATATATTATATTTTATTATTATATAATAAGGGGGATTGATTTAGGCAAATAATTATTAATATTAGATTAGAGAAATGTTTGACATTTTTTATCTGGGTTTAAATATTATAAGAGTTGTATTGATTGATAAATGAGTACTGATGGTTGATAAATGAGGTAAATATCACTATTACTAGTTTTTTTACTATAATATTATTAGTTTTAGGAAAACTTTATTACTTATAGGTTTATTTGTAATATTATTTTTCAGTTTTCACTGTACTTTTTCTACTTTAATATAAGTATTTTGTGTGAAGGTGAAGATTTTTTTTTAATTTGTAGCGGAAGCCAAGGGGGGGACGGGGGGGATATGGGATTGGGGGCTGGGGGGGGGGGTTGGGGGGAAGCGGGGCGGAGAAATGATAAAATTTGTATTGTAAAACTTTTTCAATAAAAAAAAAGAAATTTTCATAATCCTTGTTCACTAATTTGCTCAATCAAATTAATCATACTTTTAAATTTGAATGGAATCAATTTAATTCTCCAGCACACTACCCATTCTTATTTGCAAAAACAAAACTATCTACTTCCTCATTTTAATGTTAAGCATGGGTAGGAAATTTTGGATACAAACAGTGGACTTTGTATTAAAAAATTCAACAGCAGTTTAATGTTCTCTCTCTGCTTTGTTCATATTCCAGCTAACTTTGTGATGACTGCCATGTTGCTGTTGTTTTGAAGTTTCTGCTTTTAAAAAATAGCATTGGTCTGTCGGCCTGCCTATCTGCAATCACTATATGTAGACAAGGTTCACTCATTCATCCCCAGTGGTTTCCTTTCTTGGCAGTTGAACATGCCTGTAGGAAATGGAAAACAGAACCTGGAAAGCAAATCACTTTTTGGAAATATTATACAGGCACTGCTCTTTGTGGCTGCTTCTTTCTTTCAAATGTGTTTAAAAACAAGAATGAAGAGATGGCTGCTGGCTATGCCTTTCTTTGGCTAGACAATATTTGTTGTTGTCATCATCAGCCATTCAATCATGTACAATCCTCGGCCACCTATGGCTCAGCACAGTGGTGGGATTCAAATAATTTAACAACCAGTTTGCCCAGAATCAGTTTGGCTGTTGTGGGGGACATGGGCCATCCCTGTCCTCCAGCTCCACCACACATGTGGAACAAGCCTCCCACGATGGCCAACCTGACCCTGTTAAATTGTTAAATTATCACCCCTCTCCACTATCAAAGTGGATTCTGGGTGCTATGCCTGCACCAGGAGAGAAACGGGCAACGGAGTGGGAAGAAGGAGGAGCAAGGAGAAGAAACAGGGAAAGTGGCCTTCTCCTTCCCTCGCCCTGGTCGGTCCATTGCCCATTTCTCCATTGCAGCACAGCACCCAGGATCCACTTTGATAGCAGGACAGGGTATTTTAACAACTGGTTCACCTGAACTGGTGTGAACTGGCTGAATCCCACCACTGGATTAGCACTTTTCATGCCCCTGTGTCTTGCACTGTGTCCTTCAGATCCACTATGGTCATCACATTGTTATCTTTTATAGTGTCTAGCCAATAGGTACTAGGGTGGCCCCTTCTTTTTCTGCTGATCACTCCCAGCATGATTGACTTTTTGAGGGAGTCATCTCTTATTACGTAGCTAAAGCATGACACCCTCTGTTTGGTGATCTTGGCTTCAAGTGATATTTTTAGTGAAGTTTGTTATTTTTGCAGTCCATGGGATGCGTAATAGTCACCTCCAATGTTTGAAACATAGTTAAATGAAAAAACTATTTAACTGGGATTAAAATTTTCCACTTCAACTAATGTGAAATAGTTTCCAAGTTCTGATAACTCATGAAGCCCAAGCTGAATATGAATCAGAGTAATTCTCCAAATAAACCATTGTTAAAAATGCTGGTTCACTTTAAAGCATGAGACTGCCAAAGATAACTCTGACTATTTCTAGGAGAAAAGAACAATTATTTTTTTTAGAAAAGCATCCCTTTCCAACATTTTATTATTGGGATTTTATTATTGGGATTTGTATGCCACCATTCTCCCTGAGGACTCATAATGGAACCATCAATCAATGTTTAGTAGATAAACAAGAGAACATGGTTACCAATGTTACATTATTAGAGCTAATTTAAAGCATACAGAACCACAGAATTATGTAATATATATTAAATGTGTATTTGTTAAACTGTTTTATCTAATGTCAAATTTAGATTATATTTGTGACTTGTTTGGGGGTCTTTTGGCTGTAATTTTTTTAAAAAAATGAGAACTATCAACCAAAAAAATCCTATACCTCTCCATGCAAGAATTATTCTGCTTGCATGGATACGTTTTTTAAAAATAAATTAACATTGAAAGTTGCTGTTTGAAGTTCCCTTTATTTTGTTCTACTCTGAAACAAAGGTGTATGTTTCCTATTTAAATAGAAGTATGTGAACCTTTAATACCGTCAGCTACACACCTGCTATAAACACCAGAATTCCTAAGAGGGCAACAAAAGGCTTTTTCAAAATTGTTATAAACATTGGGTTATTTTTGTACCTGTTATGATGAATGTGTAATATTTGAATTCCAAAGCATTTAAAAGAATAATACATCAGGCTAGAAAAAAATTATTAAAAATTGCCTATACTGTATATGCAAGTTAATTTTTCAAGGCATACACAAATCTTTTGGTTGGGCTACATGTATGCAAATCCATTTGGTTCTATAACACAGAGCAATTACAAGGAGATCAAAGATCATGTACATGGCAGAATAAGATAGAGGCCAACAGCTTGCGAAGTGAGTATCAAACCAGATGATACCAGTTGATAGTCATTTTTATCAGATATGTGAACATTTCCCATGAACATGGCACAAAAACCAGTACTCTGTGCAGTTTCCTTTTCCATTTTACCTTTCTTCCCAGTAGATTTCTCTTTTAGTGTAAGTACTAACAATTTTAGATTTTATTATATAATTGATTAATATTTATACTGTTATTCATAAATAATATCCTTTCCCACATAGGCTAATTCAGATCTTGTTCTTAAACGCAAACTAAACCACTGCTTTCTTAATAACTCTTTATTCTTAAATTGAACATGCATTTTTACTTATATTTTGGAACTGTTGGAAGAAATGTCCATTTGGGTTCAGTTCCAAGTGGGGAGAATGACACTGGAAACATAGAAGCTGTTTGGAAAGATGATTTAATGGTGGATAGGACCACATGGGTTTTTTGGGTCCTGGGCAAAAATGAGCACATGGGTGAGAGAGGGAGAGATTTATATGTTGGGCTTTGAACTTGCTTCTTGTTCCTGTGGCAAGAAATGTATCCTGATTGGTTGTCAGACTCCCATGGGTTCATGCAGGGGTAACTTTGTAGGTTGTCTTGAGTTCCAGGCTTGGTTGAATCTTGCTGGGTGATATAATCTTCTCAGGTGTCATGTGATGAAATGGATAGAGGGCTAATCCTATTATGTCCTGACGGTGAAGGTATTTTCTGTTGTAGATAAACTGGCCCAGCCTTTCTGGGGCTATTAACAAAGGTGGGGGCTGCTTTCCAAGAGCATGTTTCTCCTTTTCTCATCCAAGGAGGTATAATATTCTGCCTTTTTAATATTTCCTAGAATATTTCATTCTTCTAGGAGAGGGGTGGGTGCTAACTTTCTACAGAACATTTAATCAACCCTTAGACACATATACCTTGCATAGTATTCCACATAAGTATAGGTACCAATAAATGAATGCCATTTACAACAGGGATAAGATGCCTGAAAAACAGTACAATACATGTATTAGCCCTAAGAAGTTATTTATTTTGGGGCCACGGCTAAATATAAGGAGCTAACTTTCGTTTTCTACATCTTATGATGTACAAATGTCTCATAGTTACTAGTTACACAAATGGAACTGCCATCATATCTATCATATTATGAGTACAATATCCCAGATAGTTGAGTGATTTTTCCTCCATTAAATGAGGAGTTCCATCGTTGCTATAAAAAAAACCAACAGAAAATTAAATGCCAGAACACCTGGAAATGAGACAATGAGTAATTTCTGCCAGTTTAATTCCCAAAATGATTCTTGACACATTCTGGTTTTTTTTTTTAAAAAAAATGCTACTATGTTATTCAGAATGCAGAGCTAAAGCAAATGGCAGGTGTTAAAACAATCTTAAGGAACAGCAAATAACAATAGAAATCTAACACAAACATTAACACCCCTCAGCTTAAAGGCAGCAGAACTAGGCAAAACATTTTCTTTATATGAAAGTACCCAGAAGTTGCTGAATGGAAACATAGGTGGTTTGGGAGGAGGGAGCTTCTACAGAAATTTAATTGCATCTATTTAACAGAATAATAGGATTCAAAGGAACATTGGAGGTCTTCTAGTCCAACTTCCTGCTCAATCGGGAGACCCTATACCATTCCAGGTAAGTGGTTGTCCAGTCTCTTTTTGAAAGCCTCCAGCACCCACAACTCCTGAAGTTTCCATTGGTTAATTGTTCTCACCATTTGGAAATTTCTCCTCAGTTCTAGGTTGCTTCTCTCCTTGATCCATTGGTTCTTATCTTGCCTTCTGATGCTTTTTTTTAAAATTTGATTTATATGCCGCCCTTCTCCGGAGACTCAGGGTAGCTTACAATGCATTAAGCAATAGCCTTCATACTTCTGTATATTTATACAAAGTCAGATTATTGCCCCCACAAACTGAGTCCTCAATTTACCCACCTTAGAAAGGATGGAAGGCTGAGTCGACCTTGAGCCTGGCTAGGATTGAACTCGCAGAAATTGCAGTCAGCTGGATCTTAATTGCTGCCTTTAGTGGGAGGGATTAGCCCCCTACACTACTCAGGCTCAACTAGGCTTTGGAGAATAGATACCAGAAGGCAAGACTAGAAGGCATTTTAGCAGTATTAAATATACCTACCTAAACCTGTGGACAAAGACGTTTATTTGAGAATAAATTCCAATCAAATCAATGGATTTACTTTCAAGATGCCACACATTTGCCCTATCATAATCTTATTTCCTTATTTCACACATTTCTTAGATAAGTATTTAAAGACTTAATTACTTCTTATACTTCCTGCTGCAGGTAACAGAGTTAGCTCCCAGTCCACACAACCATTCTCTCTATCTGCAATATATTTGCTACTTACACAAACAAGTAGAGGCACACAAGCATATACACACACACATTTCTGCCACCCACTCATTTGCTTTCTCCTTCCTAGACTCACACACCACATACTTCATTTGTATTCATGTTCATTATATCACATTTGAACAGGCTTTCAGCTTCACTTAAAAGTGTTTTAGAACAAATAAAAAACTTACATTGATTCATGCAGATTTGCTGCATTTTAATTACGGACTGTGTTTTCAAGTGATTTAAAGTCTGATAAGAGCTTGAATCAGCCTGAAATTTAGAAAGGGAAATGAGAAACATGACATTTTGAAAAGGAAACCAATTTTCTCCAACTTAAACTGTAGCTCACATAAACCAAATTATAAATATTCTGTGTGACTGTAATGCTACGGAGAGCTGCTTATGGAAATATGATTAGTAGTGCAATTTTCTCAGAGGTTTGAATGGCTTCCTCATTCCCTTTAAGTCTTTTTTTTTTAATGTCACCAGTTTCAAACAAACCCACATATTTTCAGGGGGGAAATGGCAACTCCTAATATAGGGTAGATAGAAGCCTCTCATCATAAAACTTCACTGTGGCATAGATGAAGATTAGCAACAGTTCTCAAGATGAATTCAAGATTTGCAAATCTTTATGTACTATTAAAATTCTCATGTTTGGTTTTTTGTTTCTGTAGTCTTCAATTGGGTGAAATTGGAAGGTATAGGGCCATGTCAGAGGTGGCACGCAGCACCCTCTCTGATGGCACATGAGCCATTGCCCCAGCTCAGCTTCTCTGCGCATGCATGCATGCCTCCTTTTGGCCAGCTAGTCTTCAGGTGTCTGCCGCGCATGTGGAAAGGTATGGCATGTGCAGGGGGAATGCGCACATACACTGGGGCCTGCAAGTGCACAGGGTCAGGGTACATGCATGGGGATTCAGGCATACTTTGGGCACTCGGTCCGGAAAAGGTTAGCCATCACTGGTATAGGGCAGTGGTGGGTTTCAAACATTTTTACTACCAGTTCTGTGGGTGTGGCTTGGTGGGCGTGGCAGGGGAAGGATTCTGTAAAATCTCCATTCCCACCCCACCTCAGGGGAAGGATACTGTAAAATCTCCATTCCCTCTCCAATCCAGGGGAAGGTTACTGCAAAATCCCCATTTCCTCCTGATCAGCTGGGACTTGGGAGGCAGAGAATAGATGGGGGCAGGGCCAGTCAGAGGTAAGAATTACCAGTTCTCCAAACTATTCTAAATTTCTGCTATCAGTTCTCTAGAACTGGTCAAAACCTGCTGAAACCCACCTCTGGTATAGGGCAACAATTATTGAACCAAGATAACTCAAGTGAGCTAAGTTACAGAATACCAGTATCGGTGATTCCCATGGGAGTGAAATTCGAAGAAGCTGCTTCAGCTTTACCTCACCTTCAATAAATTGTGTGGTGCAGGGGAAGATTGGATAGCCTTATTCCCATCCTCTTTTCTGCAGCCCTCTGGTCCTTCTACCCAAAGAGTTGATGGCAAGACCCAATGGGTGAATAGCCATTAGCTGCTTTGGAACAGGGACTGAAATCTGACATCTCTTAATGGCAGTGGGTAGCGAAGGTAGGATGAGAAAGTGATTTGGATGCTTGGTGTGAGGTGCAGCTGCCTGAGGCACATTGGAGATTGACAAGTGAGTACTCTTACTCCATGGGGGGAGGAGCCCTTGGGACATGCTGGGAGGGGGAACAGGAGGGCAATTTTCCTCAAAGTCCACAGTTCCCATTGTTCCCCCTCTCTTTAGAAAAGTGTCAGGCAGTTCTGCAGGGCAGCTGAGGAGGAGGAGTTGTTTCTGAACTCTGCACCAGTTTCCCATAAGCAACATCAGTGTGGAAACCAGCAGAAAGTTGGATGTCACTCCTGTTCCCATTGCTTTTCATCTACCCATGGTCATTTTTGAACTTTGGACCTAGAAAAAAATCCTGAGAATATCATGAACAATCAAGAAAACGGACAAATGGTTCATCAAACAGATCAACTCAGATGTCTCTGGAGATTCGCAGTCATCCAGGTCATGGTGGTCCCAAAGGTGCTTTTTCAAGACTTTCTGGTTTTTCTTTTAAAATATTTCACTTCTCATCCGAGAAGCTGCTTCACTCAACCCAGTGTCAGGATTCCAAGTAATAGATCCATTGCAAGCAAAACTCCAAGGTAGGTAGATTCCTCAAAGAATAGCTTTATTGGAAATATCATATTGGCACATACCAGATAAAAACCAACTCTGAAGGGTCCCATGGTTTTCACCTAGTTAAAAGTGAAAGTTTTCCCCCCAATTCCAAACAATCAGTCACATGGCCCAATCAAGGCAGCATCCACTGTCAGGTGACATCAATCCTCCTTCCTCCGGCCAGGTGTGAGAACATCCTTGGTTCCCAAGAGAAAGTATTTTGTTTTGACTACACAGCCCCAACTATCTCTAATCCCCCCTCCCTATCCCTCAGCTCCAGTGTGGCAGCACTGAAGCTCCAAGATGGCTTCGGACAGGTCAACTTCAGGGTTGACACCCAGATTTTTCACTTGATCAACCCAGAGTTTTCACTTGAGGCACAAAAGGCTACGTTCAAATTATTCTACTTCAAACACATTATATGAAGACCCACTGCTCTGTAGAAGGCTCTAATGCAGGGAAAAGTAGATAAGCTCAGTTACAGTGGTTAGGAGGACATTAGAAATTCTGAAAGGCCAGTTAAGGATAGATTATCATGGACAAAATCTGTCTATGTGGTCACTAGGAGTTGACAGCAACTTGATGGTATATTCAAATCAGTGCAAAAATTAGAAGATATCTTAGCAGAGGTTTGCAAAGAGAATTCTATTACCAATAACTGCTTAAAGTAACTTAAATGCAGACTATACATCAGGACATCGGATAATATGAGAATCAGATAGACTGTATAACAATTAATTGATGATGGCAAAGGCAAATCTAGTCAGCCAGCCACTCCCAAGTGAAGATTACAGAATAGATCATGAATCATTCTTGTCAAATATATGGGTTATATTAAAGAAGACAGATGTACTGGCAAAATTTAAACTGAAGGGTATAAGATCTTGTACACAGAATTCTGAAAATATATTTGTACTCAGGAATCTATTATCATATTATCACTTCTGCATTGAACAATATTAATGCATATGAAATGCTATGTGTAAAGAAATGGGATTATTTTCTAGCATTGCCATAGGAGACAAAAAGAAAAAAAAATCTTAGGAACTGTAGTGTTAATAGGGAAATAGGATATAATAGGAGATAGTAAATGTGTTAATGGGGTAATTGCTGCTAGGTTTTCACAGTATCTGTCACAGACAGTTATAAATAGAAGACTTGTGGTTCAGACTTTATTGAGATCTTTCTTTTCTAATCCACAACGAAATTTGTTTGACAACATATGCTGTATGTGGGACAATAGAAGGCAACCAGATGTCCTCCAGATATTTTGGACTTCAACCACACTCCCACAACATTGGCAGGACAAGTTCCTGCATGTAAACAAGAAGCAAACCCACATTTACTAGCCAGTCAGGTAATAAAACATCTGTAAGCAAACAACTAAAGTCAGACAGCACCAGGATTCCACAGTCCAATCCTGAGCTACATATATTCTCTTTTATTGGGACCTAGTATACACAGCCCCAGCCACCATTTGGGAATAGTATTTCAAACATTTGAATAGCATCCAGTTGCGTATTCTGTAGGACATCCACCTATATAAGTCTACATACTTATGGTTATTTAACAGTAATTTTAAAAATAAATAAATCAGATGATGTCATTCCAGATACCGATATGTGATGTCTGTTGGTCGCCAGGATCCAGATGAGGAAAAATGGGCTCAGCCTCAATTCAAGCAAGATGGAATGGCTGTTAATTTAGAAATCTTACACTTCCAGGATTCTACCATCTTTGGCTCTTTATGGAGCTGTGCTCCTAAAGATGGCAGGCTTATCATTTGGTCATACCTTCCCTACCATAAAGCACACCATTTATCTAATTCTGAAGAGTCAATAGCCATGCAACCACTGATAAGTTTGTATGTATGTATGCATCATGTATGCATGTATGCATGTATATATGTATTTAGAAAATATATTTCTATGTTGCCACAATTTTCTTTTGCTATGTTTGAGTCATGCTTTGACATAACTCCTGCCACATATCTTCTCCAGGATCATCTCTGGATCAACTCTGTGGTTCTTTGCATGTTCTAACATTCTTTTAGCTACATCAGTAGCTAGATAAATTTTTGGTTTCAATCCAACCATATCATAATTATCTATGCTACTCATTCTTGCTCCCCCGCTATTCTCCAGTAGCTCATTGGCTACTGTCAGACCTAAAGAGTTTACCTTTCATGTTGACATAGTCCTGCTTGTGAATGTTCATTTGGTTTTCTTGGTAGAATATGATGGGATGCTATCTCTTTCTCAATATTTAAACTGAAACCTCTTCCAGTCACATGTGTGTGTCTTCTGGGAGTATACATTCCTAAAGGTAAAGTTTGTAGTAACTTCACAATTTCAAGTTCATGATGGGTATTTAAGAATAAGCCAACTTCAACTTCATTATCCATTCTGGATAAACTCAGACTAAGAATAATATCTTAGTTTGAATATCTATATGGTTTTGGTGCCTGTAACAACTGGTTTTCCCATTTTCAGTGACATTTTCAATTTGTCCTTTTCTTTTTTCCGTGTCTCATAGTAATCATGCAGACTTTTCTGCCAACTTGCTCAAAAGCAAGCATTTCAGTCATTTTAGCAGGAGTCTATTTTAATGGGTTTATCAGTGCAGTTCAATTAAAAAAACTAGTTATTTTTTAAAGGAATGCTGCATCAGAGAATAAGAAGATTGCACCTAATCTAATTCTGAACAGACTTATAGGCAGTAAATCTTATCAATGTCATATGAGAGCATCCAATTTCTAGTCATTTCACAGTCAGATCTAAGCACATAATCTAATCTAGTTAGAAAAGAAACTGGCTGGTTCCCTCCCCCCTCCCCACTTACTTTTTTTAGACTACTATTCCACTATAAATTAATATATATTTTAATAAAAATAGCACATGAACGACAATGCTGGAAAATTGCATGCAAGTTTAGTTTCAATGAATATTATGAAAAGTTGAGCTATCATTCCAATATTTTAAAATGCTCACTATCTAATTTCATCAGAAATTATTGGATTATGCATAGTTAGCTACAAGGGAAGAATGTCCCTTATGGGCTCAATGCATTGTTTGTTTGAGCGTCAGTTCTGAGAGCATTAATTCTTGGGGTATTCTATTCTGTTGAACATTAAGAACCTTAGAACTAGTGATAGCAACTCAGGGATTCCGTTTTAGTTCCTGTCTTCAACTGTGTTCTATTTTCTTGTGAAAACTGGATGACCTAAGGTTCACTTCCTCCCCCTAGTCTGCTTTCTATGGGAAGAATAGAATAAAAAGGTAAAAGTTCCCCCACATATGCGTGCTAGTCTTTTCTGGCTCTAGAGGCAGTACTCATCTCCGTTTCTAAGCCAAAGAGCCAGCACTGTCCAAAGATGTCTCCGTGGTCAAAGTGGTGCCTATTTTTCTACTTGCATTTTTTATGTGCTTTCGAACTTCTAGGTTGGCAGAAGCTGGGACAAGTAACGGGAGCTCACTCGGTTGTGTGGTGCTAGGGATTTGAACCAGGGGTGAAAGTTAGCAGGTTCTGACAGATTCTGGAGAACCAGTAGTGGAAATTTTGAGTCGTTCAGAGAACTGGCAAATGCCACTTCTGACTCGCCCCAGAGCGGGATGGGAATGGAAATTTTGCAGTATCCTTTCCCTGCCATGCCCACCAAGCCGCACCATGCCCACCAAGCCACATCTACAGAACCAGTAATAAAAAAATTTGAATTCCACCACTGATTCGAACCGTTGAACTGCCAACCTTCTGATCAGCATCTTAGCCACTGAGCCACCATGTCCCCTTTAAGAATAGAATACTTTCTTCTATTTCTTCTCTCCCTCCCTCCATTCTAGGGATGGAAAGATGCACATTTTCCATGAGAACATGTATAAACATATTCTTTTAGAAACTTCAAAATCTGTTTTTAGATCAGGGTTTTTCAAACTTGACCATTTTAAGTTGTGTGGACTTCAGCTTCCAGATTTCCCAGCCAGCCAGCAGATTGGAAAAACACGATGCTTTTAATTAGCTTGGTTATAATCAAATATATTATGCTCTGATAAATACAAAGCCGGTGAATGAAAAGAAAGATTCCGTGGAGGTTTATCTTCTCATTTTTCTTTATATTTTTTTATGTTCCTCGACATATCAGATATTTTTTCTAAGAACTGCTCACTTGCTATGCCTAAGTCATATGTTTCTCTACCAAAAGATAAGTCGTTTTCTTTTCTTCCCTGACAACTGTTATGCACTAAGAAAAAAGATGACACAATAAATGGGAAAATGATGACATGATTTAAGTTGGTTTCAAAATTAATTCAACCTTTAGAAAAACATGGAGATTGTACATTAAAAGCACTGTTTGGAAGAATGCCAATATTAAGTTTTGTATTAGTTAACGTCATGAGAAAAACTGGTTTCAGATGAGATAAACCTCATCTATTAAAACTATTATAAATTTGATTAGTTGAAATTCTACTTAAATTCAAATTAAGTGCAAAATCAACATGTGTGAGTTCAGACAGTATTTCTTGACCCAAAGCAATCCAAATAGCTAAAATGATTCACAACTGTGTTTGCAATTCATAATTCAACAGCTTCTCGCTTTCATTTTTCAGGACAAAAAACAATGGATGGAAACTAACCAAGGAGAGAAGCAACCTAGAACTAAGATGAAATTTCCTAATGGTGAGAGCAATCAACCAATGGAATAGCTTGCCTTCAGAAGTTGTGGGCACTACATCACTGGAGGCTTTCAAAAAGAAAGATTTGTCTGAAATAATATAGAATCTCCTATCTGAACAGAGGGTTGGATTAGAAGACCTCTGAGGTCCCTTCCAACTCTGTTATTTTATGTTCTATGTAATTTTTCCTTAGGCAGCATCTTTTTTCCTTCATTTTCCAGTGTCATCCACACATTCTATTACAGGAATATGCAGTGCATCTTGTAGATAAAGTCGTTCAGATTCACTCTTCATTGGACTACAACATTAGGTGAGAATCAGTGAAGAATACAGGGACTGAGTCATGCAGGTTTTTTTGGGAGGAGTTTGCTCCCACTAAAAAAGTGTCTAATGTTCTCAAGCTGTTAGTTCAGCCACTTCTGTGTTAGAGCCACAGATGTCAGAGCTACCAAGGAGAGGACATGTGATTGGGTCTGGGTAGTGACCAAGTTTTCCTTGGGAAATGGGATGGTCCCACTAGCTTTTAAGGAGGTAATGGTGCACTCCCTCCTCAAGAGATAATTGACAACACATTTTTATGGATTTCTCTTCTCTGTGCTCTAAATGCAGAAGAAGATTTTTTTTTCACTTTTAAATGTTCTTATTCATTCTTTTAACTTTAATTTGGAAAATGAACTTTTTGCTGAGAGTTACTTTGGGGGCTCCTGTTTTTCTTTCTCCTTTCTGCTCTTCTGTAAAACCAACCTTACTCCTTTTTTCTTGTGCTTCTTTAGCAGTATCTGAAAGCACATATACTTTCTTAAGAATTTCCCTGCTTTTCGTGTAATGTCTTGCTTTTTTTCTTTTCCTACTTAAATTCAAATTAAATGCAAAATCAACATATATGAGTCAGACAACATTTCTTGACCCTCAATCTGAATGTATTATATTTCTCACAAATATAAATAATTATTGAAATTTGTATTTTCTATTTCTTGTTAATTACTGGAATTTAATATGAAGGCAAAAAAGTCCAGGGCCATACAT
This sequence comes from Masticophis lateralis, assembly GCA_030761175.1. Taxonomy (NCBI): domain Eukaryota; kingdom Metazoa; phylum Chordata; class Lepidosauria; order Squamata; family Colubridae; genus Masticophis; species Masticophis lateralis. The sequence continues at coordinate 185,416,245 of JAUDYJ010000003.1, forward strand.
AGAGAACCTGAAATTTCAGTATCAAAGATAATGCATATTTATAATTCAGTCAAGAATTTTAGAAACAGATAATTACATCACTAGAATATTTATCGATGAACATTTTGTCTTGCTAGCAGGTTTCAAAGAACTAGATTCACTACCAAAATTTTAATTCCTAACAATGTTTTGTTTTGAACATTAGCACGCATCAAGTTTCTTGTACATGTGTTGTTTTGCAGACATTCCTGAAGTAGGTTAAACATAGCTAAAATGATTCACAACTTAGTTTGTAATTCACAATTCAACAGCTTCTCACTTTCATTTTTCATACACACACACACACACATGCACACACATCACATGTAGATAGATGGAAAACAAGTAAGATGAATCATGCTATATATGCAACAGCACTTGGTAGAAACTAATATCTAATGTTTAAAAAGTCTGCACAGATATACACAGGCATATAGAAAGATATTTTGAGCTGCATTTTTCTGGTGGATTTTAGTGAAGATCGGGACACCAAATTTGATTAGCGTGTAATAAATTTGAAAGAAGTCATTGTCTCCAGGGGAGAGATTGCTAAAATAGCAGTACTAATTCCGAATAAAATTTAAAGTCAATAACATTTACAAACAATTTCACTAGCTGCCTGTTCTTTAATTCTGTATAATGTATTTGCAGTTAACTTTTAGTTCTCCTTGAATCACATTTAATGTGGCTGATATGTTTTTGGCCCCCAAAGATTTAATTTTCTAAGTTGTTAGCTTTATAATTTAAAAACTTACAATAGTGCATATAGTTGTGCAGCAGAAAAAATAATAATTCATATTCTATCACTCAGTTCCACTACAGCATTCTAATCTTTCATAATGGTTTTTCTGCAGCTTCCAATTTTCTTTCTGGTAAAACAAATTACTTAGCAAATCGAATATCCTTTTGTTTTAATAATTTACTATTAAGATGTCATAGGATTCATAGGATACACAAAGAATAGTACCATATTATCTATGTATAGCACTAAACTTCTGATTTAAAGGAGGGACTTGTACTCATAAACTTGTGCTCTACCTGACTCCGTTGTTACATCCTAAAACCCTCACAGCTTCAACCTTAAACTGTCTACCATGGACCTCACCTCATTCCTTTTTTTTTTAATTTTAAAAACAAACTTTATTAAACTTAAAAAGATAAAGTACAGTATATACAAAATACATTTATATTAACCTGAAAGACATCCAAATGACATTACTTACTCACAGCAAAATATAAAAAAGAAAATAAAACAAAATTAAAAAGAAAAAGAAGAGAGAAAGAAAAAAGAAGAAAAATGAAAAACAAAATATAGAAAGTGACTTTGTCACTTTATCACATCCTTTATTTTATTGAAGGTGCCTGTTTGTTAATTTTGTTGTCTTACCTAATTTTACATTTACTCTCCTTTCTTTTGATTTATCCAATCGTACCATCTATTCCATGCCCTGTAGTATTTTGAGTCTACCTTACTTTTAACTCAAATGTTAATTTATCCATTTCAGCACAAGTGTAAATTTTTGGGATTATTGGGTGATCTGTTGGCAATTGATCCATTTTCCAATATTGAGCTAATGCTAATATAGCTGCCATAATTATATGTAATATTAAATATTTTATTTCTTTCTTATAGTTTTCTTTGATCATACCTAATAGAAAAATTTCTGCTTTAAACTCTGTTTCCTCTGCTGTTATTTCTGTTAGCCATGTTTTTATTTTTTCCCAGAATTTCCTAATTTTTGGGCAAAGCCACCAGACAAAAAAAAATGTCCTGTACCTGTTTGCATTTCTAGCAAGTTGGGTTTAAATTCGGATACATCTTCACTAATCTTGAAGGGGGCAGATACCATCTATACCACATTTTATACTGATTCTCTTTATAAACTGCCAATTTTGTCATGGTATAATTAGTTTCCCACACTCTTTCCCAGTCCTCTAATTGTATGCTATGTCCAATATTTCTTGCCTATCCTATCATTTGTCTTTTTACTACTTCTTCTGCTAAGTCGTATTCCATTAAATACTTATAAATTTTTGAAATTTATTTTTCTTCCTTGGCTTCTAAGAGTTTATCTAATCTGTTCAATTTTAGTTCAATTCCTCCTTCCTCTTGGTCTTTTTTATATCTTGTTTTTATATGTAAGTAGGGCCACCAGTCTATCTGTATTCCTTGTTCTCTAAGTTGTTCTTGTGTTTTTAATCTTCCCCGGGAGTCCAATATTTCATTATATCTTATCAATTTTTGTATTGCTAGTGTGTTGGGGTGTATTGTCACCTCCATTGTGGATAACCATCCAGGAACTTTCATGTAATGTTTGCTTTTGATTTCTTGTCATGTACAAATTAATGAGTCTCTAAGTATATGATTACTAAAATATTTATATGTTTTGTTCCTGGTGTTCCATAAGAAGGCGTGCCACCCCATCAACAAATCATGTCCTTCTAATTTTAATAGTCTTTTATTTTTCAAGCTCACCCATTCTCTAATCCATGTCAGACTTGTTGCTTTGCAGTATGTTTCCCATGCTGGCAATCCAAATCCACCTCTGGTTCTATCATCTTGCAAAACACTTAATTTGTTTCTTGGTTTTTTTTCTTCCCACACAAATTTGTAGTTATTTTGTTCAAATTATTGAAAAGACTTTTATCCAATTTTACTGGGATTGTTGGACTTTATCACTGCTATCTTCCCTAGTAGTGATAATTTCAACTTCTCCCATCTTTTCTGACAACCCATAATCAGGATGCAGAGGAAAGAAAAGATTGTTCCTTGAACATTTGGAATGAGGTGAGAGACCTTCAATCAGCATTTTACACCTGATTGTCTGGACAAGTCCTTAAAGCTCTATTTTTTTAAGTGGGAGGGTTGCCTTTGCTATTGCCTTCCCAGGAGTGATGGGTTTCAAAACTTTTTACTACTGGTTCTGTGGGCTTAGTGGATGTGGCTTGGTGGGCATGACAGGGGAAGGATACTGTACAATCTCCATTCCCACCCCACTCCAGGGGAAGGTTACTGCAAAATCTCCATTTCCCCCTGATCAGCTGGGACTCGGGAGGCAGAGAATAGATGGGGGTGGGGCCAGTCAGTATTTTTACTACCGGTTCTCCAAACTACTCAAAATTTCTGCTACTGGTTCTCCAGAACTGGTCAGAACCTGCTGAAACCCACCTCTGCTTCCTAGGACTGAGAGAGAGTGACCAGCCCAGGGTCATCTAAGTTGGCTTCATGCCTAAGTCAGAACTGGAATGATTTCTTCCTATTTCTACCCTGATAGCTTAACTACTACATCAAACTGGCTCTCTCTTTGAACAGATGCCCTCAAAAAATAAAATATCCTTCCAAGTAGGATTTTGATATCAGTAACTGAATTCTGTAAACACCAGATACCTTAAAATTCATCCAGCTGCTCTTTTTTACCTACTATCTTTTTTAAAAAAATATATAATTCAATGCTTTCCAAACAGGCTAAGGATAAGCTCTTGTTCTTTGCTGAATTACAAATTCAGAAATGTAAGTCAGAATCATCTTTCCAGGACAAATAACTCTATGTGATGTTCTATAATATGTCCATTCATTATAGATCCTTCTCTCATATATCTGTTCCCACAGGTGTTTGTAACTCTACTCCATTTTTAAGATGATTTGTGAGTTTGATTAATATACCATTGACTTTCTTTTTCCAGAACATTAATGTCATTATTAAATAGAGCAGGACCAAGAAATTAGATACTCTAATGAGCAGCTTCTCTTGCCTGGATCTGTTAGAAGTTAATCCACTAGCCTGTATTTATGGTATTTAAAATACTTTTCAGTCCATCAGAGAGTTGCTTATATCCTAATGCAAGTAAAAAGAATTAGTTTCTTTCTTCCATATCACATTTTATAAAACTTGCATAACGTAATTTATTATGGAGCACCTTCTAAAAAGATGCTGTAAGAGTTCATTGAATTTCATTGTTTGAAATTAATTACTGTTAAAGGGGAATGACTTTGCTTTAAAAATCACTTTTATTCTAAACCTTTATCTACCCCATGAAAGTATTTATTATACAATTTCATAAATTCCAAAATCTGTTTATTTACACATAAGTACGAAGTCTTAGCCAATTGCAAGTTTTAGACCAGTTTATCTCAACTTGCATAAGTTTTTTCATACTTCTAATACTTGCACAGAATTAAGATTTGATTTCAGCATGCAGTTGTCCACTTGAAGACCTACGGAAACACAACAATAGGACATACCAAAACCAAGCAACTTTATTGGCCAACTTCACATTCCAGAATAAATTACTATTGACACTACTTAACCAGGGCCTTCTCCATGGTAGCTCCCTCCTTCTGGGACATCATCCCTCCAGAAATTAGACTGGCCCCAACTCTGACACTGTTTTGTAAGGCTTTGAAGATGTGGTTTTGCCAGCAGGCCTGGGGAACCCAGAGTGGGATTGTTGTTGTTGTTGCTGCTGCTGCTGCTGCTTCTGCTGCTGCTGTTGTTAATCACGAAGTCATGTCTGACCCATCGCGACCCCATGGACAATGTTCCTCCAGGCCTTCCTGTCTTCTACCATCCCTTGGAGTCCATTTAATCTCATGCCGACTGCTTCAGTGACTCCATCCAGCCACCTCATTCTCTGTCATCCCCTTCTTTTGCCCTCAATCTTACCCAGCATTAGGCTCTTCTCCAGTGAATCCTTTCTTCTCATTAGGTGGCCAAAGTGTTTGAGTTTCATCTTCAGGATCTGGCCTTCTAAGGAGCAGTCACAGTTGATCTCCTCTAGGACTGACCGGTTTGATCGCCTTGCAGTCCAAGGGACTTGCAGGAGTCTTCTCCAGCACCATAGTTCAAAGGCCTCGATTCTTAGGTGCTCAGCCTTCCTTATGGTCCAACTTTCACAGCCATACATTGCAACTGGGAAAACCATATCCTTGATCAGGGGTCTCCAACCTTTTAGACCTCAGGGACCACCAAACTCATAATTTTAAATCCCATGGACCACTGGGGGAGGAGGCTCAGCCACCTTTCAGACCTACCTGTCTGCTTCTGCAAGGCCTTCAGGTGGGAGGCCCAAGAGAAAGTGCCTAGTCCAGGCACACAGCCTGGATACCTCTTTTGTGTTCCTTCTCTCAAGAAGCTTGGTCAATCTGAGTGAAGGAAAACAAAGACAGGCAGACTGATGGTGGCTTGCTGACATTGGTGGGAAAGTCAGTCCCATATTCCAGAGCTGTGGTAGTCACAGGACTAGTCCTTTGGTCATCCCAGAGCAGCTCCCCCACCTGGGTGCACCAGCCTGCAGAGGAGCTGCATGCTCCCTGGCAGGCCCTTTCAAATTAATTGTTTTTATGCCAGAAGAATAAAAAGTTCTTTCTAGATGTGCAACTTGTTGACAGACCTCTCTAACTAGTAGAGATGAAGGAAGCAATCTGTGACTTGCCTCTGCAAGTGTAGAAAGAAGGCTCAAACACAAGCTGAAAATTGGATAAGAATGCGACACCAGCCTGTGGAGTAAAATAAGTTGACGGTATTAATCTTTTTGAAAGATTGGTGTAGGTCAGGGTTAGGGTTAGGGTTAGGATTAGGGTAAACTCAGGGCCTGAGTGCTGGATCAATGAAAGACTGGTCCATGGTGCTTCTGCCAGAGAAAATGGGTTCCTGAACTCCATTTTGGGCTTCCATAGCCTCCTGCAACCCTCTTGACAGTGAAACTGGAGCCCAGGAGGACTGTGTGCAGAGTGGTTGGGCCACCACAGGCTCCCCCAACCAGAGTGATGTCAAGCTGGCCACTCCCACCATAGCCACGCCCACTACGGCCCCCTAAGATCAAATGCAACTCTGATGCAGCCCTCAATGAAACTGAGTTTGACACCCCTGGTGTAGGGGAAGGGGGAAAAGAGGGAATTAAATAAAAAGAGTAAAGAATTAAATAAAATAATAATGTAGATAACTATTGTAATTAAATTTGGAAGTTTATTGGCTAATGAGGACATGAAGAAATCTCAACTTTCTCTCCCTTAGGCTATGAAAGGATTCCTCTGCAACCTCCCATCAGTCTAATGGGATAGAAGGATAGAGAGCTTGGATATGAAGGTGTGGAACAGGGATAAGAGAATAGGGTGCATTTTAAAGAGGGAGGGAGAAGGAAAGGAAGGTATTAATGCACAGAAACCAATTAAAAATGATGCTAGTAAAAACGTGTATATGGATCAATCTGGTTTTATTCCAAATCATAATATATCTACCCTTATCAAGAAACTATTATCTATTATACAAATTAGTAAAATTAATAAATCTTCATTAGCCATATGTTCTTTAAATAGCAATAGCACTTAGATTTATATACCACTTTACAGTGCTTTACAGCCTTCTCTAAGCAGTTTACAGAGTCAGCATATTGCCCCCAACAATCTGGGGCATCATTTTATTGACCTTGGAAGGATGGAAGGCTGTGTCAACCTTGAGCCTGGTGGGATTTGAACTGCCAAATTGCAGGCAGCCAGCAGTCAGCAAAAGTAGCCTGCAATCACTGCACCACCTTTAGATAGACCTAAAGCCTTTAATTCCGTGGAAATATAATTTTAAAAACCAATGTTGATTATATATAAATTTGGGGTTGGTTTCTGTAAGAGGATTGAACATATTTAAGTACCAACTAAGACTCAGATGGGATTTAAGAGGTATGACTGAGATTTTATGAGATATCAAGCAGGGTTCTCCTTTATCACCTTTGCTACTCCATTTAACTATAGAAGCTAAGCAATAGCACTTAGTGGCAATAGCACTTAGATCCAATAATCAAATTAGCAGGATAAAAACAGGAGATAAGCCATATGCTTTAAATCTATTCACAGATGTTATGATCATGACCCTATCAATATAACTTTAAACATTTGGGGGAAACAAAGTGGTTACTAATTGTTTATTCTTATGCAGTGATTTCTGCATTTTCTTTATTCCTTACAAATTACTTCCAAAGCAGACTAAATACAAGACTCAAACAAAGGCAATCTTTGGCATTTCTACTCCCAATGTTATCATCACTCCTCACACTGATAAAAAAAAAATCCTCAGAAATGACCTAATTTTTTTTTTTTTTGGATATAGTGTGAAGGGAAAGTAGAGAAAATAATTTACCTTTTAATAGTTATTTTAAATGTAAAAATCTATCCCATTGATCCGTAATCATAAGCTTTAACTTTGCACTTTTACACTACTTTAATGAGCACTAATCCAATCCAATGGTAAGCAATTGCATTTTTTAAAAAATCAGTGTCATTACTACAGAAAGGCAGTTAGCCTCCCATCCCAATTTTCAACCCCACCAACCTCCATTCCATGATTCCTGCTCCTATCAAGAATCATTGTATTTGCTATATTGAATGGCTATCTAAATAGGGCAAAGAGGTCAATGCATGTTAGGAGAGCTTTATGTAGAATTTGTGATGGTGAAACACATTCTAATAGTTTCTCAATAATAAGTGCCTGGAAGTTGAAATATATACGTAGCAACTGCCCTGTATTATTTTCTACAAGCAATTCTGCAAGGTTGTGTATATACTTAAACATTATGTGTCAAATTCAAACTTTATTTTTCCTAGACTTAGCATGAAAAATATGATAAAATTAATAAATCAAAGACATTCATTAATACACCAGTTTTATATTTTAATATTTTTATAGATATGAGTTTTAGCATTGTTGTGAGCTACCCAAAGTAGTTTTTTTAGATAGGTGGCCATACAAATATTTTAAATATATAAATGCAACATATAACAGGATATTAACAGAATAACAGAATGGGAAGGGACCTTGGGAATCTTCTAGTCCAACCCCCCAACTCAAGCAGGAAATCCTATACTATTCAGCAAATTTCTTCTTAAAAACTTCCAGTGTTGGAGCATTCAAAACTTCTAGAGGGAAGTCATTCCATTGATTAATAGATCTGCCAGGAAATTTCTCCTTAGTTCTAGGTTGCTTCCCTCCTTGATTAGTTTCCATCCATTGCTTCTTGTCCTGCCTTCAGGTGTTTTGGAGAATAGATTGACTCCCTCTTCTTTGTGGCAACCCCTTTCCATAGATATTGGAACACTGTTATCATGTTACCCTATTCCTTCTTTTCATTAATCTAGACATACCCAATTCCTGGGATGCGGTGGCTCAGTGGCTAAGACACTGAGCTTGTCGATCGAAAGGTTGGCAGTTCAGCGGTTCGAAACCCTAGTGCTGCATAATGGGGTGATCTCCAGTTACTTGTCCCAGCTTCTGCCAACCTAGCAGTTTGAAGGCACGTAAAAAATGCAAGTAGAAAAATAGGGACCACCTTTGGAGGGAAGGTAACAGTGCTCCGTGTGCCTTTGGCATTTAGTCATGCTGGCCACATGACCATGGAGATATCTTTGGACAGCGCTGGATATTAGGCTTTAAAACAGAGATGAACACTGCCCCCTAGAGTCGGGAACGACTAGCACATATGTGTGAGGGGAACCTTTACCTTTACCTTTATCCAATTCCAGCAACCATTCTTTATATGTTTTAGTCTCCAGTCCCCTAATCATCTTTGGTGCTCTTCTCTGTACTCTTTCTAGACTTTCAACATCTTTTCTATACTGTGGCGACCAAGGCTGGATACATATTCTACATGTGGTTTTTCCAAGACGTTAGAAAGTGGTATTAACACTTCACATGCTCTTGAATCTATCCCTCTGTTAAAATCCTATTTTAATGAAACCATGGGTTATATTTCATGACTGCGCAATAATTTCTAACAAATCAGCAAAAAAAATTCTGACAAACAAGAATATTTTATATTTGCTATATTGTGGTAAATCCTAAATAGTTTTATGTTTAACTTCTTTAGATGTTCAATTTTTATTAATTATTTCCTTAATATGGTCTTAACTTTAAAGTTCTTTGGAACTTACACAAGTGGATATTAATTAGTTAAAAAAAAGAATTAGTTTCTGCTAACCGCTAACAGCATCCCCTAAGGAATTAAAATCCCTTCTCTTGTCTTAAGCATGTTTCACCTACACATTTTAGAGACATTTGTATGTCAACACCAAGCAGCAGCCAGAGAATAGGAAAGGCAATTCCAATTTACTTTACAGCTGTTATGATAAATTTGCCACTATAAATGCTGAATAATACATCACACTAATCTGATTATTATTGACTAACAGAATTGCATGAATGACCTTGAGCAGATATTAATCAAAGAATAAACTGTGGTTTTACCTTCCCCCATAACATTTGTATTTCTCTCTCTTCTCCCCCCCCCATCCCATGTTTTTGAAAAACCCATTTCCTATTGCAAATCAGTTTGATGAGAATCAGATGATTTTGTCAAAACAGCTGGTTATTTTCTGATACAACCTGATCCTATGAATGCAAATTATCTTAAATATACTCTTAAGAATGTGTATGTAAATTGAAGGCTATAAAATGGAGCATTCCAATGGCAATTATAGTTTATTTATTTGTTTTAGGTATCTATTAAGAATCCTCAATTCAATATTCTTTTCTTTCCACTAAAATTTCAAGAAAAAGGATGGTAAATCAGCATTAATAAATACATGTGCCATGTTCACCAAACACAGTTAGATGTATCATGCATTGCACATACTTAATTAAATATGCCAGATACATTAAGGCATACAAAGCAGTGTCTCATCTTAGCTTTTATCATGAACAAATTGTGGCCCTAAAGGGAATGATTAGTAATTTGCACAGAGAAAATTAGAGAGAAGTTGACTAAACTGCAATCTTTATTCATGCAGTGGGGGAATTTTAAATTAAATCCCAAGCTGACTGGCGCAGAGATGGTGAGCTGCAGAGTGATGACAACAAAGGAGGCAGAGACAATATGGGAACTAATATCAGAGGGCATTTGGGGACTAGGGAGTGAATTGCAACAGATTCAAAGATGGGCCAAGGAACCACTTTCAACTTTGGTTTGGTGGCTGCTGCTCCCTGTATTCTCATTTACCCAGGTAGCCATTTTGCTTCTTTCTGGACTGGAGAAAAGAGAGACTCCCCATATTCACAGGCTCTGTTGATGGATGGACTGAGGTTTGTGGTGGGAAACACAAGTTTGTAGTGATCACAAATGAAGGTGAATATAGGTGTCCCAGGATAATGTGACCAACCCAGATAGGATCCTTCAATAGTAGGATTTTTTTATGTCAGAGCAGTGGCAAGGTGTTCTGCATTTGGGGAAAATATTGATTTCTCTCCTATCATGGTCACCTCAGTCCCAGGTGAGCCTCTATTTATCTGGCACAAACCCCTCCTCCCCCAGTGAAGCTGGCCTATTAGTTCTGCCCATCCCCCAGTGGACTTAATTGGGTTCCAGAGGAAGCTTGGGGTTAATTTAGGTCACCTGGATTATATGGTACTATATGGTTCAGCCAAAGCCTTGGTGGCCTCCTGGATTGGAAGAGCAGCTGCCTCTTTGGATTGGATCATGCTGAGAGAAAAATAGTTATTATTCCTGTAAAGGTCCTGAAAAGGTAGAACCAAAGTTACACCATTTTAAGTGCTTTCTGTTACCTGGTTTAACCTTATGGGAAATATGTATTATGGAGTTGTTTTGATGGAAATTGATGTTCTGGGAACAGTACTGAACTGGGGTTGTTTGGGACCTGTCTGTTTGTTCCAGAAGGGGAAATACGCAAGTGATGTTTTTGTGGAATATTTCTGTTGAGAATTGGGGAATTTCCAGGGTGGAACCTGTATTACAATATGTTGTATAAATCTGAGACTGACAGGAGATTAGTCACGTGACTTCTGACCATGTATATAAACCGTGTTAATTTAGTTTGTATCCGCCTTCCCCCATTTGAGGAGGGGGTTAGGCCCTTTGCAAAGATATATATATATATTTAATCTGTCTAAGCTTTCATGTCTCTGTTTCCTGTTTTTTGTGCAATAAAGGTTCTTCCTTTTGCAAACGTTAATGCTGTCTTGGATTTTCTCACACATGCCTAAACAATCTCTCTGCAGCCATAGATCCCAGAACTCTCTGTGGTTTATTGAGGAACTATTGAAGAGGAACTATTGAAGAGGAACTATTGAAGAGGACAACGTGATTATTAGGGGCTAAAACATACAAACAACAGTTACATGAATTGGGTATGTCTAATCTAATGAAAAGAAGGACTACGGGTGACATGATGGCACTGTTCCAATATTTGAGGGGCTCCTTCAAAGATGAAGGGTTCAAACTATTTTCAAAAGCACCAAAAGGCAAGACAAAAAACAATGGATGGAAACTAACCAATGAGAGAAGCAACCTAGAACTAAGGTAAAATTTCATAATGGTGAGAGCAATCAACCAATGGAATAGCTTGCCTTCAGAAGTTGTGGGTGCTACATCACTGGAGGCTTTCAAAAAGAAAGATTTGTCTGAAATAATATAGGATCTCCTGCTTGACAGAGGGTTGGATTAGAAGACCTCTGAGGTCCCTTCCAACTGTATGTTCTATGTAATTTTTCCCTAGGCAGCATCTTTTTTCCTTCATTTTCCAATGTCATCCATACATTCTATTACAGAAATCTGCAGTGCATCTTGTAGATAAAGTTGTTCAGATTCACTCTGCATTGGACTATAGCATTAACGGAGAACCAGTGCGGAGGCAGGTTCCAAATCCTGTTGCTACTGGTTCGCTCATGCATAGTAGCAGTGGCCTCCTGCCAATGCTGCCGCCACTGGCTCGCCTGATCCAGTGCAAACCAGTAGCAATCCACCACTGAACCAGTGAAGAATTTAGGGACTGGGTCATGTTTTTTGATCCCATTGAACCTAAGAAAATGTCTAATGTTTTCTAGCTGTTAGTTCAGCCACTTCTGTGTTAGAGCCACAGATGTCCGAGCTACCAAGGAGAGGACATGTGATGGGTCTGGATAGTGACCAAGTTTTCCTTGGGAAATGGGATGGTCCCACTAGCTTTTAAGGAGGTAATGGTAGACTCCCTCCTCAAGAGATAATTGACAACACATTTTTATGGATTTCTCTTCTGTGTGCTCTAAATGCAGAAGAAGATTTTTTTTCACTTTTAAATGTTCTTATTCATTCTTTTAACTTTAATTTGGAAAATGAGCGTTTTGCTGAGAGTTACTTTGGGTCCTCCTGTCTTTTCTTTCTCCTTTCTGCTCTTCTGTAAAACTAATTTCACTCCTTTTTTCTTAGTGCTTCTTTAGCAGTATCTGAAAACACATATACTTTCTTAAGAATTTCTCTGCTTTTCGCTTATTGCTTTGCTTTGCTTTTTTTTTCTTTTGTTTTGCTATTCCTTCTTCCATTTTCTCATAGTCTAACTTTCTTACCTTGTAAGCCAGAGGGTAGCTTTTATTCAATCATTGTTCCCAAGTTGTTTTTTTTAATTTAAAAAAAAAATCTTCACAAATTGCTTTTTAAATAAAAACTGCAAAATAGGCCTTCTGGATTGGTGTAAGGGTCTAACCAGTTCAGCATCCTCCCAATTAAATTTCTCTGAGAAAAACAGAAGAAAGTTTTTCATTCATGTTCATTTATTTTTTAAGAATCTAAAAAACTGAAGACAGTGACAAATACTGTTTCCATTAGTTTGCCTTATGCACCATAATTTGGCTAGATAACTTCTGTAATATCCATAAACTAATAGTTATTCCTAAGAATGCTGTATGGTATCATTCTTGTTATTTTTCCAATTAATAAACTATTAGTATTGTCCTTGTTCATCTTTGAGTAGATTAAGTTCAAAAAAGGCAAAAGCAAAATTATAAAGTAGAACAGAATCAGCTTAGGTAAAAGCAACATGCATCTCAAGCCACTATTACCGTGTTTCCCCAAAAATAAGACCCTGCCTTATATTTTTTTTGAACCCTGAAATAAGCACTTGGCCTTATTGCCATGCGCTCAAAAGCCCAATTGGGTTTATTATAAGGGGGTGTTTTATTTTGGGGGAAAAAGGGTATAAAAATCTCAAAGTTTGGGAGAAAAGGCATTCTGGTTCTGAAATTCACACACATTTCAATCTTGCATATATTTAGATGAATATTGCTGGACATTTGTTTCCAAGTAAACACACAGAGGATGTCAGAGTAAAAGGTATTGGTCTACCTCTGTTCAGATAAATCTTCCATCACTCAGATGATTATTTGAGATTGCAGCTGAAAATCACCTAGGGATTAGCCAAAGCTTTTTCTTTTATAAATCTTTAACAAAGGGTCTATTATTTTGAGTGGACTTCTTCTCAAATAGATTTTGTTCCCTTTGGACCACCTGGTGATTGAAGAAAAGAACAAAAACAATGCTTACTGGAGGCTTTCTAAGGCCACCTTTCAACATGAATAACTGAGAGGGAAATTGGGCATGCTTTGCATAATTCAACCCCAAAGTTTTACGAATTAAAGACATTCTGAATGGATTTAAGGAAGGGAGTGCAGAAGTCGTATGTAACTTAAGAGTCCTTTTGGATTCACAGCTCCTGCTTGAAAATCATATGGCAACTGTGATAAGATTTATTTTGCACAGTTACGTCTGGCATAACCAGTTGCAACCAGTTACAAACTAAACTGGTAGGAATTTTCTTAATTCATATCTTAATGCCTGTCACTCATATCTTAATTACCTGTCATTGTGGGAGCTTCAACTGGTCCAAGATGCAGCTGCTAGAATGGTGATGGGAATCCTAAATTTCTCCCAAGTAACAGTTTCCAAGTTCAATTTAAAGTGCTGGTTTCTTAGGGACTGCACATCTAGGGGATGATGCATTTCCAGTAGTTTTTGCCTGTCCAATAAGATCAAGCAAAATAGACTTATTTCAGATCCTTTCAATTAATAATTGTCTTCTATAATACCCAAGGCATCAAGTCTCCTCTGCCGCAGCTCCTTATTTTTGAAATAATTTATTGCCTGAAATCAAATTAGACCTCATCCGGTTGCGTTTTAGGATAATTTCTTGGAAAAGAACAAAACTGGCAGGGCAAACTATTATATATAAACAAGTAACAAATTCCTAACTCATTTTTGCTGATGATTTTACCTTCTTGGGTAATGAAAATTCTGCAAACAAATAACCAAGCTCAGGGAATACCAAGGACTAACCATTTCTAAAATTGGCTTTTAAAGGAAGCCCTAGAGGGAATTTAATATAAACTAAAGCACTCACCTTGCTTTTTATTTGGATGTTTTTGTGCCTGGTGGCTTTAATGTATTTCTTAGTATACTTTTGTTTATGATTGTACAATTTCTTACTGTTATAATGTTTTTATTAAATTGCTTTTTTATTTTAGAAAGAAACCACTTAAGATTCTTTCTGGATTGGAGTATTATAAACTCTTTAGTAAATAAACAAATAAACAGAAGTGGGTGATGTCTGATAGAGAGACCAGGGTTCAGCCATAACAATGGTAGTGAACAGTGGAAGGAATCTTGGTGAGTGTCTACTGCAGGGAGTTGAATGGTGTTCTCCTTGTCTTTTATTCTGCCTTGCTTCCAATCTCTTGAAGGTTCAGGTAAATGTTGTAGCATTGATGTAGAATGTTTATGAATATTTTTGAATCCTGTTTTGCACCAGGAGCTTATGTGATAGCTCAAGCCAGAAAGGACTTTACCTAGTTTAATTAGCATAGCAACTGCACTCATTATTGATAAATTCAGATCTAGCATGTAGCCTTAGCTACAGTCAAACTACATTGCAAACCACTAATTGCAATGTGTTGTAATGAGTTTTTTGGCCCAACTTTGAAGGGACATTGGAAACTACAACTAGTTTAGAATTTGTGCCCAGGTTCAATTCAAAGTGTAGATAATGGCCTTTAAAGCTCTACTTACTGTAGGCCAGTGGTGGGATTCAGCCAGTTTGCACCACTTCCGGAGAACCGGTTGTTAAATTCCTGAGCAGTTTGGTAAACTGGTTGTTGGAGAAATCATTAGGGCAGAGAACCGGTTGTTAAATTAGTTGAATCCCACCACTGCTGTAGGCCCATGTAAGTTTAGGAACAATCTCCTCTCCTATCTGTCTGCTACAGAGGTCTTTTCTATGTCCCAATTATGACAGAGGACCAGCCCTTATGGATAGTGCTATGGCAGAGAAGACCCACCTTCTGGAACCCACTGAATCTAAGTCCCTAGAAGATGGTAGCTGCAACATGACTTCTGGCTTCTCTGTCCAGATTTAATGGGATGGGCTGATGTAATTGAGGAAAGATGATCCCTAGAAGGACCTTAAAATCAACACCTTGAATTAGACCCAGAACTAAACTGGCAGCCCATGGAGCTCGGGAAGCAAGTGTGTAATGCCTTTTTCTAGGAGCACACATAACTGCCAGTTTCTTAATCAAAACTTAATCAATTTTTCCTTTGAAAATTACATGTATATGAAGCAATTGCATTGAAGATGTTTACTGAAATATTTTTATGGTGATTGCAGTTCAATTTGGTATTTATAGGATTAATATTTTTATCCCAGAAAGGGTTTTTTTCCTCCCAAATCATGTGAAAAGGGGGGGGGGACCCGGGTTGACAGTATTTTTAATTATGTCCTTAATTTTGTATCTTTATCTTGTGTCTACTTACCCACTATGTTATGTTAAAAAAATATAACATTTTAGTGGTGATAGTGAATATTGAGCTTTTTTACAAGAAAATTAAGTTCTTTTTTTGGTTAGTTTATGGTGACAGATTTTGGGAACCGTATAAACTCAACCATAAACCCCAGAAACCACATATGTTGTAGCATAAGTACAGGTATAGGTAGTCCTTGACTTACAAAGTTTGTTCAGAGTTATAATGGCAGTGAAAAAAGTGACTTACAACCATTTTTCACACTTAAATGATCATTGCAGCATCCCTCTGGTCACATGATCAAAATTCTGGAATTTTTGAATTCTGATGAAAAATTAATTAAGAAGGTATATAACTTCTTACTAAATTTTGAAAATGGAAAACAAACAAACAAAAAACACAATGGCACAATGGGGAAAAAAACTTTGGCTACAACATAGAACTAGAGAAATGGTAAAAATTATGGGAAAGGAAATATAAATTAACAACGGCAACTTCGTACAAAGAAAACTTATATAAAATATTTTATAGATGGCATCTAGTTAGTTAAAATGTTCAAAAATATGTCTAGCAAATGCTGGAAATGTAACCAAAAAACGGGCACTCCAGAAATCAAAGAGACCGTTAGATGGCTCCACTATGGTTAATTGTTTTACTCTCTCGATTTTTAGATTTTGTATAGGTGTTTTTGTTTTGTTTTTAATCATACAGGTAGTCCTTGATTTACGACCACAATTGACCCCAAAATTTCTGCCGTTTAGTGAAACATTTGCCCCATTTTAAGACTTTTCTTGCCACCATTGTTACAAGAGTCACTGCAGTTTATAAATTAGTAACACGGTTGTTAAGTGAATCTGTCTTCCCCATTGACTTTGCTTGTAGAGAAGATCACAAAAAGTGATCACATGACCTTGGGACACCGCAATGGTCATAAATATGAACCAGTTGTCAAGCATCTGAATTTTGATCACCTGACCATGGGGTTGCTGCAACAAGCCATAAATGTGAAAAAAAGCTCATAAGTCATATTTTTCAGTTCTGTTGTAACTTTGAATGGCCACTAAACAAGGACTTGTATAAAGGTTACCTGTAATAACTTTTGTATTTTTATAATGATTGTTTTTATATATTGCAGTTCTATTACCTCCCCAGAGTCACTTTTTGTGAGATGAGGGACCATGTGATTAATAAATAAATAAACTTACTGAACTCCACTAAATGTGTGCCATTGCTGTAGTAGAGTCCCTTTTTTGGGGATCACATTACTTTCATTGAAGAACAATCCATTGTAGATGTCGATAATTTTACATTTTGGGAAATGTAAAGTCCTGGAATTTTTTTAAAAAATTCTTCAGATTGCTAATTGTACAAAGCTCAGTTATATGTTAAAGATAAAATGCCCAGGCTAAATACTTAACAAATACAATAGTAAAATCGGTGAATTATTACAGGTAGTTCTCAACAATTCATTTAGTGACCATTCAAAGTTACAATGGCACTGAAAAATGTGACTTATGAACTTTTTTTCACATATATGACTTGTTGCAGCATTTCCAAGGTCAGGTGATCAAAATTCGGATGCTTGGAAACTGCCTCATGGGGATCATGTGATCAGCTTCTGAAACCTTCTATCAGTGGTGGTATTCAGCCTGTTCTATCCAGTTCGGGCAAACTGGTAGTGGTGGCAGCGGGAGGCTCCGCCCACCTACCTAGACATCATCACGTCCCATTTTTGATGCTCTGCGCACACACGGAAGTTCCTGCACATGCCTGGAGGTGGCGTGTGTGAGCGAAGTGAGCAGGCAGGCACGCACGCTCGCATTTGTGAACCGGTAATGAAGGTAAGTGAATACCATTCCTGCCTTCTGACCAGCGAAGTCAATGGGGAAGCCAGATTCATTTAACATTCCTGTTAACTTAAGAGCTGCAGTGATTCACTTAACAACTGGCAAGAAAGGACGACGCAAAGCTCACTTAATGTTTCACTTAGCAACAAAAATGTTGGGCTCAATTTTGGTCATAAATCAAGGACTACCTGTATTCACTGATCCCATACACACACACATATTACACAAAGACATACTATATATTAATGCAAAACAAAGCAGCAAATAGCATCTTGGCCACTGTCTTTTAAGAAAACAATAAATATACTATTCCCATTTTGATATCATGCCTGCAAATGTTCATTGGTTCTCCAGGACTAGCGATTGATTCATTGGGTTAGTTCATCGTCTGTAAGCAGTCCGTGAAGTATCAAGCAGGTGTTCAAACAAGCCAACATCTTGTCTGATGGGTTCCTAACTTGTTTTGAAGGAGGCATATTTAAAAGGAGGAAGAGAGGCAGCCGTTTCATACAACATTGAAGCACTTGCAACTCTGTTTTAGAAATAAATCGAAGAACTGCAACAGAAATAAGGGGGAAAAGAATTTAAATAAAATTACTTCTTAAGGGAAGTTTCCAAATCAAAACAAAGCTTTATGGTGCATTTTGAAATGGTAAAGTTGTGGAGAAGCCTTAATTGAGAGTAAGGATTTGTTTGTGGGCTAAAAGAGATGGTTGGAGAAGATTGATGGCATGTTAAATTGCAGTCGCTGATAGGATAATTAAGTAATAAAACTCTCCAAGTAGTAATTATAGGACATGTCAAATGGAATTATAAACCACAAGGCCAAAGGCCAAGTGATTAACCATCAGTGAATTACAATCATTCCTTAGAAATGTTCAGCCTGGAGTGCATTACAGCCTGCAATGAAATAGAAATTTATAAATAACAAGAGGAAGCAGGAGCATTCTTGTATATTCTAGCATAGTGCATAATTGAAACAAGATGCAATACTATTTTTATATTGGCATTTGATAAGGTCAGCCATGGCTGCAGAGCTGATTATTTGTGCTATGCTCATTGTCTATATCTGAATACTTAGGTCATCAGAGATACTACCAGAAATGATAGTGTATTTTCCTGGTAGTTGTTTTTCATATAATTTCTCCATAATGGTAAAACATATTGATGTTTTAATTGAAAGACACTTTCTTCTTTTCTATTTTTCCCCATGGAATTTATTTTAGTTCAAAATGAAGTTAGAGTGCATATTTCAAAAGACTCAGAGGGAGGGGAGTGTTAACCTTTTATTGATACTGGATTCAGAGTATGAATGCAAAATAGCTTGAGGCTCAGTGCCATATAAGGCAGGATTGGGTCAGGGAGTTTAATTCTTTTCATTTGAAGAGGCTGTTTGGAATTAATTTTCAGCCATTATGATCAGCCCAACAATATAGCAATAGTAATATGAATCCAGTCCTGTAGTTTCAAATTGTTGCCGGACCCAATAGAACAACTTTACCAAAAAAATAAATAAAAATACCCACTAATGATTGTTAATATAAGTATGCTTGGGCAAAAACTGAAGTTTTTCCCTATCTTATACCATATGAGCCATGGTGGCACGGTGATTAGAGGTGCAGTACTGCAGGCTGCTTCTGCTGACTCCTGGCTTGACTGCAATTTGCCAGTTCAAATCTCACCAGGCTCAAGGTTGACTCAGCCTTCCATCCTTCCAAGGTGGGTAAAATGAGGACTCAAGTTGTTGGGAGCAATATGTCAGTGGTGGGATTCAGCCGGTTCTCTCCAGATCTCGCGAACCAGTAGTGGCAACTGCGGGAGGCTCCGCCACTTGCCCGGACGTAATGCATTACTACTGTACATACACAGAAGGCCATGCACAAGCACAGAGGTGGCGTGTGTGCTCACATTTGCAAACCAGTAAGGAAGGTAAGTGAATTCCACCTCTGAATATGCTGACTCTGTAAACAGCTTACAGAGGGCTGTAAAGCGGAATATAAGTCTATGTGCTATTGCTAAGTGATATTCAGATGTTGTGCACTTCAACTCCTGTTAAGTCCCCAGAGGGGCTTCTGCAGAGAAACATACATCACACATATCACATGTATGCACATAAAACGGGTGGAACTTCACTCCCTCAACTGCACCAAAAGCATGGGTGCAGTTGAGGGAGTGAAGTTCCACCCGTTTTATGTGCATACATGTGATATGTGTGATGTATGTTAAAAGGGGTAGGATTCATAGAAAGAAAGAAAAATTTTATCTTCTATGGAAACTATTTTATGACTGAGATAAAAATCTTGCAAGAAATTTATTTATGGTTGTTTGTTTAGCTTATTAGCCAAACAGATGAAAGTCATGAAACTAAAACTCTTTTTTCAATATTCTCCAAAAAAAAAAAAAAACCACATGACATTGAAATTTTTTAGAAAAGTTTATTGGTACAGGACAACATTTGCAAAAAGGATTATGACAGCATGTGTATTTACTCTAAAGATTTTTGAATTGCATTCCTTCACAATTGATTTGAAGGGGTTTTTTTTATTTTTCATAAGTAGATTAGTAGATAGGGAGATGTTTGAATTCTAAATATCATCGAAATTGCACAAAGGTTTTTCAGCTACTCTTTTTAAATACCTAATTCAAGATAGAATGTCACGAACTGTGCAATGAAAATGGTTTTTATTGTAAGGCGTGTTAATAGCAAATTTCAGATATATGAGTTACAGTAAAAGATGGTGGTTGAGAATAAGCCTGTCATTTCCTTAGAGAGTTGCAATTTATATTCTTCAGAAAGTGGAAAGTTATGACATGGAGCAAATAATACACCAAAAATAATCTGTCCCAAGATCTCACCACCTCTTCTAAGATACCGTTATTTGAGTGACTGGGGGCCTCCCCAGATTGGACCATTGAAAATGGTCCAATCTGGGGGCCTCCCAAATTAGTTGTTTTACAAAAAATTCTGTGTTTTTTTTTTCTGCTTTTATGGTAGGTCTGCTAACCACCATCACTTGCAACACACTAAGGTCTCAAAGCCAAAGGTGGGGCTAGGAGCTTTGTGGAGGACTAGAACAGAGCAAACATTCATTCTACCCAGAATAAATGAAATTCTGTTCCCTACTCATCTTGGAATTTGGATATAGGTTTAGTCCAATTCACAGAAATTGCAGTGACCAACATGTAAGTCCCATCACCACTGTTTTTCTACATACCGTATTTTTCGGAGTATAAGATGCACCTTTTTCCCTCCCTAAAAGGGGGTGAAAATTTAGGCACAACTTATACACTGAATGTAGCCCCGCCCACCCACTGGCCCCCACCCTTTGGCCTCTGCCTCCCAGCAGTTTACCTCCGTGCAGCAAGAAGAAACAGCTTGATTCAGTTTCAGCACAGCCTAATTAGCAGAAGTTGATTGGATTGGCCTTCCGACTCTCAGATGTTTTGCTGTCAGATGTTTTGTGCAGGCCTCTGCTGCTTGCTGCAAGGAGGTAAATTGCTGGGAGCAGATTTCTTTTTTCTTGTGCTAATCAAGCCATGCTGAAAACAAAAATGAAAGTAAAGCAGGCTTTGCTGTTTGCTGCAACGAGGCAAAATTGCTGGGAGGCAGAGGCAGATTTCTTTTTCTTGTTGTCACCAAAATAGGTAGGTGCATCTTATAGTCCAGAGTGTCTTATACTCTGAAAAATACGGTAACTAAAGGTTGAGAAACTATTAGATGATTCCTTTACTTCACATCTACTCCTCTTTCAGTAAATCTTTTAAAATGACAATGCTTCAACACAGATGCTGCACAGAAGCATCCAATTAATGTGGATAATATCCAATGCATTAATGAAGTAAGAAGTAGGACTCTTTCCTTTTTCTCTGGAAAATCAACTTCAGCATCCTATTTTGAAAATACTATGCAAATAAAGATATCCCTGCCATATTCAGAAGGCATAGTTTTGTTCAAACCCATGACCAAGATGAGATGCTTTAATGCCAAGCGATTATAGAAAAGTGTTTCTGTTATGCATAATGACAGTAAATAGATATGCTGCTGGTTAAATCAGTATAAACATGCATGGTTAATAATGTGAAGAACCAAATAAATATCTTTCCAGATAATCAACCATTAATGCATAAGATTTTCGGTCGAATAAATATATGGCTTTTCATTGCTTAAAAATACATATATTCACATGATAGCAACACCTTAGTTTTAGTCAAGGTTTTTGAAGAGAGAGATAAAGAAATGGGTATTTCAAGCTTGAGGTAATACTGTACAGCAAAACGGCTTTAAAAAATTAACAAGTTCAAATCCAATTTATATTGGGAAAGAGTATTTAAAAAGATGCATTGAAATTGATTTCAACTGAGCACTTTGAGATTCATTTGCCTGTGGATATTATTTCTAAAGGGCAAGCCATAATGGTTTTATTCTGAAATGCAAAATATGTATGAGCTTTTGATCTGAACTGGAGAGAAAAGCTACTCTTACAGTTATTTTTTCCTCAGATTTATTCAGGGAAAGTGTGCTGTTTTGTGAGCCTGAATCACACTGAATTGAATCCAAACTACATCCTGTTAGCAATGACCCCTTGAATTTAATAAGACAAATTAGTCTAATGGGAGTCTCAACCATTGTCCTATCATTGTCCCATCATAATAACCTGTACAATCTGGTTCTACATTTTATTTGGTTTCCATTCAACAATAATAATAATCAGAATGTTCATCCCCCTGAATATATTAGTGGCCAATATAATCACATTAGCACATAAAATTTCCATTTCTTTTTAGAAAACTTTTCACCTGATTTAAGACTTTTTATCACAAGCTACAAATGCCCATACTATACCGGAGAAATATCTTTCATATATTTAAAACCTTCACTATTTTGGTGTTGCATCAGCCAGCCAGCCAACCAGGTATTCTACCTTTCCAAAAATTGAAAGATGGGATCAGGCTAAATTTACTAATTACTCACAACTCCCATACAGGTTTCTGATAACAAAATGTTTCTAGGCAAAATCTTAATTTAGGCACAACACACAGCAAACTCAGAAATAGGTCCTTGGGGCACCCACATGGCTCAAGTCAAAAGTTCAACAGATAAAAAGGATTTGGGTCAGTTTTCCAAATGGCTTTCACAGTTATGTCATGAATGCAGTCATACCAGACAGTAGTCCTGTGGTAGCACATACACACTATGAGTTCACACATGAAAGTTATCAGTTCAATACCAGAAAGAAGTGACCATAGACAGAATGCTATATTTTCCTTATCCCTTTTCCAACTCCTCTCAGCTGTTCTCTTTAATGTGGGTAAAATTACACATAAACTGGTATTGGATTATATTATATTATATTATATTATATTATATTATATTATATTATATTATATTATATTATATTATATTATATTATATTATATTACTGAAATTTAAATCTTAGCATGCATAAATTGGTTTTATAGTATTGGTATAAATTAGCAACAAAGCTTGCTAATCATTACTTTCTTCTTCCTTGCATTTTCCCAAAGGAAAGAGTCCACTTTTCAGATCAACCAACAGTATTTCATGCGATCAAAAGCAGCAAACAGGTTCAACTGGGTGATCTTCATGTGCATGTCAGTTGTGTCCTGCCATCTTTGCTTTGGTCTGCCATGCAAATGTTTGCCATTGGTGTTAAAGTGGTAAGCAATGCAGGCGTGTATATAGGGTGCTCATCATATGACATGCCCATACCACTGTAGGCATTTTTCCTGCATTTTCTCTGTTATTGTTGCAACATTATCTGCTTCAAGATGCTCCACTACTGGGTGTTTTTAGGAAGAGTCTGAATAGTCACTTATCTGAATGGTATAGGTTCTCCTACTTGAACAGGGGGCTGGACTAGAAAACCTCCAAGGTCCCTTCCAGCTCATTCATTCTATTCTGAGACTGTATCATAATTGACATGGAGATGCGTAATGACCAACAGAGCATCTCCATGGCATAATTGCTAATAATTGTTGTATTGTGCATCGTTTCCTTATTTTACTTGGAGTATTCTTTTTGTTAGTAAGTAAACTTTTTTCTGTTCTATAATAAACTTTGTCTCCTGACGTTTTCTTTGTATGTACTTAATCTACTCCATAGATTGAAGCAAGGAGAAACAAAAGACTATCATGTTCAGAATAGGTTTCTACTGGGAAACATATTGGCCACTTTATCTGCATGAAGTGGATTCTGAGAAGACGTGTATTGTTAAACCTTAACCTGACATGTTTTTTCTTTAATATAAACCCCACTGGAGGAATGAAGTAATTAGCAATCATATATTACATTAATCTGTCAAGTGTTAGAAGGAAAGAGCAATGATTTTGTTTAAGAGCATCTTGCTTTTTTTTTCTTTACCTCTTTCTTTTTTTCAGCTTCTTTTAAGTATAATTTTTATGGTACATTTCCTTCCAGCTCCGTTTTGAATTTTAATATACTCTTTTCCCTTGAGATTTCCCTACCATATTCTTGTTAGCAAGAGAGTGAAACTGAGTAATAACATCTATGGACATCTTGAATAGAATGATCAACAAGCTGGGGTTGACTTTTCTGAATAGGAAGCATATATTATGCTGAATAAATCATATTCAAAATAAAAATAAGGTTTATTATCTTTTTAAGATCTAAAATTATAAATATTCATTACACTCCACTGGGCTTTTATGTGCATAAAGAATCTCCCTGGTTTTTTAAAGAAATAGTGAAATATAAAAGTTTTTAAAAAAAACCCTACACTTGTTAAATTAGCCAGTTTGGTCTAGTGGTTAAGATGAGTGGTGTGGTGGCCTAGAGATAGAGTTCTTGCCTCACAATCAGCTGGCTGTGAGTTCAATCCTAGGTAGAGATAGATATTTCTCTCTCTGGGAATATATCTAGTATGTTGAGAATAGATCTGCTGAATATAACTCCGCATTGGTGACAGGGAGGGCATCCGGACCTCCATTCAGTTGCCCAGACTCCACCCCACAAGGGATTATGGGGTCATTGAATGAAATGAGGATGATGATAGTCTAGTGATTAAGGCACCAGGCTAGCAAGCGGAAGACCATGACTTCAAGTCCCACTTTAGCCATGAAAGCCAGCTGGGTGACCTTGGGCCTGACACTCTCTCACCTTACAGGGTTGTTGTTGTGGGGAAAATAGGAAGTGGAAGGTGTGTTTGTTTCCTTAAATTATTTGTAAAAGTAATAAAAATGGGATACAAATAAATCACTGAAGGAAAGAAAAAGTGAAAGAAGTTAAATGAAGTAAACAAACAAACAAAAATCCATAAAATAAATGCAAATGTCTATATAAAATTAATTCAATTGCTGAGGTGATCAATAATGCTGGATTTACAGCAATATTCTCATTTTAGAGCATAATTTCCTGGGTCCATTCCTTAAAATCAGAAGAATGATTTTATATCCTGTTGAATAGGATTATCTTCTTTGTTATATTCCAAGCCAAATAATGCAAAACTCTTCATAAGATGGCAAATTCCATATTTTAGAAATATGACTCAATCTTATATAGCAATGCTGAAATATTTCTTTCTCCAATTATATTGTCATAGACCAAAGGAAGATTATTACAGAATAAATCATGTGAATTAAGTAACATACAATTTATGTCATCAACATAACATGTCGACATCCCTTCCTTTTCAAATGTTTCTTGAGTGCCTTAACAGAACTGAATTAATTAGAACCTGCTGATCCACTGAGATTAAGATGAAAGCAAAGGAAAAAAATAAGATGCAAACAAAGTATATTTGCAAGTAGATTGTAAAATTTTATAAAATCAGTAAATTGGGAAAGAAATAATGTAGCCAGCTGGAATTTCAGAAACTAGAATCATTAAGGATGTCTGTTGGTTAATTAGCCATTTGCCTATGCTGGCGTTTTTGATTTTGCTCTTCAAACATACTTGGCCTAGGCCAATTCAACTTATTTTGAATATTCCACTTCCTTTCCTTAAGACTTTGAAATTCCGGTGCTTTGGTTGTCTTCTTTTTTTTAAGAGTTTACTTAAAGCCTACTTCAGTAAACCCAATAGATTAAATAAAGTGGGCTTCCAGGCAGAGCTCTGAGAGTTATTAATTAGATTCTATAAAATACTTTTGAGAGCTTCACTGAAGTCATTGTAAATGTTGATTAATTATTCAGAAATACAAAAGAGAAAGACGGAGGGAGGGAGTGTTTCCACCTGTTGCACTACAGCACATTCTTCTAGATACTTCAATCTCTATTCATAAACAAACCTTTTTCTAAATCTTCTTCCATTAGGGTTCTTATTTTTTTGTTCAGTGTAATTATCATGCAGCTGTTTATCCACATCCAGCTGTCTTTACTATATGTAAATTCTGTATTTTTATTACTAACCTAATATGATTCATTCCTCCCACTGAAAGACCCTGAATATCATTATTACGAATCACACAAAAAAGAAGATAAATAGCTATTGAACAATGATACAAACAAGGTAAACTGAACATATACTGATCTATAGAATTATTAATTATTCCAGTGGACCCATTCTCCAAGAAATTGTTTGTTCTATCTCGTTACCAGCTATTTTGCACTAATTTGTTTTTTGTTTATTTGTTTGTTTAAAACATTTATATAGCTACCCATCTTGTACAAAATTCTGAGTAGCTCATAATAATAACAACAACAATACAATGTTTTTTTGTTTTTTAATTTGATTTATATGCCACCCTTCTCCGGAGACTCAGAGGGGCTTACAATGCATTAAGCAATAGCCTGTTAGACTTAGTGTAATGGTGGTCAGCTTTTATTAATGTTGTGATAAAAAAAGCTCATTTCATTTCTTCTCCCAACCATAAAGTTAATTCTACAATATCACTTGAACTCCAGTTAAGTTTCTAGCAAAGATATTAGGTCCTGTAGTCACACAGATCTGGAGAGCACCAGGCTGTCTAGCTTTGCTATATATTTGAGTATATCAATTCCTTCTTTTTCTGGTTTGTGAGAAGTATATTCCTGCTACTTCATTCAATATTGTTTAATTCTATTAATTTCTAAATGAACCTGAGATGAGGGTTAGAGTTTGGTTTAGGAGTCACTTTTACTAATATGCCCAAGGTATTATCTCACTTTTTATATTATGCATATGAAAGGATCTCTAAATGTTGAAGGAACAGAAAAGCTCCTATTCCAAACATTGTGCAAATTCCTAGACATAGATACTAACCTGCATAGGTACAGTATATGTGGACCTCACTCAATAGTAGTAATTGTGAGAGGGATCTTGGAGTCCTAGTGGACAATCACTTAAAAATGAGCCAGCAGTGTGCTGCAGCTGCCAAAAAAGCCAATACAGTTCTAGGCTGCATTAACAGAGGGACAGAATCACGATAACATGAAGTGTTAATATTGCTTTATAATGCCTTGGTAAGGCCACAGTTGGAATATTGCATCCAGTTTTGATTGCCACAATCTAAAAAAAAGATGTTGAGACTTTAGAAAGAGTGCAGAGAAGAACGGCAAAAATGATTAGGGGACTGGAGGCTAAACATATAAAAACCAGTTGCTGGAATTGGTTATGTCTAGTTTAATGAAAAGAAGAACCAAGGGTGAAATGATAACAGTGTTCCAATATCTCAGGGGCTGCCACAAAGAAGAGGGAGTCAACCTATTCTCTAAAGCACCTGAACGCAGGACAAGAATCAACGGATGGAAACCAATCAAGGAGAACTATGAAGAAATTTCCTGACAGTTACAACAATTAATCAGTGAGACAACTTGTCTCCAGAAGATGTGAATGCTCGAACACTGGCAGTTGTTGTTAAGAAGAGGTTGGATAACCATTTCTCTGAAATGGTATGGGGGTTTCTGCCTAAGTAGGCAGTTGGACTAGACACCGTCCCTTCCAACTCTGTTATTCTACATGGATGATCTAAGAATGTTTCACTGGCAAAGCAATTCTTGAGGCAAAGGGTTGGTGGTATAAGTAAAATACGAGAGCAGCAGAATAGTACAGATTATACTGTCTAATTATACAAGTACATTTAATGGTATTAGCAGAATGGTACTGTTCTCTCCTTAACTGCTACAAGAAAAGTCATGCTTGGGATTCTTTTTGATGATAACTTCATTTCCTCAATGAATCATCTGGAGAGTGTGAAATGTTCTGACTGAGGAAATAAAAGATTTCATTGGGATTTCATTGGTTACATACTGCATATTAAATACTAAATGGCAATTATTTAACAAATGAGATTTAACAAGTATGTAATAGATTCATTACTTACAACCCAGAAGTGAAATCTCAGTGAATACGTTTATCCAATTAAGGTATTTTTAGAACAACACCCCCATTATTTCTGATGAAGAGAGCAGCAGGGCAATTTTAAAACAATGCTAACCATTTCCTGCCCCAAGTTTATGCTCCAGTCATTCGATGTCTCCTATTGTTTCTATTAGAGTTATTATACCTAAAAACAAGCCAAGGATGCTATTCAGCAGGTTCTGGAGAACCGGTAGCAGAAATTTTGAGTAGTTCAGATAACCTGCAAATACCACCTCTGGCTAGCCCCAGGAATGGGGAGAGAATGTGGATTTTGCAGTATCCTTCCCCTAGAGTGGGGGGGAAAAGGAGATTTTGCAATATTTTTCCCCTGCCACACCCACCAAGCCACACCACACCAACCAAGCCACGCCCACAGAACCAAAAAATTGTTTAAAAAAATGAATTTCACCACTGAAACAAGCCCAGGTTATATTTTAGAGATGAGAAGTGAACTGTGTTCCCTCTGCACAAGAGAGAGGCTCACAACACAAATTAATCAATTAACCTGAGGTTTACTGTGCTATATAATTTAGAACTAAACTTGGATTTTGTGAGAGTTTCAATATAAATATATAATTTTTTTATTTTATTTATTTTGTCAAGCATATATTTGATAACAGATACAAGTGTAAACATAATTATGAGTAAATGTATATTTTCTGAAAACTCTCCATTTTAGAACACATATAGGATTATAAAGTCTTAATTTGTAAAATAAATTTTGGACTGGTGGCACCAGCTGCTAAGGGTGTTTTTTAGTTGGTTTTTATTTTCTTCGGGAAATATACCTTAGTCAACCCAGCATATTGAGTTGGTAGATATTATCTTGCGGTCTTGTAGGATTCAAAATGTATTGAAACTGATCGCTGCATTTTAGCTTCCTTTGAGCTGAATAAATGGAGGGGAAAATTGGCTTGCTTTGAAATGAGAACATTTTCTATGTTACTTTTTAATGGACTTATTCTAGACAGAGGAGTTCAGCATGATTGAGAATTTTTTTTGGCATTGAAAGGCAATAGGAGTTTCTAAGGGTTTTTTGTTTTGTTTTTTTGTAGGAGAAATGTGAAGGAAGTTAGCTATTCCTGTTTCCCCGATTCCATAACTCTACACTACACATTATTTTTTGTGAAAATATAAAGACTAAATTGTATGAATTTATAAAGCAATGCACGTTGGTCCCATGTTTTACATCATTATGCTTCAAGGCTTCCTTTTTTCAGGTATCTTGCCCTGGAGCAAAGACATCTGAAGATATAATGTGCATTCCCTAGAACCGTGATGGCGAACCTATGGCATGGGTGCCACAGGTGGCACGCGGAGCCATATCTGTGGGCACGCAAGTGTTGTCCAAGCTGAGCTCCAGCACCCATGCACCCACCAGCCACCTGATTTTCGGCCCTTCTGGGCCCACCGGAAATCAGGAAACAGGCTGTTTCCAGCCTCGAGAGGGCCTTCAGGGAGACGGGAAAGGCGGTTTTCACCCTCCCCAGGCTCCTAGAAAGCCTGGAACCTGGGGGAGGGTGAAAAAACGGGTCTACCGAGCCCACAATGCCAAAAGTGGAGGGAGCGCAGGTGGGGTCACACATGTGCGGGGGGACAGGGTGCATTGAATTATGGGTGTGGGCACACATGCGCACAAACCCCCCGCGCTCCCCCCACTTTTGGCACGCAACGGCAAAAAGGTTAGCCATCACTGCCCTAGAAAGTAAGAAAGCTTCATGCAATCATGAATCAAGTAGGGTCTGAGACCACATGAAATATTATTCTGGCATTCAAGCACATATATATGTAAGCTTCTGGAAAAGATTGAGAAGAGAGCAGGACTATACAAGAAAATTATGAGCAGCGCAGGGTCTACAATTATATCTTCTTATCCAAACCTCATATGTTTATGAAGTTATATGTTCATTAGAATAAATTAAATCTCCTCTATAAATTTATCTCTAAATTGCAGTTTAGAGGGACCTCTTTGCTAGAGAGGGCCAACTCTCCATCATCTAACACAAATTCAGTTTTTCTGATGGTAAACTGAATAAAAGAAATTGATGTTTAAATTTCAGGGCACCTCAGACTCAGGAGTTGTGCTGACAACTTATTTATTTCTCTTTTTTCCCTTTCAATCACATCTGATTTTCAAAGTCTGAACAAATCGCTGCAGTTTTCTTGGCAAAGTTTTTCAGAAATGGTTTGCCATTACCTCCTTCCTAGGAGACAGTGACTGGTCCAAGGTCACCCAGAAGGCTTTGAGTCTAAAGTGGGACTATGGTCCTCTGGTTTCTAGCCTAATCCCTTAAAAACTAATACCTTAAGCACTACATAAAACTGGGTCTCTGTTTCTCAAATCCTGGGCATTTCCAAATGCAAACATTTACAAATACAAACATTTCTGCAAGCATCTTATTAAGCCATATGAATATATTTCCCTTATTATCATCAACAAAAAATATCTAAATATATACACAAACCAGCTAGATAAGCAATAAATGATAAACTCCATATGAAATAATAAAATTACAGACCGATATCAAAATTATCTGTCCAACATTTTAGTGCTATTCATTATGCCATTCTATTTATTTATTTATTACATTTATATCCCACCACAAATTATTCTAGATGGTTAACGCAACATAGAAAAATTGGCAGACATCAAAAAATAGAGAGGGGGATGACAATATTAAATTCAGGACAGTCTCTCTTTTTTATAAATTTTATTAAACGTTTTAAAAAGAAAACAAAAATTAACAAACACCAATGCTGAATAAAGAAAACAGAGAAAAAGACAAAAGTGTAGAAAAAAGGAAAAAGAGATTTTAAAAAAATTCCTTTGCAGCAAACATAACTATGAAGCTAGAAAATTATCTCTATGACTACATAATAATCTAACTTTTTCGATTTCTCCCTTTTTAATAATAAATAAAAAGTGCATTTTTCTATTTAATGCAAAAAGTCTATAAGGGGTAAATTCAGGACAATCTTGTCAAGTATAATCCATAAGGCAGAGCAGACTAAATAACAAACCCCACAAAAGCCTAAAGTTACTTTTATTAAAAGAGCTATAGTAACAGAATCTTGCAAATCTGAATGAGCTTTCCCTCTTCCCTCATTTATATCCATGTGAATTGGGCAGAAGAGACTGTCTGAGGCATTTTCATAAATCTCTTTCTTGCTATACGCTCAAGCTTCATTTATTTGATCATTAATGGATCTTTTGTCTGTCCTTCAAGGTTATCATCCATATTCTCTACAAATCTTGATGAGCTGGAATAATGGACAGAAATTAGCAAGATGAATTTCAACAGGCCAAAAGCAAAGTCCAGTATTGGATAAGAAAAATCAAAAGCATGAATATAGAATATAGAATACCTCTCTGCCAATCAGGCAACTCAGCTGGGATCATCAGAGAGGTATTTTTTAAAAAGACTCTCTGATCCCAGCTGAGTTGCCTGATCGGCAGAGGCTTTTCAAAGCATTAGAAAAAATGCTTTGAAAGGGTTTTTTTTAAAAAAAGTTGGCCACACCCACCCAGTCACATTACCCACCACCACCAAGCCATGCCCACAGAACCGGTAGTAACAAATTTTACATTTCACCCCTGCCGTACCTTGCTTACTTGCTTACTTCCCCCCTTTATTATTTTCACAAATAATTCAAGATGGCAAACAAAATCCTCCTTCCTCCTCCTATTTTCCCCACAACAAATATTCTGTGAGGTAGGTTGGGCTGAGAGTGTGTGACTGGTCATCCAAGGTCATCCAGCCAGCTTTCATGTCTGAGGAACTAGAACTGGAACTCCCAGTCTCTTGCCTTCTAGACTGGTCCTTAACCACTAGGCAATCAAAGCATATCCAGAGCAGTTGGTAAGCAGCTGGAAAGAAAAAGTGTACAAGAAACAATTAGCAGTGCTGTCTATGTTTAAGATGGAAGAAGAGGTTTCTATTTTCAAATGTATCCAAATTTTGTACCAATATTCTCAAGTACAGCATTAACATAAAAAATAAAGCAAATTTACATGCATAGTTTTTAGTTAATAGGTTATTGTGGAAATCGGATGGAATGCTTTCATGAATCAATATACCTATGAATAAAAGGAACCGGACATTTGAACATCTCTAGCTACAAAAAACTACATCATATTTGGCTATCATAAAACTTATTATATTAGCAACATATTCATGAGAATCCATAATTACTGCATAATCATCAAAGGTATTTATTTAGACTCAATGAATTTGAAGTATGGTGTTTATGCTATAGCTGCACTTTTATGAGTTGAAATCTTTTTTTTTTTAACAGTACTGTATCTATCAGAAAAACATTTACTATTCATTGTCTTAATATTATCTTAATATCCTTATGAATTTTATTTAAGTGACACATGCCATCATTGTATACATAATAAATAGGAATGAAGAAAAAAAATGGTTCACAAATAAATACAACTGATTTCATTTGCAAATTCTTTTTATTTTTAAATTTCTTCTGATTTTGTGATGCAGTTATCTTATCAAACTACAGTACATGCATAAATAAGTATATTGGGGGAAACTATGCAGATATAAATATGAATCTCTATATGCATAGAAATGTGTATCAAATGCATATGGAGTTTATAAATGTCACAAACTGATATGAAAAAGGAACAGCATGAACTTGTATAATATCACAAAATACTTAGATATGTTTATCTCTAGCAGAAAGAATATATTTGTCATACGCATTCGTTTTCACTTTCAGGCAAAATTTAGTATGGAGATCCCAAGCATTTGTAGGCAAAAATATGCAATGTATCCTTCTTTGTTAAGTTTAAAAAGAACAGTGTAGCAAATTAAAGTAACTGGATTTTGATCAACGTTTTCCATTTGTGCAAGGTGCTCTGTGAATTGAAATGTAAAAGGTCAAAGCTCCAAAACTATTTTTCATTTCTAAAAAGGTTTGTTCATTGCTATAATTTAATAGCCATGCCAAAGATCTGGAATCAATCCATGCCATGTATTGATGTCAAAGGTCAAAAAGAAAGGCTTCCGTGTAATTTATTCTCCAAGCACAGTGGAGATAATAGCTCAGAAATGTAGCAATATGTTAAAATGAAATTAAATTCAATAAGGATGACTTCAGCTATTCTTCTACTACTACATATATTGCACCAAATTCTTAGATGCTCATTATTGCATTGGGATCAACTCTACAAGATTCTGTTCCTATTCTACATTCCCATATTAGACATTATATCATGATAATGGTGGTGGATGATGATGATGGCGATGACAATTATAGTGTGTGTGTATGTGTGTATGCTGACTAAATTTTTCTAAGACTTTTTTCCTATAAGACAAGTGCAAAAACAAAAGCTATTATAGATTAAGTTCTTTTTTTTCCTAGGGTAGCATCTTTTCTTGATACATACTACACCAATCTCTCATCTTGAAAATTTCCAACAATTTTTTTTATTCTCCATAGTGTTCATGAGCATTTGTTTCCTACGTAGAAAATGCCACTGCAGATCTCATTGATGGGAAGTGAGGATGATATGCTCACTGACCATATGTGTGACTATCTTCTCTTTTTTATTTCCTTGGGTTCCTATGTTTTAATTAAATCTGAATGGTTATCAGCATATGTGTTTTCTTCTGTTGTAGTTTGGGGTTTTAGCAGAGCGGGTGTTTGTTTTCATATCAAAAAGCAGGAGCAGTCCATTTGCTAGTTGTTATTTATAAATTGAAATATGATTTAGGAACTGAAAAAAATTTAAAAGATTGTATAATTAAGGAGATGCAGACTTTAGTACAATAATTGAGGTGCAAAGAGATTTCAGTTGAAGACAAAACTAAAATCACACTAAATCTTATAAACAGAGAAAGTTGGTATGTTTTACTGCAAATGTGATATTTTATTGCTAAACTGGACAGTTTGTTCTCTAAAAATGTCATCACCAGGTTGGATTATATTTTTTAAAATTATGGGTAATTTGTAAAGTTCAGTATTTTTTTGGAAAATCATTTATAATAGAATGAAACAAATTCTAAAAGTTAAATTTTCTTTCTTTTCCTTTCTGCTATTTTGTAAATTAAATATCACTAGCCCTTACATTCTCTCAAAGTATACCAAACTAGCTTTGTCTATAATAATTGTTACAAGAACATTTTACACTTCCTATTGGATGGTATTTTTAATTTTATTCCTTTTTCTTCTCTTGTATTAATTTTTATAGACTCAAGGCTGTGAATACATCTAATACCTCGTCTTATTTTCCCCACAATAACAACCCTGTGAGGTGGGTTCAGCTGAAAGAGTGATTGACCCAAAGTCACCCAGCTGGCTTTCATGCCTAAAGCAGGACTAGAACTCACAGTCTCCTGGCTTCCAGCCTGGTTCCTGATCTAACCAACTAGACCAGGGGTGTCAAACGTGCTGTCCATGGGCCAGATGCATCATGCACTGGCCACGCCCACCACCAGTTTAGTGAAGGGGGAAAGTCATGATATGTCACATGACAACAACATGACATCACAAGTTTGATGCCTGTGAACTAGACCAAACTGGCTCCCTTTCTATATATATAATAATGGGACCCTATGAGGCCTGCAGCATCCCCGGCCTACTAGACCAAATTGGACAGGTTGAAACAAGTGAAATGAAATAATCCTTAGGTAAACCCGGTTCCAAATTATGTAGGACTTTAAAAGTAATCACCAACATTATACACAGGACAACCAGTGCAGTTCCTGTAATAATGGTGTTACTTGTGCCATATAAATGGCACCATTAACTACCAGGGCAGCCCCATTTTGCACCAGTTTCCAAATGCTCTTCAAGGACAACCCCATGTGGTGCATATTACAGTAGTTCAAAGTCAGGTGCAAAGACCAAATCCACAAATAAAAGTCAAATTAAACTGATGTATTGCTAATCATGCACAGGAATCTTCTTAATTAACAGTTAACACCTACTTGGAGTTAGATAAGGGTCAATGGAATTCAAGTGAGTTTACTTGTTGACTTAGTTTACTTGTTGCTATGTAGAGATTCTAGGCTGATCCCTCTTATAACTGTGCTCTGAAGTTCTGCGATTACTTTTCTTATAGTAACAAGGGCATGAGTGACTCTGAGCAAAGCTGCTAGTTCCAGGAATGGGCATAACTAATGTATAACTTGAAGGTATGGAAAGCTCCTTGTAGCTACAGCTGCCATTTGCTCTTCAAGGTGGAGACACAAGTCCAAGGGGCCCCCTTAGATTATTTAATGGGCCTGTCTAGGGAAGTGCTACTCCATCCAGGACCAAAGATGGAGGAATCATATTACCAGGAAGACTATATACCTAAAGTCACTCCATTCTGCTTGGATTGAGTCAGAGCTCATTGTTCCCCAAGCATCTACACCCATCAGACACTGGGAGAGGACATCCATGGCATTACTCAACAGGCCTGGGATGGAGATATACTATATAACTGAGTATATTCTGCATATTAATGATAGCTCATCCCAAGCCATCCAATCACTTC
Organism: Masticophis lateralis; assembly: GCA_030761175.1. Taxonomy (NCBI): domain Eukaryota; kingdom Metazoa; phylum Chordata; class Lepidosauria; order Squamata; family Colubridae; genus Masticophis; species Masticophis lateralis. Next base: position 185,451,472 of record JAUDYJ010000003.1, read on the forward strand.
AGCCAGCAGTTTCACATAGATATTAAACAGTGTTTCCAAAAAGTCAGAACCTAATAATCATGAAATCTAGATCAGGGACTAAGAGCAGGTAGAAGGGCTGCTTAATTGTTACCCAACATGTATACCTATTACAGTCTCCTTGTCATTTTCTGTCAAATATTTCTGCTTACTGCAAAAATTTAGTTTGAAACTAAATCAGTAGCTCTATTACTATGCACAAACTGATTCTAATTTATAATGTGTTTTCTCAGGAGGAAAACATGGTGTGTGTGAGAAGGGGGAGTACTGGATGTAAGAATCCAATCTTGAGCTCTTTGAAGATCTTTCTAACAGAATCCACAAGTTTACAAAAGTCTAACTGGATGGATGATTCAAATAGACTCATTTTTATTGAATCTCTAAGAGAAGGAAACAGTGCAGAAAATCAACATATAGATAGGCAGGGGAGAAAGAATGAACCAATATATCTATTTTTTAAAGAGAATGGTCCCTTTGGGATGAAGAAAAAAGAAACAAGTTGATAAAGGAGGAGTAACTGGAGAGAAAATAGGTCACCTGAGAAGTTTCCAAGGTGTTTGTATGGAAATGCAAGGGGAAAAAAAGTGCAAAGTGGAAATGAACAATTTGGTGCAGCTAATATCCACTTAGAGGATAGCAGTGAGCGAGCTGAGTAACAAACTCTACTTTGGAATCATTACACAGTCAAGACATGGACCAAAGAATCCCAACAGTAAAGGAGATAGATAATGACATAGGCATTGATTTGTCTCAGAATTCTAGGAGTTTGGGTAAATTAGAAAACACTGGATATTTTTAATTAGTTAAAATGTACAATATATCTGAATTATTCAGACCAGGATACAGTATCATTTCTATAGTTCTGCTCTTAAACCAAACCTGAAGCTGCTGCAATTTTTTATGCTAAAATTGCTAAGAAAAAATAGAACAGAATTATAACCATTAGTAAATTAATAGCCGTGTCTGTTTCAAATAATATAAACTATACTGTATTTATCTGTATTAAAATGGAACTCAACAAACCTGAATATAAAATACTTCTGCCAAAAAACACAATTCCTAGGAAATAATGTAAACAACCAAATGATTCTATCCACGGGTATAGGAAGATAAACAACAATTACTATAATAATGTAAGATAACTTGATCTTGTGATATAATATACACATGTATTGTGCATATGTGTGTGAGTGTGCATGCACCTTTGAGTCAGTGTTGATTCTTAGAGTGTGCATGCACCTTTGAGTCAGTGTTGATTCTTAGAAACTGCTTGGAGTAGTCTCTGCAATTTTCTTGGCAAGATTTCAGAAGTAGATTGCCAATGCCTTTTTCCTAGGACTGAGACATAATATCACACAACTGGCTTCGTGCCTAAGGCAGGACTAGAACTCACAGTCTCTTGGTTTTTAGAGTAACGCTTTAATTACTACACCAAATTGGCAGGGTTTTTTTATCCTGGGGAAGGACCAATAGACCCACTTTGTGGAAGGGCAGAGATCCAATTTGATATACTTCTTATTGGAACAACTAAAGGCAAAGCAACATGCTCCTTGATATACCACAATTTTGATATACCCTAATTTATGTTATGATGTCTATTTGTGCTGCTAATGATGGCTTCATTTTAAGGTAGTAGTACAAATTTCTCCAAATCAATGGCTTTCAAGCATGAACAGAATTTGTAGCATAGCACAACACAGTTCAGGTCAGCACAGAAATGTTGTTTCACAAGGAAAATGATATCAAAATCAATTCAGCAAAACAATAAATCCATACATATCTTTATACAGTACATACACAAGGCAATATATGATTTAGAAAACTTGCACCTAACAAATCTAATGCCCTAGCCCCAGATTCTTTAACAATTAGTCTCCTTTAAAGGAGATTGTTCAAAATCAAAATAAAGCCTTAAATTCCCCTTGGTGTACCAAAAGAAAATGTTCTTTGCCTCATAAACTTTGGCCTAGAGAGAATCTGGAAGCAAGCTCCTTCTAAGACATTTCAAAAAACATTCAAAGTGCTTCACATTGTGAGCAGGATATGGCTAATAAACTTTCTGCTGGTCTCATTTAGCCAGTATATTTTAATAACCTCATTTCCCACTATAGTAAGTATACGAATCCAAACAAACAAACAATCAAATAAATAAATAAACTTTGAAGAAGAAGAAGGAGGAGGAGGAGGAGGAGGAGGAGGAGGAGGAGGAGGAGGAGGAGGAGGAGGAGGAGGAAAGGAAGGAAGGAAGGAAGGAAGGAAGGAAGGAAGGAAGGAAGGAAAGAAAGAAAGAAAGAAAGAAAGAAAGAAAGAAAGAAGGAAAGGAAAGGAAAGGAAAGGAAAGGAAAGGAAAGGAAAGAAGGAAAGGAAAGGAAAGGAAAGGAAAGGAAAGGAAAGGAAAGGAAAGGAAAGGAAAGGAAAGTTTAAACTGTAAATTTCAAGCAGCTGGAGGTGATTTTAAATCCCCCAAATGTCTTTTATTTGTTTAATATGTGGGCATATAAAAACTATTCCTCACAATGCTAACGAGCAATGAGGGATTTTAAGCAATTTAAAAAACCCAGAACAAGACACCACAATGAGAGAACATAATAAAGACTGCTGAAGCAGGAAATTCTCTATCTACTAAGTGGTGGTTTATGATGCAGACATTTGGAACAGGACAAAGTTTCCATTCAGATCGTACAATGTCAAGAATTGGAGGAAGCACCAAGGTTATGAAATCCAATAGAATGAACCCTTGACCTGGTGAAATGATTACAAAACAGGGTTATATATTCTAGTTTCTCTTCATATTGAAAAAAGAGGGATAACAGACTTCTGGCTTGGTGTTTCCCCATGCATCTTCCTTCCTTGTAAGTCCTGATTCTTGGCACCAGCGGTGTGATGAAGAGGGGGAAAAAACATTGATTGGTCTATGTGGCTCATTTTTCCAAGGTCTGAGAAATGGAGCAATCAAATGATGCAGGAAGTCCTCCATCTATTGCTAGATTATTGAAGTAAGTGTACTTGCAATAATTGCAGGTAAGAAAGATCTTGCATTTAATGATTTTGCAAGAATGAACAGAAACTGGAACTCTATTTATTATGTTAATCACCTACCATGTTTCTCCGAAAATAAGACCCTGTCTTATATTTTTTTTAACCCTGAAATAAGTGTTTGGCCTTATTGTCATGCGCTCAAAAGCATGATTGGGCTTATTATCAGGAGATGTCTTATTTTGGGGGGAAACAGGGTAGCAGAAATACAGATGCAATGGTAATAAATAAAAATGGTTGAATCATATTGTTGGAAGTAAAGCAAAAAAAAAAAAGATTTGTAAAGTAATTATTAAATAATTTCCTTAAATAGCAATTCACTTTTATATGCTAGTATCCTTAAAAAATATTTCTACAATACTATATACTGATGACTGGAGGGCTTGGTTTATTGCATTGCAATAGTTCTTCCTAAGGGGATCTTACCAAAGTAATTTGCTTGGGGGTTTTTTTCAGAAACATTTCTGTCTTATTAATTTACAATGCCGAGTCATAATACATATAATTATCTATTTTACAAACCAGAGTGATTAAGTCTAGATTAACACACAGTTCAAAACTAAAGGAAGGTTAGTTTCAGTATGAAATAAGCTAACTATAGAAAGCATTGAATCCATTTCATTTGATTTTTTTTTTTAGAAGAACCTATGAAGATATAAGAATCTGGCTTATATCAAGCAGACCATGAATCCAATTATCTCAGTACTTTCGAAACTTTGCTTCAAAGTGCTAGTCTCTGGGGCTGTGAAAGTCATCTTGGCTTTACCTCAGTGAGACACTTCAGGCCACAAAAGTAATTTGATCCTGCCTGTTTAAGGTAAAGAAACAACATACAGTATTTCTCCTCAGTGAAGAATAACATTTAAGTCAAAGCCCTAATGGAGATTCCAATAGCCAGAAGAGGCATTGTATGCATGCAGAAAACTGTCCGGGCACTTCCTGGAACTGTTCAGAAGAGGCTTTGTCCATGTATAGAAGATACATTCAAACCATTAAGACTGACCTTAAAAATGAGTCCTCAGAGGAGGGTTGTTTCTTAGCAAGAGAGCTATGCTGCGTTTTGAAGACTCTTCAAAAAGAAGTGCTTCTTTCAAAGTTAAGTGCCTCTTTAAAGATTAATTTTATTAGTGTAAGAAAAGATATGGGCAGAGATAAGGGCTAGTGATGTTTGGCCTGAACCAATATGTTGCTTTATGGATCCTATGGGATAAGGAAAAAACAATTACTACTCCTGGAAATCAAAGTGAAGCTGGCTCTGGACAAGAAAAAAATTAATCGGACTAATGTTTGAACCAACTATTGTTTTAAAGAATCCTGTGGTGAACATGACAGATTTAGAGATGTATTCTCTAAAGAAAGCCCTACAAACCCTTCCCTTCCTCCACTTTCAACCAAATAGCCAATATTTTATCTCAATATTTTATCTAAGCAAACAGGGAGGAGACTCCTTCACAACTTTGAATGTAGGTACACCATGAAAGACAAAAGTGGGAACTAGTTTTCTAACTGGGGTTAGAGCAGGAAGTTTGTTATCTCACGATTTGCAACAAGAAACAGGAAGAGTAACTTGTCTAAGCAGCCACTCTTCCTAGTGTTAATTTAAAAATATGGGTCAATCAGAAGTCATGACGTGCTATGAAATACTTCAGAATCAGCTCTGCCAGTTCCATTGCCATTGCTGCACTAAATCACTTTATAAAAGCTAAACATATACATATACATATACATACATACATACATACATACATACATATATATATATATATATATATATATTTCAAAATGTATGATTCTTATCTAAAAGGCAAGAATATACCATGGCTAGTATTTCAAACTTGGTGTACTGGAACAACTGTTTGATGTACTAGCCATGGAGTCTCTCTTCTACTGTCAACTGGGTCACAAAACTCCAGAAAATTTAACGATAGAGTCTTGTGATCTAGTGCAAGACAGCTCTAACACACCACTGAGCCCAAGATACTCTACAGTTCCATACATTCTTTTCTCTGTATCTGACTAAGATGTGCAATGTTGTAAGAATAAAAACTAATATGGGAATAAATTTATATAAAGGTTTAATGGACAATAAATCTTAAAGACAGACTATAAGTGAGATGCTGCTTTAAAGTCAAGAACCAGACAAGGTCATACAGGTGAATCAAAATGGGAAGCAGTTGCCTTTTTTTCCCCAGTTTAAACTTATAAAAGCATACATAAAAACAATTGTAAGAAGAATTTACATTGCAGTTGTTCAATATTTTTAATGATGTGTTCTTGCCTTTTAGGTAAGAACTATACATTCTGAATTGTTTAATTCTTATAAACTAGCCCACCCCACAAAAACAAATTTTATTTTAATAGACTATAGAAATACATGTGACTTGATTTGACCTCAGTAACTTTAAAAGTCGACATTGGTTAGCTACATCTTAATGACATAGCTGGGTGATTATTGTCATATGCTTTTAATTATATCATTCTTTTTTAAAATTTCTAATTTATCCAATTGAGGATAAATCTGAGGTTCTGAGGTTCCAGTGAAATGTGCAGTCCAACCTCAGGAATTAAATAAGGGTGTATCTATGCCTTCCCCAAAAAAGACAATGAAAGCAGATAAATTTAAGCTTTAGTTATTTATAAGAAAATTTAAGACAAGAAAACAAGTTGAAGAGCAGAGGATCAAAGAAATTAATGAATTTATGGCTTAACAATCATCAATATAGCAATAGTTTTAACTGATAACCCTTAAGGCATAATCAGTTGCCAATGAGAATTTTAAAAAGACAGTGATCAATGGTATTTAGAAATTAATTCAGAAGTTTTGCAGTAAAATACAGCTAAATAATAAGAGACCATGCTTACGTCACAAAGAAGTAAAGGATGATAGAGCGCTTGCTGATTAATTTCTTATGCTACTAGACTTTTAGTCTTTCTCTCCCTAAATGAACAGTCAGACAATTCTATTTTTTTATTATTATTTCTTAGCTGAAAAAATAATTATCTTTTCCAGAAATCCATTTCTTTGTTTAACTTTTTCTTCTCCAGTTGGAATTTTCATTTGAATCTGAAAACCTACTAAGAAACTGGAGTTTTCCGCTGAAGTGATGTGACTTTCTTTTTCTTAAAGTTTAAATACATAGAGAGATTAGTACCTGAATATAATTTGATTATTTTTAATTATCTATCTGCTCCCAAATCCAGTCAGACTAGCATAAAGTGACATTTAAGCTTTCAGTAGTATAACATGATAATAAACAATAGACTACTACCTATAGTAAACACCATAAGACTCCCTACCCATTACATACAAAATCAATCAATATTCCCATAAATGCAGTGCAACTGCCTTGTTTACTGTGCTTTAAACATAAGAATTGCGGCATCGTATTTCTGTATCAATTTTTGCGCTTATGTTCCATTTATCTCCTGAGAGCCAGTGTGATGTTTGTAAGTACCTCTTCCTTTATCCTCCCAATAATAAGGCAGTGAGGTAAAATGGCTTACTGAAATAGAATGTGGGCACAAACTATACCTATAGTTCTACCAGGTTTTAAACTGAATTTCCATGATCTAAGCCTAGCACATTAATCACTACACAAGAGATCATGTCTTCACTGTATTAATCTGAATTATTACAAGCATTCTTATAATTTTATTTTGTTTTTTATTGACAGCTCTTTTTGAGCAGACTTGGTCACCCTACATCACCTCACTTGAAGCAGTCCACCATATAAGACATAAAAGAATCTAGTATGTGTGTTGCCATGCCTTTCTGTTACACCGCTATTGGGAACACTAGAGGACAAAAGAGGACAGAAGTTTTTAAAGCATGGTCCAGGAATCACCAGTGGTCTCTGATGTCCTATCAGGAGTCTTCAAAGCCATTAGGAAAATAAGAGTGGAAATTACAGAAGAAATAGAAGTATATTAGAAGTTTCTAACACACTAAAGAGACAGCCCTCGTCGAGTTCAGTTTAAATTGAAAAAACAATGTTCCTCTTCAAGGATGCAACAGAGGAAATTTCTTAAAACTAATGAGTTTTTAGGGCAATTCTACATCTTACAGATGGCAGTGGTTGTAGCAATACAGCAGAGTTCTTGACCAATTCCAATCCCTTCAGGTTTCCAAGTCTTTTTGTAAAAAATACGTGTTGGGTTAAACAGGGGTGAGGATAATATTTGTGTCTTTTTTAAAAAATCTATAAGCACCAACCATATGTAGTGGTATTCATGTCTACTCATAGTTATAATGAGCTTTACATTTGGTCCTTGGTGTTCTCTGAGCATGCATGGCTGATTGCTTGCAAATGTTTCATTTTCCAACTAGGTAATATCAGTGCTAGTAAAATGTGGTGTTGCTCCATCTGTGTATACAGTAGCTGAACAATATTTCTTAAAATTATGCATTTTAATGTATTACTTAAAGTTGTGAAGTTATAAAGTTATCTATAAACTGAAATCCAATACTTATCACAGAATATATGGCTTTATCAGGATAATGATCTTGGTATTTTTTTCTGCAGAGAATAACTTTCCACCACCTTGGAAACCTGACTTGGAAATCAGCCCACTTGGAAAAACTCATAGCAAAAAATGCGTATTATCAGTGTTGCCTGTTTGCATCAATTTCTCTGCACCACTTTCTCTCTTTCAGTTCCCTATGCTGACCTTTCTTTCTTCAAGCAGACCACCGGTTTAATTCAATAGCAATACAATTTGTTCACCAATTACACTGAACAAATAACACAGCCCATTTATTATGTGCAATTTATTATTGATAACTTAGCAAAGGATATGAAAGCTGAACTATAAGAACAAGGGTTCTTGTAAAAAGAAAAACACAAATGGTAATACATTTGCTTTTCTAAATCACAGATGAAAAATGAATGTAAGATATATAATGCCTGTTTTTTTTTTTTCTTAAGAAAAGCAATGCTCCAGTTTGGGCACAATTTATAGGCACTTCTTCATGATAAATCTTAAAGAAGTTGCAGAATATGTTTGGTTTTTTTTAAAAAAAAAACTTATCTTGCCAGGAGCAGGAATCTGATATTGTTGTTTTGTTCCCGTTCCCAGATGATGTTTTATAATTCACAACTATCATCTCATATGAAATGCCCTTTATAAATTAGCCAACTAAAACATATAAACTTTCAAGATCAGACAAGAATTCTATCATTCTCTCTTACTTATTTGAGCAGAATAATATCAATGATCTACAGGCTCTGGAGCTCTGAAAAGGGCAAGATTTTGCTAAATATTTATGTTAAAGCACAAGGATAAGACTTGTGACAGCTAGAGACAGATGGCTTCATGGTGATATGATTGATACATAGAAAAAAAAATCATGCATAAAAAGTTGGGCACTCCATGTACATTTGTAAACATCATAGAACAACTGGTGGAATTATCTGATGAAAATTATGCCCGATACCAGTGATGGATAAACATTTTGCCATCGTGTGCCAAAAGGGGGGAGCGTGGGGGGTCATGCATGCGCATGCCCATACCCATAATTCAATGCACCCCTCCCCCACGCGCATACCCACATGACCCCTCCACTCTCCCCGCTTTTGAAACACAATTTCACGGTGGGCCAGGTAGGCCCATTTTTCATCTCCCCAGTCTCCAGGGGCCTTCTTGGAGCCTGGGGAGGGTGAAAATAGCCATCCCCACCTACCCCTGGAGGCCGGAAATGGCCCATTTCCTGACTTCCGGTGGGACTGGAAGGCCCCAAAAATCAACTGGCTGGTGCTCACATGTGCACTGGAGCTGAGCTAGAGCAATGCTCACATGTCCACAGATATGGCTTGTGTGCCACCTCTGACACGCATGCCAAAGTTTGCCATCATGGCACTATACCTTGGGGGCCTAGGATATCTTCCTCCTAGAGTTGTGTTTTTTGTTTTTTTTTTTATTGGCACTTTAATCCTACTTCTCTCCTCCTCTTTTTTTCTACCTTGCTTTTCATCATCCTTCAGACTGCGATGTCAACATTGTGTATTTTATCGATCAATTCTTATTCATTACTCCCAAAAAGAAATCTCTCATGGGCAATTCAGTAAGGATATTACTCCAAATTAACAGAAGATAAATGAGATGCATTTTCAAGCACATAATAGGGATAGATCCATTCCTTGAGGATCCTTGCAAACCTTATCTGGATTACGTATTTTAAATAGTTTATAGTAATTCTCCTTCAGATCTTTCACTTCATTTTCTTTTGTAAGATTGAAATATGGTAATATTTGGGGGAGAAATGCTGAAAAATATAAAATATCTCTAAAATATTTTTCTGTTAAATATTTGTGTGATTTTTTTTTCAAAAAATAACATTAGCATGGAAACGGGGGCACTTTGAACTATTGTGAAAGCCTATGGGTTTTCTGTCCATAAATACAATGAATGTTTTTTCATTCTATTGATTGATGCAGTAAATTGCAAGAATTCGGTTTGGGTTGGGGATATAAAGAATGATAATGAGTATTCCTTTAATGTAGGTATAGGCAGAAGATTAAACTAAAATAGAATTTTGATGTCTGCTTCCTACTTTCCCCCTGAAATTTTTTTTTAAAAATGTCAACTGTCGGTTTCATTGGTTGAATGTCTGGCAATGAGAAGCAATTGTAAAGAAATAGGCTGGTCTAACTAACATACTCATTTCTATTCCAGAGAAATTCTGTATGTGAAGATGCACAGTCCAACAATTTGCATGAAAAAGATCAAAAAGACCTCCCCAGTGACTTATCTCTACAGTTTCATCAGTTCTTGAAGAACTATTTTGTAACACCATCACATCCTAGAAGATAAATGACTTTTGCTTAAGTAGGATTAAACAGCCTCTTACTGTCTTTGTTCATGTTCTTTTCATTAAGTTGATCTTATGCCAAATTTTAAATATGATGCAAGTGGGAAATGTTGGGTGCATAGTGCTGTAATGATCATGTTCTCATAATGTATCTTCCTCTCATTAAAGCCACAAATTTGATTTAGTATCTCTATTACCTGAATTCTACTTCCTGATCATGAAAATTAGTTATTTGTAAACTGAGGCTTTAAATTGCAATATGGCTATGCTAGGATTGAACAAATGCTAATGCCAAAAAATGAGATACCTAGCATGCCCCATCACTTTTAATATACAAAGTTTTGTAAAAACAAACATGCTATATAACATGTAATGTAATAGTAGGTGAGGAATATCTTGAGAAATGGAGCAAAGAAATGCTGCCTAGGGAATAGTCAGATAAGAGAGGGCATGGTCCATCATTGCATAATGAGTAGAGAAACAGACTTTTTTTTTTAATTTGATTTATATGCCACCCTTCTCAGACTTAGAAGAAACCTTCCCTAGCTTCTTATGCTGTATAGGAGATAGAAAGAGTTTCATACTTTTAGACTCACAAAATTGATGTTAGCCTTCCCAGGTAGACCAGACAGGAAACATGACCAGATGAGCTAATTCAATTTTATTGTATAGCTACATTAACAGAATGTTGCAAGTCTGAAAGTACAAAACTCCTGCCACCTCCTTTGCAGCCTGAGAAACTTGGGAGGGTCCTTCTAAGACTTTTTCTGTATCCATTATGCAGCTGCAGGCAATGCCCTCACTTATCTGTGTTCCCTATGCAGCATTTCTTGTCCCATCTTTCAAGGTCCTTCTCACACATCACTTCATGTACCAAAGCAATGAACAGAGCAGTTTGAAATATTGTGAGTCATATATAGAGACAAAGTTCCCTACAAGAAACTCTTCAGTAATGAAATACCTTTCAAGTGTATAAAATGTAATTACTACTGCACATTTAACAGGAAGGCATCGTGGAAACAACTTCACTTAACAGGACTGTGTAGATTCCAAAAAGTTAATATGCATCGTGGAAACAACTTTACTTAACAGGATTGTGTAGATTCCAAAAAGTTAATATGCCAGCAGAGTTTGAAGGTCAGATTGATATCAAGATAGTAGATCTATCATTTGTAAAGCAGAGGCTGATTAGGACAGGACTGGGATGCCTAAAGTAAGAACTTCTGCCCACAAATATAAATACCCAAAACATAAACGTTAGAGAATCAGGGTGATTGTTGCTTGTTTCCTACCTGTCTGCCTCACCATCACTGAAGTAGAGAAGGAGTAGCTGACTTTTCAGAGTGGTTTCAGCTATGGAATAGCCATGTTTAGGAATGAATTGACTTCTGTGTGTCCTTTACAGCAATAATCAGCATTTCTAGATAATTGGCATATTCCTAGATAAGAGGCAAATCCTTTGTCTAGCTTTGATATTGTAGCACTGTGCATCTGGGAATGGGGAGTGATGTTTATTTAAGAATGAAACCAGTCTCTGACACTCTTCCACAATGGGCCTGCTATAGGAACAGTTAAAATTGGCACCCATATTTCTCCACTGAGATTGACCCACTTGCAACAAAAAATCTGCAAAGTTTCTTCCCTGCAATCAGAGTAAAATCCAAAGTTCATAAGAGGCAGACTTCAAGACTGTGTGATGTAGCTGTGGTGAAAGTTGGAATTCAGATTAGGAAGTTGGAATAGAAATTTATGGGAAGGTAGGAGATCAAAGGAGATTTTTTTAAAGCAAAAATTGCATCCATCTCCCAGACTAAAACACCATCAAGTCATTTTTTATAACAACTTTAGAAAAGCCAGAGTTCAATACACTGCAATACACACTCCAGCCCTTTATGTTATCTTCAAAATCATCAGGCAATCACTTGAGATATCTCCAAAATAAAGAAAAGGTATGAATGAAAAGATTTTACATGAAGAGAGCATGATCTTTTAATATTTCTGGAGTAAAAAACTTACCACTCAGAAGGCAAACAGTAATGATTGGAAGACCCTAGTCATATTCCATATATTTATACTGCAGCCATTTTAGCTCTCACTTGTTTCTTGTAGTTGATCTTCTTTCTGGCCCGTTTGTTTTCTTGTTACAATATAAATTCAGAGTTCAGAGCTACCTCATGTTACTCCCTCCAGGTACTGGGTAAAGTAGGCAAGCTGTCTTGTGGAGAAGCTTGTAAAAATTATATTTTAATATAGAAATGAAAATAAATAAATTAGAAGGGTTGCAGATTCAATGAATGCCCCAAAGGTATTGTCATTGCATTTGGGTGAAGTTTTGAGGGTCCTGGCTTGGTTTCTGTTGTTCCCAAGCTCCAGAACCATTAGGCAATGATAAAGAAGACTCAGTCATAGCTGCATCTTCCTACTCAAATCCATAATCATCCCCAGACAGACTGAATCATTCTCATAACAGCTGCTATCTGTGGATCATTGCCAAGTCCACCCAAACATTGGCTGCATCTCATTCTTGCTAGTGAAGTCAGTTTTTGACTATATACTGCATATTAAACATACTGTATCTGCTAACAAGTTTTGAAGAGAGGAAAGGGGAAATATAGCCATGTGCTATCTCACTATAAGAATTACCTCAGACTAAGCGAACAAGTTTCCATTGCAAAAATAGATGTTAAATTTCCACCTGATCCTGGAGCTCTTCCTGCTTAGACTGTGTTGTGTTTATACTGAAAGGTACCAAAAAATTGCCATTTTATTAGTAATATTCTTGTATTATTACCAGTGACAGTCCAAAATACAAGAGGAAAACTTTTTACTTAAAATTAGGTAGGAACAAAATTATTTTCTGAAAGTTTTTTCTACAATGCTGAACGGAAGCCAGATATATTTGTCATTCTTTCTCACATTGGACATTATAACCTATTTTATTGGTTCTATAATTCCAAATATAACATGCAGAATAATCTAGATCCAGTACATCATCAGTCCTGTGATTCTGATGTTTTAAAGTTTTAAAGATTTATCATAGCTTTGGTTTTACAGCCAGTTTGGTCTAGTGGTTAAGGCACTAGGCTAGAAACAGGGAGACTTAGACATGAAGGTGGTTGGGTGACTTTGGGGAAATATACTTTGGGGGAAGTTACTTTCTTTCAGCCCAACCCACCTCACAGGAGAGATATTGTGGGAAAAATCAGACGAGGAAGGAGTATTGAATATGTTTACCACCTTAAGTTGTTTATAAAAAAATAATAAAGGCAGGATATAAATGTTTTTCATTTATCTGACAGTCTTCTTCTACTTTTATTACCCTTAGTCGCTGGCTTCATCCTTGATTCTTATCTTAATCTGAATTCCCAACAAAACTTTTCAAATGAATGTACTTTAAGGCAGAGACTAACAGGTGGAACTAATATACTATCATTGGCCTTGCATGGGGTTGCACTATCCCAGCTAGACTTGGTAATCTAGAGGTCCTCCTGATAATCTCAAGGTCCTCCTAGACTCACAACTCCTGCTTCTAACTAGGAGGGGCTTTGCTCAACTTTGTGTAGTGCCTCAGTTATACCCTTTCTTGGATTAAGAAGTTCTCTTTTGTTCACTCATGCTGTGCTCATCCCCAGGATTATTACAATGCACTGTACATAAGGCTATCATTGAAGAGTTTCCAGAAGCTTCATCTAGTGCAGAATGCAATGGCATGAGCAGTTTTTGGTATCCCTAAAGGTAAGGTTCCTCTTGCACATATATGCTAGTCATTCCCGACTCTAGAGGGAGGTGCTCATCTCCGTTTCAAGAGCCAGCACTGTCCAAAGATGTCTCCATGGTCATGTGGCCAGCATGACTAAATGCCAAAGGTGCACCAAAGGTGGTCCATGTTTATCCGCTTGTACTTTTTACATGCTTTTGAACTGCTAGGTTAGCAGAAGCTGGGACAAGTAATGGGAGCTTACCGTTAAGCGGCAGTAGGGATTCGAACTGCTGAACTACCAATCGACAGGCTCAGCATCTTAACCACTGAGTCACTGCATCTCTTATTGGTATCCCTAGAGTTGCACAAGTAACTCCTCTACTATGTGAATTGCTTCCAGGTCCAATTCAAACTTTTGGTTATTACCTTTAAAGTCCTTGGGACCAGGTTTCTTGAGAAGCCATCTCATCTCAATGATATCAACCTGTTCAACCCAGCAGGCAGCAAGATATGTTGCAGATCCCATTAATTAAAGAACTTTGACTGGCAGAATCAGGAAAAGACCTTCTCTGCCATTGCCCCCAAGTCTGGAGCAACTTCCCCTCCAACAGATGGTCATCCAACTCCTACTTAAATACATTCAGCAAAGAAAAGACAACCACCTCTCAAAACAGTCTCTTCATTACTGAATAACTCTTACAGTTAGGATCTTTTCCCCCAGCTATTCAACCAAAATCTTTTTGCTTATCTTCAAACCCCACTAATTACTGAACCAACTATAAACAATTCTTCCCTGTCTTCTACAAGACACCCCTTCCAATACTTAAAGGTAGCATTTATCAAGTCTCCCTGTAATAGTCTCCTTTCCAGATGAAACATAAGTTTTTCCTTCCAGGCCCCTTATCATTTTACTTGTTCTCCTCTGGACATGTTCCAGTTTTCCAGTGTCCTTGGCTTTGGAACAGAAATGTAAAATTGGTGGAATCTGGCCAATATAGAATATAAAAGCATAATGATTTCTCTCAATCTTGACACTGTACTTTAACCTTCCATTTGCTTTACAGATTGATGCCTCTGATATGATGTTGAAAGCAGTGTTAATGCAAAAGTTTTATGGTAGTATGCATCCAATTTTGCATCTTTCAAAGAAAAGTTGTTACCAAGGGAAGAACATACAATACTATAGAAAAAAATAGCCAACTGTTTGCACACAAATCAGAAGAATTAGCAAGTGTATAATTCTTTGTCAAACACACAGAGAGAAAACGAAGAAATGCACCTAGACTGACTGGCTACTGTTGATCTCACCTCATTCCTAAGAGGTCTGTAAGGGGCGTGCATAAGAGCACCAGCGTGCCTACCATCCCTGTCCTAACGTTTCCTCTATTTGTATCTATTGTATGTATCCAATCCATGCTTATACTTATTACCTAATACGTTCTTGACAAAATAAATAAATAAAATAAATGTCAAAGCAGACTTGGCTTCTGTATGTTTGTGCATGTTTCTCCTTCCTCTTTTGTTTCACCTTTTTTAAGATGCCTTATTCCCTTCTGGTTAACTAAGTTAGTTCTTCTCCCTGCTTTTTCTTGCAATATAGGATTTCCAGCTATCATTTGCTCGCAAAGTGGGAAGATAGCTTCAATAATTACTGAAAAGGCAATTCTTCTGCAATACCCACAGTCATTTTCTGCTTTTTCCCTGAGATCTGAACCTAGCATTCAGCCTTGGAACTTCTCTCTGAACACTACTGATGACCTCTGAATTCATATTACAAGCTCTTTTTTGCTAGAGGTGACTTAATATTCTTTCAACTATCAATATTCAAAAAGCTTTTGGGTTTTCTTCACTGGCTTCTGTGGGTATCATTCCCTTGTTCTTTTGGGAATGTTGATGAAGAGCTAATGTAGAGGACTTGGAGATATCCAAGTATCCTGGCTAACCAAAACTACAATATAATGTTCTTTTCTTCCTTTCCTTGCTACTCCCCTTTGGGGTTCTTTTAATTTTCCCCTTTTCCAGAACTGCCACATAATGGGGCTTTGTTGGGCTTCGGTTGTAGGAGTTCCATTCCTGGCTCTAGGAAAAATGCCAGGTTCAGAAACCTGCCTGCAAGACTCTTCATCTTCCAAGCAGTGCTAGATTTCAGCTATTGTTCTAAGTCAAACTGATTTTCCTGAACCAAAACCTGAATTAACTTTGAAGGACTTGCAAACATTGTTCAAGGATTACTTCCTCCAACATTTTTTTTAGTTGAATTCCTAGACTTCTATTCCAAGGGAAAGACTTTATCCAGTGGTGAAATCCACATTTTTTTGACTACCGGTTCTGTGAGTATGGCTTGGTGGCTGTGGTGTGGCTTGGTGGGCATGGCAGGGGAAGGATACTGCAAAATCCCCATTCCCACCCCACTCTGGGGATAGCCAGAGGTGATATTTGCCAGTTCTCCGAACTACTCAAAATTTCTGCTGCTGGTTCTCCAGAATCTATCAGAACCTGCTGGATTTCATCCCTGACTTTATCCACCTCCATGCTCCCTTCAGTGTTCCAGCCAATCTTCTAGTTTATGTATGAAGCTGGACCTTTCCTTCTTCTCCAGGGTAGGTTAAAATCACTAGAAGCCACCAAAATTCATGGATTCTGCAACAGTTCAGATCCTACATGCTGGAGACGGGGGGGGGGGGGGGGAGAGAAAGAGAGAGAGATCTGATTTTAACAGTGAGGGACACATAGATACCAGTTTTGTTTGTTTATTTCTTTGTTTTCCTATTTAGTCAGTTTAAAGAGAAAGAAGTTTGGGTATCAAAGAAGCAGACAAGCTCTTTACTCTTTAAGCTTCAGGCCTCGACATCTGTTTTGCATCCCTTCATGGGTGACTCCCCCTTATTTTGTAGTCAGAAGTAGCATGGCAAATCCTTTTTCACTTTATCCATATTTTTCTTGTAAATGTGGGTTTTTTTCTCAAAAAAATATTTTAAGTTGATGAGCATATAAGGAAGAAAGTGCATCTAGGCAGACTAAGCCTCTTATTGCATTCAAATGATATCAAAGCACTACACTATACAGTAATTCAAGAAAAGTGCAATGTAGGATAGAATAATCCCATTTTAGAATAAATAAAAAGAACAGGAAAATTTATTTATTCCTACCCTGGTTAAAATTACTCTGATTCAGATGTCATGAAGCAGTGAATTGATCCTCATTAGGAACACAACATGAATGTATTTGGCTCGTGGTGGTTTCTTGGAATGTGGGTTAAATCTAAGTATACTACAAGCTAACAGTTGAATTGTAAGACCCTGAATGTTGCTGATTTTGCTAGATGTTTATGGTTGATTAAATAGTTGGAAAGTATAAAAATGATGAGAATTGGAGGTGAACAAGAACATTACAAACCTTGTAATTTTGTCCTGTTTGTTACATTCTGACTCAAACAGAGTTAATCTGAGTCAAGTAGTACCTACATGAATGAATGAATGAATGAATGAATGAATGAATGAATGAATGAATGAATGAATGATTATTTGCCTGAGAGAAAGAATATAGAAACAGAAACTCAGTCAATAGTAGGATAGAGGCTTTCCTTAGTTGGTGTGCTTCTTTGGAGCATCTGTGAAGATAGCAATACCAATAGCACTTACACTTATACCGCTTCACAGTGCTTTACACCCTCTCTAAGTGGTTTACATAGTCAGCATATTGCCCCAAACAGTCTGGGTCATCATTTTATTTATTTATTTATTTATTGGTTCAATTTATATGCCGCCCTTCTCCGGAGACTCAGGGTGGCTTACAATGCGTTAAGCAATAGCCTTCATACTTTTGCATATACCTGCTTAGTAGGACTTTCAGCCCCTCCCCCCCAAGTGGTGTTCTTTTTTATAAAAAGTCAACTTATTGCCCCCACAATCTGGGTCCTCATTTACCTACCTTGGAAAGATGGAAGGCTGAGTCAATCTTGAGCCTGGTGAGATTTGAACTTGCAGTAATTGCAGGTGCAATTGTGGTGCTAGTTAAAGCAGCACTTTAGTCTGCTTTAGTCTGCTGCACCACCAAGGCTCAAATTTTATCAACCTCGGAAGGATGGAAGGCTGAGTCAACCTTGAGCCAATGAGACTTGAACTGATGAACTGCTGGCAGCCGGCAGTCAGCAGAAGCAGACTGCATTCTAACCACTGCACCACCACGGCTCCTAGCAAAACAATCCTATAAAAGTTGCAGGAGCTGAGAAAGGCAATGGACATCAAATCTCTGAATTATCATGATAGATATAGCTGCCAGCTGACCACCAGTAACATGGAGATATGGGCAGTAAGATGATAGAACCAGATCTAACATGGCAAAGATCTACAGAGGTCTAGTACTTTGAAGAAAATGCATAACAATAAATTACATAAAGATAATGCTTTGTGGGTATTGGTGCAAAAGGAGCAAGCTCGAGGGGAGGGTCATTGACATTTTATTTGTTTAGGAAGTAATCTAACAAAGTGAACCAGTCCATTGGCAGTGGGGACTAGTTGTTATACAGGTCCCCATTCGGTATGCTAGAACAGGGAGAAGGACTGAGAAAATGCATTAGAAAATAGTTATTTGAAATATAGAAAGATTTAACAGATTTGTAAAACTACATTGCATCATGACAGTTTATGCACTCACAAATTGCATGACTGATTGTAATGCTTGGCAAAGAAAAATGCATTCCATGTGTATTTCAAATGTTACCCTTCACCAGCTATCTATTTTAATATTGTAGAAGGAATGCCAAGTAGCCTCACTTTCACATCAACATTTTTGTATGCTCTGCACAGTCTAATAAAGTGTCTTAATTTTATTTTGCCACTGAATTGGCACGGTGATGTTTCAGTCTGACGATGTTAACAAGCCTCTGTTGGCAGCAAATATTCATCATACATACTGAAATGCATTCTCACTTCATGCCAAAAACTTTTCCTTGGCTTTGCTTTTTTTTAAAAAGGACCGTAAGATCACAGTGTGGTAGCACTGCAAATGCAAATAAATACATCTAGATATGTATTTAGCATTTTGAATATGCATTTCCAAGCTACTGTAATTGTTCAAGAAATGTGATGTGTATATTGACTACTGCAAGAGCCTAAAGCAGGGCTTCATGAATTTGGCAAGGCTAAGACGTGGGGAGTTCAACTCCCAGAATTCTTCAGCCATCTTAAATTAATATCATCACGTGGCACAAAGCAGTGCAGGTTTTTTATACGGATAACATCCTTTGGCCCTTGAGTTCTAAGCTGGACCACAAACCAAAGTAGAGATTGAGGTAGGATAATTAAATTTAGAATTAAATCTAAATTTAATTCTGTTTACAAGTAGACTGAAATTAATTTAAAATAGTGCTATTGATATGACTCATCCTCGTATCCTGCATAATTTCCTCCTTCTATAAGATGAAAATTATAAATTTTCGAGATGTTCAAAGGGTACTACATGGGATCCAGGGACCACATGCAGCCTTGGAGTCTCAAATTGTACACCAGAAATGTAAACAATCAATAGATGGAACCTAGTATATAAAAGAAGCTTGATTTATGTAGTAGCATTGTAGAACATTGATAAGGAGAGAATGACGTGGGCCACTGTTTTTTCTTTCCCCACCTATGATTATATCTATTCAAAAAGGGTAACTTAGCAACTTGTACATAATTTAGCAATTTTGTATTGTGAAGTCCTCCACATGAGTCCTTAGAATTACTTAACAAGCTTTGTGGATTGCATCATTGTATTGCAAATCACTCTCGCTTTTGAACCATGTAGCTATATTCCTATTTATAGCAATTAAAATGAAGAGAACATATGTTCTCCAATCTAACATTTGCTGTGATGACAGCGAATAGCTGTCTTGTACAATGTTTCTGATAAAAGTATACTTTGACAGAAGGTTCGTTATCTGTGTTAAGGAATTTGCAGAGCAGCCCTAGAGTAGCAAGGTGGTGCAAATGAAAGAGACTGAGAGTAGTTGCGAATAAATACAGCCAACACAGAGATGTGTTGTGTTTACGTTTAAGAAATAATAATAAGGCACAGTCCAATAAACAGTCCAGATCATACACAGATAAAGCAGTAGTTAGTAAAAAAATTGTCCAGGGATAATCCAATAACAAAGTCTTCTTACCAGTCGTTGTAGTCATACACAATAAACAGTTGCAAACGGTAGCAAACACAGCAAAGAGCAATAATGATCAGCAAAAAAGAAACAAACCATGTTTCAAGCTCCCTCTTAAGGACATTGGCTACAGAGCAAACCAATCAGGACACAGTATGATGCAATACAGCAATACAGTCTTAAAGCTATTTTGAGGGTTTATATATTGCCAACCAACAAGTTAGGTAATTATCATTTCCTAACAATCTGGTTCCCAACTTATGGACAAGACATCATCAGACCACTGCAAGGTGTCATCTTCCTTAAAATAACTTTGAAGTTTTGATCAAATTATATTACCAAATCATCTCTAGGTTTTGTTTAGATTTCCTGTACATTAAGAAAAGTATTAAAAGATGACAAAGGTTTCAGGAACCTTGGTGCAGACCCAAAGAGTCATGAAATGATGTAGATTGATATATATCTTCTTCTTTAATTCCTTTAATATTTATTCTATAAATTTCTATTTGCATTTTACTCTACTTTGAGTCAATTGCCACTAGAGAACATATTGCCTCCCAGATAAAGATCAAGTGGCCGCACAATTTAATATTCACCTACACAATATTAATCCTAGATCTTCCTTGATTACCCCCATAAAAATTAATTGAAATACATAATTTATCAATGGTTCCATTTTTTATTAAACAAGACTCTTCAAGCAATGTCATCTTATAAGATTGAAGTAGTCCAATGATGTAGGGCACTCTTCCTCAGCCATCCAGACATGCTGAGGTTGTATCTGTTAAAGAGATAAGAATTCAACTTTTAACTCTTTCAGTCATGCTCCCATCAGAGCCTGAATCTGCAGAGGAAGGCGAGCCAGAACTGGAGCCAATAGACATTGAGGGGGCAGCTACATTGGCTTCGGAGGAATATAGGGAGGAGCAGGCCTTTCAGGATTGGGACAGCTTGTAGGCAGGGAGGAATGGGGCAGGATGACCAAGAAAAGCTAAGCATGAGAGACAGAGTTCAGGTGATGAGCAAGGGCCTCCCCCTCCTGATTCTCAAGCACAGAGAGTGGAGAGAAGGCAGGAACAGCGCAATCTGACCTGAATACTTGGGAGGAGAGCACCCTTCCCCTCTCCACAAGGCACACCTGGGAACTGAGACTTAAAGAGACACTATGGGGTGGGGCATTTGTTGGGAACAAATCAGAGGTGGTTTTCAGCAGGTTCTGACTGTTAGATTGGATCGATTTGGGGCCCAATAATATACGAAGACTCATTGGTTCAATTATCAAAATAGTCCTTTATTGATTCATGTCTGTTTCATTACAGGTATCATCAGGAACAATGGCGGCAACAACAGGAGGAGACCTTAAATACCTAGGAGGCAGAGTTACAGGTAATGGGAGGGGGAGATAGGAGGGGTTAGGCTTGCCTGTGCTGATTAACCCTTGACTTGCCAACATATATTGTGGGGTATGTCCAGGGAGAACATTTACTTGTAACAAATCCCCCTCTAAATGTTTATCCCTGGGACTGGCAGACTCAGTCTGATGGGGGTCTGCGGGTAGAACACAGAGTTTAGAGGTGAGGTACGAATGCTGCTTAAATGGAAGTGGTTTTGTGAGTATGTCTGCTGTTTGGTGTTCGGTGTCACAGTGCATAATGGTAACAAAACCGGATTTGTGAAGTTGTCTTACATGCTTGTTTTTGATATCAATATGTCTTGACCTATGACCCACAGCGTCTGATGTGGAAATTTCTATTGCTGCTTTGTTATCTTCGTAAATTTGGATGGGATGCATGGGTTCGGCCCAGATATTAGTTAGCAGCTCATCAAACCACACGAGATTGTTTATAGCCTTGGATAAGCAGATATACTCTGCCTCAGTGGTGGAGGTAGCCACTAGGTTTTGCTTGCCGGTGTATCAATATACTGGGCAGTTATTTAAGAAGAAAACATATCCAGAGGTACTTTTTCTACTTCTGATGTCACCTGCCCAGTCAGCGTCAGTGTAGCAGGAAAGGAGAGGTTTCTTATTGGTACTGGGTTCTAATCTGAGGCAGGTGTTGATACTATATTTTAGGTACCTGAGTATTCTTTTTATTGCTTCCCAATGGAATGCAGTGGGGTTGGCTACGTGCCTTGAAAGTAGGTTTACAGGCAGGGCAATATCTGGTCGTGTCCAATTAGCAATGTACAACAGGGAGCCTATTGTGGATCTGTATAGGGTGTTTTCTTGAAATTGGGGTGAATCATTGTACATATTTTTCAAAAAATCAGCTGACATAGGAGTTTCACATGGTTTGGCACCTGTCATATTACATTTAACGAGAAGTTCATTAATTTTTTCTCTTTGGCTCAGGAGGAAGCCCTTGGGTGACCTGGTGACATGTACCCCAAGATACTTATTGATGCCCCCCAATGATTTGAGAGAGAAATGCTTGCTCAGTTCACTTGCAAAAACATCACAATCCCTTTTGTTCTTACTTATAAACAATATATCATCCACATATATGAGAACGTACTCCATGCCCCCATTGTTCTTCCGGGTGAAGAGACAGTTATCGGCTAAGGTAGCCTTGAACCCCATAGACTCTAATACTTTGACCAGACAATCATACCATTGTTTACCTGACTGTTTAAGCCCGTAAAGGCTCTTGTTTAGTAACCAGGTGTCGCCCTTGGTGGTGTCTTTGCTAGGTGGGGCTCTCACATAAATTTCTTTATCTAATTTGGCGTGTAGGTAGTCTGTTTGGATGTCATATTGTTGTACTTCTAGACCTAGGGTGGCTGCGATGACCAGTGCGCTTTTGACACTCTCGGGCCTTACTGTTGGTGAGTATGTCTCCGTGTAATCATCAGGGAACCTTTGGGCGAATCCCTGTGCTACGAGCCTGGCCTTATATAGGTTCTGGCCCCCCTCTAAGGTCTTTACTTTAAAGACCCACTTTGTCCCAATGACAGTCTTGCCCTCTGGTGCATTAGATGGCGTGTACACATTTAACTCCCTAAGACTGTTCATTTCCCTTTCCATTGCGGCCTCCCATTTTTGTCTTTCTTCCAGTGGTAGTTTGGTTATTTCGCTATAAGTCTCAGGAGTAATGGGCTCTGTCTGCAAGTGCATGACGTAATCTTCGAATTTTTTTGGTTTTTGGTTCCTATTGGTTCTGACTGGCCTACCTGGCAGGGTCTCCATGTCGTGCATGTACCTAGCTTCTTTGTTGGTGAGTGAATCTACTTTCTGTTTGGGTTGGAGTGATTTTTGCGTGTGGCTGTTGTATGGGTGATCAATGTTGTCTGGTTTTTGTTGGCTGTTTTCTACTTGGTGATGTAATTCATTGAGGTGTATTTTTGACCAGTTAGCTTGTTCATGGAATGTGGCAGATCTGGAGATGATGAATTGATTATTACTGTCTATGAATCTAAATCCCTTTGTGCCTGTCTCATAGCCCATGAATCTGAGTCGTTTTGATATTTTGTCCCCCTTTCTACGTAGTTGCCTGGGTATATGCACATCTGCTGTAACCCCAAAGATGTGGAGATGGGATATCCTTGGTTTTCTATTGTACATCACCTCATAGGGTGTCATGTTTAGCACACTGGACCAGAGTCTGTTGATTGTATAATTAGAATAAACCAGGGCTTCGGCCCAGAAGTGTTGGCCTAGCCCAGCGTCTTCGAGGACGCACCTCATCATTGTTTGTAATGCGGAATTTTTGCGTTCTGCGACGCTATTTTGAAAAGGTGAGAACGGCGATGACTTAAAGTGCAGGACGCCCTTTGACCTCAACCAACGTGAGAAGTCATTTGACAAGAACTCTGATCCCTGTCAGTCATAATTTTTTTGATTTTCGTGTTATGTTGTGTTTCCACACGTTTATATAATTCTTTAAATTTTTGGTAGGTCTCACTTTTGTATTTCAGGGTGTACACAAAACCATAACGGCTATAGTCATCTACTATAGTTAAGAAGAACCTCTTACCATACTTTATGGAAGGCCTAAGTGGGCCTACGAGGTCCATGTGTATCATTTCGAATATGTGATCCGTTGAGCATGAGGCCTTTCTGGGTTTGGGGGCTACCTTTAGTTTAGAGCGCTTACATATAGAGCAGTCCAGGTAGGTTTCACAATTTTTTATTCTCGAACCTTCTGTACAATCAGTGACTTTCTGAACAACAGGGAAGCTAGCGTGTCCTAATCTGCGGTGCAGCAAGTGTGCGCACTCATCATGGAGTGGTTTCCTTAGACTAACTTTCCCTTTGTTTAGTGTGCCTTCCTTGTGGGGCTGGATGTCCTCCTTCCCTTGTTCTTTGTTACCCTCAGTCTCTTCCTTAGTGTTGGTTCTGTCTACGTAAAAGAAGGGTAGTCCCCCTCTAATTGTGATTTTTCCTATGGTTGTACTTCCTTTGGTCATGGTGATTCCCCCTTCCTTAATGCTAATTTCTATCCCTGCCTCCTTGCTGAGTTTCAAGGAGGCGAGTATATTGTGAGGTATTTCTGGTACCAGCAGTACCCCCTCTAGTTTTCCTAGGTTGGGGAGGGTCACATTGCCTTTTCCTGTCACTCTTACGTCATTTTGATTAGCCACTTTGATGAGGTAATCTTCCTCTGTGAAGGAGGAGAGAAGTTCCCTATCACATGTGGTGTGATTGGTGGCTCCTGAGTCAATGAGCCACCAGGACCCCTTTTCGTTTGTTTTACTACTTTGTGTGGTTCCTGGCGTGGCCCCTCCTACTCTGCAAAGAGACCCATCCCTACTATCCTTTGAGTTGTCTCTGTTTTCTTTCCTCTCCCAGGGCTTGGGGGAATCTCTTCGCCTCATTCTGCTGTCATGGTGGCGCCTATCTGTGTGTTTGTCACGTGGTTCATGTTTGTACCTATCCCTGTACCCCTTTGTGCAATCTCGTTTGTAGTGACCTTTTCGCCCGCAATTATAGCATTCGGGGGAGTCGCGTGGGATGTCAGTGAAGGTCACCTTTCGTGCTGGCCTGTGCTCCCTGTGAGTCACCTGGTGTTCCTTTCTGTGATTGTCTTCTGCTATAAGTAGATTAGATAGGCTGTCTATTGTCATGTGACCTAGGCTAAGTATGTTGAGTTGTGTAAGAAATGTTTGCCAGGAAGGGTCAAGCGAGTTAAGGATGATGCTTTTCATGGTCTGCTCTGATACAATTTCTCCTCTTAGTTGTAATTCTGCCCTAGCTGCATTTAACTCCATCAAATGTTCCCCCATTGACACCCCTGGTTTGATCCTAGCTGAATAAAAGTCCTTGGAAATTTTTGTGGTGGTGGCTACACTGTCACTGTAAAAGTATCCAAATATTTTTTGAACAACATCATGTACAGTCAAATTATTCTCAATGCTATAATAAATGGTGGGTGATATGCTAGAGATAAGTAGGCAAAATGCCTTGTGGTGCATGCAGTCCAGTTCAAATGTCCATGGTATATCAGGTGGGTCAGTTATAAAGAACATCATATTTTCTTTTAAAAATAAGACTTGGAGTTGCTGATACCACTCCATTAAATTTGAACCTTCCATTTTTAATATAGGGAACCCATTTGGTAAGTTTCCTGTGTTATTTTGTGTGTTACTCACAGGTGGGTGTTGCTGTCCATGGTGCTTGACATGCTGGAAATAGCAGAGCGGCTCAGGAATGCTGGAAGGTAATTTAAAAGTCCCTCCTTGCATTTTTTTTTTCTTTCTTGATCCACAGGAGCTTCTGCGCGTGCGCGGCGTTCATTTCGGCTGGAACTTCGTTGAGGAAGGTTCTTCTTGTCTCCGCTCCGGCTTGGCTGTCTCCCCAGGATGGGTAGGCCTCTGCTCCGGCTCCGGATGTCCAGCGGTGGTCTGGGAAGGCTGTCCTCTCCGCTGGACGGCTCCTGGTTTCCCTCTGCGGCGGCGGCGGTGAGTATTCCCTCCATTCCGTCCCTTCCGGTAGGCGCGGCTTGGGAGTGGGGTGGCGTACCTCAACCGGGGGGCGCTGCGGCGTCGGTGGGTCCTCAGCAGCGTCCGTGTCCCTCGGTGAGTAGTTGGGGGGTCTCTTCTTTTCCCTTTTGGGCTTTTTGGCGCCTTTTGAAAGCCCCTTTAAAATTTTCATTTTTGGCCCGAAAGCGGCGGTGAGTGTCTTTATTGCTTCCTCCACCGCCTGATCACTAGGGGTATCCTCGGGGGGTGATTCCTCACTTTCTTCTGAGGATTCACTATTATTTTGTAGTTTTAGGGGTTCGGGCATCTGATTGGTTAGTGGATTTGCATATTTAGATTTAGTCTTTTGGGGGTCGGCCATCTTTTTTGGCCACGTGTTCAAAGATGGCTGCCAGTTCAGATTTTGCGCGGGAATTCCCCCTTCTGTCTTTGAAAAATGACTGTTCTGGGGGTTTTTTCTTACCGGGCTTGTGTCCGATTGTCTTGTTTTTCGTCTCTGGGTCTCTCTGGCCTCGTCACGGCTTTGGATGAGGTAGCTGATGCCGGCTAGGAGATCTTCGTCTGTTGCAGGGGTTTCTAGCACGCTCATCATTTCTCTCCTGAGTCTGCTGGTGTCTTTTTGCTGGATTTTTTCTTCGTTTAGGTCTTTTTGCCCCTGTTCATCATCCGATGAATAGTCTTCGGGGCTGTTTTCTTTTTCTTCTTCTGAGGTTACTGGCGTTGCCATGTCTTCAATTAGGTTTTGCTGTTTTTCCCGCCTTTTGGTCTCTGACCTCGTTTGTGGTCTTTTTGGCATGTCTTCTGATTATTGGGTTGCCCAACCATCGACTGCTACCATTTTGTTAGATTGGATCGATTTGGGGCCCAATAATATACGAAGACTCATTGGTTCAATTATCAAAATAGTCCTTTATTGATTCTTGTCTGTTTCATTACAGGTATCATCAGGAACAATGGCGGAAACAACAGGAGGAGACCTTAAATACCTAGGAGGCGGAGTTACAGGTAATGGGAGGGGGAGATAGGAGGGGTTAGGCTTGCCTGTGCTGATTAACCCTTGACTTGCCAACATATATTGTGGGGTATTTCCAGGGAGAACATTTACTTGTAACACTGACCAGTTCTGAAGAACCAGTGGTGGAAATTTTGAGTAGTTTGGAGAACTGGTAGTAAACATTCTGACTGCCCCTGCCCCCATCTATTCTCTGCCTCTCAAGTCCCAGCTGATTGGGATGAAATGGGGATTTTGCAGTAGTCTTCCCCTGGATTGGAGAGGGAATGGAGATTTTATAGTATCCTTCCCCTGGAGTGGGGTGGGAATGGTGATTTTACAGTATCCTTCCCCTGCCATGCCCACCAAGCCATGCCACGCCCACCAAGCCACACCCACAGAAAAATGTTGAAACCCACCGCTGGAACAAATGTTGAATTCATGGAGTGTTGTGTGCTGTTGCCGACATTGGACATTTCCTGGACTTCTTGCTTTATTTCTTGCCTCCTAGATTAATTGCCTTGTTCCTTTGCTTCCTAGACAAATTCACTTTTTCCCTTGTCCTGCTGGATTTCTTGTTTTGCAGTTTTGTGCTCACAGTGTTGTGCTCGACTACTTGTAGCCAGAGGCTGCTGGAGGTGTGTGTGCAGGGGTGTCATCACTTTGTTCTGGGATTTGTCAGAAATGTGAGAGCATTGGGAAACATTTGGGGCAATAAAGGGGCAGTTTGAGTGGGAAGGGGAAGTCAGACTTGTTCAAATAGTATCTCATCTCAAATATCTGGTGAGACTTTTAAAAGACAAGATGAAGGTAATGATCTTCTGATTCAAACCGCTGAAGTGCCAACCTTTCAATCGACAAGCTCATCATCCTAGCCACTGAGCCACCGTGTCCCACATACCATAACATTTAATGACATTTGAATTTATAACAGCATTTTAAAAAAGCTTTGTGACCAATCTTCCCATTCGGGACCATTGCAGTACCTGGCAGTCATATGATTACCATGTAAGCACTTTCTCACTGGCACAACTTTACAACCCATCACAGTGCCCTGTGGTCACATGATCACCATTTGAATGCTTCACAATCAGTTTCCGAGAATTAATGAAGAACGTGGAAGTAAAATCGCAAGTCACAGCCTTGTAATGTTGCTTAAAGGATTTGCATAATGACCGAATGGGAAGTGAGGGTTAGGATTCACAGTCACAGGGTTTTAGTGATCAGTTGCTGGACCCAATTGTGTTCACTAAGCAAGGATTACCTATTTATCCTGTATATATTTGGGGGGTGGGATTTAAAAAGTAAATGTGTTGAGCATTTGCTGAATTTTGCATTACAAGTCAGTGTAGAAAAAGCCAAAAGAAAGAAAGATGAGCTAAGGCTTCATCTCCTATTGAAAATATTTGTCAGCTCTGGATAGCAAAGTCAATTCTCTTTGAAGGGAGAAATGCTAGCAAACTTAGAGAAGTCCACATTATTTTTAATTGAACCACAAAGAGAAATTCAGGAAACTTCATCGAGTATCTCTTAAAGGCTTTTATTCCTGGGCTCTTTGTGTACTTGGAATAATATTTCATAAGTTAACAAAAGATTTATTCAAACATCTATAAAAAGACATAATACAATGAGTTTTAAAATAGAGAGTGAGAAATAACTGAGAGTAGGAAAAAAAGAAGGTAATTATATTGTCTGTCTCTTAATGTCGGTAAATGTTATGGACTGAAATTCAATTAGTGAAGAAAAAGTGCAGAAGTTTCATTTCATATATTCTTGAAATGCCTAGGGAGCCGGGCACATTACAAAGGCACAAGGGTTGCTTATATATGACACTCTTGGTATAATGTACTTTTAGTCTACAAAGGTTTTCATATTATCATTACAGCACATACAGGATTTGGTTCCAAATCATGATTTAATGAAGGTCATTCAAACCTGGGTCATTTGAGCATTAGTTGCGAAGAAAGGGCTCTTTTAAGCAGGAGATTAAAGGACTAGAAAGAAATCCCCA